>LR989927.1:51099355-52330237 GCA_905146935.1 Scaeva pyrastri
CTTCTGTCAAAACCAAACGATATACCAAGACGAAACCAAAAAAGCATCAGAAGAATCCAACTAATAAGAACAGAAAATCTAAAGCAGGGAGCTCAGCAGTGGCAGAAGGCAGAAGACAGAAGGCAGAAGACAGAAGGCAGAACTGCCGAAGCGCTATGGGAGTGGAACCAGCAAACCATCTGGAAAATTCATTATCATGCATAAGAAGAACCACATCCATATATTCATTTATAGCCGAAGCCAGTCTGGCATGATGCTCAATGGTGCTCCTTTTGATGGTCCTGCTCACTACGAGTAGGTACTCCTGCTCAGTCGTCAGCCCTTGTGGTTGTGACTCTCCTGTTGGCTGCCTGTTTTGACTTTCAAATCAAGGAAAACCGAAAGGGAATATTATTTACATAATTCCAAGTTTCACTTTTTTCCTCTTCGTCTTCGATAAAGTTCATTTAAAGTAGGATTTTTGAAATCGTACTCGTAGCTAAAAAGTTCCTTGGTTAAAGTCGTCTGTGATGAATTGGGAGCGAAAGCGACCAAAACCGCATCGAACTATGTATAAGGAAACACAAGTTTTTACAATGAATAATGAAATAAACGCAAGAAGACAAATATCGAATATAACTTTTTGCCATTCAACAGGAACAGGGGCTGGACTGGAATACGAGTAATCTTGAATGTTTCCAAGCGAATTTATTTGAATAAAAAAATTACTTTTACCGCTTTTTGAATTTGGGTAGGTCCTTTGATAGAAATATAATACGAGTACATACATAGATAGATAATTATAATAGACTAAAACCAGAATAATTTTATTCTTAAATGGCAAAAACCGAAAGATAATTGTGCTTAATTATATTTTTAAAGTTTTTTTTAATGTTTACGATTTATTTTTGTCAAACTTTATGTAGGCTAGGTTAGGTTAGGTTAAGGTGGCTGCTGGAATGAAGGCCAGCACACTTAGACTATTAATGGTCCATTGTGATACCACGTAGATCATTGGATGCTCCTACTCGTTGAACCATTTGGAGCTAACAATAAAGCGTTTGAGACTGTGAATGTCTACGTTCTTTAGATCGCTGGGATCACAGTAGTAGAAGTCTCCGAGGTGTAGTACAGGTTTTTATGAAAGTGCAGGACAATAGCAAGGAGTGTCTACCCCGAAATCTCGAAAACAAAAATCTCGAATGTCAAAATCTAGAATGCGAAAATCTAGAAAACAAAAGATCGAATGCATATAATTTAGAATAACAAAAATCTTGTACCTTCGGGATTTTTGTCACTCGAGATTTTTTATTTATTTTTTGTAGAAATTGTCCGTTCTAGATTTTTGTCATTCTCGATAACGTCATGATCCCTAGCAAGGAAGATGAGGAACTGACCCTTCTTCTTCCTCATCCATACAGCTTCTACAGAAATCGTTTGCCGGAGCTCCAAGTCGTAAGGCATAAGGCATGTCTGTCTTTTAAGCAGTGACCTGTAAGGACACCTACAACGGAGCTAATGTGCAGATTATACCAATCGAGATGAGTAGTTGCTTTGAACGTTTCGCATCAAGTTTTGGCCAAATTAATTTTGTTGCCAGACAAGTGGATGTGTTAGACACTAAGAACACCCGTGATTCAATTTCTTTATGATATCTTTTCATGTAGATTCGTTATCTAATAAAGGTAATCTTGTTCCATTTTAGCAAGTTCGTCTTCTTTGCAGTTATGTACCTGGAATGTCTCTATGGCCCGGCGACAGCGGCCGGCACCCAGATTAGGTGAATATTGAATTGATCGGCCATCTCCACCAGAGATGATCTACAATTTTGAGCTATGATTGAATTTGTGGAGACAAATTCTAAGGATTTTATGGCAGCTGGACTATCCGAGAAGATGCGTACCTATATCAGTAGATGATATCACGTTTTCTTTGAGCCAATAAGGGAGGACTTCTGCCTGATGGAACACACCACAGTGTTTGGGTAGAAGAAAGGAGAGACTTAGATTTAGTGTGTCTGTGTATACGCCTCCTCCAACCCCATCATCTGTTTTGGATCCATCAGTGTAGAAGTGGATAGCTGCCCCTTTCCAAGGTGCCTCGATTTTCCATAAGAATCTAGAAGGAATGGACACTTTGAAGTTCTTATCAAATGTAGTGATTTTTTAAGAGGCTTAGAACTTTTTTAAAAAAAAAAGCACAAAAAATTCGAAAAAATGAATGAAATATTTATTTGAATCGATAGTTTGAACCTTGCAATTTAATATTTAAAGATAATTTCATGCAAATGTTGACCGCAGCTGCGTCTCAGGTAGCCCATCCGCTGAGTCCAATTTTGGCACATATCGGCCGGTATCTCACGAATGAATACATGAATGTTGGCTTCCAGTGCGTCAATCGAAGCGGGCTTGTCCCTATAGACATTAGCCTTGACATACCCCCACAAAAAATAGACTAATGGTGTCAAATCGCACGATCTAGGCGGCCAATTGACCGGCCCGAAACGTGAAATTAACTGTTCACCAAACTCGCCTCGCAATTGCGCCATTGTTTCGCGTGCTGTGTGGCATGTGGCACCGTCTTGTTGAAACCACATATCATGCAAGTCAAGAACTTCCATTTCGGGCAAAAAAAAGTTTGTTATCATCGCTCGGTAGCGTTCACCATTGACAGTAACGCTGCGATTCGCAGCACCGCCGGCCCATAAACCGCACCAAACAGTAGCTTTTTCGGGATGCATTGGTAGCTGTTGCAATGCTTCTGGCTGATCTTCACTCCAAATGCGGCAATTTTGCTTATTTACGTACCCATTCAACCAAAAATGAGCCTCATCGCTGAACACAATTTTTCGATAAGCAGCGCGCGATGAACATTTCGAACCGAGCACGAATTTTGATAGTAAAATTCAATAATTTGCAAGCATTGTTCATTTGTAAGACGATCCATGGTTAAATTGCAAACCAAACATAATCTGTTTGACAGTGACACAAGGTACTAAACACACGTCAGCTGTCAAAACCAGTGTTGCCAAAACCAAACCAGCTAAAAAATCACTATATACATATTTAACTGAAATTAAATGTTCTTATCTTTAAAAAAAATCTTTACTTTGAAATATAGTGCCCCATCGCCTAGTAAAAAATATAAATGTAGTACATATTATATCTATCTTGCCAGTTTTAGTTTTTTTTGTCGGCCTAAATTATTATTGTAACTGGCAAAAACCTCAAATACGTTGTGTTTTATTCACTGCTGTATAGCATCAAACTCACTTTACATATGTATGTTTATCGCCAGCACAGCTGTCGTTATTTTTGCTGGCTTCTTTTTCGCCAGAAGTCAAATTGTTGTTTGCCGAGGGAAATTTTGCTGCAGTGAATAAAATACAGCTACTATTTTCCTTAAATTGTCCAAATAAAACAAAACTCCTTACAGCAACTCCAAAAACGTCACCTTTGCTAAAAATATTCACTTTGAAAATTTTAATTTTTCATTCCCAAAAAATCTGAAAATACTAGGCGCACAGGATTTCAGCAAAAAATAAAATATTTCGAACGCCTTAAAGTATACAATAAATCACACAACAATTTTAGTAGCTCCTATAAACCACAATGACTATTGTGAAATGTTGGAGCCTTTTAGGAGCAAACTATTTCTAATGAAAATGCTCTCAAAATTAAAAAAAAAAACTACTTTCAGCGGCTTAAGAACGCTCCTTTCTTAGAAAATATTGATCCGATTTTGAAAAATATTTCATATTACAATATACATATTGTAATATTTCGGCTTGGTCCGATAATTAAAACTTATTTACACTTGTAAATAAAACAAAATTTACTTTATTTAAATCGTTCACAAAAATTCTTTATTCAACACTTTCAATTATCACTTTTAAAACACAGTCTTTACTTTATCGCAATTCACAATCAATAATAATTCGCTTTGCTTCCGAGCGCCTATTTATATACCTCAAATCGGTTCGAGAATCTGCTAGGTTGTTCTCGAAGCTTAACGAAGCAAGTTCCCCTCTTAACCACTAGATGTTTCTCGATGCTTCAAGAAGCGAGTTCTCCTTTATTCTAGTATAACACGATATTAAAAGAGATAAAGAGTGTATACATATAACATTGCCCCCTCCTTAGGATTGATCGTCCCGAACAAATCCATCGTTCTCATCACCACTGTAGCGATGTAGCCGGTCGCGATGTACAACTTTAGGTTTTCCTCTGACTCCCTTTTGTATCCGGTACACGACATCGTTGATTTTTGTAATGACTGTATATGGACCTTCCCAGTCCCGTTGAAGTTTCGGTGACAACCCTTTTTGTCGATGGGGATTGTAAAGCCACACGCGATCTCCTGCTTGGAACTCTGTTGTTGTCGCTCGTATATCGTAGCGTGTCTTCATTCGGTCACTGAACATCCTTATTTTCAACCTGGTATTGTCGTGGATCTGAAGGAGTCTTTCTCTGAGGTCATCAATGTAGTCATCCTCGGCTTGCGGCTCCGACGTGGGACATCCAAATTTTATTTCGCTCGGCAGTCTGATGTTCCTTCCCATCAAAATCTCAGAAGGTGTATGGCCAGTTGAGCTATGTCTTGCACTTCGATACGCCATCAAAAACAGTGGAATATGTCGATCCCAATCTCGCTGGTTGTCGTCCACAACTTTGCAAAGATGTTCCTTAAGGGTTCGGTTGAATCGTTCGACCATGCCATCAGATTGTGGGTGAAGTGGTGTTGTTCTTGTCTTCTTGATGTCAAGAAGCCCACAAACTTCCTGAAATATGTTTGATTCAAAATTCCTTCCCTGGTCAGAATGCAGTTCTAATGGAACGCCGAATCTGCTCACCCAGTTGAAGACAATTTGGTCTGCGACTGTTTTGGCTTCTTGGTTTGGAATGGCGTATGCTTCAGGCCACTTGCTGAAGTAATCCATGACGACCAGAATATAACGATTTCCATTATTTGTTTCCGGAAATGGACCCGCTACGTCTACTGCAATCCTTTCGAAGGGTGCTCCGACATTATACTGCTGCATTTGGCTGTGGTTCTTTTTGTTCGGGCCTTTGGTGGCAGCACAGGCATCGCATTTTCGGCACCACTTCTCGACATCCTCCCTTGCATGTAGCCAGTAAAATCGTTGTCGAACCTTTTCTAGCGTCTTGTTCACTCCTAGATGGCCTCCCGAAACTCCACCATGCATCTCTCGCAGAACGTCAATAACCTTTGATCTCGGTAAGACTAGCTGCATTACATAAGACTTTCCATCTGCTGATTCCCATTTACGTCGAAGGACACCCTCTTGGACATGAAACGAGTCCCACTGTGCCCAATAGGCCTTCAGGGTCTGACTTCTATCGGAGATATCAGCCCATTCTGGTTTTTCCTGGTGTTCCTTCCAAGCGAGGATGGGTTCGATATCTGAGTCTTCTTGTTGAGCCTTCCTCAACTCGTCGTTGCTCCAGCCATAAATGGGATCGGCTCTGGTTCGTTGGACAGTAACTAACTCTTTTTCTTCTTGTCGTCTGCAATGCTTACAGTCTTGCTTGCATGGTCTCCGAGACAGTGCATCTGCATTTGAGTGAAGCTTCCCCTTTCGATGTTGAATTTCGTAATCGTACGTCTGCAGCCTCTCAATCCACCTTGCCACTTGACCCTCTGGATTCTTGAAATTCAAAAGCCAGTTAAGTGCTCCATGGTCAGTTCGGAGAAGAAACTTCTGTCCATAGAGATACTTATGGAAGTGCTTTGTTGCCAAAATCAGTGCAAGAAGTTCTCTTCTGGTCACACAATAGTTTCTTTCCGACTTCGAGAGTACCTTGCTGTAATAGGCAATCACCTTTTCTTCGCCATTATGCACCTGCGATAGTACAGCACCTATCCCGACATTGCTGGCATCAGCATCAATTATGAACTGTTTTCCTGGAGTTGGGTAGGTCAGCACAGGTGCATTACACAAGCGTTGCTTGAGCTCTTGAAAGCTGCGCTCGCACTCACCTGACCATTTAAACTGCTTTCCCTTTTCCGTTAGCTGATGTAGACTCTTGGCGATTCCAGCAAAGTCCTTTACAAAGCGCCTATAGTAGGTGGCTAGACCCAGAAAGCTTCGGAGTTGGTGTTTGTCCTGTGGTGTTGGCCAATTCTTCACGGTGTCAACCTTATCAGGATCCGTTTTTACTCCTTGGGATGAGATGATATGTCCCAGATATTTCACTTCGGTTTTGAAGAGTGAACACTTTTCTGCATTAAGCTTGAGGTGGGCTTCTCGAAGTCTTTGAAACACGGCTCTCAGATTTGTACAGTGCTCGTCAAATGTTTTCCCGTATACTATGACGTCATCCAAATAGACCAGGCAAGATTTCCATGTGAGTCCTTGCAGGACGCATTCCATTAGGCGCTCAAAAGTTGCTGGAGCATTGCAAAGTCCAAAAGGCATCACTTTGAACTGCCACAATCCGTTTCCTGTTGAGAATGCTGTCTTTTCTTTGTCTTCAGGATGGATTTCGACTTGCCAGTAACCACTTTTCAAGTCCAAAGTTGAGAACCATTGTGCTCCTTCCATTGCGTCCAGAGTATCACTGATCCTAGGCAGAGGGTAGCTATCCTTCTTTGTCACATCATTCAACCTTCGATAGTCCACGCAAAAGCGGGTTGATCCGTCTTTCTTCTTTACCAGGACCACTGGAGACGCCCAAGGGCTTTTAGAGTTTTCGATCAAACCTTCTTCCTTCATGGTGGTTATCAGTTCTTCAACCTCACCTTGTTTGGCTAGTGGAAGGCGTCTTGCAGGTTGACGAATCGGCCTTGCATCCCCGGTATTGATTCGATGTTGCACCAGTTGCGTTCTGCCATATTTACCTTTCGATGACGAAAAGATGTCTGCAAATTCTTCGAGGAGACCTTCTGCAGTTCTTCGTTGTTGGTGGCCAAGATTAGATGACTTGAGAATGTTCGTCTTTATGGAGTTCAGCTCTTCGGACTTCAAGGATTGCCTTGACTCTTCTTCGTTGATCCTTGTTATAGCTGATACAGATTCGCATTGTCCGACAATCTCACCTTTTCTAAGTTTAACTTCATACGGCTTGATGTTCAGTATTCGTACCGGAACCATGTTCTTTAAAGGTCTCACAAGAGTCTTCCCAATGGTGACGTTTTGGGAGGACTTTACAGATGCTGGTTCGACCATGAGGTATCGATGACTGCCAGGCTTACCCTTCAATTTCGTCCACACGAATACTTCTGAAGAAGCAGGCAAAGTGAGATCTTCATTGATGACGGTTTTCACAGATGGCGAGGTCTCATACGAGTTAGTCCCATAGATCATCGGAATCTCAATGTTTCGATATTTCAGGACTTGGTTCCTGATATCCAATATTACTCCGTGATCTTTCATGAAATCGACGCCGACAATGCACTCGTCGCATATATCTGCTACCAGGAACAGGTGAGAGAATTCCAACTCTGCCATGCGGATCTTAAGACGTACCTCACCATAAACTTTTGCAGCCTCTCCAGTTGCAGTCCTTAGACGATAGCTGTTGGTGTTGTGGAGCCATGCCTTCTTAACGAGGTCTTGCCGTATGATGGACGCCGTGGCACCGGTGTCAATGGTAGCCACACATTTATTGCCGTTTATACTTGCTTCCACGGTCAGGCTCTTGTTGTCACGTTTCGTTTGAGAAACCTGGATGTTGTTTCTGGGGCCATCGATACCAGAAACCAGCTTCTGCCCCTCGAAGTTGGTTCTTATTCGTTTCCCGGGTGGGAAACAACTTCGGAAGCAACATTGTTGGTGTTACTTTGACCATTTGAATAACTTCTGTTTCCACAGTGTTGGCATGTGGTTCCTCTTCGCGGTAATCTGCACTGTCGCTGTAGATGCCCAGTCTTATTGCAGTTCCAGCATCGTGCTGGTCCGTTTCGCTGACTCCTTTCCACAGTAGCCTTCTGACAAGAACATTCTTGGACTTCTATTTCCCTTACGCGATGCACGTTTTGGGAAGCTTGTTCTGCAGCTTCCATCGTCAGAGCGAAAGCCAATGCTTCTGGTAGTGTTCGCTTTCCGGCAGTGCGGATAGCCCTTTGGAGATTTATATCGCCCACAGCTCTCACAAAGGCTTCAACAGCAAGTTGATTTACTATCTCGTTACCAGCTGTTGGATATGCCAGGTGAACCAATCGCTCGATATCTGCCTGAAGCTGCTGCAGAGTTTCACCTCTTTTCTGTGTCCTATTGTTAAGCTGAACTCGGAAGACTTCTGTCATGTGGCTATCCCCAAACCGCTGTTCGATTGCGTTTACCAGAACTATGAAGTCGCCACTCTTCTCCGCTGGGATGGTTTGTAGCAGTTCAGCAGCAGATCCTCTTAAAGCAAGCGTAAGAGCAATGTATTTTTCGTGATCGTCCCAGCCGTTTGTTAACGCTGCTGCCTCAAACTGTTTCTTGTAGATTGACCACGGAATCTGTCCATCAAAGCTTGGAGGATTCACTTCTCTCTTCCTTGAGAACTCGCCAGAAGGTTCCCGAGCTTTCATCTTTCGCACTTTTTCCAGTTCATTTGTAATGGTTTCGATTCGTTCGTCCATTTTCTCGAAACGTGCATTTTGTTTTTCGACGCGCTCGTCGATAGTGTTGATTTTTCCTTCGAAGACCGCAAACCTGCCTTCTAAAAGATTTCTCTGTTCGTCGAACCGCTCTAGAATATTCTGCTGTTCTTTCTTTTGGTCGCTTCTTTGGGCTTCTAGTTGTTTCAGAACATTCTGCTGTTCTTGCTTTTGGTCGCTTCTTTGGGCTTCTAGTTGTTTCATGACATCATTCCTTTGAGTTTCTAGTTGTTTCAGAACATTCTTTTCATTTTCTTCAAATTTGGCTAAAAGAACTGACACCATGTTAGATAAGGCAACATTTGCATTTACCTCTTCCACTTTTGCTTCTAATTCGAAAGCAAACGTATCTGGGTCTTCATTTTGCTGCTCCAGATATTCCTGCAGCCGTTTAACGAGTTCAGTTTTAACGCCTGTCCCACTTAAGCCACGTTTGCTTAGTTCGGCCTTTAGCTCAGGGACAGTTAAGTCTTTCAAAACTTTACTCATTTTTTTTTTTTTTTTTTTTTTTTTTTTTTAACTTCACTACTTCACACACAATCGTTTAATCACTGCTCACTGTTTTTATTCTCAATAAGTTTTAATCCCACTTCTGACACCAATGTAATATTTCGGCTTGGTCCGATAATTAAAACTTATTTACACTTGTAAATAAAACAAAATTTACTTTATTTAAATCGTTCACAAAAATTCTTTATTCAACACTTTCAATTATCACTTTTAAAACACAGTCTTTACTTTATCGCAATTCACAATCAATAATAATTCGCTTTGCTTCCGAGCGCCTATTTATATACCTCAAATCGGTTCGAGAATCTGCTAGGTTGTTCTCGAAGCTTAACGAAGCAAGTTCCCCTCTTAACCACTAGATGTTTCTCGATGCTTCAAGAAGCGAGTTCTCCTTTATTCTAGTATAACACGATATTAAAAGAGATAAAGAGTGTATACATATAACAATATGTATGTCTATGGAAGAGGTTTTTCGTACTGAATGTCACTAATATGAAAATATGCGAGTGCCTTTTTCCTAATAAGGACTAATTTAATAAAAAAAATCAATTTTCCAACCCCTTTTCAAAACTTTTACTTCTTTACGATCTTGACGAATAAACAATAATTTTGGTTAACCATTTGTGGTTGTAAAAATTTTCAGAAAAGTTTCTTTCCAATCTTAAAATTTATTTTGAATGTCAACAGAAAGTCCGCCACTGACTTTCAGCCACTCAGGGGAGATCTTAGTATTAATAAACTTAACTTGACTATGATTTTAAAATTGAGACAAAAGGAGTTCTTCCATAGGTTATCTCAATAAAGGTCTGCCTTCATGTTTTTATGTACAAAAAAGGGACGAGAAGGACGAGATTATTGGGATAGAGGTGTATAAAAATTTAAATAAATATGAATGTACATACATAATATACATAAACTATTCACTATCAATAATAAAAATGAAAATAATTTTGTTGTTTTGTTTTCGGTTAAAGTTTTATATCAGTTTTTTTTTTCAATTGCGGTTAAGGGTTTGTGCGGTAAAGACGTTACCAGGTTATAATAAGCTTTGAGGTTGAAGGGTTGATTTTTTTTTTACAAAAAGTTATGGCTATAAGAAAAGTGATGATTTAAATATACAATGCATATAAATGTACATAAATTGGTGAGTTTTGATTTGGTTTTGTGATTAAAAAATTGTGCAGTACTCAGTTTTTTTTTTTGAAGTGGGAGAAGTGGAGGGGCGATAATTGAAAACTTACAGTGCGGCGGTATTCCTGGTGGTGGTGATTTAAGAACAGCGGCTAGAGGCACTGATGGCCCTTGAATACTTAATCCTATAACATTAATTCCATTCACATTGCCTATAGGTAGGTAAGACGCGCGCGGAGGATTTGTATATAAATTTTACACATACAAGTTTTTTTTTTTCTTTTGGTTAAATTCAAAAAACAAGTTAATAAATAAATAAATAAATAAATAAAATTACTGTGTCGTGGGTGTGGTTTTTTGTTATAGTTGATTTGTTACTAATTAAATTAAAAATTAATTTGATTTGGATTTGGGCATTCACATTAACAAAAAAGAAAAAGATACACAGAAATGTATGTATGTAATATACACATTTATATTTTTTGTGTTATTATCATAAATTATTATTATTTATTGATATACAGGTATATAATGTTTTTTGGTTTTCCTAAATAATTCTAATGTCTATTTTAAGTAAAATTTAAGTTTTCTTTTTGGTTTTTCTAAATATGTTGTGTGTTTTCTTGGAGTTCTGTGATGGGATAGATGGGACAAGGTTTACCTATTTTTGCACTGCCGAATGGGTCCTTGAACATTGGTGGTTGTGTGGCGACCAGTGGTGCAGGCGGGTGTGTGTGATGTTGTTGTTTGATGGCGTTGGTGCGACGTGCCGGTGGTCCTTGTTCGCGTTTGCGACGCGGCTGTTCAACAGGCAAGACACGCCGACGTTTTTTCGGAAGTTTTGAGCGGGCCTGAAAAAGTACAAGAAATTACATAAAATTAAAATTTATCATCTAGCAATGTATTTAAGTATGTCAAAGGTTGAACATGTATGGGTAAGGAGAGGTGGTCTTGGAAATAGTTACAGCGGAAATCCGATTTACTTTAACGTCAAATTTATAAATGGGTTTTGATTCCTACAGAATAGCCTATTAATAATTCTTGATGTTGGCAACACCTCCTCTCTAAATTGATGCTGTTAATTGAAATATTTTTTGTTTTATAATTAAAGTCAAAGAAATACGTCAAACCTATTTTAGGGTTTATAGATTCTTACCAAGCTCAATTTGCTATAATTACTTACTTTCAACAAGTAGTAAAAGATTAACAGACCATTACATTTTTTACATTGCAACAACAAAAACTCTAATTCCATTCATAAACAATTTTCTTTTTACATAATAAATATTTTATTAACAATTCTTATATTATTTCAGGAAAACGTTTAATTGTCAACATGTAAAATTAAAATTATTTATTAAAAATAATAATATGTGCTTTTGGGTCGTAAGCAATGTGTTTTCCGGTCAATACACACAAGGTCAATCCAATAGTAAACAAATATGTTAAAAGATTCATATTTCTTAACAGAGCTTCACTTTTTAAATACAAAAAAATAATTCTTTTTCTGCTTATATACGGAAAGATATAAACATAATTCCTCTCCTAAACAATGAAATTTTAATTTTTATGCTTGTTAAAATAATTTCTATAATTAAAAAGAATATAATTTTACCATTTAAACTCATTTAATGTGCTTTTTATTTTTGTATGTGTGAATTTTGTACAACAAGCTTAAAAAATCAATTTCACAGTGAATTTCTACTTGGCTGCAAAAAAAAAAAATGATTTATTAACTCCAATAAATGATAAAAATTTAATGAATGCATTTTTTTTAATATCGCAGGTAAAAGAATACAATTTTTGTTAATTGTGAGAATTCAAATAAAGCTTTCATAAAATACATTTCACTGATTAAGCTTGGAACTATTTTATAAAATGTAATATTTTTTGATGAAATTTCAATGTTAAACATTTCCAATTTTATTAAAAATTTAATTTCACATTCATACTGGTTTTACTTTTCATGTGGTAAGAGAGTGTGAAAGACATCAGAGACTTTTTGATAAAGAAGTCAGACATTCACTAATTGAGCTTGAAGTTTAAATATACTATATTTTAGTTTTCTTAGGAGTATGTTTAAATTAATAAATACAAATATTCAAATACATTAAAAAATCTAAAGAAAAGAGTCACTCATACGCCACCGAGCACATTTTGTACAAATATACCTACCGACTTTTCATTAGTAGGTTCATTTACTGTGATGTGAATATTGATTAAAATCTGTATTCAAGTTCTAAAAAATGGAATACTAAACTAAGTTTAATCATTTTGATGAAGTAATTTCATATTTGCTATGTACGAAATCAATCAAAATTGAACATTTTATCGAATTTTGGTAAACTAGTTAATTCTAGGCCAATTCAGTTTATTGGTTGAATATCTCAAATAAAAAAATATTTTCATTCTGCATTCGTAAGTTAATTTAACTTTTTTAATACGAATACGGAACTTATCAATAAAATTCAAAATTGTCTCTGAAACAAAATAATTTAAATTTGGCATTTTAAATATTTTTAAGAACTCATACGCCTTAGTTATCATTAAAGTATGTATAGGTTTTTGTACGAAATGACAACAATTTGTTAAAATTGTTTCATGTTAATAAATAGACCACTAAATAAACATCATGATTTGAATACATTTTTTAATAGATATTATTTACATAGTTTATGGACAAACTTTGGGAAATTTACATTTTTGTTTTTCCATTCCATCAATTTGGCATTTAGCTCCTCTAAAAAATGCACACAAGACTAAAACACTGCTGACCAAAATGAAATTTAAATTCATGTTATGTATTTATTTTTTCTATAGCACTTATTTCTACTCTAACTTTGCTCTTTTCTGTAGTGATTGCTTTATTCGTGTTTTTATTCATTTTTTTTTTTATTAATTTGTTCTTATTTATGTACATAAAAGGAAATATTTAATTTTATAAATTAAGTGGAAAATTACCCATTTTATGCTTTTTAAAGTACAGATGTTTTTTTAATATCGTTTATATTACAATTTATAGAAATAAATTTAATAGCTGTGAAGTTATTATTAATTAAATTTTAAAATATTTCCACAAGCATTTCAAATCAATGTTTCATGGGTTCTAGCATCTGTGCCTGTTCTATATAAGTGACAGCACATTCTGAATTTTCTATTCAAAAGTCAACAATCTTTCAGTTAAAATATCTAACAATGAATCTCAACTACTTTCTGGCTTTTGCCATTGGACTAACATTGTGTGTCTTGGGCACCCATCGTTACGGATATGATCGCAAGGCTCACATATTGATTTTTAATAAATAATTTTGAATTGAATTTAAAATAAAATCCGCATTTTGATTATAAAAAAGAAAAGTTTTATAGTTTTTATTTTTTCTCTCATTACTAAGATAAGGATTTTGTGTTTATAAAAAGGACAATTTCCTCAAAACTCATATCCTGACAGGTTAAATTAAATGCCTAACAAAGGACATATAATAGCATAAAAATACTCAAGTAATATCCTTAAAAAGGATTAAGTGTGTTATTTACTTTTACCCTTGTCCCTGGAGGTAATAAGTCACCAGGATTCTTCAAAGTCATAGTTCCTTTTCTTACAAAATTAAACCTCTTATCAAAACAAATGATTTTTATCGATAGATTTTATGGTTATATTTTTATTTTTGCAGGAAGTGGGATAGGAAATTAAATCAAAAACTCAATTTCAAAAAAGGAATGACGTGACACTTAGGAAGTATTGAACATTTCATCCACTACTTTTATTTGGGTGTTGTCATTCTTTATTATTTGAAACATACGTTCGAAATGATAACCGAACCATGGTAGAATGTGATTTCAAAAGTATGCTACAGAGATACTTGCCAAACAGACAAACGCAAGTGGTGCGACGTGCTGCACTATCCTGCTGTACCCTACCATATTCCAAAAAATAAGGGATGTAATCTAATACCAAGTCCGAAAATGCAAGGGAAGCTGCGAGGAACTCTGGCCAAATGGAAATTGAAACACTGAAGCTATTTTTTCCCTGCAAATTTAAGGTCAGTTAGTACCGAGTACTAAAATTACAAAATTTTCATGAAACACTTCATAAGTGATCAATTTTGTTTATAATTTACTGCCACTCAAGGGGTTATGATTACACTTTAAATGATCTTTACGGTCACGTTCCATCAGCAGCGTATAAGGAGAAGAAGAAGGAGGATAGGAAAGAAAGTTTCGGCGCAGGAGACAATTATTATTTTCCAAGGGAAAATACAGTAGAAACTGCTGCCCAGAGCTGGGCTTGAACTCACAGCCTCTATATTATCAACTGCAACATCCACCGAAGATATTAAAGCTTAATCGTGTAAAAAGATAAAAATACCTAAATAAGAACTTAGAAGATCGTATACATCTCAAGTTTGAATAAAGGATTCGTTTAAACTTCAAACAGTACCTACTTCCAACTTCCGACTGTTTTTTTCTTTCATTAAACAAATTAAAGGAAAACAAGCAATATATTGTCCCATTCATGTTTTTTGCATTAACTGTTTTATTTTAAACTTTTTTTCCTTTCATTTAAAAACAAACAAAATTATAGCTTAAAACACATTATTTATTAAAAATAAGGATATGTGACTTGGGATCATATCCACTGCGTGCAGCGTCAACTGCACTCAAGGTCAATCCAATGACAAAAACAACTAAGTACTTTAAATTCATATTTAGTATAATTGACTAAGAGAATATCCTAAAAGCAAACCACTTGACTTTCTGAATTTACAAAACAAAACATAAAAACCTTTTGTTTATATAGAAAGCACAAATCTTTTTATATTTTTTAGAGTTGAAATCCGTGAAATTTCAATTTGTATAGGATGCTCGTTAAAATACTTTTTTTAATTAAATGAATTACCATTTCACAGTTAGTATTAATAAACACATTGCACATACATACATACATATGTATGTCATTATTATATAGTAATTTAATTGAAGCAAAAATTTCGTATGCAATTTAAAACATATGCCACAAATTCAAATATGAACTCATTAAAACTTATATGGATCTCCAGCATTAACCTCTTCTTTCCCTAATAAGCGCCAACTAAAGGACTAACTTTTCATATTTTGAAACAGCTAATTTGTTAATCCTTATTGAAATAAAAGTTTTGCCAAAAAAATTCAATTAAAATGAAAAAAAATATCAAGTAACACATGTTGATGCCATTTTGAGCTTTTGATACGAGTATGTCCTACAAAAGGTTTTTTTCATTCGATGACAAGGACACAGCGCACAGCCATACAAGGACATTTTGTATTCAAATTAATCAAATTTTTGTAAAAAAGGTCAAAGGTTGTAAGAAAATGTTTGTACTTACCTGAGTGTGAGAATAGAACATGGAGAAGTTGCTAACAATAACAGGTACTGGTAGTGCTATCGTCAATACACCGGCTAAGGCGCATAGAGCGCCTACAAACATTCCCGGATAGGTTTTAGGCGCCACATCTCCGTAGCCAACGGTTGTCATCGTGACGATGGCCCACCAGAGACCTAATGGAATGCTTTTGAACTGATTTTCTGGGTTGTCCTTGAATATACACAAAAAGTAGAACACAAAAAAATGGAAAAATATTTTAATTCAAATCAAGTGGGGTTCATTAGACCAAATACAAAAAAGATTCGCCTGACTGGTATAAAGAGGCATTATTTAAAGGTAATAAAATAAAGATTTTAAAAAAAGTTAAAATTAAATCATTCTTATTTTTTGATTACTTTAACATAAGTCCGTCGGATTAGACTTAAAATTATTAAAAATTAACAAGTAGACCGTTTTATACCAGTCGACGAAAAAATCATAGAATAGGTACTTTTTTCTTTATGATTTCTCATGATGACCGTTATACTAAGCTATATTTTTGACGTTTCTGTTTATTTGGAGGTATTAAGGTTCATAGAATCTAAATCCGTCATTTGTAGAGAGATGTCTGTGAGTGAGTGAGTTCGTGCGTTTGTACGTTTGTACGTTTATACGTTTGTACGATCGAGATATGTACCTTTTTCGTCGACGGAATCTCAAGAACGAATAGATATACCGACTCCAATTAAATTTTATTTTTTTTGTAGGTTATAGCTTCAAAAGATGAAGAAAGGACTTTTAAAAAAATTGACGAGCTGTTGGTAGCAAATATCTCAGGAACGGATATTAATATTCAAATAAAATTTATTCTGTATCTACACTACAATGTGATGCAGATTTTCTATAAATGTGGAAATGGCGATCACATATTATACAATGGAGGAATAATGATATTATCTTGAAAACTATTTTCTACTATGGTAAAATGACGCCCTTGACATCTGCTAAAATTTTCGAAAAAAATCAACGAAAACAAATTCTACCAAAAATTGGTAACAAATGTTTTTATTGACCCGAATATCTCGAGAACGGACAACGATATTAACTCCAAATTTATTAAATTGTATTTATAAAATAAAAATGTACCAAAAATTGTTAATAGTTGTTTTTTTACTAGAACATTGTAGAGTGGTCATTATGACTTCGAATTTATTATACTTTTTACATAATGCAACTGTTAGCAAATGGTACAATTTTGACATAAATATTGAATAGACAGCTTTCCTAAAATAATAAAAAAAAACTACAAAATATTGGCAAAAATTGTTTTACCATTTGTGTGTCATAATTGATATAAAATGTCTTATTTGCTTTATCAGTTGTTTGTCATAATTTCTTTCCAACACGCAATTCGTACAATATGACAACATTTCTGTATCCTGTCATGTGTTTTTTTTTTAAATAAAGAAGAATTATCTTACCTGCAACTTCTCCGCATAGTAAGCCAAGCTAGCGAAGAATACAATACCAAGCACCAAAAAGAACACCAACAATGTTAATTCTTTTGCCGATGCCTTGAAAGTGTGAATCAATATTCTCAATCCCGGCGAGTGTCTGGTTAGCTTGAAAAGTCTCATTATTCGAACTATTGAAAATGCCTCCAAGAGTCCTGTGTGTTCGCCCATTCTTTGCATAACGTCGGTGTAAAAACTGAGAGTGGCCGTGAAATCGATAATATTCACTGGTGATTTGATAAATTGCCAGATATTCGGAGAAACCTTTTTAACAAAATACATAAAATGCCATAGAATTCTAAAATTCAACAGATTATGTATGTTGTAATTAACTTACAATTAGCCTTATGATAACTTCAATGAAAAACCAAACGTTACACACCAATTCCACGTAGAAAAAGGCTCCATGCGGATGGCCATACGATTCATGCCATCCATGATGATGTGGCGTTCCGCCGAGAATCTTTTGCTCAAAAAACTGATTCAATTCGCTGCCATTGAAGATCGAACGTTTTAAGCGTTTTCGATTGGAACTTTTATACGTAAGATTGGACGAATCGAACAATATGCTGCTTAAATTGCCGGCAGTAAATTCTGCTTTTCTAGTTAAGTTGTTGTTTAAGTTGTTGGTTATACCTTGATTGATATATGTCATATTGAATACCGATGATGGTGAATTAATATTAATATTATTATTAGAAGAAGATGTGGTCGATAGAGGTATTGATGAGGCCGATGATAGAGACGACCCATCGGGGAAGTCGACCCGAAACCCCGGATGTGTTTTCAAGCAGAATGATATCACAGAAACGAATATGAAGAATACCGACATGCTAGCAACAATCTGAAGACAAAAATTAGGATTAAATCATATTTCATGAATGTATATATTTATTAATATCATTTTTTGATTGAAGTTGCTTTTAGTAACACACCAAAATAAAATAAACCTTCACTGAAGGATTACAACAAAAAAAAATTAAATTTTCATCCCGAACTCACCTTTGCTGCTGTTGAACTTGATGGCTCATCGAACAGAGCCCATATTTTCGGCTTAATTCGTTGCCAACAATTTAATTCACCATTACTGAGGGCTTCTTCGAAACCAAATAATCGTGCAATTTGTTCCTCCGATGGTTTTTCATTTTCAATATCTAATTTATCTAAAATTGCTAAAGTATTCTACGAGTATGCAATAAAAACAAAAAAGGAAAGAAAAAACAAATGTAAGTTCACCTTATCCCATGGTTTAATTTAATTTTTTATTTTTTTACAGGTATAGGTAGGTACTTCAAATACTTACTTGTGTATCTCGATGTATACTATATGTTGACCAACAGCATGGTTCTACCTGATTTGAATCCAGTCCCCAGAATTCCAACTCCTCTTCGAATAATGGTCCACAAACATCTGTCGGATAGTGAAGCTTCCCTGTTCTGTAAAAAAAAAAATGTGAAAATAAAAGAAAATTAGAAAAAAAGGAAGAAAAATCAACTAACTATTCAAACACATACACAATAACACAGCACACCTGCACACACAAACAAGCCTTACAAAGATAGAACGAACGCATAAAACTAATTATTTTGCTCCTTTTCCTTTTGGTTGCGAGTATTTGCCTTGCAGCGGGCAGCAAAGTTGCAAATAATTTAATTTTAATTTTATTTCTCGACCAACGACGAACGTGAGAATGTTGCCGAAGAGGGAGGGTGGGTTTGTTAATGATAGGAGTTGAAAAAGCACCCTTCCCCCACACCGAATGTCCGTCTCGATCCATTGTGAAAATCATATCCTTTTTTTCTGTTTTCATGCTACCAATAAATACCGGGGCTGAAAGTCCTTACCTCAGTCGGACAACATGTATTGTCTTCTCAGTTTGTTGTTGGTTGTTGTTGTGTTGTGATTTTTTCTATCCACATTTTGTTGCAAGGAAAGTCTGTCTCATTGTTTGCTCAAGGGGGTTGGCGGTGTTATGTATTAGTTGATGGAGAGGAGATTGTATGTGTGTGCAAATGGCAGAAAATGTGGAGACTATATGTATGCACATATATGCGGCATTAGAGTATGCAAATTAGAACATGACACTGGAGAATGCTCACACAATTGCATGATGCAACCAAACGAAGTATAATTAACATCGACATCGGGGTAATTTTCTGAGGTCAAAGAGCGTGATATAAGCAGCTTACATATATTAGGTTGGTATCGGTATAGAAATTGCAAACTATCTAAGAGTATATACTTAGAATGTATATGTATCTCGAACATACTCGTATCTTTAGACTTCAGAGTTAGACAGTTTGTGCCTTGGTTGCATGCTTGTCTGCTAGGATTCTAGGATTCTCGTTTTAAGAATAAGTGACACCAAAAATCTCTAGGATTTAAATTGAACGAGGAGTTTTGATAGTCATGGCACTATTTGCGTATGTATAATATGGGGGGGGGGATATTACACAAGATTTTTAATTATAACACGAAAGAAGGAGGTTTTATTATCGAGAAAACAAATAACCTTACACCCCACTTGAACGTGCCCTGTTTAAGTAAACAATTCGAAAATATTTGGGGATTTTTTGAAATTAGATTAGAAATAATAAAAACGCTTACAAATAATACCACACTCACTTGATGGTTGGCTAAGATTCAATTTTAATGTTTCATACAAAAAGTATGAAGAAGATACATGGGCTGCTGTTTGGGATGGTGAAGTATTATCAGAATGGTTTGAAACGAAAATCGGAGTGAGGCAAGGTTGTACTCTAAGTCCTTTGCTATTTGCGCTATTTATCGACGACGTTTTGGACATCCTGCCTGGTGGAATTGAAGTCAGCAGTACTACTATCAAAGCTCTTCTGTTTGCAGATGATATAGTGATTCTAGCTCATTCACCGGAAACGCTACAACTGATGATCAACCGATTATGCGAATACTGTGCCAAATGGAACCTAGTGGTCAACCAAGAGAAGTCGAAGATCATGATCTTCAATAGAGGGAGAGGCAGACTACGAACAAATGAGAAGTGGCACTACAATAACGAAAGACTAGAAGTTGTCAGTGAATACAAGTACCTTGGAGTGATCTTCACCTGCAATTTAAAAATGGAAAAGCACTTGAAAGATAAGCTGGCAAAGGCAAAAACTGCAATAAACTCAACTTGGAAGATGTGTTTCTCCAACAAATATCTAAACCATAGCACGAAATTTAAAGTTTTTGAATCTGTTGCAGAATCAATCATGCTTTACGCAGCGCAAGTATGGGGAGGTCAGCAATATGATGAAGTTGAAAAACTTTTACGCTTCTACTTAAAACGCATGTTCAGACTACCATCGAGCACAACAAACTATGCGTTGAACCTGGAAACTGGATTATCACCGTTATACATAAAAACACTAAAATTACAGTCTGACTACATTATAAAGGTCTTAAACATGGATGAAGGTCGACTTCCGAAGAAGATCATGATGATAACAGTGAACAAAAAAGTTGGATGGTATGAGGAGTGGCTGGATCATGCACTTTTGTGCAATTTAGATTTATGCCTAGACCAAGAGCCTCCCAATAACTGGAAACAAAGACTCTACGACATCATTTCCAACACAGATATAAACTGCAGGAATGAGTATGAAAGTGAAGCAAGAGGATCCCATTACAGATCGGTGTACAGTACACTCAACTATAACCTGCAACATGCGAACTACTTCAGAGACGAACTAGGCGTAGAATCCATCTCAATGTTGCTAAGGGCGAGGGTAGAACTTCTCCCACTTAATTATAGGCCACACCGCGATGACCTTCCAATATTGTGCAATATATGTAACACAGCAGAAAGAGAAGACATATTTCATTTTATGGGTAGATGTCCGACTCTTCGTGAAACAAGACGACATTTCTTCGGGAAAGATACGCTTTCAACGGAACAAGTTCTGAATATATTGAACGAATTGCCAGAAAAGCTATTACTCTTTTGTAAAACAGCTCTAAGTTATAGAGTTAAAATAATAAATGCTAGCTTCTAATAATTTAAGTAAATCATTAGTGATTCATTTTAATTTTCTTTAAAATATTTTTTATGTAAATTTAAAAAATTGTTTGTTAATTTCATAAACAGTATACCAATCGGCAGACGGTAAAGCCACGCCATAAAGATTTTGTAAATGTAAATTGTTATATATGTACTTATGTTGTTAATAAATAAAATAATTTTAATCTAAAAAAAAAATCTAATCTACAAAAAGTATAAATAAAAAAAAAAAACAACTTCTCTCTGTCAAATAACTGTCAATATTCAACTGAAATAGCGATGTAAAAATTGCAAACTTAGTGACATTCATTTTGACATTAAAGCTTTTCACTTTTAAACGTCAAATGAAGTCACATGATTTAAGTTTGTTCACTTTATGTAATCGTTTACTGTCAGTCATTCATAAACAAGTTGTTAATAGCTTGAGTTTTTCATATGAATTTACAAATCTAAAAAAGACTGTTAAATTCAAAGTAAACACAGACTTAATGTTAAAAAATAAATGAATATTTTATGAATGAATGAATATAGAGGGAAGTTATACACTCGAAATTCTGACAGACAGAAAATACATAACAGATATAATATACGTAACTTCCATGTACATAGATATGTACGTGGCTGAACTTGAGTATAACAAAGTTTAATTAAAATTTCTTTCATTAGCAACAATTTCAACGACACTTTTTCTAATTTCAAATTCATAGTTCAGTTTATTCCTAACCATTTTTGTAGACAAAGAATAATATACAATCTGAGTGGTAGCTAGGTTTTATTTTCTATTCTTTGCTACTTAAATTTCAAAAAAGTATTAACTGGCCATTCATATTTATAAGCATATAACGTATAGCATAGGCCATTGTTATACAATACATATATCGTGATTCCTAAAGCCACATAAACACTGTCTGCCAAAATCTACTTAAGCCTCTTTCGAGTAGGCCCCCGCCCCTTTAGTCTCTTCATCGTTATTTCCTGTTATGGTGTTGCACGGTGTGGAGATGCGCGATGCTGTGCTTTGCCGAATAAAGCACCGAAAAAGTTATCCCATTCCGACAGGACTACAGTGAATTTCAATTAGCCGTGACTTTAACGCTCAGTTGACACATTCCTCCATTGTTTTTTGTTTTTTTTTTAATAATAAATCTCTGTCATAAAGTTTTTTTTTTTTGCATAAAGATATCCCTTCAGTGAGGACATTAATCAAGCACTCGCGTATGTGAACACTTACCTGTCTTTAATCTGGAAACACAGAATATTAAATCAGATACAATGAAAGGATTTGGTTACATTTTGATATCAGGCAGTGCACCACAACCAACCATCATCACAGCCACCATGATCATCATCATCATTATAATCCATAACCAAACAATATACATACGTATATATATACATACATACATACATACATATGTATATGTAAATTTTCATATAAAATTCCACATCAAATTGATGGCTTAAATGATTGATTGGTCTTCTGTGGCGGAAAATGCCAATTACATTAATATTCCCTATGCGCTATGCAATAAGACAAGATTTTCATAATAGACAAAACAATGTCTTCATACGTACTGGTAGGTACATAAAAACTTAACTTATGTTCGTTCATTTATTCAACGAAACATTCCAAAGTTAAATCTAGAATTTGTAACAAATTGTTTATGTCAATGTCGTGATAGCAGAAAAATTGCTCATATACAAGTACATAAAGCATAAAATATACAAATACATACATACGAGTAGGTATAAAGGACGAAAGTCCTAAATTACATGAGACAGCTGGCTGGAATGGAATATAAGAAGTCATTTCCATTTTCCTTTTTGCATGAAATAATTTTATTCCACACCAGCGAGAGAGACAGAGTCATCTGCTTAACGGTTATGAAAGCATTGTGTACATCAGGGTCGGAGTGGGTCAGCTTTGTGGCTTTTAGAGAGGGGGTTTGTAAAAACAATTGTAGGTCCCTTCTGTTCCTGGTGCTTGATTAAAGTTTTCAGTCACTGTTGAAATTGATAGTCTAACATTTTGTTATCTCTTAAATCAACCCCCTTTAATTATGTTGCCCCCACCACAGTGAATGAGTGATGACACCTTTTTTCAGTCACAAAATCCAGCCCCGTTTTTCGATTTGCAGGAATTTTTGAATTATATTTTACGCTTATGCAAACAGGAAAATGTGTAATACAAATATCAATAATCATAACGATGATTGTGAACCGATAACAATAGTCATGAAGCAAAAAGGGCGAAGTGTGGATGGAAGTAAAGAAAGGACATCACTTCACCATGGCCCAGGACATCTCTTCTCAGTGGTATTTCTTTAGAGCCCCTCCATCTTCCACATCGAACAGGGTCTTCCTTTTTAAAATCTGTGAAAATGTTTAAAGCTTTAACAACTATACTTCTGGAGGGCTCTGCAGTGTGCAGTGCGCCGCGACGGGCGGGCCGGACACTTTGCTTTATAGTACTTTGTATGGACGTATTTTGTCCCGTTAGTCCTTCATATTTTTTATTCTATATATATATACGTATGTACATATCTTCGCTGGGAACAGTTATTTTTGATTTTTTTCTTGTGTATTTTAATTCAAGGACTTTGGCTTTATGTGCTATGTTTATGTTCACGGGAATGTATGTATATTGTAGTATACATATGCTCTGCTTTGACTATGGCTTTTTTATTTTAAGGACTGTCGTTTTTTTCTACCTTGTCCTCCTCACATTTACTGTGATTTTTTCCTTATTTTCAATTGGTTTGGGGTTTGGGGAAAGGCGAAATCAGAAAGACGACTACGGCGACGCGACGACCTATAACAGCAAAGGAAGTCACACAATATGACGGAGAGGAAGAGGAGTCGAGAAAAAAAAATAATTTTAAAGCAGATTTTTCGATGTCAACTCATGCAAGGAGAACGAGCAGAAGCAATTTGGCAACTCATTTGAATTTCGCTTTGAAAATACCGCACCATCATTGCCAGTCATCAACGACGGACGCGACTCACGACACGACATCAAAAACTGACATAGGAAAAGCACTTATGCGAGTCAAATAAGTGCAGTAATTTACTATGAGATTTAACCAAATGAGATTTCACCTGTCAACATTGTAGGAGAACGTTGAAGCATCCCAGAGCCAGACCTAACTTAAAAGTGTCAGAGCAAGGGGCTGATGGCGGGCGGCTGGAGCTGAAGTTGGAGCTGAGTTTCTCACACTTAATTTCACTTTCAGGTTAGCGGAAGAATTTTCAATTTCGTTCGCACTCGATTTTGTGTTTTATTTTTATTTTTAAGTAAAATTCCATCGTTATTTATAAATTTTAAATTCTTATATGACTTTGTTATTCTAGATCTAGATTTTCATTAATAAATTGATAAAGATATATGGAGGCAATCAATTGTGATAATTTTTACAAAGTCACTTGGATTTATTATGTTTGGATGATGGTGGGATGGATTGGGGTTTCGTGTTGTTGTCAGTCAGTCAGAACTCAGAAATGAGATGCCATATATTAGAGCAAACAAAAAAAAAAAAAAAACACCATACCAAGTCGCACGCTATAAAGCAGGAAATTTCGTCATAAAATGGGGTAAGAAAATTGTGTCTTAACGCAACTTATTTAGGCCAATTTATGCCCACTTTTTGTTGTCACTTTTTTTTTTATTTAGTTGATGTTGTCTTTTTGGTCTTGAGGTTGGGCAATAAAAAGTATTTATTTACTTTATAACCCATATATGATATGTATGTAGTACCAATTAAACAAATGTATACATACATATACACACATAGATACATAGTTAAGAAAATTTATTATTGAAATTAAGGTTGTGATGTTAGAGAGAGAATTTTTGGACTTATTTTTGCACATTATTATGACAAATAATGAATTGTACGAGGAATAAAAGCTCCAAAATGAAATTGATGAACCTTTGTGGCCTAACGTTCGTATATAAATGGCGCACAGCAATGTCATGGGAGAGACAAAAGTAGAGGAAATGGTAATCGAAAGTGCCATTTTGACGAAGCGAAGGAGGTTTAAGTACTCAGACACGTTCAAAAACTCAATTTATAAAAGAACCAAATATTTGAAGACGACACCACTCTTAAATCTCAAATCACAGGAGACAAGAAGATATTTTGAAGAATTCTAATGATAGCTCGAAAAATAAAGTGTCCACAAAACGTCGATCACTGTCGGCTTCTGAGGAATTTCAAGAAATTTAAATTTTATAAATTAGTTTCATCCAATTTAATTTCTATTTCCGTAACCCTACCTTCATCTGTCGTAAGAAATCAATTCATGCATTGATAAGTGTTTCTCTGTTTGAAACACATCCGGAAATTGTTTTATAATTAATCTTTGTCTTCTGCATACTAACCCGCAAAAAAAAAAAAAAAATATCACAAACTTTTCATCTATTTCTGCCCCTCACAACCAAAATACAAAAAAAAACACTATCAAAAAATCTTCCGCACTGAATTGAATTGATATCGAAATTCTTCTTGTTTGTATTGTTCGAAACCAATTACGTTTTTCAATTCCCTGCCATTATCATTCCTTTTAAATAATGAAATACTTTTGTCCTTTTGTTGGCAGACGACCTGCCTGCCTGTGGGCGGGAGGGTTATAAAAACATACACCTACTAGCAGCCATACACTCTTCACTCGTTACTCTTGTCTTCAGTCCTGAACGACGACATCAACACTCCTGATACCGACGACGACCGGCACGGCTACATTTATCACCTCGTTTTCAAAAAAAGGAGATTATTCGAGAAATATGAAAACAAAATTCTCCACCACATCATCATTCCAATCCACATGACACGCCATACGTCACACGCCAACCCCCAAACACCTGGCCTATATACCCACACAAGTTTATGAATTCATACTTAAGTGTGTATGTATTGGAAAGACCATTAAGTATCAGAGACTTCTCTTTAAGGACATTTTTCCTGGGAAATATAAAATTTTGTCAGATCATTCACATCATCATATAATGAGAGTGAGATATTTTTTTTGTAACTTGAGGAGGGTAGGTAGTTGGGGGCTTTTCTAGAGGAGGTATAAAAAGGTTTAAAGCACCAGCTCAATCATTATGTTTGAATGGTTTTCAAGAGTCATTCATCAATCAGCAGAGTTTATTTTTAACCAAAAAATCATCCAACTCACTAATTTGTATGTGTGGATGTCATGGGAGAAGAAAGGACATAGTCACGATTAAAATTAAATTAAAACCGCTCATTAATTTATTTCTACTTTCACTATAAAAAAAAACGTTAATGACAAAAAAAGAACAAAAAGGCGAAGAACGATGCAAGAAATTTAATTTCGCCAGACTGTTTCTGCTAAAATGTTGAACCCTGGAAAACTATACACATAAATCTTTTTCGTATATAGGACTTAAAGATATTTTGTCCTTTTTTCTCATGATGCCTTTTTAAAGGTGAAAACAAAATACCAACATGTAATCAATTTTAGTAATTAGTTGGATCCTTCTGGCATCACTCTCTTAACTTTAATTAGTCTTAAGGACTTTCCAGGCCCAGCACAGCAGTGATTTTTACAAATGTACCTATAGTAACAGTGGCGTAGCTGTACTCTTGGAGCCTCATATCAAAAGTATTTTTTGGACCAAAATTTAGGCTTGATGACTTTTTTTTTAATCGACATATTGAAAATAAAACTTTGACCATAGAAAGTGTCCGACGAGACTTACTACACTA
The DNA here is from genome assembly GCA_905146935.1 of Scaeva pyrastri. Taxonomy (NCBI): domain Eukaryota; kingdom Metazoa; phylum Arthropoda; class Insecta; order Diptera; family Syrphidae; genus Scaeva; species Scaeva pyrastri. The sequence continues at coordinate 51,126,192 of LR989927.1, forward strand.
TTAGAATAAAAAAAATATATAGAAAAAAGTTTCAATAAAAAGTAGTGGCCCTAAATGATTGCCCTGGAGGACACCTCATTTGGCAAGGGAAGACTTTGAGAAGGAGAATCTTAATGAGACTTTCTGCGATATAAATTGAAATCCAAGAAGACCACGGAATGACAAGTTGGATATTTGAACGATAGCCCTTTAGTATAATTGATATACGGCTGACAGATACGCCCCTGTCAACAATGGAAACGACAAGTACCGTGGACGATAAACAGGATGACAGTGACACTCTATCTGTCACTGAAAAACGTTAACTGTGTGACACGGGTTACAAATCTACCAAATAAACTGTAGATGTCGCTGAAACTGCTCCACAGTTATAAATAAAGGTTCCAACAAACTATGTATGTAGCAGTCAAAAAATTAAATTAAATAATAAAATATTTCAAACTCACCTGTAGTAGTTGAGGATTTGCGTAAATACACCCGGGTGCCTGTCAAAGAAGTACTCATTTAACACCGGGTCGTAGTTGGCCAGAGCCTCTGTTAGTCTGGAAAGTCGGGTGGCAGGAATTTTCTTGAGAGTTGCTTTGTACGTTTCATATCTGAAAGGAGAAAAACAAACACACAAAACATGAAATTTAGCACAAGAAAAGGAGTCATTATGGAAGAACACATTGTCATAAGAACAATAGGTACATACATACATATTATGTACATAAAAATGAGGGTGAGTGTGGTTATTACACGCACAGCATGTGTGTAGGTATATGGCTTAATAATTTCAGGAGTCTTGATGATGAAAGGAAAAGGTCCTTGAGGTGTTTTTTTTTGTTTTTTTTTTGCCTATATTAACGAAGTGGATCGTTGTCAGAGCTTTTAGAAGTTTGGTTTTCGTTTTTGCCTTCGTTTCGGTAATAGCTGATAATTATGGTGTTAATTACTAAGACATTCATTAAACATCCTCCCGCTTTGAAGACAAAAAAGGATTTTCCCTTAAACGTTTAATGTCGAAATATTAACTTTTTGTGTTGAGTACAAGTAAAAAAAGTCGTTACTCGTAAAACATGTAAAAAGTTATACGAGTATATGTACTCGTATGTACCTATACGTTTTTTTTACCTGCTTCCTGCCAAATTGCCAAACACGCACTTTTTTGAAAGCCAACAGAATGATATATTTTATGTGTTATAAATTTATAAGCATCACATTTGTACCTACCACCTACATGATAATGCTTCTGTGCTCCGCTGTCGCATCGGTGGCGGTGGCGTTCGTCGTCGCGTCGTCTCATCGTCATGGGAATGATGAACGAAGAAAATGCGGCAGAGTTAAAATAATTTGAGGTTGAAGCTACTGATGCTGATGCCGCCAACTAAGATAAAATTTATATAAAATTATACTCCAGAGAGAGATGAGCATGAAGACATTTTAAGGGGAGCCCGGTTAAGGCATACGAGATACGAGACAAGAAGAGACGAAGACGCGAGTATGGTAAACTTTTATGTTGCAATCGTGACTTTTAATGCAGAAGTTGACTGTGTCTGCTATGTGACTGCTGTGAAGCCTCAGAAGGAGTTCTTCACATCCGGTATACAGTATCCGGTATTCGGTATATGGCAAAAGTCTGAATTTTTGTATTCAACATTTCATGCTGGGTTAGTGTTTTCATATTTGTGCTCCATAACTCTCGTAGTGTTTTGAAAAGTTTACACTTCACTCACTTTTTGACTTGGCAAAAGAGTTGTGAATGTGCGGTGCGTACGATGATTTTGAACAAAAGAAAAACACTTTATGACTTACATATATCAAAAATGTCACTCTAATTTCGAACTTTGGAATATTTACTAAGTTTTAGTTTACGAAATAATTTTATTTTTATTATTATGACTTACAAATAATATGGTGGGTGATGGAAGTTGAAACACTTCTGAAGATTTTCCTTTGAAATTCATGCCAAGAATTTTTAAGTTATTTTCCCCAATTCAAATTCTAAAAGAGACTGAAGGTGTAAATTAAAAATAATTTGTTCAGCTTTGATAACAGAGACCGCTATTGTTTTTGATGACTTTATGTTCTTCGAAAACTTTATTACTCTACAAAATGTGTTTTGTTATAAAATCATCCATTGTATATGAAGTTATGCAGAACTCTCGGAATTTTTAAACAGACTTAGTGTGAATGGATGTTTGAGAAATTTGAAGGAGAAAAATTTCAATATTTATACCAGCAGCTTCGAAGTAGTTACAGCTAAGAAGTCCTTTTGAGAAGAGAGGCATGTTTGGCTGCTACGTGTTAGGTTAGGACACAGTTTCTGTTGCAATTGGCTGTAATGTGAGGACTCTTACCTGTAGAATGTATTTTGAAGCAGAGAAGTTCTGAATAGGATTTGTATGATTATTGATTGAAGGAAGCCCCATTTCTTGTAAATGTGGAAGATTTTCTTGAAGTGGATTTCTACTTTTTGACTGTGATATTGGGTAGTGGAGTCATCAGTCATCAGTCACCAGCTTGCAGACGTTTGTCGCATTCTAGGTGTAGCGAAAAAGGCCTGTTTTGAGCTTTGATCGACTTGTTCAAAAGACATTTCGTCCTATGTACAAGGAGAGCAGAACACTAAAAAAACTTGAAAAACGGCTCTAAGTCTTAGACGATTAGGAGGACGAAAACCCCGATTATAAAGCATGGTATTGGGAATCGTAGAGGGTGGAAGGCAGTCATGTATTAGGCAAATTTTAAAAACTCAATTCAAATTTAAATATCTGTAAATCTGTAATTCTTATAATTGATTATTTTCAGTAATTGGCCATTTTGTAAGGAATCGTCAATTTGCAAGTAACAAATGTCGTCACCTTGTTTTTTTTTTAAATACACAACCAATCGGAAATTTAGTCAAAACTTTAATTTAGTTTTTTTTTTGTTCTATTCGAATTTGTTTCCATATTCAATATTCAAACAAAAACAAAATATCACAAAATGATTCTTCTATTTTTTAAAACTTTTTTTTTAAAGCAGAAAACTTGTTTGCTCACACATAACTTACTATACCCCTCCCACGAGTGTATCGCAACATGAATTATTCAAGAAGCATTAAGGATTCTTCTTTATTCCTGTGAATTGCTGCTGGTCCTGGTCACCATCACTGATCAACGACCGACGACGACGATGACCGGACCGACTTCGGCTGGACTATCCCATGCCATCAGATATACACCATCCGGATATTGTACGGAAGTTTGTATATATAAAAACATTTATCTATGGAAAAAAGGCTATTGACATGGTCTTTTATTGGTCAAAAACAACCCTCATCCGCCTTAGTGAATCCATTTTGATGTGATATCAGAAAAAGAGAAAAAAATTGGATACATGAAGACAGGTAAGGATTTGGCAGGGCATAGATTTTTAAGGCGACTATTGTAAAAGGGCTAACTGTTATGGAACTCTTTGGTTTTGCCCAATTTTCGCGAAACTCCATCTCTTCGTATTCCAATCTTGATTTACGAAATTCTCCATTCTCAAATTCATTTGTGGTATTTGTTGTTATTATCCTGGAAAACAAATAAGGCCCTCTGAACTTGTAGGTCCACCCCTGTGGCATTTAGCTCTTAGAGATATGGAACGTAGGTATTTTTGTACGTTAAATTGAATAACTTTTGAAGAGGATTCCATTTGCTTCCTGTTGAGCAGGGTTAAGAGCCATATACTGGTATGTTGAAAAGTGTGTGTTTGTTCTCCTGCCAATTCTACACCGGCCGCCCGCCCGTCCTACCTCTGATATGGAAATCAATGGAGACACATTCGTAGATATTTTTTTTTCGCACGAACCTATATATGTATAGGTATGTATGTATTACGTGAGATTCGAAGTTGATTGTGATGATGGAGGTTCTTTTTGAAAACCGAGAATGAATTGTATTTATTTTCTGTTATTTTTGTTCGTTTTTTTCGAATGAAAATACTTCAAACAATAAATTGAGTGTTCGATTTCATTGGAAAAATAATAACAAATATTTAAACAAACAAAATCATAGATACAATGTACAGTTCAGGGGTTTTTAAATAAATTATTTCGTAGGTATTTGGCAAATTAAATCAGGGCAAATGTTGGCATTTTCCATATCATTTCTGTTGGGGTTTAAAATCCAAATTTAAAATGTTTTTGAAAGCCATGGTTGTTTGTTTTTTGTTTTTTTGAAAAGATAGCAAATTCTTCATTTGTTTTGTTTTGTATTATTTTCTGAATATTAAACCACAATTTCGGGGGGATTAAAATGTGAAGGGAAACAAATTAACCTAGGACTACTCTATTAAGGCCGGAAGTGAGGGCCTGTAAAAGCAAACAACATTGACAGGAAGTGTCCACATAAATTTTCGTTACTTAACTTTTCTGATGGCCAGAACATGCCAATAACAGTCGCTGCGAGGTTAAGCAATAAACCTTCTGTCTTTAGATCACCAACACTGACATATTATTGACCTTAGAAATGGTTGGTATGTCAGTTATAAAGACAGACTTCGGGTTGGGGTATTAATTTTGGTAAATTTAGGTGAATGTTGTGTGAGTGTCATGTAAGAAGTCAACTAAGATGAATATTGATGCGAACCCCTTGTATGGGTGACTTTATTTGACATTACCTCAAAGGTTTATTTTATGTTTCAGCTGCTGTTAAGACATCAGAAGAGTGTTTTATTTGCTTTTTTCAACAAGAATTGTCTGTTTTTTTTATCTATTCCACATATCTGTAATGTCAACCAAAAAACTGGTGTCAAATCATGTCTTGAAATCAACCCTTGGATTATCATGACAGAGGGATATTTCACTTTCTTTTATCCTTACAATAGCATTCATGCAGAAAAATTCTTATTTAATATAAAATTGATTGAATTAAGAAAAATGTTACAGGTTTGACACACTGATGTTACTCATGTCACATGTTTATAAATTTCTACGCAAAATAAAATTTGGATATTTAAATGAAGGTTTTCTATTTTTAGATCCTAAAAGAAAGAGTGTAGCAATTGTTACAAACTTAAATATTTGAAGTGTCGGTATTTGTCATTGAGATAGAAGTTCACAATTTAAGGTTAATTTGGCAAAATATTTGATAGAAATAAGTTGTTGCGTCTCTTGACTTTCTGTGTAGAATTTGAATTACATTAAACGAAAGTGAAAAAGTTGATCAATACATTTTACAAAAATCCATTTGTTACGGATATGACACAGACACACTAGTTAGAGAAGGTACTCGTACCTACATTACAATATTTTCATAATCCAGGCTAAATATACAAATATACTTCTAATGAAACTTGTTATAAATGTCAGGGGAAATTAAATGGTAACTCACGATACATTTGGATAAATTTTCAATTTTCTCGGGAATTATAAAAAAACTTAAGGAAGTTAAAAATTTAAAAGAAGTTACTTCTAATTATCAGATGAAGTGAAAAAAATTGGTAAATGTAACTGTTATTAATTAGAACTCAAATTAGACTAGTAACTCACGTTACAAAATTTCGCAGTTCTTTTTAAGAACAATGATTTAACTCAAAAAAAACTTAAAATGTATGTTTTATTCACATAAAAGAATACAATTTTTTTTTTTAAATATTAGTTCAACCAAAAAAAAGCGGAATTTTCTTGGTCACAAAATTGGTAACTCATGTTACATCCTCTTATAAAACATTTAAAAAATAAAAAAAAAACTATTTTATTTGTAAAAAACAAAGTGGTTGTGACCCACACTGATAACTTCTCATTTTATCTTTGAAAATTTGCCTTTTTATTGAAAACTAGCTGACCTGGCGAACTTCGTCTAGCCCAAATTTAACTCCTTAACATAAACTCCAGAGTATAGTAATAAAACATAGATAGTTCAAATTTTAATGTGAGAGAGCACCCAAAATGGATGCAAAGCGTAATATTGAATTTTACAATTATCCGAATTTTTCAGAACTTCACACCTTTACGTGCGTCGTTCAAAATCATTAAATCGTGTGATTAAATGCAAAACTTTTTCTGATTTTCGATGTTTTTACAGAATCATTTTTCGAATTTAATGTTGTCCGTTGATCCCATCAGAAAAATTTTGACCCATCGTCTAACGATTTTTCGCCGTCTTAAGTAAGCCATAATGTTTTTTTTTATATATTTTTATATTTTATTTTTTCTATTTCTGTTTATTTATGTTTTTTGACAATACAAAAAATAAGAATTTGTTTTTTTCATACTTAAAGGTGTGCTATAACCCTTATATTTCAGTAAAGGTTAAGGTAGTGTAGTGTTTAAGTCCACAATTTAATTTTTTTTTAAGTTTACATAAACACTCACGAACTTGAAAGCAATGTTCTGTCAAAATTTGAAAGCAATCGGTGAAGAACTTTCACATTTTTATTAATATAGATTTCGTGTTATAATAAACACACTAATCCAAAACAAATATCAGGCATTAAGTCCTAATTAAATTAATTAAATTTTGAAGTTTCTGTTATATTTTTAATTTTATCCTTTTTTTTTTGTAAAAAAAAAAACTGTGTATTCGGTTTGATGTATGTCAAAATTGTACCATATCGCATTTTGTAGAAAACAATTTTTTTTGAAGTCAATATCATTTCTAATTGTCAAGATGTTTCGGGAAAAACAATTTTTGAGAACTTTGTAGTAGAATTTTTCGTGTAATTTTGAATGTTCTTAAGAAAAACTATCAATTTCATATTTCAAACATTTTAAGAGTTGTTACTTTACTTTACTTTCCTTTAAGAATCTAAAACGTTGTAGAATAATAAAATTTAACAAGTTTAGGTTAAAGATAACTGAAATAATGTAAAAAAATGAATAATGGTAACTCAAGTTACAAGTAAAACATTCAAAACTAATTTAGCAAAAAAATATTTAAATTTTGTATTTGAAAATGTTTTTTTTAAATTATTATATTCGACATATTCTCAAAAATTATTTCTTATATATGTGTATTCATAGTTTTTTTATTACAATCTTTATTTTGTGCTCATATAAGAGAGTAAATATGCCTTTTTTTTGGCTTTTTCTAAGAGACCATATATTCTCTGGTCCTTCAAGCATTTCAGGCTTTTTACTTTCTTTTTGTTTGGACCATATGTGGTCTTACATTATTGACTTAACTGACTGAGTGTTGTAAAAATGTGTTTTTGCTTGTAGGATGAATTCAAAGAGTTTTTATGGCAGTAATAAACTTGTGGATGTTATAGCTGGCGATGGGGGTCAAAGCGATGATGATTTAGCTTCGGATTCTGGTGATGAATACCTATGTTCCTCGGAATGAACATCGAAGAAATTCTGTGGTAATCCCAGAGACGGATAGCGATTGTTCCGATGACGAACCCAAACCAATTCGACCGAAGAAGACAAAATCCAAATCGAAGAAAACAAAGCCTGATAAAGTTAAATGGGCAACACAACGCTTAGACCCCTTTGACGCGGAACATTTTAGGTTTACACTGTTTACAGGATTAATGCAGCTACCAGAGTTTATTGAAAAATTTAAATATAGATAACATAGTATAGAGTAATCAAATCTTAAAGCTGTACAAGATAACATTAACAAACATGAAATTGATCAATTTATTGGTATGACAATTTTCATGTCAATAGTAAAACTACCTTCATCGCGGCACTATTATTGGAAAAAGGCTATAGGACAATCGTTCGGATAAGTGCTGTCACTTGGTTTGATAACAAGCCAGTTCATATGCTTTCCACATATTATGTAGGAAGTGAACCAACTACTACAAAACAAAGATATTTTAGAGAAGAGAAAATGTATAAGGAAATAAAGTGCCCTCCAGGCTGTAAGAGTTTACTATCAGAACATGGGAGGTGTTGATTTATTAGATTCTATGCTTAGTTTATATATAGAATCCATTTACGATCAAAAAAATGGTATAGGAAGGAATAATCCACAATTATCTATATATGGCTCTTTTTAACTTCAAGTAAGCAATCGCCGAACACCAGTGCAAATCCGGAAAACCCGTAATATCACGGAAAAGAGGCCGCCCTACAAGTCAAACTGCTGACCAGAGATGGAACTTCACTGCGTAGCGGAAGTCACGAAAGTCCAGCGCCATTAGAAACACCAACTTGGCCTAAAACACCCACAGCAAAACGAGCTAGAAACCAGGACTATCCCTTTGACCTCAGTTAGAATTGATAAAGTTGACCACATGCCTGGATGGCAAGAAAAAAACGACAAAAATGCAAAGTTTGTCAACTAAAATGGAGGAAATGTAATGTCTTCTTATCTTACAATGATAAGAGAAATTGCTTGGTAAAATTTCACGAATAAAAGATATTCATGGTTTGGCCTTTAATGGCTTAGAGTACCATATATTATGGACTCTTAATTTTTTGATTGAAATTGCCTGGGGATCTTTAAGTAAAACTATATATATACATCTTAATATATAAAAATTCAATGTCCGTGTGTATGTCTTAAATGAACTCAAAAACAACTCAACTGATATTCATGAAAGTTGGCATATATATGTAATTTGGTCCAACTTAGATGATAGGATAGTTATTATTTAAATTAACGGTCCCAATAATTAATAATTAATAATAAACTGATCAACAACGTTGATTGTTGTTATTGATCGTAGTTTCCATTAGTCTAGAACAGATGGCGCCTTAAGCGAATTTCTTTACAGAGTAGCTTACATCTCAATTTATTATTTGACAGTTACAATTATCTGTTAGCTCCAAATGATTTTAAAAGATGGCGATATGTAATGGATTGAGTAAGTATTCAATAGATAGCGCTATGGTACGTTTCATGTAAGCTACAATATAATAGTACAGCTAAAGTACAAGTTAAATTTATTTTGAAGTAAGCTAAATACCCACTCACACAAGAAGGAAGAAGAGTTGAGGAGAACAGTTGAGGAGAAATCTGCGAGATTGGGAAAGAGCTGGAGCTAGCTGAAATACATCGCTGGAAACCGCACACGATGGAGAGTATGAGTAGTTGAGGCCCTATGTCCCGCTAGGGAACACCAACGGACTTCGTAGGTCTGAGTACCTAAATAGTATCTAAGTAAATACAGTGAAATTCAATTGTTCGTACTTTTTCAATTTTTGGTGCTGGTACACAATTTGCATTGAGCGACGCACGTCTGTCAATTTTTTTCAATAAATATTTTTAAACAGGGTACTGTTCCCCTTAAATAGTTAACTACAATACAATTTAACAAAAATCTTAGCCACAGCAACGCGTGGGCGGGTCTGCTAGTATACATACATATGTAAATGTAAAAAAAAAAAAACTATGTAAAACTTTTTCTTAAACGTAAATAAATATAAATTAATGTTACACATTTTTTTCATTGAATTCATAATTCATGCAGTAGGTAGATGATTAGTTACACTTCGCAATGGATCATTTTTGTTATGAATATGACACTTTTTGTGAATTTGCATGTACATACTTACATTTGTAATTCCACGATAAATTTAGATCATAATATTTGGTACTTCTCCTCTGAGCATTTGACACAAAATTTGTTACGAATGTTACTGTGATAGCTTTGTCAATCAATTCCGAATAACCTTCATTTATATGTATTCGTTTTGAAATCTACATCAACACGTGTTTCTAAGCTTAAGGATAATGGCAAATCGTTAACTTTCATCAATTTAAAAGAAAACAACAACAAAGAAATGAAGATAACCTACAGTATATTTTAAATTGGTAACACTTAATTCACAGCTTTCCCCCCTGCATTCTTTTTTTCTTCGGTGTATTTTCATACATAATAAATTCGGGAAAAAAGACTCAATTTTGTCCATGATTAACCTTCCGTCTTCATTTTATCCATTTAACCCTGCAAAAAATAACATTTTTCCCAAGGTAAACAACATTTTTTCTTCGTTTTCCTTTACATATACATAACATACATACTCGTATATATGTAGATATGTAGGTATATATTTTTTGTTATTTATTTAGGATACGTCTTCGTTCGTAGGTGTAGGCAGGTTTATTAGGTAGATTAAGATTAGGTGTAGAATATTTTACGAGTAAATCTCTTGATCTTGAGAAATATTACAATTCATCGAACAAAAATGGATAAAAGTATGTACTACATGTACAAGGGTTCCATGTCTATCTCCCATGCCACCAAACTTCTTCCTTTTTTCGTTTATTTGATTTGGTTGTTTATCACTGGCGAAACAAAAATCGTATATTTTCATCCACCAGTTGCCATCAATTTGTTAAGGATTTTATTTTTTTTTTTTACACAAAACCATAATAATCAAAAGAAAAGAATGGAAAAAGGTGATTCTTGATGTTGCTTCTTTTTATTTAATAGTCTTAAAGTTGGCAAAAATGTGTGCGTGGTAATAAACTTTCATTTTTTTCGTACCTACTATGTACATCGCCCGAAGATCTTCTTATACCATATTCAATTTATTTCTAAAATTAAATTAAATATTTTTTTCATTTTTCATAAAAAAAATTATAAACTTACAATGTACACACGGTAGGTGAACCTATAGAAAAAAAGAATCGTTCTTCCGTTTGCCTGCACTAACTTCATCTGTATATAGGATCACATTTTCCATTTATTCTTCCCTTTTCAGTGCGGGGACTTTTTAACACTTTTCAACTCTGCTGAATGAAATTTATACAAACACACACTCTCACATTGAGTCTATATAGAAAGAAGAAAGGACCAAGATGACCCGACCATAGCATACTCGTATAGTTCTGCAAATGAAGATAGAATAGACAGAATTTCAAAAAAAAAAAAAACATGAAAACGTTTCCCATAAAAACGGATACTTACTCACAGTCAACAAAGAATAAGAAGTGTGCCCTAATGTTTACTTTTGGGATAAAGTTGGTATATCTTTCTAAATCTTTGAACCTAGCTCTTATATTTTTACACTCATTGGTTTATTTTTATAAAGCTCATTTTTTTAACTTTATTTTTTCGGGTTTTTATAAGGGTTTGCATATCCCACTTCTGAACTGTAATGGTGGTGGTTTTGTTTGTTTTTCCTAACTTAAATGTTTTTGTTACGAAGATGATGAAAACGAAGAACAAAATAAATATATTTTATGTAGGTTTTTCTTCTTTTTTTTTTGAAGTACATACATATAAATGGTTAGGACTGAGTGGAATGGTCCTTTAAGGAGAGTCCCGTCCCGGTCTAACATTTAAACTTGTTTAATAGGACAAAATTATTGGTTGCGTGTAAAAGCAAAGTTGGATTTTTTTATATACCATAAAACAAAATTAACTTCGGTAGCCGGAGCTAATTACTACTCTCAGAACAGAAGACTACTTTCATCTTCTTCGCGGTGGTACACGAACAATCCTTTTTAAAAAACGAATTCGAAAAGACTTTTGTGGAATTGTTTATTGCATTATAATTTGTTTTTAATTGAGCTTTAAGATACATTACATATGTATGTATGTATGTATGTATGTTCTGCAGAGGAAACCTAAACTTTCTAAAACATAATGGTTGATTTTTTAAGAGGTTTAGAACTTTAAAAAAAAAACACAAAAAATTCGAAAAAATTAATGAAATATTTATTTGAATCGATAGTTTGAACCTTGCAATTTAATGTTTAAAGATAATTTCATGCCAATTTTGACCGCGGCTGCGTCTCAGGTAGCCCATCCGCTGAGTCCAATTTTGGCATACTCTTTCACACATATCGACCGGTATCTCACGAATGAATGCATGGATGTTGGCTTCCAGTGTGTCAATCGAAGCGGGCTTGTCCCTATAGACATTAGCCTTGACATACCCCCACAAAAAATAGTCTAATGGTGTCAAATCGCACGATCTAGGCCGCCAATTGACCGGCCCGAAACGTGAAATTAACTGTTCAACAAACTCGCCTCGCAATTGCGCCATTGTTTCGCGTGCTGTGTGGCATGTGGCACCGTCTTGTTGAAACCACATATCATGCAAGTCAAGAACTTCCATTTCGGGCAAAAAAAAGTTTGTTATCATCGCTCGGTAGCGTTCACCATTGACAGTAACACTGCGATTCGCATCATCTTTGAAGAAATATTGCCCAATAATGCCGCCGGCCCATAAACCGCACCAAACAGTGGCTTTTTCGGGATGCATTGGTAGCTGTTGCAATGCTTCTAGCTGATCTTCACTCCAAATGCGGCAATTTTGCTTATTTACGTACCCATTCAACCAAAAATGAGCCTCATCGCTGAACACAATTTTTCGATAAAAAAGCGGATCCTCGGCCAGCTTTCCAAGAGCCCATTCACCAAAAATTCGGGGTTGTGGTAGGTCGGCTGGCTTCAGTTCTTGCACCAGCTGTATCTTAAAAGGCTTTACGCCCAAATCCTTCCGCAAAATTTTTCACGTAGTGCTGTAACAAAGGCCTAACTGCTGGGAACGGCGCCGAATCGACATTTCGCGGTCTTCTGTCACACTAGCTGATACGGCTGCAATATTTTCTTCACTACGCACAGTACGTAAACGTGTTGGTGGTTTAATGTCCAACAAAGTAAATTTGGTGCGAAATTTGGTCACAATCTTCCGAATAGACTGTTTAGAAGGTCGAGAATGCCGACCATAAAATGGTCGAATTTTGATAGTAAAATTCAATAATTTTCAAGCGTTGTTCATTTGTAAGACGATCCATGGTTAAATTGCAAACCAAACTGAAGCTGTTTGACAGTGACACAAGGTACTAAACACACGTCAGCTATCAAAACCAGTGTTGCCAAAACCAAACCAGCTAAAAAATCACCCGTGTTAATGGCTGGAACACGAGAAGTAGGTACAAACAAATTATTGGCGTACCTAAAAGTCATAATTTTTTAAGTTGTCATGCCAACTTAATACTGCTCAAAATTCAAGTGAATTTGATTAACCCGAAATGTTAAGAAAACAAAAATATTTAATTTGCATATAAAGTCTAAAAGACTGATTGCCAATATTGATAATGAAGATGAAGGTGAAAATTATGATGATGATGACGTCTACAAGCAGTTGAAGATACGAGTACTGACATACTCGAGTTGTCATAAAATTTATTTGCATTCAATAAAATTTTCATTTCCTGTGCTCGACTGGAAGTGGAAGGAAGGATGCTTTACGATTGAATGTTTATTCCGTATCCGTATCCGTATGTTTTATTTTTGTTTTCATGTTTTTTTTTTTAATTTTTTTTTTGTATAATTTATCTGTAAGGACATGGTGCATGTGCGATGTTATCCTTAAATCCATTCCACGTTGCAGGTAAACAACAGCATAAAACATAAAACAAAAAAGAGTAGGACTTTTTGGCAAATTATCGGATCTTGTATCCAATTCCAGTGCAATTTCCTGAACAAATTTCTGTTCTGTTATTAATTTCCTGATTATCCTGTGTGTAGAGTGATGGAGGAAGAATCTCACTCTGGGGACCCTTCTTACTCCCATCTGTGTGTCTTTCTTAAATAACCGAAATATATGTAATGTTTGTATGTATATACGACGTACGTACAAAACATTCTAGTGTGTAGTTTTTTATACTCGCTTCCTGCTTAAATACATTGCATGAATAAATTGGGTTAGATTTCTTGTTATCCTGCCAAATTGCGACTTTTCTTTAACTCCCATTCACTAGGTGGCTAGGTCGTCGGTCTCTGTTGCTGTCTCTGTCTCGGTCTCGGTGGCGTATACTTGCTCGTTTACAATATGATGGGAACCTCCACTTGCTTTATGGTTGTTTGTAAGTACAAAAACATTATTGTATCCGATATTGAGGACGCGAATGCCACGAAAGAACGTTAGCATAGCTTCAGATGCTAAAATAAAAAAAATATGTCTTCACCAAAAAAAAGAACTCTCCCAATATCCGTTGTAAAAAGGAGTACGTTTTTTTTTCTACAAATGTATTTCGTATCCTTCAGGGGTTTAAGACAGAAAAAAGCACAAAAAACAGATTTGTTTTACAAAATGATTTCTACTGGATTTTATTTTGGTTTACTTTATTTTTTTTTCTTTTATTTCAAACGAGAAATGAAAAACGAAAAAATAAAAAATAAAAATAAAAAATCAATTACTGTTCTGTTGTAATGGTAAAATTTGGCAATAAAAATTGCTTATGCTCAAAACGTATGTTGGGTTTGAAATTTTATGGCATAATCATAACAAATGTGGCACTTTATTGTGTAGCAACCGTTGTCGAAGAAATGCGAGAGATTGTTGACTTTTTTTGGAGTTTATTTGTTTGTTTATTTTTATTTTTATTTTATTTATTCTTTTTTTTCATTGAATCATCTTTCATCTCTCTAGAGAGAGGCAGAGAGCCATAAGGTTTTCGAATGGAGTAAGATTTGGTAAAATTGAATTGCTTGTGTGGATATTTTTATTTTTTGGCAAAAGAAGCTGTTTTTTTTTCTTTTTAATCAAAACAAATATCTGTTGTGTATAGGATGGGGTTTTAATTAAAATACATATATATTTTCTCTACTTTTGAATAAGATAGTTACTTGGAATCAGGTTGGAAAAAAGTGTCTTCTAGGTATAGGACTTGAGCAAATTTATATGCGGAAAAGCAATTAAGGAAAATTAATTTACAATGCAAGCAAAAGAATCTTTTAACTTTTCCATTCCTTCTTTTTACTATTAATTTAAAATGTTTCAATTAACTTTCAAATTTAGAGAAAATAAAATGGGTAACAAAAGAGATCCCTGTGGCACTCCAGTTTTTACTTCTCATCTACGATTTTTAAAGCATTATAATTGATTTTTAGTCAACTATTGACAGATTGGTCCTAGTTTAGGCTTACGATTTTTTTACTATAAGGAAGAAGAAATTTTCTCCATGCCAAATGCAAAACTTCCAGCAAAATGGACTTTTCCTTTGAAAAAAAAAGTTTTCCTATAGAAACTCACAATCATAGGTAGAACTTTCTGTAGAACTTTTAGATTTGAAAAAATGTCCATTTCAATTAGTAACCTACTCACTGTTGCACGTCTCTTCGAAGAAATGAATCCATCAACCTTTCAGTGAATTGAAAATCCATCCTGCTTTTACTTCTTTCCCCCTTTCATTTCCTCCGTCACTGATGTTAACGCTGTGCATTTAGGAAAACAAACTGTGCTCTTCTATCGTCATCATCACATCATATCCAGTGATGTGTTAATTTGAATAATGCAAATTTTTCTAGAATCCCTATATCTTCCCATTTCAAGTTAAATACCTACATATACATACATACATATATGTATATGATAAAGTATAATAAAACCATGCTTTTGCCTACACCAACGAGCTCCATTTACCATCACGATCTACCACATACACACATACATACATACATAGTATACCTCTAGAGATATATTATACAAAATGGAACTAAGTCCTGACAAGGATTTATGCTGGAATTTTGGCCTCGAAACATCATGTTATCGCGATAAAAACGATAAAAGATTTTTCGCTCCATTAAAATATATTGCCCCGCTCTCTCCTCTTTGCCATAATGGAATACTTGTAGCCTGGCTCCTGCCTCCTGGCTGTGGCTAGAGCTACATGATTTGTGGCAAAAACCAAATAAGTACCTACAAAAAAAAACACGAAGTTCCTATAACCTAAAGCAAATCTATACTACACACCTATACATTTCGACACACATTCAAGGAGGGAAAAGACCCAGATTAAACAAAGTTATTATAACCATAAGCATCACTAACACGTGCATGTATACAACTGGCACTGTGTGTGTCCCTCCAGGGTTAACGAGATTTATAAATGGTCGAATTTTGGTTAATATTGTTTTCGTTACGTTTTCAAATAACATTTCCACCTACATTTCAACATTTTTCTCTCTCTCTCTTTTTGTTTACCTCTCATCCCATCACACATCTCATTTCATTGTACATATTGAATTCCTGATCAATAAAATTCCAAAAGCTTAATTCCGCCCTCGATTTCGGCTGAAATTCGTTAAACCTGCAAAACCCAGAGCCAGACTTCCCATCAATCACCAATTATTCACCACGGCTGTTACCGCTGCTGGCCATGGCCACTGTCGAGCCGATCGGTCCTTATACTATACTACCGCTGCTCAAATATTTCAAATCTACGCCAATTTCCTATTTTAAGCCAAAAACATCCATCTAATAACTCAGGGCTATATATGTATGTATGACGTACGTATGTATACCCTCTACGCATCTGTGTCGATTGAATCCTGTCAGCCAGAGGGCGCTGGAGCTGGCGATGGCACTGGCGATATGGCTGGAATGCCAGGGTCTGCTGCTTGGGAGTGGGGTTGATGGTACGCGGTGATGAGGTGGTGAAGCGTATAATGCTCGCTGCGTGCCATTTTGGGGAAAAATTACCCACAATTACATTCTTCGTGTTCGTTATTCGCCAAAAATTGGTGCTTCACCACGACTTATATTTATTTGAACGAAATACATTTGGTTAAGTGTCAAAAAATGAACGGGCGGGGGGGGGGGTGGGTAATATAAGAGGATTGCTGTAAATATTATATGAACAGGAGCGTTTGCGTTGTCTGTCTGCCTTCTTACTTATAGGTACTAACAAATTCATTGACTGATGGCCACAAACACCATCAGATCTAAGGCTTTATAAAAAATACATGCAGTCAAGGACCATCAGGATCATTTTTGTGGGAAAAAGTTGTTGAGAACGGCACTTCCGTCAGGTCTCAAGTTAGGAGTTGGGCGAGGTGACTAAATAATTTCGTTATATATACTTGGCTCCATTTGGTCATAGTTGCATAGTCTTGTCTGTGATTTAAACTTTTTTATTTTTCCTTCTTCTTCTTTTGGGAATAGAAATAGAAGAAGTTAAACAAACTTTAAATTGAGGACATTGAGACAGTAGTGTAAACCTTAATTAATGTCTTAAAGACAATTAAAAGCTTTTTGAGTTGATTTTTGTTATTTTCAAATTTCCATGGTGCTACGGGACAGCGGAAGTATACAAATATTGTACCTACAATTTCTTTTCTGGACTTACATAAATATTTACTGACTCCAGAGAATTGTGTAATTTATTTTATTATCAAATTGACAAATTAATTAAGTCTGGTCTTTCAAATAAAAGACAAGCTCATAGAAAAGTGAATTTTGAAATCTCACTTATAGTAAAATTGTGAGACGAAAGATGTGACAGTTTGTCAACTTTAAACATGCCCAACTGTTTTGAGAGAAAACCATAAGCATATTTTTTAAAGCCTTCTATTATCTAGGTGCAAAAAATGTCTACCTTCAGGGTCAGGGTTTTGTATATGTAAACACTATATGAAGTGGGTAAAGGGGTGTAAAATTAAGTGCAAAGTGATTTATTGAATGTTATAAATTTTAAGTTACCATAATTATGTGATTCTTCTCCAGCATCTCATCTCCCATATAAGTCTCCAAATACCAACTATAAAAATCAAATTGTATCTTCATATTTTACAACCGCATTGAGATACAAAATATCTGCTTCTTTTTCCCCGGTTATAGATTTATAATTCTAAAATTGTATTATGCCTACACTTTTTGGATGAGGAAAAAAAGATGGCCATAATTTTACAACATTCCAAGAAGAATTTTCTATTAATAAAATCCTTCTTATAACAGATTGAAGATTTAATTAAATTATAAACCTCAATAAAAGAAAATATCCTCTTACTTTTTTTTACATTATCCTCCATAACGTGGTAGTGAAAGTCATTTTTTTTTTTTTTTTTTTTTTTTGAAAAGAAAAACCACTCAAAAATAACTTTTACAAACAATACGGGCGAGTCGCCTCGAAGTTTCATAGTTAAACATCTCCCCCTACATTTAAACCTTAAATTGTAAAGTTAAACATTCTTTATGCTCTTCGTTTAATACATACTTTTTTTCTTTGTAATTCATCTAAATGGAATATTCAGAGACAAAGTGTTTTTGTCTGGTCAACCATATCATAAAAAGCAATTATTTATTGCAAATAAAAGAAAATATTCTTTTTATAGAACAAAAAAATGAAAAAATGCGATTCAAAAGAATGACAGAGCTCCATTATTCTAAAAAATAAAAATTTTATGTGATGTCTACGTATAGAGCATTAATACTTAAAACCTATTTTTCTCTTCTTTCTTGGAATTTCCCAGAAGAGATGAAGGCAATAAAAAACAAAAATTGAGGAAACAGAAACTTCAATCTTCAATTGACAAATTAGCAAATTTGTCGTTAGATTATCGAGCTTATCTAAAAATGGATTCATTCATTGCGGAGATAAAAATAAATGTAATCTTAAACGATTTCGCTGTTTAAATTGTTCTGGAACTGGAAGAGGAAGAGAAAAACGCTTAAAGAGGAAATCTTTTCCCAGTTGGTTAACATTTCAGCCAACTCCTTTTCAATTAAAAGAATGGAACAACAAGAAAAACCAGAAGAAGAAGGAAAAAAAATGAAAATAAACTGAAGGTATCAATTTCACAAAGTGTATAATAAATTTCAAACCCGAATATATGAATCTTCTATCTTCAAGGCAAGCCCATTAAAAGCCCAAAGAGCGTTTCATTACTTATCGCAATTAATTGGCCGATAAAGGATTCAACAAGCAACAAGTTTTTCTTTTGTGCTGAATACATTTAGTGTGTATTCAGCGGGTATTCAGCGCATGTGAGTTGAATTTTATTGGTATTATAAAGGAGATACAGGCAATCGTTTTATTCCTTGAATATATAACCACCATTCTAATTCCAAAGGTATGTGTATCTACGTGGCTTGAATTTCGGAGGCTTTGCATATATCTTAAAACAAAACAACAACAAGAAAAAGTTAATTCTAATATGTATGCAAAGAGATTAAGCATTTTTGATGTCCTCCGTTGTTCTTGTTATCAGTTAAAGGTAAGAGTAAGTTGTGGGAGAGAACCCACAAGGATGAGGAAGTTTTGGTTTACTAAATTCAAACTTGAATCTTTCACTTGACAGGTGAGTTCACGTCATATGTACGTCAAACAAAATAGGCAACTCATTATTTCCAAGATATTGATTTTAAGATTTTTGTTTGCCAAAGTACGTCAATTTCGCCTTCGTGTGTAGAAAAGTGTTTAATCAATGTGATTAGATTATGCCTCAAACATCATCACAACACACAAACACCCAAACAACTACAACAACAACAAGTTGATCCCTATTAACGAACATCACATCCCAACTCAAATGGAAATGGGTAATGAACGAATTAAATCCCTCGAAGCACAATCAAGAACAACTTCAAAGTCAAATACAAATTGAATTATATGTATTTCCAAAACAGCAATTAAGGATAATTTTTTAATTAATAATTAATGTTCACAAAATTTATTTATTTATATCTATAGGTAGGTAAATAAAATAAGGTTATTTAACGTTGAAGAAATCTCGAGAAAGATTGAAAAAGCTCCCTCGGAAAGTTAAGTTTATAATTTTCAATTCTTTTATATTTTCAACTTGACATAATTAATTAAGGGCAATACTCGTATTAACAATAATAACCTACTTAATAATAAAATGGCAAAAGTCGCGTTTTCTTACGCAGTCAAGTCGATAAGTGGATATACACAGAATGTAGCTTTGTTTTGGGCTTCTTCTTGTTGCTCGATGCTGGGTGTTTAAAAAAGCTTCGTTAAGTTGGCTTTTGACAGTTGTTTTCTTTTCTGGGACACAAAATACATATATTAATAATTCTGTCTTAAATAAAAAATGAAGCTTCTTTTGAGTTTGTTAAGTGGTGTTTTGGTAATTAGATGATGACGGATTATTTCAATTTGTTTTTCATTAGGAATTCTTAAGGTTCGAGGAGATTTTTTGAATCAAAAATTTAATGTTTAATGAGTCGTGCTCGTGATTTCACAATGCGCGTGGGTTGCTTTTAATTTTGAAAGTTAAGTGGATACGGAAAATTTTCATTTAGGTGTTTGTAGGGAAGTCACTTTGGTCAAACAAAATTAACAAATATAAAAATATAATAGAAAATGGCTTTAACCATCAAATATAGAACATCAGCTAACACTGTCAATAATCGAAATTTAGTAAAAGACATTTTTTTATATAC
This sequence comes from Scaeva pyrastri, assembly GCA_905146935.1. NCBI lineage: Eukaryota > Metazoa > Arthropoda > Insecta > Diptera > Syrphidae > Scaeva > Scaeva pyrastri. The sequence continues at coordinate 51,146,242 of LR989927.1, forward strand.
AACGATTAAATGTTAAGTAAAGAATAGTGATACCGCAGCGAAACGTCATAAAATGGAACGTTGCAGTACAGGTAAAGCGACGTTTTACTTGGAACTCTAAGCTCTCAATATTTTTTTTTTTAATGCAAAAATTTAGACAAGTGACCAGCGCGATTAGGTTAAGTTTGCGCATAATTCGTGAACGAGAAGGACATAAACTCAAAAAGTCCAACAATTAGTTTTTCTTTTTTATTTTATACCGTGGCCTTTTATTTTATAGTTCTATCATCTCAGCTTGAACACAAAGCTACGACTGTTTAACTCCAACGTCAAATCAGTTCTGCTATATGGATGCAGCACCTGGAAAATAACAACTACAATAACCAGGAAATTGCAAACCTTCGTCAATAGGTGTCTTCGAAACATCTTAAGGGTTTTTTGGCCTAATCGTATCTCCAACGAGGATCTACATAGACGAACAGGACAGGAACCCATAGACACCATTATACGAAGGCGCAAGTGGCAGTGGATTGGACACACGCTTCGAAAAGGTAATGACTGCATTGCTGTCCAGGCAATGCAGTGGAATCCACTCACACAAGAAGGAAGAAGAGTTGGTAGACCGAGAAGCAGGTGGAGAAGAACAGTCGAGGAGGAATCTGCGAGATTGGGAAAGAGCTGGAGGGACCTCAAACACATCGCTGGAAACCGTACACGGTGACGCGTAGGTGTAGTTGAGGCCCTATGTCCCGCTAGGGAACACCAACGGACTTCGTAGGTCTGAGGACCTAAGTAAGTAAGTAAGTATCTAATTTCTACTACAACAATTTTTATTTCTTTCACAGGTTTCGACACAAGATCAGTCCAAATAAATATTCCTTCCATCTACATTAAAGAATAATAAGTTGGTAAATTGTTATCAGATAACAGCGAGAGACGCCAGTTGAACTTATTTGGTTTGACACACGAAGCGGCAACGAGAAGAGCCACACGGGTGGGAAGAATTATATCAAACCTAAAAGTAACTATTTGTTCGATCAATAGCCAGCTCACCAAAAATTCGGAACGGAATGTTTACCTAAATAAAAACGTAACACCGTCCATTTTCGGCAACAAGATCCCACCCCTTCGACGAGTTAGGACGAGCGTGTGCTAGTAGGCCTACCCGTTGCAAAACGAAGTGGACTACCCTTTCATTACCGGTCTTGGATGGTCTGAACGACCTGTAGCGGTTGAATTCAAGGCAAGTTCGGGTGTGAAAGGGAACATATGCTAGAATTTCTTATTTAGTTTTCGATCTCTTTTTAAACGACGCGATTGGTATCCGTGCAGAAAGAGGAAATTTAACACTTTATGAGAAAGTTCACTCGGGCGTATACTTATTATTTTCATACAAGGAATAAAATGGATTTTATTTAAATAGAAAACATGAAATTAAATTAAAGTTCGTTACATGATGTTCTAGGAATATAAAATCTAAGGTTCCATTGTAGCTATAAAATGAAATTCTGTGTTCCTTAGAATTTTTCTAAAAACTTTTTCTAGTCACTGTTGGACGAAGAAGTTTATTAGACTTTGGAGATATTTTAAACATTTGTTTGGTTCTTCTAACATCCTTGCTAAACGAACTGTCTGAAACAGATTTATAGATTTTCGCTATGATCTAAGATAATGTAAAACAAATGCGAAAACTAAAAGAAAGCAAGACAATTTGACGTAGTTTAAAACAAACAAAATGCTTTCATTCTTTCATTTCAACTCGCTTTTGGAGAAATTGTACGGAAACATCAACTATTAAAGACCTTATAAATTTGTATGTATTTCGACGACAATCCTGAAGCTTAAAATTAAAAGACGGGTATATTTCTCAATCTCTGAGTCAGATTTTATGTACCTTGATAAGCTTACACAATGCAACCAAATGAATAAGTTTTTTTCAAGAATTTAGTTTTGTGCTTATTGTTGAGATTTTATTTCCCCCAATATTTCCCATTTCCCTTTCATTGTTTTAAAGTTTTATCACCTTGATTGAGTTATTTCATCTTTCTTATTCATACATACATATTTATAAAGGACCTAGACAAAATTTATTGAAAAATAAAAGTCTCTGACTTCGTGGATTCATTCAACTTAAAACATAAAATTTTATTCTTCACGAAAAATCACAAAGGCTTGCATTTTCTTTCATTCGATGCAGATAAAATTTCAATCAAAAGTTCCATCATTGTTCTTGATGATAATATTGTTTCTGATATCTGACAAAAGAGTAGACCATGGAAAGCCAAAACCGATACCAAAATCTATCCCATTGCATTGACAATATGATTCCAAATATACACTTAATTGTGTTTTGCTCGTAGTTTAATAAAAGATTCTTACAAGGCTTTTTGTGGCACCAATCTCAATCTAAAACTTGTCACGTTTATCTTGAAACACATATTAAGAGGATTATAAGCTTTTAATTCGTTTCATAATTTCATTTAGTTTTCCCCATCCTAAAAGTTAATCCTTATTTATTTAGCCTAACTAAATTATCTTTGATTTCTATACACTCTCAATTTGGCAGTCAAATGAAATTTATATTCCTTCCTCGTGCTTGTGTAGGTTCGTTGATATACATATGTAGATATGTATGTGTAAGTACATCTATGCAGATGTATATAATATCATTTCGTGTTGTTTTTGGTTGTGGCAGGATGAATAGAGGATATTACACACACACACACACTCTTATAGAAAATAAATCCCTTTTTATCAACATTTCATTCGTTGCGAACATAATTTGATGAAGTTATTTATTTTATTTATTTATTTGTATTTATTTCTCTTTTTTTGCTTTCGCAGCAGTTTGTTGCTTTGCTTGGGCTTAGGCAAAAGGAAATGCTTAACAAGAATGTACATAGCTTTTTTTGGCCTAAGGGAATCTTCCTCCTTCTTCTCCCCTCCACTAAGCCATCGTCAACATCGTATCCTATAGAAGAAGGGGACAAGGACGAGAGCCACAAAATCCCATCATCACAAAGTTGCAAGCCACTTTTTCATAGAGCTAACTCTGGCGTTTTCCTGGTGATGATGTTATAAGACAAGAAAAATACACACACATACAAACAAACAAACAACGTCGAGTCGAGGCCACTCTTTTCCGGTGAAAAGTCAACGCAGGGCATTTTGACGTACACGAGTGTAATAAAGAGCTCACTGAGGAAAAAAAAAGAAAACGCTCGGGGCAAATATTTGTCATGCATTCGCAACCCAAATGAAGTATGAATGACAAAGTAACAACATTGAGGGTGGAACGGAATGAAATAGACAGAATTGAACAAACCCCACCTGGGGCGATACTTTCTGCACACACTGTTTGTCTTTAAAGTGGCTTAGGATAATCCGCTGCCGCACTGCAGCCATCCGCGCCCATCGGTTGCCGGTTGCCATAATTTAGACAGTGGAACCTTTCATTTTTTTTCGAAAATCGCAAAAAAACAAAGAGTCATAAATATTCTATTGATTTATTCTAAATCCAACTTCGCTGACATTAAATTTACAGTAAATGTGTAGACGTCAAACTGACATTGGTTTGACGATTTTTATGTTTATACTCTAGAAAATATTTTTAAACTATCTCTCATTTTTGGCACCACTGTCTTTTGCCTTTAACATCACCCTCATTGGTATCAACAACAGCATTTGCCTTTTCTATAACAGCATGACAAGAGACCTAACATAACCTATACGTAGAACGAAAAACTCACCTTCATAAATACTCACTACCTTCAAGGGTTGATGCTCACTTAAGGGTGCACTTGCACTGTGCTGAAGCATTTTCACCCCCCCCACCTCCTCAGACTGAACTTGAACAAAGAAGCACACAAAACAACGAATCAAGCAAAAAAAAGGTCGTCGTCGTTTAAAACAACAGAATAGAGAGACATTGTGTCATTGTTTTCGAGAATGCATCCTGCCTTTTGGCAGTTTGAAAACTGACAAAAAAATGGAGGTTTTAAATTTTTGATTGTCATCGACACCTTTTGCCATGAGTTGAATTTGAATTGAGATATGAGGGAGGGTGGTGAAAACTATTAAAAACGTTTCCAAAATGAGCCCACCTCATCGAATTTAAGCTCTATTGAGTTTTTCTTGGCACTCTCAAGACCCTCTTATTGACACTTGTTGTCGTTTTAGTACCTTTTGTTGCCAAAATGTTCGTGTACGTACGACAAAGAGGAATAAGTGGAAATGGAACTTATGTTAACCTTATCATGAAATTATTTCGAAAATGACACTAATTACTGTTATGATAATGACATGGGTATATTTTCAGAAACATTTGGTTTTGATTGAAAGTTTTAATTTTGTAGAGATCTTTTGTGGAAACAATTTGACAACCTTTTAACAGACAAACAAAAATTCTAAATATTAAGAATTTTTTTTTTTCTAAAGTTTCGGTCTTCGGAATTGAATTTTATGGAAAATATCAACATTCCAATAATAAAATAATCGATTGGGAGATTCAAAGGAAATTTTCTTAAATAAAGTTTATTGGGAGGGACTTGGAAAATTTAATTAAAATTCCCTAAATTGTTTATTATTTGGATGTGCCTAACTATACCTACCTACATATCTTCGTATACATACATATATTTAGGTATAGGAATGTATTGGGTAATACTTTTTTTTAAGAAGGATAAAAAAATCGATATAGATAAACTCAACATTGGATCTTTGATGGGGATATACAATTATACATAGATTGACCAGGAGTTAAAAATAGGAGAAAACATTTAAGAGATTCTTCGGGTTATTTGCTTTTTTCTCTTTGAAATTTTATTCTGCCATTACTTTTCTAATGATAAAAATAGATGAAAGTCTAGAATTAAATTGAATTTATTGATTTTATTTAACTTTAAGATTTTTTTCTATTTTTAAACGAGATGATGAAGTTTTCCTCGTTTGATGTTACATCTATTTTCCGGTTAATTTATGAGGTAAAAAAAAAACAATTCAGGAGACGCTAGAATTATGAAATGTATGCAATTTACTTCAAAGCAAATATTGTGAAAAAATTAAGCTCAGTAGCCTCCGGGGGGCTGGTCACCTAGCTCGCATGATTAAAGTGGAACCAACTCGGAAAGTTCTTTGTAGTACATTTCATGGTAGAGATGGCGGCGTGCCTAGACTAGGACGAACGCGCCCGAAGACTTGGAGTGCGCAACTGGATGGCGATGGTGATGGCGTGCGGCTCGTGATCGGGCTAAATGAAGAGACATTTTAAATGAGACCAGGACCCATGTTCTGTAACTTTTGAAGCGATAAAACTCGTCGAAAAACGATGAGAATTGGGACGAAATACATTTTATCGCATCGCATCGTAGGGTTTCGGTAACTTTGACAGTCGTTAATTCAATCTACTGGAACAAACGGAATAGGAATCCTGGAAAAATTCGATAAAATGGTTTTCTGTATCTTTGAAAGTCGATAAGTCTTTCTCTTTAAATGTCAAAATTTATCACTAGGAGAAACAGAAGGAGAAACTGGTGGATTTTATGGCGGAGAACAAGCCGTTTGCCCGCAGCCAATTCACCGATGCCAACAGCCGACAATCAATTCTTCCTTTTGTTTTTTTTTCAATTTTATGTATACGAGTATATTTTTAATCTTGTGTTTTTTTTCGTTTCATTAAAAAACTAACACTTTCATTAACTTTTAAGTTTGCATTTCTTAGTTTACATGAACTTGAAAAAACTCAATTGAACAATGTTTTTGTTTTTAAATGTCAACATGAGAGTTCGTCTTTATTGTCTTCCAATGGAAATTCCAGTGAAAATATATCTCGAATTGAATGTATCGCAACAAGTTACAGAAACACAAATTTTTCCAGTGGCGATAAGTGGGGAACAAGTCGTTTCTTTTTGTAACGATGTGATAAGTTATCGCCTGAGTTACAGAACATGGGTCCAGGACCGGATGATGATGATAATTGATAACAATCTATAATTTAAAATTTGGAAACTTAATTAACCTACAAATTACTTAAATACTAGTTGCTAATTTTTGACATTTAGTTGAAACAAAAAAATTAGGGAAAATCACAAAAAAAAAAATGCAAATAAAAGCAACCAGTTAAATTCGGATTCTCTGTCAAATTGTTGACACAGATTGTGTAAACATACACCGCTAAAGACTTTGATCAAATTTTGAACCACAAAGTGTGAAAAAACTGCAACAAAAGCTAGTTTCGAGTTTTGTCTTAATGGAACCATTAATTTTAATTTTTACAAATTTTCTTTTTAAAATATCTTTGATATCTCATAATGTAAATTATTTTTCAATTACATGAAATAAATTTCAAACCAAAAGCTCTTAAAAAACGACGAATTTCTTCATCTCGTAGTAATTTCCTTCCCCAAACTCAAACTCAAACCATCAATGTTCTATATTTAAGGACTACTCGTATTCCCTCATCGCACAAATTACTCCTATCTATCTATTTACCTACTTAAGTACCTAACTTGTATGTGAGCGGTTTGAGTTTGAGTTTTCATAACTAATTAAATAAATTTCTTAACGGCATAAACAGGCTTCCTATTAAACGAGAAACTATTTAACCAAAGCTTAAATTTTCATATTAGAAAAGTTTTTCGCCCAAATTGTTCGTTAGGTTGCGTGGTCGTCGTCGGTCGTCGGTCTTTGGTTGAACGTTATTTCCCAGAGAATTTTAAGGTTATAGTTTGTACGAGTATTTAGGAAATTACAAAATCCCTAGGTTCTTAATGGACATAAAGTTTAATAGAAGTAGAGAAAAAAAAAAAAACAATTTGAAAATTGATTGTTAAGTGAAAAAGGGTGCAAATTTGAATTTCCCCAAATTGTCAATAGTGTTATGGTAGTTAAGGATACGACACGACTAATGAGTGACGACTGAGGCAGAACGATGCGATGTCCTGATCCTGACGAAGCCTTTGATAAGGGCGGGTAGGGCATCCGGTGTTTCAATAAATTTTACTAATTATTATTATTATTTTCGCTTTCATATAATGTTTATTAAACAAAAATAGGAAAATTCAAGTTTTCATAAATGCTATGGGTCCTTTCTTGTGCTTTTGAAATGATGACAAACCCTTTGTTAAAATTTGAGTTTTAACTGATAGTAATTAGGTAGGTTCGTTAGCAAAGCAGCCAAAGTGGGATTGTTGGGCAGAAGGAGTTTGCTGTTGATTCCAAATGTCAAAAAGGTCAATCACTAGATTAAAAAGTTTTGGAAACAAAATAAAGTTGTTTAAAAGGGTGACGATTTTAACAAGTTGTTATGAAAATAGAAATTAAACTAAATTGACAGAAATCAACACTAATTAAAGAGAGAAAGAGAGAGGGAAGGCTAAAAGTCTCTCATGTTTTTCAATTTTATTAAAGGGATATTAAATTCGAGAGCAATTACGACAATGAATAGTGCTTTCTTAGAAAACACATTTTTGGATCAAAGGGCAAGGTAGTATCCGAATTTTTAGGTAGATACTACACGCTTTTGACAGGAACATTCTCAGCAAGAATTGACAGATTTGAGATTATGAGGCTTTCCCGATGCTGTAGATGCTTCAAAAGTGAATTTTAGTTTTTCAAGAAATTTGTTGTTACAAAGTCGGTGGCATCATATATTAGGTTATGTGATATTCTTATTATCGTTTCAGGAGTCCAGCGAACAAGTTCCCAAAAAGACATTAATTTATCTCTGTCAGTACATTTTTTTTGTTTTATTTTACAAAAGAACCAAAATACCACCCCTGATAAAAATTAGAGCCTCAAAAAACCCTTTTTTAACAATAATTGATAGCTTCATGCAATCTTCCAATAATGCCCTATCTGTTGAACCTATTTATTTTCATTTCCATCCTCTTATTGAAATAACCAATTCCAAAAAAAAAAATGAAATCTGGAAATTCAATACCTAATCAGCTTATCTGTGTTGGCGGTTAAAAGCTTAGTCCATTATGTAAACATCACCAAAGTCACATCTTTGAAATATCCTCGACCTTTCGGAGGGGTTGGGTGTCTAAAAAAACAGCATCAAAAACAGTAAACTACGCCATCTAGAGGGTGAAATTAAACATGATACTTTCCCCCATTTGCATTTCCTTTTAATGGTCATAACGGGAGCAATGGTCAAAATAAAAACAGCAACAAATCTGTGGCAAAAAAAAAAGCACTCGCTCGTATTTCTGCATTAAATTGTAGAAGCATTAGGATATTAAATTCTTTTTTTATTTTTTTGAAATTCTATTCTCTGAGAATTAATTCGGAAACGCTGGAATTTTTTAAAGAGAAAAGTGGAGGAATTCAAAATAGGCCATTAATTAATTCAGTGTACTCGTATAACGTTTGATTTGAACTTTAAAATTATACGGTCTGGTCAATCAGATTATATTGGCTATCATTCAACCTAACTAATAATAGGGTTATAAGTAAAAGTAAGTATACCTTACATATATGTATGTGTAATTAAATTTGCAGTTCTGCTTTACAGTAAACTAACTTATCGGATACAATATTTAAATGTTGTTTACTTTTTCCTCTGAACAGTTATATAACACAAGGCGCGTTTTATTGCTAAACTTAGGTTAGCTTAGTAATCGAAATTGCAATAAAACGCTATCTTTAGTTTCAAACTGACTTTTGTTTTATATTAAAAAGCTGGTTCCCCTTGAATCAAATGCCAACACTTTTCAGAGAAAAAAAGAAAAAAAAACGTCAAAACCTGTCAGAGAAATAAACAAAATATCGCTTTGAAATAAAAATAATAAAATGAACAACAAAACGCGCCTACAATAAATTGTAAAGGGTATCTCAAAGTTAATTCAAGATTTGAATTTTCCATAAACAATGAAGACTCAGTTTGACATCTACTTATTAATTTAAAACAACTAAATGGCAAAAATCGTTGAATCAATTTGAGAGAATCCAAAGTGAACAGCGTCTAAGGCGATAGAACAACGTTTCTCAATAATTGTCACTTCCCTGTCAGTAAATTGACTTCCACTTATTTTCATCTGTCACTATTTTTCCGATGCCAAAGAAAAACTGTCAGGTTACAATTTTTTATAAACTGGTGAACATTCTGGGCCATTTACTGTCCTTATATTATCTATGAGCTAGCAATTTCAAAAAAATCAACTGTTACTTTAGAAACTGTCACCTGTCATCTGTCACAAAAGTCAACATACATATTTTAGTTAAACATGGCATTCGTCTAAGTCCTATCTTATTGTTACTCTATACTAGCTGTTGCCCGCGACTTCGTCCGCAGTTTCAGCTATTATGATCGCAATTAAGATTAAGTTTAAAATATATAATTTTAAGTAGGTATTTCTGCGTAAATATTATCCCATCAAAAACATTGTGTGAAAAAGTAGCCAGGTCGTGTTTATCTCTAAAAAGAAATGAAATCTATAGACAAAGTCGTGCCAAGTCTAACGTTACTTACTGCGATTTCTTAATTATTTATAGTTAATGTTGTGTGTCTTGGCCGTTGACTTGTACCGACTAACTTGGCAATTACCAAGTTGCAGAATTTTATTTAGTTTGCAAATAAAGAATAATAAGAATGCCTGAGACTTGGTACTACAAAATATCTCACAAATATAGAGGTGAACATATTTGTACACAGAGAATTACGTAGTTTTAATGTTCGTTAATTATATAATTTAAATATTCTTTATTCGTTAGTGGGGACAAGTCAACGGTCACACAGCTTTAACTATTATTATTATTATTACTATAAAATTTTCTTTTTCACACAGTTTTTTTTTCTTTTTAGGAGTCGTTTTTGTTTTATTATTAACAATCTTTCTTTTCTTTTTTTCCGGTTCTGATTCTTGTACAGTAGCAACAGTTTTTCGTATTGCCTAGTGTTGCAACTCTACGCGCTACTAGACGGGGTTAGTAGTGGTCACTTCTTGGTGTTACATATGCGTATTAAAACCAGAAGGGGAGGCATTCGATCATGAGTGAGCGAATCTTTGCTTTCGCTTAACTTCGGAACAAAATGACGTACAGACTTGAAATTTTGGATTTTAAGTATGTGATTAGGTCTTACTGGATGACGAAAATTTCTGCGTTCTGGTCTCATCCAGAGGTTCTCAAATAGGGGCCTGAAAATGCGGCGAAATGGTTCCAGTAAACGATGTTACGGCAGTGTTTGCTTCGCGTTCGATTTGGCGGGGCCACTTCCGTGCCACAAGAGTTTTAGTTGTATTTTCTTGTGGCAGAAGAATATATGTACTGATTTTTTCTGTTACCAGATGTTGACAACGAGACATAAAGTTGTGGGGAAGGCCATTGGGGTTTAAGGAATTAAGAAACTGCTGTGTGTAATGGACAGCATTTTCTTGATCTTGACTACATTATCAATAGATGTGTAACTATATCTCCTGGAAGTTAAGTTGAAATTAAGTCTTTATAGTTAAAATTAAATCCTCAATTCTTGTCACTCTTTCTCCTAAATCGTGATCAATTTCAATTTTATTTAAAAAATTAGCTACTTTCCCGTCTCCTATATAAATAGTAACTTTGAAGGACAATTTATAGCACATAGGCTATTTTTATCCCGGTTAACTATATGGTTCCAGTGTAATTTTGATAATCCTGCCAGAACAGAATGACTGAACTGATCTAGATGAGAAAACCGAGATGGATTAATAATATTTTATGTTGAAAAAACTCTATGGCAACTAATTGGCAATAATACATAAGTTTCAACCAATTTCCATTATCATCAAAAAAGGTTAAAGTGGGTCAATTTTAAAAGATATTTTTTAGATCATTTAAAGAGAAATAATTCTTTCAGACATATGTTTTTGGTAACGCAACAGGAGCATTCAAATATGAATAATTTCCCTCGTTTTTGCAACATTTTCCACTGATTAAGCCTTCCTCGATAAGTGGACTAATCCAACACAAAAATAATTTTTCAATTCGAACCAGTAGTTCCTGAGATTAGCGCGTTCAAACAAACAAACAAACAAACAAACTCTTCAGCTTCCTACATACATATATAAAAATATATGTATATAGATTAAAAACTACAAGTTTTACTTAAATTATTTGAATTTCTTAACGCCATCAGTTAAAATATTATAATTTTAAAATCTAAATTAAGATGCTTTCCTTTCTACAACCTCATACTAATACCATTTCCATTCATAAAATCGAATCCCTCGAAATTAGCCTGATAATAATTATTATCTTTGATATTTACAAATACACCTTTATCGAATTATCTACCGCATGTAATATCCAAATTATTTCCTATTCCTAATCATCGATAAATTTAAAATCAAAATTGCGAATTTTCATCTTCAAAAGGAGAGCTTCCTCTTCCGTTTAGGACATTCCTAAAATATATGTACATATGTATTGAAAATCCATTAATAAGGATGTCAATTGATTGAACTCAATGACATCCTGCCAAAACATATTTCCTTTTTGTTTATTACCACATAAATAAGTATCCTGAAATATGTATGGATTGGATATGTAGAAATTATAACTTATACCTTGGGGGTAATTGAAGTAAATTTTCAAGATAAAACCAATGCGATTTATATTACTCGTATATTTCCTTAGGTGATGTTTTCAAAGTAAAAGCATAAGACAAAAAAGCAAAAGCAATCAAAAGAGGACGTTTTTTTTTTTCTTTGCTTTTTGTTCTTGAGATAAACTTTTTTTCTTATTAGTTAAATCTTTAAGCAAAGAGATTATAACTTCTTCTCAGACTTAAAAGTCGAATATAAGGGTTATTTATTAAGGGCCGGTTGAATGGAAGGACGAAATGTAGAAGCATTTCAGGCGACATTGAAATGGTTTTGCTATTATACATTTTGAGTTGTCTTGAATTGATTTTATTCTTATTCCTAAGCTTAAATTGTTTACTCTAACTGTCTGAATATTTCAAATTTTGAATTTGAGTTTTCAATCAAAAGAATTGTTAATTTGAAAAATTTTACTTTTTTTTTTTCATTTTTTCACGAAATTCTTTCCGATTATTTTATTTCCATGTACCTACATATGTCTCAAGAATTGATCAAATTTAGTGTCAAAATTAACACTATCCCAAATTTTATGTTGCTATTGCTATACGCCAAGACTTTTGACTTTTAAATTGAGCTATTAAAAAATTAGTTTTTGTAAAAAATCCAATTGATTTAAAAACAAAAAATTAAAGATGTAATATTATTATGTCCACATAGCAATAATTCATCATTGTTGACCTGAATAAATTGTAATGATCAATCCGTCCCTGGAGAAATTTTGTTAAATCTCCCGTCGGTGGTCGATGATGCTTCCATGAAACAGTTTGCGATTACATTGAACCCAAAGTTCGCTGTCCTAAATCTTGTTTTCTGTTTCAAAAATTATGCCTTAGGTCGAAAATTCAAAAACTCTAGAGGAATGGATATACATTTACATTTATACAATCGTGCTTAATCCGTCCCTGGGGGTACTTGTTTAGTTGATGGGTTTTAGGTGCCTTGGCGAGATGTCTTCTTTTAAACCGCTGTTTTTTCTCCTCCTTCCTCTCTCGTCTAATTCTATTAAACTTCTTTACAAAGTAGGTAAGGAATTTATTTATTACATATTATTCTTTTTTTTTCTGCCGCGTTCGTCGTCTTCTATAAAATCGAATTTATCACGACTACGTGACTTTTTGATCAAAACTTCACACAGCAAGTGAAATAGTGGGCGTGCTGCGAGTAGTTGATGGGTGGTATCTATTTTTCAAAAAAATGAAGAAAAAAAAAACAAATAGAATAAAAAAAAAACAGAAGGTTGTGCTAGTTTCGTTTGGATTGAAGCTGTGCAGCATGTTCCAGTGGATATACTCGTATTGCCACCGCCAGCTTCATTGGTATCGCCGCCAGCCACCGCCGCGCCATGACAGCCACCAAGGAGCAATAACGGAAGTTATATCCTTGTCAGTTCATCTGTGGAACTTCTTTATGTGCAGTTTTTGTTCCTTGTACCCAAGTGCGCTACTGATGTTGGGGATGCAGTTTCATTGGAATGGGGATATACATAGGTTCAATCGGTTGGATTGGAATGTGAAGAAAGTTTCACCCAGCTCCACGTGTACATTCCTCCATTCACATTGACATCCTTGTCGACGACGACGACAACGACGCTGTGCCGCCATGGTGACACAGAAGTTTTCCATTTTTTTTTATTTTTTTTAATGCAGGATCGACTTTATTATATACGGAATCGCATTTCACTCTGCCTACATTCTTTTTTAAGTTAAATTCATTAAAATGATATCAAGATACATTCCAATAATAAATGAGTACATATTTCTATTTCTTTTTTTTTTCTTTTGCAGCTCTGCTGTATTGCATTTGCCATTATCTGGGCTTTCATATACTCCACTCTCGACTCCACACGTAGTTATAGGATATTTTAATTTTGGGGTTATTTCCGTTTCCTATTCCTGGTTTTAATTTGTCTCCTCCCCCGTCCGTCCGCGTCCCCTCATTCCATTCCTCATGCTCACATACTCGTACACAATGCGCTAGCTTGTAAATTATTCACATACTTTTGCGGATATTGAGCTGAGTTTATTATTGCACTTGTCCTCGGCGCATTATGGAGATGGAGTTGATTCAAAGTGATGTGGGGGGGGGGGGAAATAAAAGCATTTTTTTTTTATTTCCACGGAACCAGAAATAAAAGTTTTGAAAATTCTTGAAAAAAGACATTCAGATAAATCCCCTCATGTTGATGATGATACTTTGTTCATTTTGTTTCATGTTTTGTTTTTTTTTTTTATTTCTATCTGTTTTTTTTATTTGTTTTTTATTTTTTTGATCCTTGAATGGTCAATCGTTAACTTTCGAGAGATAAAAAAGTTACATTTTTTGTATTTATTTTCTAAACATGCGAGAGTGAATGTTGAATGGTCGTATACGAATACATTGTTTGTATTTCTCATGGTGACCATTTGTGCATTTTAAGGAAATGTAAAAAGAAACATGAATTTTGATGGTTTGAAATGAAATAAATAACACAACACTAAGGTTTGGCAACTTTGACACTTTTATAACCTTGGAGTATTTTTTTTAACTAATACAGAACGAAATTTTTCCCTTCATAAGGGGGACCTGGTCAGTCTTTTATGTAATTCAGTTAAAAAGTGTTTATTAAACATTTTGTTACTTGAGAGAAGGACTACCAGTTGTAGCGAATGTGTTTTTGAGAGTCCGTCGAAACCATAGGTCTCTTAACAATCTCTATCTCACTATAAAGTGACTTATGTCCTTTTTATACATGGAAACTCTTAAGCAATATCAGTATCCCGCTCAAGGGAGATTTTTATGGCTCAGATTATTTGATAATTTAAACTCAACAGTGAAATGATTGACTCTTTTGAATGCATTCGCAATAAACTATCCCTATGGTAGGGCAGGGCTTTACAAGTTTTATAATCCTAATTATTCAGACGGCCGTAAACTTTTTTGTATTGACTAAGGCTCATAAAAATGTCGTCAGTCACCATAAAACATAAAACCTGCTCTATTTTTCTATTGATCGAATTAGAAAACATTAAAACTTGTTTTATTTTTTCTCTGTTAAAAAGCCTTTTTCTATAAAATCTAGACCCCTAATAAAATCTTTTTTTTTGTCACAAAGGCTATTTTGTTCACTATATATGTAGTTTTAAACTTTATTTTAGTTTCGAAAGATATACATTATGTAGATATGGTCACCGAGGGTTTATTTTACCCCCTCCAACGGGTAATGTAAGTTTTTTTTCTTACACTCAATGTAAATTGCATCCAAGTCGATGTCACAAGCATTCTGTTTTTATTTTCAAATGTGCAAAGGAAATACATACAAACAATAAATCTAAGAAAAGTTTAATGTTTTCTGTTTTATTTTTTTATCGACATGTACACGTATGTATGTACATATATAGATTTGTTGAGTTAAACTTTGTGTACACAGATTTAGATAGTACAAAAAAAAATAATGGTTTCATGTACTTTTAAAGTGAATATAAAGTTTCGTTTAAAGTTCATAAATATTTTATGAAATTATTTAATTTTTTTATTTCGAATGAAACCAGAGAAATAGATGTATGTTGAAAATGGTTTATTGTTTTGCTACTTTATTTAAGTTTTATCGCAACATACTCGTACTCGTACTTGTAAACAAATGTAATTCTTTATGAGTGTATCGAAAAAAAGGAGATATGAATAAATTGTTGATCAAAAGTGCTGTCACCGTACTTTGGTAAGAAGAAAATTGCTGCGTTACTTTCCTTAGATGGGAGGAGGGGACAGATGTGTTTTATTTTATTTTAGAATTCGTAGAATTTTTGTCTGAAAGATGTTCAGCCGTATGGCTAATAATAGGGTTTATATTTATTGGAAAAAGGAATTTAACATTTTGTTTTATATTTTCTTTATTTAATGTTTTCCCAACGGTTTTATGATTCTTTTTGGAAATCATCAGAACATGTTTTTAATAAGTAATGATAAGGAAATATGATTTATGTATGTCAAAATGTGATACAGTTTAAATAAGCGGATTTTTGTAAAAGCAAACCATTTAAATGGCGCCCAACGTAAAACATATTTAATTTTAACCTGGAGATTAGAAAGTTTTTTATGTGAAAAAGAATAAATTTGCAATCAAAAACATTTAATGAAGTAAAGCTATGCAGTTATTACTGTAAATCTTACTTTTTAAAGTATTTTAATTTTCTGATTAAAAAAGAATTGCTTAAAAGCCGATCTAGATTTTTCTTAGAGTTCGAAAGGATATTTTTATCACTGACATACGATTATTAAAGAGCTCAAAATACATAGTTATTATTCGACTTTTCGCTATACAAAGGTAATCAAAATAAATTAATTGGCGCCCAACGCAAGAATTCTTATACGTGACCAGATCATTTTAACTATACATTTTTACAAGCACTATGGAAACAATAATAATTTAACCTCTTGTTAATTAATTATGCTTTACATTTTATCATAAAAGAATGTAAATTTTTTAGTACAAAATATAAAATCATATATGCAATGTCAACAGACATTTTGGGGGAAAGACAAACAATCATTGTTATTTATATTTAATATATCAATCCATTAAAGAAAAAACCAACACAATATCTCCATAATATTAAACCAGCCTGAAGGGAAACCATTTTCATTATCTTTTCATTTATTACGCCATTCAGGTCATCATCAAAATTCTTTTACATACTTATATAAGATTATACCAACACATACGACAAATGAAAGCAATAATAAAATGTAAATATATTCTCTTTTGCACAACAACACACTCACCTTATTCCACCAACATTAAGGATAATCCGATTCTCGCCATCCATGTTGATGATGTCCGCATATCAGTTGTTGGCCAACAACTCAGCTTCGGCTTTGGATTCAAATTCAGCTTCGGCTTCAGTTTCAGCAAATTGCTGCTGCTTGCTCATCAAATTCCATAGCACGAAAAATAAATTTTGATACGCACACAATAATTTTAACACGGAATTATCAACCAAATGTATTCGCCTTCAGGTTCGGGATCACGTCATTGACCGTCGCGTCGTCGGTCGTAAGTAGTCACAAATAATTTACATTATTATCTTTACAACTATGTGACCGTTCATGTGCATTATTTGATACACTTCACAAAGCTGTAATTTTGTATATCTACCAAAACAGTTAGCTACTTGTCAGATTGTTGAACACTTAAATGTAAAGATGTGTTTTAGATGACAACAACTGATACACCACAACTCACTCCCCCACTTACTCCCTCTTTTTGGTGTAACCTCTGCCCCCAAATTATATACAACATCATTCTTGTCAAAATGTCAACAAATATATCTTCTTCCAGTACACCTATCCCTCTATCTATGTATTTATTTATTTAATAAATAAGATGCCCTTTCGACTTTGAGTCAAAGATCATCTATATCTCAGCTTGATGTTTATTTGTTGACAGATTTGTGGTTGACCCAATGTGTGTGGCTCAGTGTGTGTGTAAACGTGTTGTCAAAATGATTAATGTCTTTGCATTCAATAAATTAAATAAACTAGAACAGAAAAACATACTCGTACTCGTAATACCTATACCTTAATGTTTAATAAACAAAAATAAATGGCTTTCCAACGCTATGGCAATAATCTAATTCTGACCATATTTGGCTTATTGTTGTGTCAGAATGCCAAATATAAGCACTCAACATCTGGACTTGACATAAATTCTCTTAGCGGAAGAGCTAGAATGATTTCTCTACTCAAATATCCTTAAACACCGGAGGGAGAATGATTCTTCCACTAAAATAAGTTAAATGGCGCCCAATGCTTGTACGAGAACTACGAAAATAATATCATCTGAGCCCCGGTATGGCTCTTAAAGGTTGTGTCACATAAAAATGTAAAACCTATTCAATTCTGGAAAGCTTTTAATGCCTCGTTGTAATAAATAGAACGACAACATTAACAAAGCACTTTTGTTTGTTTGTTTGATAAGGCTTGTTTGGTAACAACTTGGAATCTACTTGTCAATTTTATTTTAAAAGGCAATAGAATTTACGTTTTTTTTCCTACTAAATCTGACAACAATAGTTGATGAACCTGATACATATCCTTAACTGAAAAAAGTGGCACCCAATGTAGAATAGGCGAATACTTTATTTGGCTTAAGAGCTCTTAAAATGTAATTTTCCCAAAGTCAAGCTATGTAAATAAAAACAACAATATATTGTTTTGTTGCATGCATAAACTTTCGTGTCATAAAGTGAATATTTTGTGCGTTGGTAAATATATTGACAAGAATAAATAAACACATGGATATGACAGTTTTATATTTAATATAAAGAAAAGATATACTATTAAAATTACATAAGTGGCGCCCAACGCGTGAACTGTATGTGACACCAGCACCTGCAATTTTTGACACAAGGATATAAAATAAAAGGGAGATTATTTTTCTCTTAAAAATAGTATCTGTCTGACAGTAAATATTATTACTATTTCTTGAAGAAATGTTTGAATAGGTATCGCCAGTTGATAGTGATAAACATATGACATTTCATTTTTGTGTTCAGGAGATTGATTTTTACAAAAACAAAAAAAGTAAAAGTAACTGAAACTGAAACAACATTCTTAAACTGCGCCCAATGTAGGACTTAGAAATTGATTGTTTTTGGAAATGTGGCAATAGGGACTTAAAACATTAACCTTTAATATCCAATCAGCAATTTACGTTGCACAAATGACTGATTCTGTGGAAAATGAAATTCCCTTATGATTCACAAAATACTAGATACATCAAAATTGTCTATTAAAGTAATGGATGTGGAAAAATTGAAGAAAATGTGGTCTATAAAGTTGCCACATACATACATGTGCACATATTCCATAAAAATTGTACTAACTTAATGCATAAAAGTCTTTTTAAGAGCTGTAAACTCACATTTATGCGAGTGAAATTAATAACTTTTATGGAAGGTGTTTTTATCCCCCATTTTAATGAGTCTCTCATTCGTCTTACATTAGGCTTATTATTTTTCTTCAAAAGGTATAATATCATTTTATTTCATCCATGTCCATGTTTGTATAGCCAAAAAAATTGATTACATTGAGATGTTAAAGTGGCGCCCAACTGTCGAGCTAAGCACAACTGATTAATTTGTTCACAAATAGCACCTAACAAAGATTTTTTGCTTTAAATACACTAAATACGTTCTTATTTGTTAGAAAACTCTATTAAGGCTCATGTGTTATGCCTGACTCTGATTTCTCTCACATAATACATAAAATAGTTAACCAAAAGTAATTAGTGTCGAAGAAGCAAAACCAATTAACCTATATTTTAGTGATTTCATGATTTATGGTATTTGTGTTCTTGACACTAAAACCATAAGTGTTCTTTAATGATTACAAAAAGCAAGAGAAAAAACCCAAAAATAAAACCATGTTTCCATTAAAATTATTAAAATGGCGCCCAACGTTAGAAGACTATGGCTATTTTTGTTTTCGTTGTCCTTTATCCTCTCTTTTGAAAGTCAAAGAATTCTCAGTTACTTAAAGCTGGCACCTTTATAGAGAATATCTTAGCGTAGGTCTAGGGAATAACCCTTTTTTATATGTATGTATGTAGGGTAGGTATAGATACTCTGCTCTAAAAGACAATACAAAATAAAACTCCTCGTTGCTGCCTTCAATTGACAATTTAAGGGAATGTGTTTTTTTTTCATCATCGTGCGTCGTGATAGTAGTCGTCAGCGTCATCGTCATCGTCATCGTTGTTGTCGTCGTCTTTTTCTTGTTGTGTATATGTACATACATACATATGTATATGTACGTGTAGGTACATTTTTTCGCAGAATTTTTATGGCTGACTTGGTCCTTTCACTGAAAAATGGGACATGGCATTCTTTAATAAAAATACCATTTCGTTCATGAAAAGGAGTCCCATTTGCTGGCCTTGCCGTTTTGTGCGACAACCCAGAGTAAAGAGTAAGTATTGAAGAAAGAGTATATACGAACCGAACATATGTGGATATTTCTGTAAGTGTGCATGTTTTCGTTTTCATTTTTATGACAGAAATTTTAGTTGCTGTCGATGCCTTCTTAGCCATCACAGCCTTTTGCTCGTACAGCAATATGCCACCCAACACCAAGCACCAGAGCAGAGCTATGGCAAGATCCTTCGAAAGGATGCATATGCGTTGGATTGCCTTTATATGCTCGAACATATATGTATATAAATATTTACGTATTACACAAATGTAGATATAGATACCCATGTTACAATGCCTAAAGTAAAAATACTGGTCACATATACACAGCACAGCACAGCACACACACACATACAGGATTACAGGGCTATATGCATAAAGTGCTTTTGCCTCTTTTGAGGTTTTTGGTCGGTTGCTTTCAATATAAATACACTGGCATAGCCATGGCCATAAACATATCCTTAATGTGACATTTTTAGTGAAATAAAGGGTGAGGGCAGCGGTGAACGGGGAGAGGTAGAGATAAAGAGTGACTAAAATTCACTCTGCGTCTTGAGACTTTGTACGGAAAAGTTTTCTGATTTCCTAGGATTTTTATTCTTTTTTCCTCATTCCTTGTTGTTGATATGAAAATGAACTATTTGACACATTTAGTAAGACGCCAGGAAGTGATATGATGCACATCATATTATAATGGTAGTTGTATAATACTTTCCAAATGGCAACATGTTTCAAAAGAATACAAAAAAATAAACTTAACTTCTGGAAATGATTATGAAAATTATTCTGCTGTTTCTGCTTGCCCTGTCGGCCGCCTGCTGACTACTGCTGGCTGCTGACAATGACAAGAAACTTTCTTTTTCAAGATGAGTTAGTTTTAGTGTGGTGATTCTGCCATATCCTTGTACTTAATTTGATCTATCCAAAAGTATATAGGAAGTAGTTAAAATGGATATTTATGATGTTCAATTCATATCCAATATAACGAGATAAGGTTATAATAAATTATTATTTTCCATACAAACAAACAAATAAAAGAAGAATGAAAGAAGGGAAAAAATAATGGTACCTATAAGGGTTCAATAAAGAAGATCAGTCATCATTTTGTGATGGAATTTACGGAATCTATATCTGTCTGAGGAAAACGATGAATAATGTTTTCGAAGGTAGATATTTGTATTAAAGCCGTTGAATTTTACGACCAAAGTTATTTTTGTATTAGTTTTAGGAATAAATTCAGTGAATGGCGCCCAACACAAGGACTGCCTTTGTTTGGTTTTGTCATGGAAATTGTGTAAGATCAAAACTGTTGATTATTCAAACAAAAAATGAAATGAACAGTGTAATGTAAATAAAGGTTCTTCTTGAAAATTTCTTTAAGTCGATTTATTTTCTTATCTTTTCCTTTTACAAAAACACAATTATTTATTGTTTTTTAACTTAATATTCAAGAAATGTTATTTACTGCAAACAAAAAGCACCCAAAAATTGTAAGTGGCGCCTAACGTTAAGTTTATTATTATTAAAGTACATTGAAAATAATCTCCCTGAGTTCAAATTGAATTTAAACTTTGTGGGTATATCAAAAGTTTTTATACATACAAAAAAAAAAACAACAAAAAATGAAAAATAAAAATCTAATGCTTAAAGCAATTTCAGCAGCTGCCATTTAACGAGCTTACTTTAACAGATGAAATTTACCCCCTGTCAATCTTACTTTAACTTCTTCTTCTTATTACATATTTTCCTTTTATACCATTAGACTTTGACTAGTCTTTTAAGATATCAAAATTCGATGAAGCATTTTTGAAATATTATATCCAAAAGTATCCAATCGAAAAACACTCAGCGTGTGGTCCTTTGGCAACATAATTCTTGCATACCACAGCAAATTTCAAACGTTAGAATTATACACACACACAGAAAGAACCAAAAAGTCAAAAGTTTAAAAAGCCAAAGTGCAAAATCTATACTTTCTTTTTACTTCCTCCTTAAATAATGGTTGCAGTTTTACCTACGTATATACATACATTCAAATAAACTGAGGAAACAAATTGTAAGGTTAAAATGCTTCCTTCTATAGAGAATTACAGACAGAGAAAGGGAAGGAGAGAGAGAGATGGAATAAATTAAAAACTTTTTGATTTCGACACTAAAATTCACCAATAACCAAACAAATTTTCACAAAAACACTATCGAAAGAAATTTTAACACTGCAAGTCTCTGGATTGGGATCAATTTTCGAAATGATTTGCTCACAATTTAAAATTTTAATGGACATTTCTTAATTTCAGTTAGACAAAGGTTAATTGACTAGAAGACGAAATTTGACAATAACGTACCCCTGACAGGTTAGAAAAAATTATTCCAAGAGATATTTTAAAGTTTGAATTTTCTGTTTTGAATGAATAGAATACGTTTTTATCACCTACTTATACGTTCCAAGAACTGCCATTATAGCGTACCTATACCGCACTTAAAATTCTAGGATACTTTGTTAAGTGTGTTTTACAATACGATACGTACTCTCATGATATTTCCTTGAACACACATGCATACTAAGGTAACTTAGTATTCCTATCATGATATGTACAGGCATCAGTAGTTAAGACCTATTTTTGCTTGATGATAAACTTAAAACTCAAAAATTTCAGAAAGAAGACAAGTCGAAGTCTTGGCGACGAGAAAAAAAAATACTCTTAACTGGAGGAAATTCACTTTATTTACAAAAAAATATTTGTAAAAGATTTTTTGACATGTTCACAACAGATCTTAAAGCAGATTTCATAGCAGATTAAGTATGCTAGATATTATATGAAAGTCTTTTTGATATTTCAAATTTTTGTATAGGACTTCAGAACAGAATAACGGAATAGTAGAATGAAACATCTTGACGAATAGGTCGAACGAAATATCAGCGTTCTGCTTTTTTAAACATTTTCCTCGTGAGTTTTAAAATTTGTAATAATAACTTATTTAATTTTTCGAAAAAAATAAAAAAAAAAAAAATAAACTCAATTCAGTGACTCGCAGTGTAAACTCCTTGGACTACTTTGGCTGCTGTTGACCAAAAGGAAATACTTTCCAAATCACATGTCGATTTCAATCAACGAATTAGAACATGTTTGGGATTTCACATTTAAATTTCCTAGACATTTTCTGTTTTTGATGTTGTCTTTCTGGACTGGCACGGGAGTGGGTAGGGTAGGTATGTAAAAGGACGGAAAACTGAAGAAAGTCAGAAATATGTGAAACTAAGCCATCTACACATGCACGTGACACACTGTGACTGTGTCGTATCTTGCTATTCTGGGGGCTGGAAAAACATTATCTTTTGGGAAAACCGAAAACACAAGCACGTATTTTCGACCCGTCGACGACGACATTCGGGTATTTTGTTTGTATGTGTTAGAGTTGGTACCGTTCATTCGTTCGTCATGGGTATTATTTGGCATCCTCCTGCGCTTTCTGATGAAAAATCATCCAAGCATTCTAAATCGTATTCCGTTTTTGCTTCCTTCTCTTCGTCGTCATCGTAGTTGTCGACGTCTGTGTAATTGTGGAGGATGCTAATGCTCTTCCCTCGATCAACCTCCTTCCTCGACTACCTCCCCACACTCTTCCAGGGCGTCACATGGTGTCTCTAGTTTCCGGTGACTGTATTATCCCAGATAACTAAGGACATTTAGTCCTGTTTTGTTGTCTGTTTTTTGTCATTGTTGTTAAATTGTATAAGTGTGTTTTATCAGTAGAAGTGCCTTGAAGTTATTGTTGTTGTTGTTTTTGTTGGAGCTACCTCACTATCCAAACATCAGCATATTTCGTTTCACTCGTGAATAAGCAGAGAATTTCCAATTCAAACCGAAAATCTCGCTTCTCCTTCTTGATGTGGATGTACATTTTCCCATCACCTCCTTTCGCCAGTCTCTGCCACTGACTCGGCAGTGTGCAGTGTGCAGTATGCAGTATGCAAAGTGTGCACGCCAAGCAGCACCGAACACAGGCATGACTGAGTCCTAAAGTGCAAGCAATGAATAGCTCGGAGGTGAAGACGCAGCTTGCTAGGGGGGTATCCCATAAAGGTTGGATTATTTCATCCCATTGCACACTTTTGAACAACTAAAGACGCGATTCAGGACAATAGCTGATGCCCTCACTGTTACCCCATTATTGTGCCGACATCCATGCCGGTCGTCGTCCTTTCCAAGTCATTATATCCACGGTAGTTTGCCACAATAGTCGTTGTAGCCATCGCCATCGTTGCTATCGTAGTCATTGTCGTCGGTCGGCGTCCTCGACGTCGCGGTCGTTGGTCGTTTATGGACAACCCAACCCAATCCGACTTTGGGTTCGGCTCGAAGGACCAAAAACCAAGTACACAAAACAAAACCGCACTAATAAAGCACTTGCTGACATTTTAAGTTGTCGCTGCCGAATTCTTGCTCATTGTCCTTTCGCAGTTTAAAAGCCCTCCATATTTTCCCAATCCCCGCTGCCTCCACAAAACCGCATTTCTCACATTGTGAGACAATAATTGGTACACAGCTTCATTAAGCCTACCAAAACTATGATAGTAACAGAGGCAATGGAAAAACCCCAGAGCACAGTGGAGTGGTACATCGCCAAATAAAGATAAGGCCAAGTTTTTAGGTTAGGTGGGTCCCCTTTCCACAGGACAACTTGGTGTTAATTTCAAGTGCTTCACGTTATAAGCGACAACGGACGTTTTATGGTCCGTTATACCCTATACCTATACTACAGCAATACAATACAGTTAATGTTTTTTGAAAGCATAAAATGAAATCTAAATAAATTATGCAATTGCTATTTCTCGGAAGATTACTTTGATGTCGGTGGCTGGTCTTAGATTGTACCTTGTTCTGATGATGATGGGTCCTCCATCGTTATATTCGTTCTTCGCAGCATCCTCGCATCTTTATGGTCCTCTCTCGCATTTGAGTTGATGAGGATGACAAAGAACGGAGGAAAACATTATTAGTGGCACGACCACGACCAACATGATGCGGTGCGTCTTTCTGACTCTGTGTCCTTTCTCGTTCCTAACTTAGGGTTTGAGAGCATTAAACAAATTAGGGAGCGCGATATAAAATAAATACTGTAAAGGGGGAGCTAGACATGGCTTCTTAGCTGAAGCTGGCTGGAGCTGGCTCAAGCTGATGGCTATGATGTGAGGTGAAGTGATGTGATCCCTCCCTTGGGAATATGGAATTGGAATTATTTTATGGCGACCGCACACTTTTAATTTGCCTGGCGGAACTAATTTTATGAAGTGCTTATGGCGAACTAGAATGTCTTTTGCCCTTCTCAATCTTACTTAGAGGCATTCGGCTGAGGAGGATTGAGGCGATGAAGGTGCGGCCGGGCATATTGCTAATGAATTTCTCTATTTTATTATTTTCTAAATTGGTATCTACTCGTATATATTGGAAATGAAGGAAAGCGAATAATTGTCCTCTAGGGTTTGATTAGAAGATACTTAAGCTTGAAATGTTTGCGACGATAAAAATTAGATTGGTTCTCCTAATCCTAATCATAATCCTTGTTATCTGTCTTAGGTTAATACTGGGGAGGATTTGATGAGGAGAAAATTGGTTGGTGCTGTGTTTAGTGTCTGTTTATGGTCGGAGATGAACGAGGACACTTAAATAAGACACATTTTATTAGTGAAAAGATTTTTTTTGTATAAGGTGTTTCCATTTTGTTTTGGTTAACTTGAAAAAGTGCCTTTAAGTTGAAAATTCCAACTACATAAGTCCTGAAAATGTTAATACTCAGGTAGTCAAAATTAATGATTGCAGTTGATTGTAAGTTTTTGTTTCAATATTGGAATTTGGAAAAGATTTTTCAAAAGTTAAGTTGAAGATGTTTTGAGGTTTCAACTTATTAATATTCGAATCTACATATTTGGGTTCAATTCCTGACTGTATTATCAACATTTTGTGCTGTCACTGCCATTCGTCAAGAATTGACATTTTGTTTCCTACAATAATTGTCAATATTTTCGTTTTTTCAAGAAGTACCAAGTTGACTTTGAAAGGTCCTCACCCTAAAACAACTAACATAATATGGTCATACATAATCTCATCATTTTCATTTGTTCCCGGACCCAGATTCCAAATCCGTTCATCTAGAATGATTGATACCGTTAAATCTAATGTCTAATCTACGTCTGATATCCAAAAATGAGATAAAAACTGCGTTAAAATGTTTCCGAATGAAATTAGTCCCTATGTGTGAAAAGAAACATTAATGACACAAGGATTAACTTCAACTAATCCCTCTCTTTTTCTCGATCTCTTTTTGACGATGATGATATCATTTGGAATGAAATCGCAAAATTCACTTAATAGCAGTGAAAATTACCGAAATTACTCGTATACTAAAAAAAAAACAACAACAAAAGAAGAAAAAGCATGAAATTGTTGTCCTTAAATATAAAGGCTTTCCCATCAGTCAGGATCTCGATGTCATGCTGTTTCTTTCCAACATTCTACTGCACGAAATCTATTACATCGCTTTCGTTTTCAAATGGGAACAGGGAAGACAAGGAAGCAGCAAAGCCAAATGAGAGGACGAAGGAGCATCAAGAAAACAATGGCACTGCCACACAAAACCCATTACTCATTACACCCATCTATCATTTGTTGGATTGCTAAAGTGTCGGGATGGGTATAAGGATCCTACCACACCACCCGCCTTTCCCTCCATCATCTGTTTTTTGCAACAGGATATATGCCTTGAAAACAAATTTTAACCACACGAACCATCAAAACCCCAGGATCATCACACACGGTTAAGAGAGGGAGAAATTGGGAATAAAGTTAGTTATACATGGCAGGCGAGGATTACGAGGACAGAAGAGGATATGAAACAATAAATCTCGTCCTTTTGCAATTGCTTTCGTTTATCGTGAATCCCAAACTATGCGGAACTACACAACTGGTTTTGATTGGATCTAGCATTCATTTCTCACCACTCAACACAATTTGTCTCTCTCTCCATCTCCCTCTCTTCGCGAAAAGTCTCAAAAGCTTTTCAAATCATAAAATAGGAATCGGTTGGGTGTCTGAAATGTGGGTTCCATTTCCAATTTTCCATCATGAGGTAGAAGGATGAGAAGGAGGAAATCAAACCCAAAAGATAAGATTTTAAATAAGGACTTTTCTTTCTTTTTCGTTTCTTTCCTTATTTTTTCTATTTTGGGTACGAAAAGTTTCAAGGTTAGAGTTACTCCGAATGGTTATGTATATGAACTCCGGAGGGATTTCTGACAGACTGAACGAATTAAGGAGAAAAATTGAAAAATGTCTCCAAAACATTCCATCACAAAAATAGGAATTTATCTTCATTTTGAAATGGATTTACTTCGCTTATATTTATCGAGTTAATGGGGTGAGATATGCCACAACCACAAGTCTTAAAATTAACCATCATCCGAGGATGATGTGAAGAGGTTTTTGATTGAAGCATTGTATCAGATTAGATACTGATTCATGAAGGACATGGAATGAAATAGGCTTATTGCGTATACTTTGCTATACGCAGCGCAGGAAGAAAAGGGGGATTTGCGATTCGGATCATAAGTATCTGGAAAGACCCTTTTTGGAGTTCATATCTTGATTAACGCATGTTTTTTTGGTGATTTATAGAACATTGAATTTGGGAAACTTGATTTGATGCGGTGTGAAACGATAAATTTTTTTCTACTTCGGAATAAATTCGATGTGGGGAAAGGAATTGCTTTCTAGATGAATTGGTTTCGTAAAAATGAAGAGTGGTAATGATGGCCGACTTGAGTTATTATTGTGGAAATGTATTTTTGCGCGTTTTTTTCCTCAATTTTTTAAGTTTCATATAGATTAAAGCAGTTTATCAAATCCCACTTTTCGAATAAGGCAAATAGGTTCTCTACAATAATTCACTTATCTTCACTTTGCGGCATACGTAATCAGACAAGAAAAAATAACCGTCAGTTGAGGCTTAGAAGATTGCAAAGTTAACCGCATTCAATCTAAAAATTGGGTGTTCTTAATGTTTCTAAGAGTGTGTTTAAGTCTGTTTTAACTTCAGATCCTTCTCGTTCAATTTTGTATTCAACTTCTAAAAAAGACAATTAATCTAATTCTTATCTCCCCACAAAAGTGTAAACACATAATACTAGGTTAATTAAAAACAATCGTATGTTCTCGAAAATAAATATATATGAAACATTTACAATGTAATCCTTGGGAATTAATGCTGTTAATCTTGTTTCCAAAATTTCAATTTCAAAGAACACCCAAAGGAAATAAAGATTTTAATTTTAAAATAAGCTGCTATTTGTAAAGAGCTTAAATAGCTATGTACCTTCTCAGTGCTCTTTCCTTACTGAATTTATTTCGTATAAAAGCTTTTCTAATACCCACACGTTTTACTTCAAATTTTGTTCAAGATTTAATTTGAACTGATCACATATTTGTCCTCGTATTCGTATAAATTATAAACCCTCCTTGTTTTATGTTAAATAATAAAATTTACATATTTATTCAATCTGTATATGAGTTTTCCTATATGAAAACCTACCTTGGTAGCAAGTATTGTGCAAATAAAACCGAGAAACCTTTTCTATAATGTTGTTTTTGTTTTATATACATATTTTAATATGAATTTTCAAAAAAACTTTTCTAAGCATTTTATAAAAACTCAACTCATCTAGGTTAGGTAAATCAACATCAACATTCAGCTATCCCTATAATAAAACCTTATCTAAATCTGCTCTCTCATACGTGGAAATAAATTTGCTTCCTTAATACAAATTGGCATTGTTACCTCCTCAAATCTTCTTCATTAAAAAAAAAAGTTCAAAAAGTTAAATGCTTAGCATAGCAATTCCAGAAATGATGCTATATGCCCTTATTTTCCATCTGAATATGACATTTTTTCCTTCTTTCTTGTATGCAAAATATATTCCACCATCTCCACTCACGACGCCTTTTTATTCACGTGAATCTGACTAAAAACCTTACCTAACCTCCTTCATATAAGCACAAGACCGTCATCGTCATCAGGAGTGGGTGGTGGCTTGGTGGTCGGAGGTGTGGTGGCAAAGACAAATTATCCCCCCTGTAGTTAAGGCAGAAGAATAAAAAAACACACACATCTGAATATCAATTCCCTTTTCCATGCAGGTTGGACTGCTTCTGCTAACTGGGATTACTATTGAAAACCCAGGAGCTCTTAAAATGGCTCAGTTAATCTAATAGCTCTAGCTCACTCTCCTGTCACTGGGAGAGAGCATCATCCTTTAGTTCATTTCACCGTTTCCTGGGGGGTTTAAAAAAAGGGAAAAATTAAAAAAAAAATCTACATTTCACTCACTTATACTCATTCATTCACTGAGACTGAGTCAGTCCACCCAACCAATTCTTCATCGCACCCTATAATAATTGTTCAACTCGTGTGTGGCAAATTTTACCATGTAGAAAGGTGAGATATTGCCATTATAACAGTAAACTATTCATATTTGCAAAATTTCGAAATAAAAATACAATTTCAAAAATAATGAATTTAAAGATCCTTCCGGTGAAATAAGAAATGAATTCCAGAGTGAATTATTGGACAGTTCCACAATAGCTATTAAGCTTTTTTTTTTTAATTTTTACACGCCAAAAATTAAGGAACATGTTTCAAAAACAATACTTATTTAATTATATTTTGAAATGTATGATGTGAAATTGAAGACTTTTATAAATTTAGAATCCTACATTCCACAAAAAGTATTGTATTATACCCTACATATTATGTAAGTCATAAGGTTTGAATAATTACAAGCATTGTTATATGCACCCTTATTCCCTTATTAAACTGATGAACTGAACACCTAACTGAGTTTCGTTTTAACTGAACTGACAGTGAAAGTGAAATGAACTGATAACTGAACTGAAAACTAATCGTCTAAAAGGGGCTTTAGATTCCACATTACGATCCACATAAAATAAATGACATTTGACAGTTCAAAATTATTTACAAAACTAAAAATTGAGAACTAAATTACATATACATATGTATATTTTTTGCTCAGATTTGTTTAAAAATATTAAAATAAAAAAACAGGAAAATGTGACAAGTCATTCTTTATGGAACTCCAATGAAGATGAAGAAGATATAAAAATATAAAAAGTATTTTCCAGACAGTTTTCCACAGCAACGTTCCTTGGCAACTCCAACGATTCGTAAACTTGCTGCTACGCTTAAAATGGAGTTATCAAAAAGGACTTGTCATTTTTTATTGGTGGTGCTCAAGATTGAAAAATTTAACTAATTTTCCTATCCCACACCAGAGTTTTCTGAGTTTTTAACGCAATAAGCCTAATTTGTTATTCTTATCCTTATAAATGGTTTAAGGTTGTTAAAACAAGAAACAAAGTTAGAAGAATACTTAAATTTTTCAATTTTTTTCACTTTGCCGGCAGCAATTTCCTAAACGACTATATTTGTCGAATGTCTACCGAACAAATGCATTCCACAAGAGAATTCGACTAGGTAGGCTTTCAACCACTATCGTATTCGTAACATAATATAAAGTCCACACTTTTAACGCCTACCGGCATAGGGTAGATTACCTAAGGGTCAGCTCAAAACAATTCAAATAAATGTTATTATAGATATACTTTTTTGTAAGTTCCGAGAATATCTAGTGAAAATTTTGATCGGTTGGTGAAATATCGACCAATCTAACATCCACGCGAGACAAAGTTCGCTGGGTCCTCTAGTTTGAGATAAAACAAATAAAATTGTATTCAAACACTATTTCGTGAAATTAAACAGGAATACGTTCCACAATCGCTCTCAGACAAAATTTTTAATTTCTTCGCTCCAAGAATCAAGGAACAGTTTAAGAGTCTAAAAGTTTGAGATATGTTTATTTAGTTATGTATTTAAATAAATGTTTAAAAAATTCAGAATATTACATTCCACAACATTTTGCATTTCAAATTTAACCCAATTTTAAGGTGTAATTAAAAGAAATATCATCTGTATTCTTGAAGTGTCATTTTAAATGACGAAAAAACAGTATTAGATTTAAAAATAATAACATTTAAGTCCCTCAGAGGGCTAAAACTAAAAATCTTAAATGCAAATACTAAGTTTTGACTGTACAGACACGATGATGGTTTGAATGTTTGTCACGGTTTGAAAAAAAAAAAAAACCTGTAGGCATCCCTGTAGGGCGTAGGCCCTTATAGCGGAAACCTAAAGGGAGGAAGTTGTGCGCTCTATATTAAGGAGTGTGTAGATGATATCCAATAGCTAAAAATGGAATCACTCTACGGCACAGTTGGTATGGTATGGTACCTATATTTGTAGGTTGAGTCTAACAAGGACTACTTAGTGTAATGCCTTTTTCTCGCACATATCACCAGCATCAGAGCATCAAACGTGTGTTGTTATAGAAGGCCCACATGAGCTTCACATTTTTAATTTTTTTTTTTTTTTGTTCCTTTTTTTGTATGTTGTTGGTTCGGTTTTTGTTCTCCATCATGGTACTATAATCGTTACACACGTCATAGAGTCAGCTTGTAAGGACGAAGCAAGAGTTACGAATATTTTCCAGCCTTGAATTTTACCAGATGTTATACCATTTCACATATGCATACATACGTAGGTACATAAATGTACTGTACATATATACACAAATAGATCTATAGATAGACATTTAAGTTAAAAAAAAAAATTCATTCCCCATTTTAAGCCTACTATCATCAGAATTACACACACTCGCACACACGTGTAAATGAGTGTAACACTTTCTGCTTGGGGATCCATATATACATATTTTCAGTTTTTTATTGTTAGTGTTTTTTTTTATATATATATATAGAAATATTACTTTACTTAGTATACCGCACTTCATAATAACCTCTAACACTCTATTTCAGTTTCAGTCTTTATGGGATGTGCTTTGGAAAATATGAGTAATTTATACCTTTAATTAAATTGATTATAAATACACGTGCAGCAGGTGGCACAGGGTCAAAAGTTCTCTGGAGAGGGAAAAAAGAGACTTTCAAAAACTTATGATTCACTAACATACATACATAAGTCGAACATATTCGTTAGAAACGAGTGTTTTAGGCGATTTGTGAAATTCACATACATATGTGATCAGGAAATCAGGAAACTAAGCGACTATTCAAATCAATAAGTCTTTCCTTTTTACAACTTGGTCTCTTTCAAGCCATTTAATAAACATTGCACGGGAATTGGGTCGGGATAGATAAATAGTAATTGAAAGGCGCATCATATTAATAGTAGTTTTAGTCTGTTTATTTATAATATCTCTGTGCCAAATTTTATCCCGATTAGTTCGGCCGTGATTGGAAAAATTAAAAGAAATCTATCCCACAGGAACCATACATTTTACCGTACCCGAATAAAACGTCTATGTTCTATTCCAGACTATAAAATCTATCTCTGTGGCAAATTTAATCAAAATCCATTCAGAAGTTCTGGTGCCATTAAGCAATAAACATCCATACAAGCAAACTTTCACATTAGTATTAGTAGGATTAATTCAATCACATTAAATAACTTATCTTTGTGTTTTAATATCTCGTGCTTATGAACATATTACCCTGCATTTATTAACCACGACGATGACGGACGCAAAACTAACTGTGAAAGGTTCTGCTCAGTTCCAGATATGGGGATAGTATAGGGATAGTAGTAGATAGGATAAAGAACTTGATGGGGTTGAATATTATAAAACTGGCTATTGGATAATAAATTTAATCAATTCTCGTTCAACCACACGTATTATTTGTGTATGCATGTTACTAAGGTAAACGTATATGTATACATACACATATACCTACATGTAAAAAGGTATAAAGTGGTTGGTGTTAAATAATTTACCGACGATAGTGCAAATCAGGACATGGAGGATGCTTATCGATAAATCCCATATATTGTTTCCATCAAGTGCGGGGATGGTGGAAGAATCTGATGGTTATTTAAGAGGGAGGGAGAGGCTGATATGGAGCGGGCGCAATAGCGTATAATCGTCGTTGTTGAAGTGGTATATGTAGGTTTATGGATGTCTGTATATAGTTGTACCGGTGTGGGATGTTGTATCGGCCCGATGTGCAATCGTGTTTCCGCATGAATAGGATAGAATCGTCGTCCTTTTATTATATCGACGTTCGAACGACAACGACGACGGACGTCCTTGTTTGGGCGATTCGATTTACAGTATTTCACGGTTAACGAACACTAAGTGACTCTGTTTTGGCCTAAAGTGGACACAACACTGTTAAGTCTGAGTGTCGATATGGGTATGGCATGTGGCATGGAGCATATATGGCATATGAGACAAGGGCATGGTGTGTGCTGCTGTTTTTTTTTAGTTTTTTTTTTTTGGAATGATTTGCTATGAAAACAGTTTACCTTTTTTGTCTTTATACATAAAATATTTAATTTAGAAAAGCGACGGACGGTTGGCGGTCAATTGGCTTTCTAACTTGATGGCAATTTAGTTTTAGATTTTTTTTTTTGTCCTTCTGTGTGTTTTTATTGTTTTGCCTAGTGAATTTATTTAAAGCCTTCTAGTTTCATCCCAGGACGAGGAATTAGCAAATGATTTGGCTGCTGAATATCCATGAATAATCTATATACATATTTCAATATGCAAAATATGAATATACATATATTTTAGAAAAGCTATTGGGAGTTCCATGGAAATGGCAGTGGTTTTTCTTGATTTTTTCTTAATTTAGAAATTTGCTTTGATTTTAATGAATTATTATTTATTAATATGAAGATACTAAGGAAAAATCTTTCTTATACATATATAAATCTTCTGTTTATGTGTCAGTGATTAAACACCTCCTAAACGGCTGGACAAATTTTGATAAAATATTTCGTGTGATAAGATTATACTTTGCTTATATTTTTATTTTCAACTTACTTTATACCAGTCATCTGATTATAAAAAAGAAGGAGTAATGTAGTTTGTTTCCCATAATGTCTTTTCAGCCATTTTTTATGTTTATACCATTCTTGTGTAGTTAAGAAATGAACATAATTAATACGGAAATAGTTTAAAAATGAATTTACACGTAATCAACAAAAACTGACAAATTTTAAAAGTTTCCACTCATTAATTTTAATTAGTATAAATAATCACTTGCAACATTCCAACTGTTTTCAACCATTAATTTTAACTGGTATAAAAATCAAGTGAGGAAACAATTTAAGTGCAAGTATAATTTTATTTAGTTTCCTAATGAATTAAACAAAAACACACTAAATATTATCATTATGAGCATTTTTTATTGGTCTAAATTCCCAACTAACCCACTTCTCATAGCGAGATAAGATTGAAAAACACAAACATTTGCAACAATTTACAACCAATATTTTTCATATTTTATTTACTTTGCCTACTTTTTTTCTGTTTACTATTATTTTGACCATTTTATGATTTTTCCACATGAGTGGCTTTTAGCAAACTAAAAAAAAAAAAAAAAAAACACCCACACATCCTCAAGGGATATGATTGTCACAGACAACCACAACCATTAATATACCGGGCTAAAAAAAAAAGAAGATAAAACCATAAATTTCATTCACATGACGTCGAATGTACATCGGACAAAAATAAACAAAAAAGATATATCTTTCTATAAAAAAAAAAATAAAAAGTTTCTGTGGATTATGTATCCACATACATATAGTAATATTGTTGGCACAGCAGAAGGAAGAAGGAGCCGTAGAAAAAAGGTACCTACAAAAACTTACCTACGAATTATTTCATGACAATTTATTTCTATGAAACTTAAAAAAAAAATAACATAAAAAGAAAGACTGAAAAAAACTTCAACAACCTAAATTCTTCGACTATTTTGTAAAGTGATCCATTCATCAAAACTGAAAAAAAATATATATTTTATAAAACTCACACCATTTTTCACATTTTTTTCCTTTACTGTATTTTATCCTAAAGGAAAACAGCAACAAAAAAAAGTTTAAACAACTTTGTGCTGATGGGAAAATTGTATTTTCCTTTCTCTCGAAGAGGTAAAATAAGGTAAAAACCTCAAAACAATCTCTCAATCAATGTGAAAACATATTTGAAACAAAATAAGAAAATAAAAACACAAAAAACAAATACATTTATGTGTCTTTGTGTGTGTGTGTTAGTTTCAAAGAAAATCCTTGCTCCTTGATTGTTTTCTCTTGAGAATCTTGGCAACATTATATCCTCAAAGTGTTCAAGTGCGAGGTTATGTTGAATTTGATGAGCAGGAGTTAATTTATTCAGCAACAAAAAAGACAAAGTTGTTTTTTAGAAAATTAACTTACAAAAATGTCAGAAGTGGGATGTCTTCCTTTCTTCACATACTCGTACAAAACAAATACACGAATAAAATCGTGTTCTCGAACTAAGCTAAGCAACTTCCTGTGAGTGGGTTTTTCATATGTTTTTCGTTTGATGAGTGGGATTATCCCGGAATGGAGCTCAGTACATGGCTCAGTGTTTGGATTAAGGCGTCAAATGTTTTAAGTAATTTCCATGCGTGACGGGCATGTAATTAGGGGGTTGGGTTACACCACACCGCCTCCTCCCAGAGAAGTCGGGAAGTTTTTTTTCCTTGATTTTTTATTCTTGTCGTCTTTGTTCGTATTTTCATTTTTTTTTTTGATTATAAAATTATGTATATGTAAATGTAAACGGATAGGCTACCCAAGTGGGTTCCGTAATGTCCCCATTTCCTCTTTTGAACTTTTGCTGTTTTGCTGTGCGCGCGAAGGGCATAAAGCTCCACATCATAACGTTCCGCCAAATACTTGGGGGTACCGTCAAAGTGCAGAATAATGTTAACGAGTTTGATTATTATGGCTTTAATGGGGGGTAATCCTTTACAATGAAAAACAACGACAACTACGAGATGGCGATGGTATCGTATTCCTTCGCCACCGACCGCGACACCGCCACGCCATGCCATTGTCGTCATCATCGCGTACTTCCTGTTCGCTTCGTCAACGTTCGTCGTGGTCGTGGTCGTAGTCGTAGTGATGGTTCGTCGTCTTAAGACACAACAAATAATAGCCTCGAAATAAGCTTTTTGCGCGCTTATATTATATTTCATGGGTTTACATAGTGAAATGAAATAAAAAAATTATATCCCTTTGGGGGATGAGCGAGCGACGATGACGACGCCGACGACGACGCGACGCACGGTGGGCAGAATGGGTTGACATAGCGTACAAAAGAGGGCACATCTGCACTGGGAATTAAATTACTTAAGAAATGTCCTTCTTATTTGAAGATGATGATGATGAATGATTGCCAACGGTGATGTTGCCAATGATTATGCCAGGATCCTGCAGCGGAATGTTGCGGGAAGTTATAATTGCGAAGATAGTAAGAATACAAATCCACCAACAACAGAAATAAATTTAATATGTATAGCTATGTACATATTATATATATTTATATGCAATTTGTTTGGATTTAATTTTATTACTTTGATTGGATTTCAATTTTCTCAATTTAGAGGCCTTAATCCCTGTTGAGCTTCCTAGAAATTGATTATGCAAACAAAGAGGGATAGCTGATGGCTGGGTGGGTTATTTTGATTAAGTATGAGACCAAGATAAATGTATTTAATGTGTGCCTTAGTCTAAAGGACTTATTCAGTTTGAAGAGTAAAACAAATATATAGTTTAAAAGTCGATTTAAGCCAAGAGTTTTGGAATCGGAACAAATGAAAAAGAAACTAGGATTAAACAGCGAATTTGAAGAGTTTAGAGCTTCCGTGCAAGTTATTATCGATATAACGTGTACAAAATCGATAATATATGTAGATTCTGTAATTTTTGCAAATGGCGGCAAATGGAAATGTCAATGCTATGCGACTTGTTTTGACGTTTTGCCAAGTCTGTCTCACTTCACTAACATCAGCCCTATTTTTCCATTCACGTGAATCGTATATTCGATCCGATCCACATATTCGATTCCCTTTCACATTGCCTTTGCATTCTGCCATCCATCGGGTAAACTACATTATCCAAAACCAATTTAACTTGCACGTAAACGAATCTTGAATAAATTTCTTCGATTTCAAAATTCAAGTACAATCGCTTCACCTACATAAACATAAGTATTTTTATATTTACCTTTTTTCATCTTCCTTATAAATTTGGAAATGGACAGTATTGAAAATTAAATTTAAAAAAAAAAATATTTTGGAACTCCAGGATTTTCATTTTGAAATACTTAAAATATTTCGAAATAATTGTGTTACTACAAACATTCGTCTAAATAAAAGAGTATTTCAGTCTGCATTGGATTTTATTATTTCGTAGACAAATTAGTTTTCAATTACTCATTTTAATAAACATCAACCAGACAGGCGAAAAATCCTCGGATCTAAATTTAAAGTGTATGGAAAGAATGGTGTCAATAGCAGAATACAGCGCAATATTACCGACGTTACCTACTGAAATACAGGATCACTTCTAAGGAATAGCAGAATAGTAATAGAATGGGGCTGTAAATATTTTTGAACGTCAAAAATAATGAAATGTCAAAAGAGTCGTTTCAAAACTTGTCTTCTGATAGAACTAGGAACCAACACACTTATTTCTTGTCAACAATTAAAAATCTAATCAATTAAGAACGTCAAAAACCTATTGTTTTTGGATGTTATGATTTCTCTTTTTATTTTGACAGTACGTAGAAAAGACGGATATGTTAAGAGGAAAACCATTCTCCACCTAGTTTTGATCTTTTTCAAAGCGGTCAAACTGTTTGTATTTTTTTAAGTTTTAATGTATTAAGCAAATCTTCAAACAAATTGATATTTGAAAACTAAAGTTCAAAAACCGTTAAAAATTGTTTGTTTTCATATGAGTACGTAGAAAACTAAAGTTTTTGTTCGAAAGCTAACTATCAAACAATTGTACCTACATAAATGAACTTTAAAGTCTTGTCTCACATCAAAATAGTTGCATTCTGTTCTTTAGAATAATTTGTTATAATTTCAAACAAATAGAAGAACTATTCATGTAGCCATGGAACACTGTCAAAATGTACCAATATACGGAATTGATCTCAAGAAATTGATGCAGAAAATAGAGTGATAAAAATAAACTAAGACAAATAATAAATTTTGACTTTGTGATGACATTTAACAAAAACTTGGACCAGTTACCTAACATCTTAATAGTTGTGGAACTCCTCCATTCGAATAATAATCTAGAAAGGTACCGTTCACAATTTGGTTCATTAAACGTTATAACTTTAAAACATTTATTTGGAATTGATTTCATAGATCCTTAGAATTGGTTACAATGAATTCATTTAAAAGCAAAAAATTACAAAAAAAAAAAAATACTCGTTATGGTTTAAAAGGATGTAAAAACAATCTCAATTAACACACTCTTCCACACACAACGAGCTAGCCCCACTCGAGAGAACCGTGAGTTGAGTTGTTGTGATACAGAGCCGACTATGAAGCTGTTGCAAAGCTAATGGGTGGATGAACAAATCGTCCAAAACCCCTTCTCTCATAATTGTATTTTTTTTTTTAAGGTAGGATTTTTCCATTTTTTTTTTGTTTTCTTTAGAAAAGGATATGAGTGCACTTAGGGTTTTTTTCTATTTCACTTAAAAAAACATTTACACAAAATAAAATATTTATCCTTTTCATCGAGTCCACAATAAGTTCCTCAAGAACAACAACAACAACAACAACAACAAACAAACAAACAACTAAACACTTTAGATCCCGACCGAGTTTTATTCACAAAAGACGAAAATATTCACTCGTCGTCGTCGTCGGTCGTGGGCTTTGTATATGCGACAAGGGGGAAAATTCCATCAGAGTGCGAGAAGAAAGGTTGACGTTCACAAAAAACATCAAAAAACTTTTTAAACAAGACTCAAAAAAAAAGGATACACAAACTCACGTTGCATTGAAATGAACTCTCACTAAACTTTTTTTTCCAAAAAAGGAACAAACAAAAAACCGATTTTTTTTTTATTTCGAACCACAAAAATTTAAGTATACAATCACATATCTTCAAAGGACGAATAACTTCATTGCTGCTGCAACTCGCTTTTGCACTTGCACCACTTTTCAAACAATTTGTTGAGCATCATCTGAAGGATACATAAATTATATTTAAGATTTTTTTGTTTCGTCCTTTGGCAGCAAAAAACCAACAAAAAAAAAAGGAAAACAGGAAAATGTTGATACTATCTCGAGATAAAAATGGAAATAATCGACTGTGAGAAAAATATCGGTATTTTCTCCGCGGACAGGACCAGATGCCGGAAGAGCTTTTTACTATCTGAAAAGGTGTAGGATCTCGGATGTCCTTTTTAATGTGGAAAATGTTTGACTACAACTGCGAGGTGCTGGCTGTGGCGTTGCGAGAGTCGCTTTCGGATGAAGCATGCGGATATATGGATGCTGAGCAGAGATTTCTCATGATTGAGATAAATGATGGAAGCTCTGTGCATATTTTTCCATCAATGATGTTTGAAATAAAAGTATCTTTTGGTTGTGGGGTTACAAAGAGAAAGCATGCGCCTTGAGTATCGGCGAGATGCACTGAAAGAAAGTCTTTGAGATTTTTTTTAATTTCAAATAGATACTCTGGAATATGATTTGTGTTTCATATTTTTATTTCACACAATTGACAATTTATTGACAATTTTTATCGTTTTTTTTTCTATAAATTGGTTGAGTTTTTAAAATTATTTGTCTTATAAAATCCAACATTATCCATTTTTAAAAGTTAACCATAGACTTGCGTTAGCTATATAACCTCAAAATGTGGTCTTTTATCGAGTTGGTTCCTACTGGAAACCATCTGTTGACAGTTTTCTTGGCCCTACGCCAATTAATATCCTGAATCTTAATTATCCCCTTAACTACTTCTCAAAAAATGTTTTGAACTACAATAATCCTTAATCGGAAATAATAGTCCACAAAAACTGACTGTAAAAATTATGCAGGATATCGCCATGCAAGAACGACTAGGTACCTTACTTTACTTATGTATACATACATACATATATGTATGTATTTGTTTTAAGAAACAGTTTAACGAACCCTAAAGAAAGCAATTTAAAATTCAACTTGTACATCCCAAATTACGATTGAATTAAATTTTACTAAACACACACTTTGGAGTCCTTTTTATGTGAGTGTTGTGTTTATTTTATACAAATAGCAATATAGCAACCTTGTGTCAAGACACAAATCCTTAAGGTAGGTTCCAACCCTTTTTTGATTATTCTGAGCCCTCATTTCACAGGTTATACCTTGCTGTACCTGCCTTTTCATGGTAAATAAATAATCTTTAGGGGTCGAAATACCTTTATGCATATTTGCAGTTCCAGTTATCAACAAGTTTCACCGTCACTTCTTATTTTACCCCCCGACCGACGACGACCGACCTCACCCCACCGGATTGCCAAAACACCAATCACTTTGTATGCTGAACGTAAGAACTGAACGAAAGTGCTACAATTCATTTTTCGGGAACGACGATGATGATGGCGATAATCACGGAGAATACTAAATGCATCCTTCGCATCGCAATAGCAGTTCAGACTTTAGAATACTCTCTTTAGGATGTTTATTTCAGTTTAAGTTCATGAAGGCATTAACTCCTCGTATAAGAGTACATACAGCAGGAATAAAAGGAAGACTTTCACATCAAATTTACGGATTCAAATAAATCAAGGAAAAGGAATTGTTGCTACAGGCATGCAGCAAGGAGAACACCTCATGGTTATCTTTAAACAAGATACTTCCCCTACTACACAATGGGAATAAAACTATATACAAACAAACATGAACATATATGTCAATAGTTTTATCATTGTCTGTCAGAATACTAATTATGGTCATATTTTGAATGACCTTGAAAAAATTACAGTTTTGTTTTTTGATAAAAGTAAGCTAAATTTTGTCGTTATGAGAATTTTACGAATCTGTGAAACTATTAGCACTTTGGACAACAGAAGAACAGTGACAAGGTGTTTTGAAAGCTGATTTCATAGTTTGGCGTAGGTAATACGTATTAAGTGGGAATATTTTTGTTAGTTGCTTTAAAATGATTAGTTTACCCAGAAAATCTGTGACCCAAACATCGTTTTTCAATATTTTTGGCAGATACAGTGTTGGCCATGTTATTATTTGGTTAGGAATAAAGCAAAACTCTTTTAACTTTTAAAAATGAAATACAATTTATTTGCTTGAATCAATGATGCATCTGCCAGTTGGAAAGGTTTACAATCGAGTGAGACAAAAATCTAGATAGAACCAAAGACAGTTACTTTTTGTTTTTAAATAACGTGAACGTAAAAGGAGACAATAAAAAAAAGGATAGATACATTTGAAATGAAAGATGCAGAGATATAGATTGCAGATTTAATGGATTGACCTGTGTTGCCAATTTATGTTTCATTAACAATAGGCCAAAACAAAAGCAACTTTAATAACATCCATTATTGAGTATAAGTAAGAATTTTTTCTGCAATTTTGTTTAAAAGGAAATCAACTTGAATTCGATTTAAACGAAAACACTCATTAAAATTATAATTTTGCAGTCCGAAAAATGAATACGGTCTTTATAATTTCTTGTTACACACGCGTGTCTTCACCATAGTCAAGTAAAAACTCACGTCTTAACATCTTGAAAGCTTTACTAGTAATTCCAATATGCATTTGCAAATATTTGATAAACTAATGAAAATTAGCTTTGCAAAAATAGAATTTGAAGTTTTTGTGGAACGAAAACGAAACAGCATGATTTTTGCAAAGTCTTTGCAAATTACACTTTTCAATATTAACTTTGCACTTTACACAAAAGAATTGCAAAGTAAATATAAAAACTCAAAAGACTTGGCAAACTACACGTATCATTTTCAACTTTTCAATTATCAGACTTTATAGTTCTGTGTTTTGCAAATTAACGAAAAATTTGAAAAGTGCAAAGTGAAAAGTTGATAAGTTGTTTTTGTGGAATGGGGCCCTGTTGTCATGTAACGGATAGTAGAGTTTATTACGGATAATAGATTTAAATAAATACATTGTCTTTATTGTTTAGAAAGAATTTCAAATATTTTCATCACGGATAATAGAGCGTCCCGGTTAACCAAGTTTCAACTGTAATTCAATATTGGGCTGGTCAAAACAAAAGCTAATTTTTACAAATACAATTTTTTTTTAGACTACATTAAGTATATTGATAGTATTTGGTAGCAAACCCCTAGAATCACTTCAGCACATTTTCGAGGCGTAGAATATATTAAATAGTTTTTTTTATATGCTATATTTGGGATGCTTTCCCAAGCCGATTTAATTTGTTCAAAGATATCATTTTTATTTTTGCAATTAGTCCTTACAATTCGTCGCTCTACATTGTCTATGGCTTTGAGATCTGGGCCACTTTATAATACGTCAACCCGTTTTTCTTGAAACCACGTCCTAACCGTACTGGATGTGTGGATTGGGTCATTGTCCTGCTGAAAAATCCATTTCATGGGAAGCATATCCAAAATGTGTACACAAAACGATCCATTTTAATATCATTTGGTGAATCGGTCCCAGTCCATGCCATGAAAAATACCCCCAAAGCATTACGTTACCTTCTCCGTGTTTTACAGTAGCTTTGGTGTAACGTGAATTTAGTGCCTCTTTGGCTGGTCTGCGAAGCGAACACGACCGAAACCATCGGAACCCTTGAAATTAAATTTCGACTCGTTCCTCCATTTCCCGACTGATTCAGATTCTAATTGTTTTTGGTTGAAATAAAATCCACCATCAACAGCTCGTTTCCGGATTGTTCTCGAACTTACGCCCAGATCGAGATGGATTCTTATTTCTAGCGAGATACAGTAGGGTCTTTTTAGTGCTTTTATTATTGCAGGAATCTTCTCGTTTTGTTGTTTTTCTTAACCTACCACCTCGATAAACCGTTTGGAATGACTGTGGATTTGTAAAGTTTTCTTAATATGCAATTCACTGATTTTGGAATACAATATTTTATCTTATAATTTAATTTGAGTCATTTCCCTTTTATATTCTTTTACGACTTTTTCATTTACTACTGTATAGAATTTATATGTCTCCGGCCATCTTACAAAGTTAGTCAAGAACAAATGCACTTTTTTGCCAACACCTTTAATATGATCAGTGAATTCTGTAGTTAACGGTCTAAGTTCAATAAAAAGTTGCTTTTATTTTTTTAGACCAGCAAGAAAGTAAGTCGCATACTTGCCTACATCATACTTAATGAAACGTTTTGAAAACTATTTTGTCTTTTTGTCTATTTGAAAGTAGGCATGTAGGTACATGCTTTGCCAACACTGAAGGTATTTAAAATTAAAATATTTGAAAGACCTAAACATAATGTAGCTTGGGATCATTTTTCATAAAGAATTTCCAACGTTCGATTTTTTCCATGTTATTCATATATGTAAACTGAACCATCTAAGCAAAAAGGATCCACCGAAAAAAGGTGTTTCAAATAAGTTAAGTAAGGTCTACTCTAATCCTAGTACCTTATCAAAATATAACAATCATACCATATTTTCCTTAGATTCCCAAATGATTATCTCATATTTTCATTGATATATGTATGTAATCATAAATTGAATATCAAATAAAGCCAAGAACACCCACAAAAATACATATCTATTGGTATGAGGTTGATCTTTTGACTATTTTATGTGCCTTAATTCTATTTGAATATAGAAATTCTTATCTTTAATTAAGGTACAACAAAAATGTATCCATTTTGTTAGGTCTAACCTAAACCCAACAATTTATATACATCTCAATAAATTATTGTTGTTGACTGAGTTTGCTTCATATGAATTGATTTGTTTTCGTTTTTTCCTCTCATATAATATTTATTTATACCATCAGAAACCTAATCATTAAATGGTCTTATATTTTATGTCCTTCTCTCCACAAAATATAACCTCAAAAAAAAAAAAACCAACAGGACCACAAACCAAATCCAAAATTAGGCAAGTCTATCCTTTCTATTTAATCATGAATGAGAAACATAGAGGAGTGGGGGTCAGTGAAGGAAGATGAGGAGGAAGGAGGGTTCGACAAAATAAGAACACCAAAAGAAAAAAACGCAACAGGTGTATGATAGAATTTAATCCAACGCAATCTACTATACCACTGGTCAGAGAATTACTTCCGGCAAAAGCCATTTTCTATCTCAAATCCCAGAAATGCTATTTTCATGTTAACATTTTCCTCCGTCGTATTCGCGTCGCCGCCGTGCGTCGGTCGTCGTCATTGTCTATGTAAACCGTACGTAAACCGTAATCCGTATCCTTCCTATAGCTGTCATAAAAGTACCACGCTACATGATATAGACTCTGACTAACAGACATGATATGGAGTAAGGGTATCTAATCTATACATATATGTATGTACTTGCAAGGGCATTAAAGGAATTAGCTTAATTTGTACCTTTTTTAGCCAAAACACAAAAACAAGTGAGTAAGAACAAAAAAAAGAACCGAAACCTAAAAAGCTAACAGAAGGTCAATGCTAATTAGAAAACATATCTACCTTCAATAAAGGGTGGTAATTTAGATG
This sequence comes from Scaeva pyrastri, assembly GCA_905146935.1. NCBI lineage: Eukaryota > Metazoa > Arthropoda > Insecta > Diptera > Syrphidae > Scaeva > Scaeva pyrastri. The sequence goes on from LR989927.1 coordinate 51,190,393, forward strand.
ACAGAGGAAAATAAGAAAACTAAACAACTGATAACAAAAAATAGAACAGTGTATAATAAGTTCCATAAGAGTTTGCTTAAGCCCGTTTAAAGCAAGGTATACACAATGCCTGTCAAGCATTTGCGAGTGTATTAGTATTGTCTGATTGAAGTTGCATATACATACACAGTAGCGTAGTAAAAAAAAAAATTAATAAAAATTTTCCTCCAAGGTATCACTAAAACTATCAAAAAATGAAAGCCATTCTTACCTACTATCAACCACCTTATAAAGTGGCAGTCAAAATAATAGCAGTGTAACCTCCCGATTAATATATTCTAGTACAATGTATTTCATGAGCAATTATTTACATTCTTCAACTACTTTTTTGATACTACACCATTTTGTCTTGTATTTATGGAAAGGAAAAATTCCATGACATAACGGTTTTTTTTTTTTTAAATGATACTTGAAAGATTTTAAAGTGTGTAACTTAGCGGTCAAAATAATATTAACAGTGTTAACTAGATTATAGTAATTGTGTACTGTATTTTGATAATGTTCACATTTAAATTAAAATAATTTCAAGTTCCAAGGTAAGCTTTCAAAGCCTCATAGTATTTACAAATTTATAATTAGGTACACTTATAATATGGACCGTAGCAAACAGTGCACTCCGGAGGAACGTCGAATCATTCGTAAACTTTCTTTCTGAAGTAAAAACTTATGCGGAAATCCAAAAATGTCTTCAAATCTTTGCAAAAATTATTGAAAATGCAAAAAGTGATAAAGAAAAACTTGGAACCCGCTGCAGAAAAATCGGTAAGGAGGATTGTTAGATTAGATGCTCTAAGGCCTCAGCCCATTTGCCTGCTACTGAGAAAATTTAAACTTGAATGCAAGTGTAGAAACATTTCGAAGAATTGTAAGAAAAAATACAAACGTTCCTAAATATACTCGAAAAACCGTAAGACATGGTGGCTCTAGCATTATGTAGGTCCCATATACAGAATAAATGGTGTGATGGATCAGCACGTTTACGTTGATATTCTTCAGGGAACCATGCTGCCTTATACGCAGAGGAGGAAATGCCAATTAGATGGGTCATCCAAAAAGACAACGACCTGAAGCACACCAGCAAAAAAGCAAAACTTCAACTAATGGAGAAATTAAAGAAATTTAACATACTCGTATTATTTACCTAAAATCATTTTCTTCATTAAAACAAATTTATGATGTCTTTCGATTACATGTTACTTTTTTTTGTGCAGGAAATTGCGATTTTCTCAATTTATGGAAAATCGAACCTCACCGAAATAATTTAATTTTTTTGGAATCGCTGAATAAGAAAATCCTCATTCATCTTTTCAAAATTGAATTATATTTCTCTTATCATCCATCTAACATCCATTTTATTATATGTGTATGTGTGTATGTTGTACCATTTTCAAAAAGTATATGACTTACGAGTTATGTGTGTTTAAAAGCTAACCGAACCGCATATTGTTCCACGAAAATGTGCGAACGATTTATGTTCCATTCTAACAACCTCATATCACACATTTATTCACACATTCATGAACCATCAAGACGAGACCAAGGAATAAAGGACCTAATACTGACCCACTTTTATATTACGAATATATGGACCTAAATATTACAAAGGATCCTTTACGTGTTGGTGAGAGTGATTGGGTGTGTGTCTGTTATTAAATCACCATCATCAAAATAAAGGTGCGGACTTCAACGGACTTAATGTGAAAGAAGGGCGTCAATTTGATATAATTTAATCAGAAATTTTAAATTTTAATTTGGTCTACAATTTTAAAATAATATGTACAGCATGTATAAATAGAAACAAGGCCCACATTTAAGGGACATTGCATGAAACCGGCCTTATTATGTTAGTATTTATTTTTCAGTTAGATTCTGAGATAAGAATATTTTTTTTAATTAAAATTTAAATTTCTCGCACGAATTTACTTCAATAAAATTTGACATTTTACCAAGTTCGTCCCTGATAAGGTAATAAAGAAATGGCTGCCGTCTTTTTATTGTATGATGAAAACAGAGGACCAAGAGACAGACACACATAAAGTGATGAAGATGCGAACAAGATGTGGAATGTCATTTTATGGGCCGTCTATTCTCCATCCGTCCGTTTCCGTTTGGTAGTCCCAATGCGATGTGATGATGTTGCTGATGAAATGAGGACATCGGGACACATACAATAGAATAGACAAAAAATTGGGATTCAGGTTTTCCTTTTTTTTTGGTAAGGAAAACCTTTATCCTTATAAATGCCGAAACCAGATACACAAACTAGCACATAAAATGTGATTTAAATGACTAACATATAGGTTTCATGTCGTTGCACCTTCAGTAATGAAGATGAGAAACAGCTCCATAGATTTTGGAGTCCTTAAAGTAGGGGATGATTTTGGTGACCCCAAACCTCATCCCATCAAAAAAACGACGAAATTGCTGGCACTGCTGTCCTATTCATGTTAGGATGTCTGCTCTGCTCATCTGAAAGTCTTTTTTTCTGTTTTCTGGACGCCATAGCATCGTCATCCATTTGGATGATGATGATTGTAGTTGCTTGTATGCTCATATGAGTGCCAGGGATATGTTTACAATTTGGGTGAGAGAACAGGACAATGATTAGCCCTCGGAAGTGCTCCTGCACAATTCCCATTTCGTCAGCTTTTATAGATGTGTCTTGGGTCTATCTACTCCGTCACATTGAGGAGGTATAGGTAATGTTTATTTATTCATACCAAACTATATATGGAAACGGAAGCCTTGTTTTGAATACGGCGGCATCACTCATGATGTCTAGGAAATTCGTGCAACAGAAACAACAAGAAGCAACTGGTGTTGGTTGTGTTGTGTTTTGATAAAGGAGAGAGAAATTGATTTTTTCAACGATATATACATACATATGTATGTATGTATATGTAAATAAATTTTGATGAGATTTTATTTGTGGGAATAATTGAAAATCCAGGTCTATCAATCTGTCATCAGGAAAATGGATAAAATAGATTCTAGGTCTGCCTCCTTCCTTCGAAATTAGATAAATGATGATAGATCGTTTTGTTTAAATATATTATGAATTTTATCTTAAGGGCTTTGATATACTATGTACATACTTGTACATGTACCTATGTACATTGTACATGTACATACGTAAAATGGCGGTACAATGTGGGTGTTCATTTTATTCTGGGTATAATAGTAGCTGATGGTATAGAAGACTATAGGAAGAGCCATCTTTTTCTTAGCTTTGGCAATTAATAAGGATTTTGAGATTTATCAGGGCATTTATTAGAGAAGATTGTATAATTTCGTACTTAGACAAAGCTCCTCTGAAATATCATTCAAATGGATTTTCAAATATTTATATAAATATGGGCTAGGCAATGTGATTCTGCTATAGGTACATATGTTCCTAGATTGTATATCTTGTGAGGAATATTTATAAATTCAATATTCTATAAAGATTTTACAGATGCACCAAGAAATAGAAAATATTTGTTTTTGACTATCTGTACTAAAAGACTCCTTCAATTGGATATAAATATAATGCGTTAAATTAAAATCATATTCTTGGATTAGAATTGAAAATATGCTCTTGTCAACCATCATCATAAGATAAAATATAGAGCCTGCATGTTGCATGTGGGTTAAAAGTTCAAAGTTCCTACAGTACTTCGATTAATAACACAGTTTACAAAAGTGAAAAAAGTAAAACATTTTTTTTATTTTACATATATTTGTATTAATTAATTTTTCGTTGTTTTGTTTTTATTTTAAGTATATTGTACAAAAAAAATAATAACGACTATTAATATTATTTATATTTAAAAAACATTAAATATATGTATTTGTATATATAAAGAAATAATAAAAGTTTATATTATTTATATTCATCATCATTTTATAAAATAAAATTTTAAATTTTTAAAGTTATAAAACTATTGCATAATGTTTTCTCTTTGTTTTTTTTTTTTTTAATTTATATATATGTATTAATAAATTTGCATGTTGTGATTTTCTTGCTCTTAAAAGCGCAAACAAAAAAATTTAACATACTCGTATTTTAAACAAAATCACGCCTCAAAAATCAGGCTTAAAATTGCAGACTACATACATATATTTCTAACTAGAACAAAGGAATGGATTCGTTTTAATATTTGTTTATATTATTATTGTTTAATTCATGGATATTTCTAAATCATGTATGTATAAATGTTATGTTTGTAAATATAGAATCTCATCTTTTGTTATTGTTGTTTTTGTTATGTTTACATAAATATAAGAATGTTTACACTTTTTATTCTTGAAAAATTAATTTATAAAAAAAACATTCAAGCACTTCCCATTAAGTGTGGAAATTATTTTAAATTAAATTAAAAAAATCATCAATTTTGTCAAGAATTTTAAATTAAAGAATAGTTATTTATAAAATGTACAAAGTTTTTATTTCACACATTCAATGGGAAGTGCAGAGCTAGACTTTTTAGGTTCTTTTTATTTGTGTATTTTTAGTTAAAAGAAAAGGATAAGGCTTTTATTTGTCTTATTTGATTTAATTTGATGATTGAGGAAAAAGTAACAAGACTTTGGTGATAAATAAATTATATGTGCAATTGAGTATTTTTTTTCTTTTTTTTTTTAATTATATTTTACTAAAGGCAGTGATTTTCGTGATTGGGATTTTAAGTTTTATATTTATTTTTTTTTTTTTAATTTTTAAACTTATGACCAGACTTTTGGAAAGATATTTTTTTGTATATATTCAACCATTCGTCGTATTTAGCTCGTTTGACTTGTTTGTGTAAGTGTTTCTTTCTTTCTAGTTTTATTATTTTTATTTTTATGTTTATGTTTTTATTTCTCAATTCGTTAAGCTTTTGCTTTGCTTTTGTTTTTTGTTTTTCTCTTTTTATGTATGACCATGAAAAATGTGTGTTAAATGTTTACAATTTTAATTTTTTTGTATTTTTATTGGACTTCGCTATCACTGTCACTCTTCTCTGAAATTAAATGGAAATCTTAAAATTTCTGCCCGATGGTATTGTTATAGGGAAATCAAAACAAACAACAAAAAAAAAGAGAATGAAAAAGAGAAAAAATCCTGGTAAACACTAACCCTTCTTTCCCGTGTAAGCGTGCCGTTTCAGTCGATCGTATAAGTCTTCTTTAGTTCCATAGAGCGAAGCATTTGACCTCGCCAATGTACTCATTTTACCTCCATGAAGACCTGTCATGTAAAAATAGAAATAGAATCAAATAAAAAATGAATTAAATTGAAAACTTACCATCCTTCATGTATGTTTCGTTGTAGAAATTTGGCATTTCCCAGCCATCCTCCTCGTCATCATAATAATGCGCGTACGTACTATGATGAGACGGCGCTATTGACTCAGCATATGGGGTATGGGCACCATAGTAGAAATTCACCTGAGATCCAGTTTGATCAATAGCAGGTGTTAACATTTTCTTTGGATCCCGCCGCTTGGTTGATCGCACACAGATCATCCAAATTAGCAGGACTATCACAATGATGAAGATGACAGCGCCAGCAATACCGCCAGCGATGTAAGCGAACTCAGAACGTTCGGCACAATGTGGCCCCGTGAATGAGCCGACACAACGGCACGATGGTGTTCCTTTGAGATCTTTGACACAAGTGCCAGAGTTCTCGCAGTAGTTCTCACAAACATCGGTACATTCCATACCGGTGCCGTTAAAACCAGGCTTGCATTCGCACTTGAAGTCAAAAACTTCGGCAACAAGAATGCAATAGGCGTTTGGATCGCAATGGGGTTTGCCCTCGGCAATGTGTTCGCAGGGATTGGTGCACTCAGATTTGCTGGTCGCTCCGGTTTTGGTGGTGCTATGATTTGGAGGGCACTGGATGCAGGAGGTTTGCTGGGATTCAGGTTGATAGAAGCTCTTGCTGCACTCGACACACATGTTCATGGTGCCGTTGAGGTAAGTTCCAGGTGCGCAAACTGGGATCGTGCATTCCTCTACCGAAGATGAGCCAACCTTAGGAGTAGTTCGGCCTAGAGGACAAGATTGACAAGAGGGCTGAACGCCTTGCAAGCGATAAGTTCCCCTTGGACAAGGTTCACACTGACCGTCGATTCCGAGTTGTTGACCGGAGCTGCACTCATCGCGGCACTCCTTTCGTGAAGTGGCTTCACCCGAACGGGTAGTTTGTCCTAGACCGCAGAGTTCACATCCGAACGAGCCTTCGTTCGGTTGATAGAAACCATGACCACATGGCCGACAGAGGCCAGTTTCTGAATCAAGGAATTTACCAGCTGGACAACGTTCCTTACAATCGCCTGCCGATCGAGCTCCCGGTCCCGATGTTACACCGGGACGTCCTGCTATCGTTGGACATTTCGAGCATTGGAGTTGTCCCGCTTCTGATTGATAAGTTCCACGAGCACAAGCAACACAGGTCCTATTTGAGCTGTCATAGTAAGTCCCAATGGCGCATGGTACACAGTCTGGAACCATTACAACTTGTCCCACCGGACATGCGTACTCCGAGGTAAGATCCAACGAACCTGGATCGGGTACAGTGTTTGGCAGAATATCATGGACAGCAAATTGGTCATCTTCCAGAATGAGTTTTTGTAGCAAGGACTTCACATCAGAACGTTCTCCTGTCGAGGAGTGAAGAACTGGATCGCTGGAAATTATAATTAGATCAGAATTAGTCAAAAATAAGTTTTAAGCAGTCCCAATAGTGCGCCAGCTCAAAGGTTAAAAGCCTTAAATAGAAATTAGTGGATATGGCGTGCAAAAAAATTAAGGGTTAAAGCAGATTTTAGGGTTAGCTGATTTCGAAAAAAAAAAACAAAAATATCAAATCATGTTTAAATGGCCCGCAGCCCTAAGCGAATATTTTTGAAGGTGTTCAGATTTTTGTATTTTGAACATACTTGACTGCTGGGAATGCAATCTCCAAGGTGTACGTATCACCGGCTTGCTGTCTACCCTGTCGTCCTCGTAGTTCTTCCTCGTCGACTGAATCTCTACAATGTTTTATTAAGTTTTGTTTGGGTTTGTTTAAAAACATTTTTATGTTTAAGGATTCAAGGAATTTTCGTTACAGTTACAGAACATGTAGTTCAATCTGAACAATTGTGTATGTACTTACTTTTCAACTGGAATAGATGCATCTAGGAGATAGGTGCTTCCTTCATCGTTTTCCGTAGCACGACGAGCACGATTTCCTTGGCCGCCACGGTAGTGATCACACTTCACATCAATCTTAAGGTCCTTACATTCCCTAAAACAAAAGCAAAACCGATTTTTTATAGAGACTTTAAACTAAACGTTTTTGATTTCAGACTAACCGTGATCCCTCGACTGAGTAGGAGCAGAAGTTCCAATCGCGATTCAAGGCATTCACAGAGTTTGAAACCTTTTGACGAAGAACTCCTTGTCCTGCTTTGTTGCAGAGAACGTCAGACGGGAACAGCATCTTGATTCTGAAAACTCGTTGGGCTGGTTTAGAGGCTGTGGAAAGAAAAACTTCAAGAAATGCAAACCCTTGAGATATTACACAAAAACTTACGAGAGCATGATGGATAGATAAGTGGCGTTCCAGGTTCACGCGTTGGTCGCCAGAAACCTTCGGCACCGCAAGTATAGAATTCTGGAACCAGCTCAGAGAATCGAAGTCCTGGATGACAGGCAATTTCACAGACCTTAAAACAAAAAAAAAATTATGTACAACTTTCCAGAAATTGTTGTTGTTCTCAAGAATTTACCTTAAATTGTCCTCCAGCACCCCAGTCCTTGCAGACTTGAGTACCTCCAACTGGATCAGCCAAAGGTGGACAGAATTCAGCTAAAATGTGAAAATAAATTGAAATTTCGGTTCCTCAAATAAATCTGATGACTATGCTTACACAACAAAGAAACCTTAAAGCTGCACGAAGCACTATTTCCTGCTGCATCAGAAGCCACGTAAGTGATATCATAAGATCCCCACAGCAAAGTTGTTCCAGGTCGGTGACCATTACGTTCCACGATTTTCACGACACCAATATTATCACTGAAATGTGGTTCATCCCAATTTACTACAGCCGATCCGTTCTTAGCGATAACCCATAAATCACCAGGACAGTGTTCGACACGTGGTGGTTCTTTGTCAACTTCTAGCTGCTGACAATTAGCACCAGTATATCCATTTGCACATTTTCGTTGTCCACACACAGATGGCACGGACCTCTCTACTCCTCCCGAAACAACTTCATAGCCAGCCCAGTTCAGTATCAAGCCTTCATAAAGCACTGGTTCGCTGCGGCAATCCCGAACTTGTTTCTGAATCTCTGATGTTACATCAAGAGCTCGTCCCCAAATCTGCGCCTTTGTTATCTTGCCCTGGAAGCCAGCTTCGGCATACGTAGCCGTATTAACTTCGTCAGGTTGAGGACGTCCCAGCACAGCCCAAGCGAATTTTGGCATAGTTCGACCTCCGGCATACTCAGTCTTGCTAGCGATTAAACCTTCGGTAATGAGTTGTAGTTGTCCAGTTGTTCCGTCCCAGAGAATGGCGATATGATGCCATTGGCCATCGTTTACAGTCGTGTATTCTCGGAACGAGAGGAAAGCATCTTGAAGATCAGGGAAGAGGGACACTTGAACACCACTGGAATGAGCCTGGATCAAAAGACGACGGTTGTTGGCCACATGGGCTGACTCTACTCCATAGAGGGTGAAGAAAATTCCAGAATCATCCTTCTGAGCAAATTGCACCCACATGGCAATAGTCAGGGATGGCGATTCACTAGTGTAGAAGGGCACAACTTGAGCCGCAGTTGAGCGAGTTGCGTCACTGAAGTACAAATCATAGTCCACTTGAATCACTGAAAAGAAAAATTCAATTAGCGGATGAAAATGTTTTTCATTCACCCAAAACTTACCCTTTCTGCAATCATCGCCAGTCATATTGAAAGGGCATTGACAGAAGAATCCATTGACCAAATCGATGCAAGAAGCTCCTGGTGGACAAGAGTTATCCTTGCAATCAACGATATCTTCCTCACAGTTCTTTCCCTTGTATCCCTTGGGGCACTTGCAAGTGTAGCCAGTTCCATTATCCGCACAGGTGGCTCCATTCTGGCACACATTTGCATCACAAGCATCGAATTCATACTGACAACCAATACCTGAGTAGTCATCAGGACATGAACAATTGAGTCCAGATCCGAAGTCTTGGCATTTTCCACCATGCATACATGGATTTCCAATGCAACGCTCTGGTGCTGTTTCACAATTTTTGCCATCAGTTCCACTCGGACACGAGCAGAAGTAATCTTCGAAGAGATCGATACATTTGGCATCATTTTGGCATGGTTTTTGAACATTGCACGTTGTTACTTGGGAGTCGCATCGAAGTCCAGTCCAGCCTTGCGAGCAAATGCAGTCAAATCCTCCGATTCTATCGCGACAGTTTCCTCCATTCATGCAAGGATTCGTCTCGCAATCATCGATGTCAGTTTCGCAAAGAGTTCCGGTGAAACCTTCACGGCAAACACATTCGAACTTGTTGTCCAAGTCCAAGCAACGTTCGGTACCAACTGGATTACAAGGATCTGAGAGGCATTCGTCAATCTCAGCTTCACATGATAGGCCTACATAACCAGGACGGCACTTGCAAAGGAATCCATCAAGTTGGTCCATGCAAGTTGCTCCATTTTGACAAGGATTTGATTCACAGTCATCGATCGAATGTTGGCAATCTTTTCCGGTATAGCCTGGCTCACAAGTACACGTGTATCCATCGACCAGGTCCACACAAGTTCCATCATTCTTGCAAGGATTGTCCTCACAATCATTTATGTTAATTTCACAGGATGGACCAGTCCATCCAGGATGACAAACACACTCATGATCGAACAATCTATCGACACAGGTTCCATGCTTGCAGGGTTCCGAGAGGCAGAGGTCTATTTTTTCTTCACAGCGCTTACCAGTGAAGCCTGGTGAGCACGAACAGCTGAAGTCGTTGACCAAGTCTGTACAGTTAGCTCCTAGCAGGCAAGGGTTCTCAGCACAGTCATCGATGTTCACTTGACAGTGGACTCCTTCCCAACCTGGCAGACAGTCGCATTTGTAACGGCCCTGTTGTAGAGCTTGACAGCTGGCACCATTGCTGCATGGATTTCCATTGGCAGTGCAAGGATCGATGGTGACATCACAGTCTGTTCCTGTGTATCCACTTCGGCAAAGGCAGGTGTAGTTCTTGTAGCCAGGTTCATTCTTGCACATGGCTCTTGCGGGACATGTGTCATTTCGGCAGTCGCTTACTTCTTCTTGGCAATTGATGCCTGAGTAACCTGGTTGACACTCGCACCTGTAACCTTGAGGCAAATCTGTGCAAGTTCCACCGTTGTAACAGGGCTGCGAAGCACATTCATCAATGTCAACTTCACAGCGACGTCCAGAGAATCCAGCTGGACAGAAGCATTGAATGCCATGTCCCATTGGAACACAGAGTCCGCCATGTTGACATGCTCCTTCTCCGCATACAATTGACTTACACTCCTCACGGCCCTTCGAGCTGATACCATCTGTTTTCATATTGGTTGGACATTCATTACAAGTTTGAGATCCAGGAATTCCTTGATAGTAATTCATGGGGCATGGAGAGCATGGAGCCAGACCGGTGGAAGAATAGAATCCTGGGCCACACTTAGCTCGGCACAAGTCTTTCCGCGATGCAGCCGGTTGGAAGGTGAAAGTTCCAGTTGGACAAGCTTGACAGTCTTTGAATCCTCCATTTGGTGGATCGATTGTAAAGGAATTTCTTGGACATTCTAAACATGGCACTAAACCAGTTGGTGAATAAGTTCCATAACCACAAACTGGGACACAATCCGACATCGATTTGGAGCCTTCTTCTTTGGTGTAAGTGCCAGCTGGACAGCGCATGCATGTTCCCTGTCGTTCCCGGTTTTGATAGTATCCACGTGGGCAGTAAGTACAGATGCTTTGTCCCGAGCCTACATAAGTTCCCGCAGGACAATGCAGACACCTGGGCACATCACTCGTGTCCATGTTAAGGACTTCTCCTACACTGCAGGTGAAGCCTCGGGTAATTGTGCTCTTCAAGGCTCTCAGTGGTGGACATTGATTTCCGATATTCGAAACATTCAGTAAAGATTCAATAACGGCACTTGCGTATGGAACACTCAGATCAAAGATAAGATTCAGTGTTGAACCACAAAGGTCGTACAGTTGTGGTTGACGGATCGCTGGAAGAATCGAAAGAATGAAATCCATTTTAACGACGTTCTCTTCTAGGAGACTTGGCACCGATCTGATGAAAGACACGTTCATGTTCACATTGACAGCCGAGCAGCGCTGTGAGAGAATGTTATTCAAACCACCATAGTATTGTGCCAAGAGATCTTGATACTGGCCCAGACATGATTGAGCTACAGCTCCATTAGCCCGATAGGTAACAGTAGCAGTAACTTGGTAATCAGCTTGTTCGGTGTTTTCAGAAACACAATCTGGAACCACTGATGTGGGTTTCCATAGTCTTGACGTCTCACAAGTGAATGTCTTGAGTGGATCCCCATCGGTGAAACGGAAACCTGGTTTACACGTTGCAATACATTCCACGCCTCGATCTCCTGGCAGACAATTGATGGCACCATTTTCGGGTGGCTGAAGTTCCCAGTCTACACACGGCGATGCCTGTACTGAAACTTGGAAGTGACAGGTAGCTCGGTTATTGAACTTATCCATAGCTACTACGGTAACGTTTTCAAAGCCTCGAATGGGAATCGTAGCTCTATCTGGGGAGAAAGTCAAGGTTACTTCTCCTGATTCGTCAGAGGTCTTAATGCGTTTTCGAGTGTCGTTGAAGTTAACGTTATAACTCTCCTGTTTGTCAACCAGCTCAATCACATAGCTCTGTGGACAGGAAAGAAGTGGTGGGGTGACATCGGGCACGGTGATGTTAATCTCGCATATAGCCACATTTCCATCGTAATCGAAAGCGACATATTTTACAACTGTGTCCTTGAATATATGCGAAGGAGTCTTGAAATTTTGTGGCTTAACCTCCAAACGGGCTATTGATCCTGAGTTGTCGACGGCTGTTGGTTCGGTGAAGTTCACTGGCAGGATACCTCCATTTTCGTCTCTTCTCACAATTATAGGCTGTTGAGGACAATTCTGGAAAATTGGTGGTTCATTGTCAACACATGGGCTGTAACCATAGTCATAACCTAGCAAGGGCTCCTTCTTCGGTTCTTCACAACCCATCAATTCAAATTTCAAGCACGCATTTTCCATGTAGCTAACAATTCCCAGTATGACAAACCTGGCTTGAACATATTTGGGCAGAGTAATCATGGCGAGTTCACCAAAATTTCCAGGATCTCTCATCGTCAAATTGAAGTTGGGGAAGTAGACCACGTAGTTTTCGTTCTCAGCTTGTTTATAGAAGAACCGAATTTCGGTGGGTCTTCCAACAATATCATTCGTGACAACTCCCTTCACAAGAATAGCTTTTACTCGATAGACATCGCCCAGATCTACACTGACATAAGTGAAGGCTTCTTGCTTGCCACACCAACCTGTCACTGAGTTCAAACGGATGTTCTTTGCTTCGTAATTTGGTCGTTCGGATGTTGCGTTTATTGCCGAGTCGGGAATTTTACCTGAAGTCAAACCCAAGGGCTTGATAACCTTACATTCAGGCTCGCGGATACAGGTAATTGGTCGTGGATTGATGAGGATATAACCAGGTCTTTGACAACCAAAGAATACCTCAGAACCTTGTTCGTAACTTCTAGCTACTTGTAAGCCATCGCTTGGACGACCGGGGTCTTCGCATACTGGTCCTTCACAGCGAAGATCACCAAAGTCCCAAATTCCATTGCCTTGACAACGAACCACGTTGTCGTGTTTCGAAGTTTGCCCCGCAAGCTTGAAGGTATTTTGACAACCAAAGAAGAATGAGCTTTGGTAACGGGTATCGACAAATTGGCCGTACTCAGCACCAGGAGTTGGCATTGGCATTCCGCAGTCAACTCGGGGGCATGACGGAGAAGTTCCTGAAAGCCAGTAATCTGGTAGACCGGGCTTAGGATCATACACGCACTGTCTAAAGCCAGAAGTGGCACTTCCTCTCAATCGACGCCCAGGGCTGTTGCATGCAACGGTTACATTGTCCCTAAATGGTACCAACACACTCTCTGGGTCAGGTCGAATAACTTGAAGGCCCTCAAGCTTGTCATCAGGAAGTGAAACGCATTTGGCATCTAAAAAGCAAAATCCGTAAGTCACAAAACTGGAAAAATTCGCAAAAAATACTTACAGTTGCATTCGGGTACAGAAGAGTTCCATTGTCCAGTGGAGAGACAAAGCAGTGACGAACTGCCAGACATAATATAACCAAATTCACACTGGAAATTGACAATGTCTCCAAAGTGATGTTCGTTCTTATCTGAAAGAAGTTTTCCATTTTCTGGGGCCTGCAACGGTGGACACATTACAGGGACACAAGTTTTATCCTTCTGATAGGTATCGCCATCGCGAATTCCAGTCTCGGACTTTTCAATCATGAATCCAGCAGTTCCATTCGCAGTATATAGTTGGAAACCATTATTGCACGAGCAAGCAAACGATCCCGGAGAGTTGATACATTTTTGGTCGCAACCACCGTTGTTCTTCGTGCATTCGTTTATATCGACACAATCTAAACGAGTGCAGCCCATAGTTTCCATTCTCAAACATGGTGCTCCCACGTAATCCTGAATTTTAAATCGAATGTAGCGAGCTTCGATCGGCATGGGAAGGTTCAAAATTGACAAGGTTGGCTCAAGAATTCTGAATTCCACTGCTGTACCGTCGGGATTGGCGTAGTCCTTGAAGATGTCAGTCAAATTGTTGGTATATTGCAGGCGCACTGCGGATGTAAAAGCAACACTTCCATCGAATCGCTGAACCGACATGGTCCTGAAGCCTCGCAAGATAGTCGGAGCTCTTAGATCAATCATGATCCAGTTGGCTCCAGGCTCCACTGAGCTTCCGCACCAACCGGCTGAGTTCAAACGAACCATACCCTTGGTGTAACCATCATCACTCTCTGATGACATAATACTTTCGTCAGGAATTCCCCCATTAGCCAAACCCAAGTCTCCAACCGGACGACATTCGGTTGTTGGAGCAAAGCCCTTACGGCACTGACAGTGGAACGATCCGTTGGTGTTCATGCACTCAGTTGTCGACAAGTCGCATTGAGTCGATGTGCATTCGTTGATATCTTCACATGTTGGTGCGTTCTCGAAGACCTGTTCTGCACTGCAACGAATGATGTTTTGCCCGATAAGCTTGTATCCCTTGAAGCACTGAACTCGAGCCTCGTCACCGAAGAAGTATGGACGAGCGGCATCGACTACGAATCCACTATCGATTTCTGGGAATTTGTGGCAGCGTTTTCGAGTACATTTTGGCACATCTCCGCTCCAAGTTCCATTCGACATGCAAGTCAAAACCGGATAGCCAGTTCTCTCATAGCCAGCTTCACATTCAAATTGAACAATAGTTCCATAACTACGACCACCTCCATTGAGAAGGGTCACATTGGCGTGTGCAACTTCGGGTAATGGAGCACATTGTGAAGCCATGCAAGTTGGCTTGCGCTCCCAACGTCCATCAGGGAGGCAGGAGATCTTCTCAATAGGCTGTCCCGAGGGGAAAGCAAAGCCAGCATAACACTGATACATAGCCACTCCACGGTAGGTTACGTTTGACGAGCCAATTGAAAATCCGTTGTCAATCTGTGGCACAGGACCGCAGTAAACCTCTGAAAAATCAAACATCATTTGTTAAAAATTTGAGAATTTTTGAGCTTCCGAAATCTACCTTGACATTTAGGTATATATTCAACACTCCAGTTGCCACCCTTCATGCACTCCGTAACGATCTTATTCTTTCCAGTAGCGAACTCTTGTCCAATTGGACATGTGAAAGTGACGACAGTTCCGAAAGCGGTATCCCGACTTGAGGCCAAAGCTCCAATACCAGGTTTCAGGTTTGGACAATCAGCTGAGAATGTCGCTGACCATCTAAAGTATAAATAAGACTTGGTAAAAATATGTGAGAATGATTGAAATTTAGCTAACTTACCCAGCTGCATTGTGCAAAGCATCAGAAGTAAATTTAATCAGCATTTCTCCAGACGAAGCCGTCAGAGTCAACTTTGGAGCAGACGTACCGGTAAAACCATTTCCAGCATGCAATCTAAGTCCTGACGTTGAAGATCCATCATAGACCTGGACAAAGTCGCTTTTGTGCACCATAAACTTGTCGAACTTCAAGGATAACGGAGATCCCAAACTGTTTCTAATTACAAAGAAGCATTCCTGGTTGGTGGGGTAATCTTCCAGTCCATAGGCTGGTGATGTAACTGTTCCATTCCGGGCTGTTATTGTTGCCTTACAACCTTGGGTATACCTAAGGCTGAAACCCTTACCAGAGTCTCCTAGACTTGATTTGAAGTACAAATACACCTTGTTGCCCGTTGAGATAACAACCTTCTCATTATCCTTGGCACTTCCCGAAAGTCTTGCAATTGGTCTGCTCATTGGACTATCTCCATCTCGAATCAACATGTAATCTCGTCCAACAGTAATGTCCAAGTCTTGGATTTCAATTGAAATAATCCGCCCAGCTTGAGCTTTGAGGATGTACAAGCACTCCAACCCACCAGGATACTGCTTGGGGTATCCTGGAGATGTGAGTACCTGGCCCTGTGCTGTGGCACGAAGAGTGCCGCCACAGTTCTTCGCCTCTGTCTTCCATGTTGCTCGGAAACCTTTACGCTCCACACTGCCGTCAGTGGTGAACTTAATGATCATGAAATTCGAAGCCGTAACCAAGGGCTTCATGGTCAAATCCTGCTTGCCAGACAAAGTAGCTAGCGAAACGGACTTATCCTCTGTCCTGCCACCCACCAAAATTTGTACCGTATCGAAAGTCTTCTCCGTGTCGAAGTCTTGGAACTGCAAAATAATGTTACTTCCTTGAGGACCTTCCAGAGTCCACTTGCATTTACTCAAAGCCCCATACTTATGAGGGTAGTTAGGAGATTCTATGACATCACCTCCCGACTGCATATGGAAATTGCACAGAGCCGGACAATCCAGCTCGTCTGAACCATCACCACAATCATCATTCCCATCACACTTGAAAGCCTGATTCACGCACAGACCATTCGAGCAATGCAACGAGTCATGAGGACACGCCGAAGCTCGACACATAAATGGCAGTAAGCTTTCACATGTTCCCAATTCCCATGATTGCATTCGTGATTGTGATGAAGCAGCTACGCACTCCCCTGACATTGGATCGGGCTGATTGAGAGCCCAAAAGCCAGAATACTGAGAGATTAGGGCACCCGAAGCTGATTCAAGGGTATTTGTTCGCAGGTCGTCGAGTGATGCCAAACCCAGCCAGTACTTGTCAGAAGCACGGCGATTTGGATCACCCAATTTAGCAATGGCAATTGTATCATTGTTTTCCGCGTAGTTATCGATGGCTACCAAATCAGCACCGTATCTGGAAATAAAGAGCACGAAAAGTCAATAAAAAAAAAACAAAATTTTACGTTTACGGCAATAATATGATATGCATTTTTCGTTAAGTTTTCATACTCTGATACGATCCTGAGTAAGATCACTCTTGATAAATGAGTTCTACGTTTATAAATTTAAAACGAAAGGAAGGATTAAATATTAACTTTTCGTCAAGTTCTTACAATCCTTACATGATATTAACACAAAGCTTAACTTAGAATTAAAATCACTCTTTTCAATTGATATGAATATGACCTGTCAACGAGGAGCTTTACACTGCTTGACCTCTTTAAAGGGACAGTTCTGCTCTTCGTTGAGTTGAATAGTTTTGAATTTTATTTTATATGAACAACTTTTCATAGCTTTTGTTGTTAAAAACCTACATAAAAACATGTTGTATATAAATGTCAGGCTAATAAATTATCTATAAGAATCTAAATTGCAAGCTAACAAAAAATCTAAAAGGTCAAGCTCTCAGAAGTGTTCTTTTTTTCGGAGCAATGCTCCCCTATTTATCTAGTGTAAGTATAACACGAGAAATGTTAATACGAAACCCAGAGTTATCTGGATGTCCCAAACAATAAAACAAAATAAGAGTCATCAAGCAAAAACCCTGAGTTACAAACTCTTTGGTGATTTATGAACCGAAAGCTTTATCCGTATCTACCTACCAATTCCTTTAGAGACAAAAATTTCTCCATATAACAAACGTCGTCGTCGCGTGTCGGTGGCGTTGGCCATTAAATAATGGTCTGGGAAAATATTGGCAATCAATTCCGTTTCATTCACCTCCTCTAGACCATAAAGCTATGTCTATGTGATTTTCTTTTTCACATATGTACATACATACATATATTTTGGCATGTTAAGCACGTGCCCTTAAATTGAAATTACACATATAAGCCAACTGAACGAAAAGTGTTTGTTTGGCGCTTGATTTTGGAATGTGTGCGCTGGCTTAAATGAACGGAATGGTACGGTACCGGTCACGTTAAGGGTCAATGTCTTCAGACCGACGACGACGTGCGATTTCTATTTGTATAAACGATATATCTATGTATACTGTTTATACATAGGTGCATCATTGTCGTTTAAAGAACAGCAAGTGAAATTGTTCGTCAAAAATTTGAATGAGTAATGTTGGATTTATAATATTGGCTGGACAATAGCTTTCGATGAGTTAATGGCCCTGCTGACTATCAAAAAAAGATATTTTCTTGGCTTGGTCGACTCGAAACCTTCTCACTGCTCACCACACTTCAGTTTGGTCAAAAAGAAAGTGCTATGATTCAATGGCGGTGTGTGATGGTGCTACTACTAAACTGATTGCCAAGTCAATTGTCCCCATTTTTGAAATGCCTGGGCTTTTATGTTGAAGCGGCAACAGGTGGTGTTGTCGTCGTCGAGTCCGTCCGTCGGTTGTGTCGGTTGGTCGGTTGCCTTTACTTTGCCTGCACCACACACATGATTTTCGTCTTTATAAACAACCTGTGGCATAAATTAGCACTTCTAGCTGCAAGTGGAAGACTTGATGTTGGCTTCACATGAAGCAAGTGGAGAAGATGGGGAGATGGATGTAATAAAAGAAGTCTAAGAGAAATTTCCATTCAGACGAGCTTTATGGGCTTGGACTGGTTAACAACAACTTATAACAATATCTACATACACGTCCGACGAACCACGTACGTTTAGACACTTTTTCATGTGGTGATGTGTAAACTTCCATTAAACTTACGGTCTCGATATTATAATGGGCGCTGTTAAGGCAAGTTATTGGTTAGGTAAACAAATTCAAACAATTTTTGCAAGAACTGAAAGGATGTCTTATGACATGACAGTTTAAAGTGATATAATATTGGCATTTCAGAGATTTGATGTGAGTTAGTTTTTGTTCTTTCCGGTACAACTTTCCGGTTCCATTTCAGTGCAAAAATGTATTTGAATTTAATATGTTCCATGTGTCAAAGGGATTGGATTTGTTAAAAAAAAAATTACAACAAGATTTGAACTTAAAACCTATCGAAAATGATAATGGAATGTATCGATTTTTATTTAACGAAACAATGAACATATTCTTAGAATTCCAAGCTTGAATTTGTTTTTAAAAGAATTTAGAAACAAGTCCATAAGACTTTCCTTAAACCTTAATTAAAATTATCAAACTAAAATATATAAAAACAAGAATTTTTAAATAGAAACAAAATTCATTCTTATAATTTTGGGTTTGGTTCGCTTTTTCTCTTTTATAGAAACACCAAATCGACGACGCGACGCGACGCGACGTAGATGACCCACTTAAAGTCATTCTCATTATATTCTCCTTGACTTGGCTTTGGCTTGGATTGACTTTGTCATCAGCAACTTATGCAACTTGGTGCAACTAGAACAACAGAGTTACCGAATTAATTCCCCCATTCAATTAGAATCTCATATCGAATTGGTTTTAAATTGAAATAGAAGAAAAAATTCATTGTGTATACGAGCTTTCATAAATTCAAGACCAACAAAATGACCAACGTGCGAAGATTCTTCTGAATTGTTGTGGGAAAAATGGACAAATGACATAAATGTACGTTCCAAGAAGTTCAAAGAATTTGTTTCAGTTTCAGTTTCATTTTTATTCTTCTTCGTTTGCCTCATCTTTAACTTATTGTCTTGCTCTGAACTTTCGTCGTTGTTGTTAATTTTTCGTATTTTGGTTAAATCTCTTCTTTTTTTGGTTAAAACGGAAGAAGATTTGACCTGATTTTCATTTTCTTTTGAGCAAAATGGAGATTTCTTTTCTTTTTTTTTTGGGAATGGATGGATATACAAATATCTACCTTAATTTTGTTTAGTAGTCCCAAATGCACTTTGACAAGTAAATGAACTTGGTAATGAATCATTTCAAACTTTTAAGCAGGCCAACAAAAAATAAAAAAGGAACTCGGAATAAGAAAAAAAAAACTTGTTGACAATGATAAATGAAGTTGTCGCAGATTTCTGTTTCTGTTTCTGGGAGGGCTGCGGGCAGTGTACGGTCTCTTGCCCAGCAGTGTCTTTATTAGGCACAGAGAGCGGCTTAATTTTTTTTCATTTTGGGTTCTCAGGTAGGTAGACATGACATTCAATACGGAAGTATACCTTACTACTTTTGGAATGAGAAATTTTATTTGTATACTACTTTTAATGTTATGCGGGGTTTAGCGGAATGTGACTAATGGAATAAGTTTGAACTAAGTAGGTAGGCCTTAACATTATGTTAAATTGATTTAGCTTTTTTTTCGTTTTTTTTTTAGGCTTGTACTTGGATGTTTTGTTCCAATTTAAAAGTTCAGTGTTACTGTTTAAGGGTCAATGTTTTCAGTTTTGGTTAAGACTACTGACCGATTAGTATCTTTAACCTTATTTCGTTGCTAAAGACGGGTGTTGATAAATGTGAATGTGATGTCGTCTTGATTTTCAAGGCTGCAGTACTTTTACGAAATTTTGAAATATTTAAGTACATTTGTATGTAAATAAATAATGGGGATTAATCGTGAATGTTTATCCCTCTTCTGTCTTTGAAAATTAATGCTCCAGTTTCAAGGGAAATTTCGTTGCCATTCTATTGGACTTAATTAATTAATTTGGAAAGTGAAATTTGTATTATTTGTAATAGTGACAAAAAGCAAAGCCTGCTAATTTTAATTCTTCCAACAAGCGTTTCATCAAGATTTGTTGTTTAATTTTTTTTTCCAGAACAAATGATGCATTTTGTAAACTCAATTAAAGTTCTCTTTCTTATCGAAATGATCAGATTCAGGTTTGATTTCAAGTTCTAAAAAGAAAAGCAACATAAAACTTCATCTTCCCAACCATTAATTAACTTCCTACTTTCTACATATAAGCAGTGTCTTAATTTACTCATCATAAACTATCGAATGGTCTGTATTTTACTCTTTTTTTTTAAATTCAATCTAGATATGTAATATCTTCTTTCGGGTCGGGTTAATAATTGTTCTACGTACGTTCTTCTATTCTATATCATTTGGCCTTAATCTCTTCATCAAGCAAAGCAAACACAACAACAACTTCAAACTAACAAATTTTAAATTGCATGTTGTTCCAGTTATTATTTATTACTTTTTTTATTCTATCTCTTCTTCTATATTAATCCCATTCTATAACTCGAAATAATTGTGTTCCAGATTACAACATCAATGCAAGTTTTATACTTGGCATAAATTTAGGTCGAATTAAATCGGACAAGAAAAAAAAATCTTCTACCTACAATCTACATTGACTAGGTATAGGTACAGGTAAGATATGCAAAATGTTAAGACCTGCTGTAAAATTGTCGTCGTTTTATAATAAGATAAGAAGTTCTTGATTTGTGTTTTTTGTATAGAGCAAGAAAATAAAAGAATTTCATTTCAAGGATATCAAGATTTCAACATATAGAAATGGAATGCAGTTTAGACCATTTAATCTGAATGAGTTGTATAGCTCCATATCGAGAAGAACACACACGTGCATACTGGTTTTCTTTTTTGGAATTTCTGTTTCGTTTTTAATTGTATGCAGAAATAAATCTAATAATTTATTTAAATATTGTTTTGCATGACTCACCTTCTGCAGAGTTCCGCACTTTTTTCCCATGAATGTTTTATGTTGAAATATTTATAACAACTCAGTCCTCTTAGTTCCCAGCCTGTTAAAATAAAATAAAATCAAATTAAAAATTTTAATTTATTGATTTGTTTACTTAAGTTTTAAATCTTAATTCTAATTTCTGATTCAAATGAAATGAGGGATAAATTGGACGCTTTTTATTTCTTCTTTTTTAAGAAGTTATATCACCCACAAAATGTAAAGAAACGACAACATACAAATTGTGCACCACGGCGTATGTGTGTTTTTTTCTGAAGTTCTGTTACTAAGAAATCAGTCGAGGAATATATTTCATTGAGAATTCTTATTAGATCACAATTATTGTTGTTTCATTTGGTATTCAGCGTTATCATTAATATAAGTACATTTTAAAATTAATTTGATACCTTAACTTCGGACTACTTGGCCCGAAGGTCACATCGATTACAGGATACGAATGACAACATTGTTACAAAAATCAAATGCCAATTTTGACCAAAAATTTTCAAAATTAAATTTAAGTAGTTCAATTACAAAAATCAAAAACCTAATTTAACTAAGATTAATTGCTTTGGAAAAAAACTAAACAAGTCCAGAACAAATTGAGAATTATAGAGAAGCGAAAAAATTATGAAATTAAAAATTTCTCCATAACACTTTTGTCCAAGATCTCCCAGAGTCAGTTAGCAGCGGTGATGCCAGATGTGGTTGCTATTGGTACATTATAGCTCGATTAACTTTCCAGAAAAATATGATTTGGATAGAGAACCGGAAAATCCAATCCAATCCAATCTGCTTTAACCGAATCCACTCTCTCTGACTCTGATGGTTTGATTTTTACTCTTTTTTTTTTGCTTTTAAATTATTGTATCTTTCCGCCTAACGATAAAAAAAAAACAAAAAATTCCTTAAAAGGTCTTAGCCAACAGGTGGAAAGAGCGGAAAGGAGAGAGGAAGACACACGCACAGGGAGAGAAAATGAGAGGGGTACAAGTTAAAAGTTAAAAACAAAATCGATTTACACAATGTGTTGGCCGTTGGGTAGTTTTGTTGCTAAGAAAAAACTCTTTTCTGGGAAACTGAGAAAGTACTTCAGGTTGTCCATCGGGCCATCGTCATTGTCTTCAAACTGTCTTTGGCATCGACGCGACGACGACGACGCGACGCACGGGAAGAACGATTAAAAAGCAGTTCCTCATCTTTTATTCCCATAATGGTCACAAAAATAAAAAAAAAACTGAAAAAACTACGCTGGTTGTTGTTCATGTTCATCATCGATCAAAGTACGAGTATCTGTGACTTTTTTCCAAGATTTTTTTTTTATAATTTTCATCAAAACGAACTACTTTTTTTCTTAATGTGATATACTTCATTTTGCTTTCTTTATTTTTCTTTCTTCAGGGGGTGGGGGTATTGTGATGATGAAATGGCAAGTACGCCTCTCGAAAAAACTATTTCTTGAGGAACATCTCAAGATGATGATGACGATGATGGGGAATTAATGGAAAGCTGTCAGTCAAGACCTGGACCATCATCTAAACGATATTGATGATGATGATGATGATGATTGTGATGGTGGTTGGTTGGATTGTGCGTTTACAGCGAGATCAAAAAGTTGACACAACTTTCCTTGCTTGCAGTTGATGGTTTGAAGAAGAAAACAACATGGAAACATTTTAAGCAATATATGACCAGACCATTATCATTGGGTCTTTATCAAAATGCCATAATGGTTGTGAGCATCAAAAGCAAGAAAAATCGAAGAGGGAAAACAAATACATCTCGTTTCATCTCGAGATGATGAATGAGAAAGATTTATTTTCTTTTCCGTGGAAATTAGTGGCTTTTTAGGAAATAGTCTTGGATATCTTAATTAAGAGATGATTAAGTCGTTAAAAGTGTAAGTTAAATTAGCCGTTTTTTGATTTGTTGCTTTTTGTTTTGGTTTAAAAATTAAAGTCATTACGTACATAATGAAACATTATAAGAGGGGTATAATTAAGCAAGTAAATATTTTGGAAATAGCTAATTTAGAATGGCTAACAAATTATAATATCTGGGTCGGAATTAAATATTTTTGAATCTATGATGATTTCGTGATGGCAAATTTTCCCCCAAGCATTGTTGATGTCGTTGATTTGCCCTTAGAGACTTTGTTGAAACCACGATCTAGGGTCTTAGCAATTTACATGCTAAATACAATAAAAAACTAATCACCTTCGGACTTAGCTAAACGCAGACAATTTTAGACGCTTAACTTAACTTCAAGGCATTTGGCGGGCATTTAAAAAATATGAAACACAATTCGTGCACAACTTGTCAAGATGTTTTTCCAAAACTAAAGACACACCATGAACTGATTGAATAATTGTGACAAACAAATACCAGGAAATTACAACATTTCATCAGACACAGACCGAGAACTTGCTGAATAACCTTTTAAATTTGAAAGAGCGATTAGTTTTGATTTTAACACTGTCTCACCCACAATTCAATGAAATTCGGCAACAAATACTTGATGCAATTTAATTTTTGAAATCTCTGCCGGAAGTTTCGAAAAAATATGTAAATTCTTAAAACAATAGTTTTCCCACATTAACAACAGAAAAAAAAAAAAGAAAAAAACCATTCTAATCACTTAAGCATGATGATTTTCTTTTCAAAAATAGTTTAGAAAAAAGTAAAAAGGAAAAACAAAACTCAAAATTGTTGAAATCGTGTTAGGAAAAGCTAATGGTCTTCTGCATAGCAGGCAAAGTCTATTTCCTTAACAGATTGTTTAAAGATGATGTTAGGCGCCTTTCACACCACCAACTCTAGGTGAATTTCCATTGAGCACAAAGTTGGTAAAACAGTGTGAACAGCGTTTAAGTGTGGGAATCTTGAGCAAGTTTTTCTCAAGCTTTTTTTTTACTTCATACAACCTCATGTTGTCAAGTTAGGCATAATAGGCCCTGTACGATACATACATACATAAGCCTATGCTTATTTACATTTTTATTAAAGATCACCTTGCATGATGATGTGACGGGTTGGGTATATATTAACTAATGCAACATGCTTAGAAAACCAAGATTGCTCAGTCAGTGTGTCACAACCTAATAATTAAGACCAAAGTCGTACAAGAAACACACCTCAATTAATCCCTGATGACATCTGTGACCCAGATATGCGGCTTCCAACGACAAAGATGACGGCGAAGAACAACGAACTAGTAATGACGACGACGATCGAACGATTGATGTTAGGTAATAATCTTTTTCCTGACACAAAACCAGAGATTCCTAGAGCTGTGATTATAAATATATGCACCACATTCCTGCAATTATTTCCGTTGGGGAATAAAGTTGAAAATAAATGAAAAAAGGCAAAGAAACCACAACATCTATTTGGCCGATATTAAAATTAGCACAATTACGCCAATCCGTGGGCAGTAGCAGTACGAGTGTGCAGCAGTGCAGCAGTGCAGCAGTTCTGCATGTTGACTGCACCAATGCAGAACAGTGGCATTTTTTGCACCTTTATGTTCCCAGCGAAAATAACAACCAATCTACTTCTACTTCCTCCTTTCCTTCCAGAGTTGTACATAAAATGAGGCACACGAGACCACTAGAGAGCTAATTTTAAATTCTAGCCATGCGTGGTGGCAAAGAAACGAACCAAGGTAGGTGTCTTTGCAGCGAGAAATGAATTTCCATAGACAGCTCATAGTGCTGCTATTCGCCGTCGACTGCGTCCATCTTTGCCGAATTCAAAAGAAATCATAAAAATTATCTAGACGAACCAAGCCCGTCGCAGCCGCCACTCGTCGCGCCACCATCACCAACTTCAGCCTTGCGCTATAATAGGTCCGAAAATATGGAAAAGCCGAGGAAAAACAACAACAACAACAACAACAACAATAAAGAAACCGTTGAAAATTGTCTGTTAAAATGGGCGCAATGTTTATGCCAATCACATACATATGTACATCATACATGCATAGTCTTTCCGTAACGGTACGTCAACTATAAGAGCCATCGCAAGTCGCAAATATACAGCTTGATTTCCATCAAAGTCTATTTGTTCTTTTCTTTCTTTTCCAACACACATTTCATCGGGTTCTTATGTTTCACTTCTGATTCCTTTTATTATTTTTCTTTTGCATTTCTTTTAAGACATTTTCTATTTTTCTTTTGCGATTGAATTTTAAATTCATCTTAAATAGTCAGGGGAGGAGTTGATGGTGCAGAAGCCCGACAGCTTTGAAAATTAGAATTAAATATTGTCTTTTAAATTTTGGTGCACTTAATATTGTTTTTCTTTCTTAATTTCAAAGGATTTTTACTAAGTTTAAACAAAAAAAAAAGATGCTATAGACTTTGTGTCAAATTTTAGATCTAAAAAAATTTTTGAGTGAGAGGCAATTAAATCGGAATCTTCATGTTAAATAAAAAATGTTTAAGTGAGAAATCGTCAAACAATCTTTAAGATGCTATATACAACGATCCAAGGAACCATCAACCGCTTAAGAACTGAAGGCTTAATAGAATAGGACGTGTGATATTGGTAACAAAAAAGCAGTTAAAAGACCCCTAATTTATCGGAATAGATCAATATACCCAACGTAATATCAAAACCAAAAATAATTTATTCAAATTCATTCTTAGAACATTTTTAAACCATTTTTTTATTATTCCCTTACGCAAACTTTTGTGGGTGAAATTTCATAACTTTCTTATTTTTCTTTGGCATAGATTTAAATTAAAACAAAATATTACATTTGTCACTTCTGAAATTGAGCATTAAAATCTTGTTTTAATGATCAGGATATTTAAGAGCTTACTATTTGTTTATTGGTATTTTATGGTTGTACGCAAACTTTTGTGAATCACTGTATAATACGAGTACATACATTTTCAAAAATAAAAATGTAATTTATTCCAAAATATTGAGATTAATTTTCTGATTTTCTGATTTTCTGATTTTCTCCAACACTTCTCCTAAGCTACAATATATAACCAAAACGAAAAAATTAAATGAAAAATTAAGTAAAGAAATAAGAAAGCTAATCAAAACCACCAACCTTCTATCTAAATCACATATCGAGAATCAAAATGATTCAAAATTAAAAAAAAAAAAAAAAGAACAATTGAAATAGAACGATTGATGATTGGAATCGTTGTTAGAATTTTAAATTTATTTTCTTCCTCAATTTAATTATTGTCGAGGAGAATGAACTCCATAAATTGGCTGCTCAAGAAGACCATTTAGTTAATTATAGTATACGACTATTCGAAGTGTCTTTCTATATGGATTTTGCCACTTCCCTATTTTTCATTTAAGGTTATGTGCATCCGTTGGGTTCTTTAAAACGATTAGGTCAGGGAGTGCCACACCAACGATGACTAACAATTGATCGGAATTATATTTCAAATCAAACTGACCACAATCTTAGAAGTCAGAAAGCAACAAGAAAAAAAACTAAACTGGAATTTGACTGACCACTTGGCCACTTGGCCAGTCGTTCCTTTGATTCTGCGCAAAACCACACAGGTGTGTTTGATTTTAAGAAATACCATGTCCAATAGAAAAAAGGTAATGTACCAGTTTCACAAAATGAAGTTATCTAGAGCTTAATGAATTTCGACTTGCGCGCGGTGTGGTTTTTTATTTAGGTACTCGTAATAATTGCTCACCGGTATGGTATAGGCATGTGACGGCCGGATATGACGGCATTTTAAACTTTTGTAGTAAGAAAACCTAAATTTAAAAAAAAACGTAGTTTAACGACGGCTACCATTGCGATGCGTTTGGAAATTGAAAAGTATAAACTCGTTTATCGCATAATTGGTGGAATTGCGCGACTTGCAAGTGTAAGCAGCTGGTAGTTAAGTTACTTTCAGAATTTTTGACTAGATTTTCACTTACATAATAAATTAATGGAGTATTTCGAATGTGCTGTATCAAAAGATACACAAGTCAATTAGAAATACCCTACATATAAGATTTTCTTTCATGACTAAACGAAAATGAAGACAATTTGCCCTATAAAGAAATATTTTTAATTGAAATAACTCTTTCCCTGATTGGATAAGCCAATCAAATGTTCAACAAAACGAACTTTGATATTATGTCTTTTTATTTTTCATTCAGACTTTAGTTTGATATATAATATGTTGGTACTTTCAAAACATTCAATTCAAGTTTATGAAATAAATTGATTTAATAACCTTTTATCTCACATTACAATGTAAATTACTTCGTTGTTTTCATAAAAAAAAACTGCCTAATCTACGACGAAACAGTTATGCAACTATTTTATGTCTAACACTATATTGATATAATTCTTCAACTTGATATATTGGACCATTACTGATACCCATTATAGGAATCAAATAAAAAAACACACAATTTTATACTTTTTTTAATTATAATCGCTAAAAAATTATCGCAACCAATTGTAATTAAACAAGATTATGAGGAGGTGGCTATGCTCTTTGTATATTTACATTTATATAAACCTTTGTCTTGATACGGCGACCGTGTCATAAGACCAAGCAAACATTTCAAAGGTCTTGTTTTATGTTTAAGAAAAAAATATTTTTATTCGATTCATCAATTATAAATTAAAGTTGATCTGCAACTATTTGCTCGTATGTATTATTGTATACATAAAGCCAGAACTTGTCGTCCTTGAATCCAACACAAAAGATTCGAATTCGAATCCAATGACTACCCAAGACCACGGCTGTTATATACTCGTAAGTGTCTTGGAGGAGATAGTCGTTGTGTTGTGGTCCGTCCGATCAATGATCACCTATTAACCGTCATTCCATAAATAATTTCAAAAATTAGCATAAACTTAACTAACAAAAAAATAAATATAATAATATTCATTGTAATTACGAGTTTATTAACAGTTGTTCATGTGTAGGTATACAAAATTGCCAGTTTCTTGGTCATCATATTGGAAAATACACACAGGTACCGTATGGAATGTCGTGCTAATGGCTGAGACATTCATATACAAAACGTCAATCACCATCAGACAGGAATTACAATTACCAGTATCTCCTCTCTAATTGAATGAATTGACAACATTCTATTCACAAGAATGACAGAACCAAGTTGTACTGTTTTTTTTTTTCTATTTATTGCAAATTATGTCATTAACATTCACGGCCACACTAAGAACTTAAAATCGAACAAGATACAAAAACGCACCCTAAATGTTATTACAAGCCTGATGTTATGATCAATGGGACTTTTCCATCAGTAGCTATAAACGCTGGAAATAAAAAAATAGGCCACAAAGAGTGTTAAGACCGTTAAATAGAAGAACATTCTTCAAATGCTTAATACGGACACAAATGCGCTATTGCCGTGGAGAAAAAATAAACGGTCAGTGCAGCACGCCGCCGCGCCGCCGAAGACGTTATAAATCATGGTTTATATAAATTTATTTTTTACCAGGTAAACTATGTATTCTTTTTCGCTTCAATGAGCTTCCAGGTTACTGAACTTATAAATATGCGCTAAGTTAATTGTTTAAATAAAAACAAAACTAACAACAACAATAAAAAAGATGTTCTTCTTTTTGAAGAGCAACAAGCAGTTTATGGTAACTTATGGGTGTTATGTTGTGTGGAGTTATTAGTTTCGCTAAGTTGGGCATTAAGTGGAAATTTGTTAATTATTTTTTTTATATTTTTTACATTCAGGCGGAACTCTTGAAAAACTTTAAAGGAAGGCTAGGAAATCCCCCGGAAGTTAAACGAAATAAAAAATAAATATTTTAACGCCATAAAATGTGACGATGGATAAAATTTTGCACACTTACCATTCGGGCATGAAAATAAATCCTAAAAAGAAAAACGACAAAAATTAAATAATATGTTTGATGAAATTTTTTAAAGTTGTTTTGAATGCTTATATGATGTGTGTTTTTATACATAATATACAATATACATTATACATACATGATAAACAAAAACTTACCTCTGATATAACTAATGTAATACAAGCGGACAGCCAAATTATACTGGCCGCCGTTAACCTCCCCATTTTGGTTGTATTTTTCGAATCACTATGATTGTGTTTCGATCAGATTGTCCTGAAAAGAAATTGAAAGAGCAATTAGTTTGATATCATACAAATATTTTGTCATATATTAAAGAATAAACTGTGTTGATGAAATTTTCATATAAGAATTTAACAAAAGAGCTGCTATAAGAACTTGCAGACTACATTGATTGATAAAATATTACTTTTTTTGTTTAAGATTTAAAATTCAAAATAAACAAATATTTTTTAAATAAAAATTAATGAAGTCGCATTCTATGCCTTTGTTTGGAAGTGACGTTTAGGTTGTCCATTGACCTAAATTTTGATCTCCATTTGATAGGCCGTTTAAAATGAATATTCAAAATTGTTGCTAATTTGTGAATTTTGAATTTTTTTTCAGAAATGTTGTTTGGCTTGTTTTCAAAGGTTAAGTTTTTTTTATCAAATCAAATTTGATTTTAGAACATGGGTTGTTTTTGATACATTGCAAGGATTTGCCAATGATTTATGTAATGAACTTTAAACAGTAAAGAAAAGTAATTGTCTTTTGTTTACGATACACGCATGTAATATTAAATGGAAACATATTAAACACTCAAAAAAATTAAGCATATATCAATTTTGAAACATTATTAATATTCAATTTATTTATAATTTGTTTATTTTATTTCCATTCAGTTTTTTTCCAATTTCAATTCCAAATAAATATGTAAGTTAAATTTGTGTACATTTGTACTATATTAATATTTACTTTGATAATGTTAATCAATTTAATTAAACATTTTTTCTGTTGCTCAAATTCAAAACAAATACCTTAAATATCATAGGTAAATATTGAAAACCCTATATTGGTAATAAATATTTTCGAGAATATTATCTAACAAAAAATTCAAATTTTAAAAGCAGCATGCATAATACTATACAAACACAAAAACACTTGAAAAATTATAAAATTATTTAAATTAACATTGAAATTTCGTATTACATTTCAAACATTTACATATATGTATGTATGTATGTTTAAATGTAAGCTCACTTAATGACAAATGACATTATTTAATGCAAAAATATTTAATTTGTACATTTAAGCTGTCTCAAATCAGACACACATTTGAATACATGAAGGAAATACGAGTAGTAGACTTTTTTTTGCATTTTTCTATCTTCACAGTAAAAGTAATTTCAGCCTCTTACAATGAAGGTTACGAGTGTTGGAATATACATATAAATTTATATTATACGCTCATAAATAAAAGCATTTTTATACTTTTGAACTTGTCCATACAAACATACATTAGTTGTGGAGTGTGTTAGGAAAAAAAAATAAATAAAAATAAAACTTATGTAATGATGAAGTTTTGTTGTGATATTAGATAGCTTTATCGCGGGTATAGTTCATTGCCACAAGGAAATTATATCATGACATATAATTTTCAATTTGTGCTTCAAGTGTTAATTTAAAAAGACATAAATTTTAACCTAAGTCAAACAAATGGAACTATTAAACATTAAAACACAAAATAGGATTTTTAAAACGATAGAGCTGATGCACGAACTTGCTGATAGTTTATTCTACTTAAGTTAATATTTGTCTGCAATGAAGGGGTCAGTTAGTTTGGGGGTGTATAAATGCACATACTAAATAAATAATATTTTTTTCAAAACAAAAATTCACTCCACCGAAGACCATCAATCAATAGTCATTGAAATTTCTTTCTTGTTTCCATAAAAAAAAAAAAAACATTTCAAACTATTTAACAGTCAACTCGCAGTCAAAATTTTTGATATTGATTGTAACTTTCAATTTTCTTTTCTTATTTGTTTTTTTTTTTCCCTTTCCATAAGCCAATTGAATGACAAATTCCTCAGCACATCAAAAGAAAGAAAGAAAAAATAGTACATACTCGATCAAAACCCAATCGATCAAATGAAAAAATACTTATGATCGATCAATTTGAGTTTTTTTTTTTCTTAAATAGCAATCAAACAGTTTCTCTCTCACTATACCTAGTAATTCTGGTATAAAGACTTTCTGTATGATTTCTGTTTGCTGTATGATTACCACTTCACTTAGGTATATACATACATAATGTACATACATCTTGACTTGACCACTTATTAAGGCTAATAACGTACACAGAAAGCTTACTTGCATAGCATTTTATATCACTTACTTGAGTATGACTTGCGTTTATAGGTAAACTTGATGTGGATCAGAAATTGCAGCAAATACAGTTAGCATCACGCATTGGACACAAATAAATATGAAAGTCCCTAAATAACAACACACGCTTACACATACCTACATATCTACTTATAAATGTTATGTTCACAAGAAAAAAAAAACAGACCAGCATTGAAAGTTACCACTAGATAGCACAAACAGCTGAAAATTCCAATATAACCAGTTACCACCGAAGAGTTCGTGTCTATTGAAAAATGCATTTTCAAGACTTCTTCAACATAACAAATATGACTAAATGAGCGTAAAGAAAAGCTGCTGAAGCAACAATAACATATTCGTATATATCCAACCAAGACTGGCAATGCCTGTTTGGAATATTTATACCAACCATTCAACCAACCGACGACGACGACACGAAGCAACGATGATTGGTTTTGGATTTCCAGTTGTTGGCCCAAAACCAGCCATCGTGGCAGCAGTGGGAGCCGAAGCCAGCAGCGAGGAGTGGTACCAAGATACCATATATCATCGGCTTTGGGCTGTCGGAAAGCGACCGACCGACGACGCGACGGCGACGACGACGACGCGACGCGCAGCACCAAGAAACTCGCGTATAAACAATGTGCTGTGCCTGCATCGCTCTGGAGGGAACACAAATATTTGAAGTTTCTCCATTCGGGCGAGAAATATGTTGCTGCGATCCCATCGCCATTCGTCTACGTTCGCGCCTGCGCTGCGCCCCATCACCCGAACCCGAATCTGATCGGAGCCAGCCCAAAATGTTTGCTATTGAGGAAGATTTTTTTCCATTCGTGTTGTAAGCGGAATTTCAAAATCTTCTCGCATTCGCAATAAACTGAGTGCGTTATTTGTGTTCGTTTGGCGGTCTTCGAATGGCAAAACTAGGTAAACAAGCCCGCTGTAGGTGACGAGACAGGTGAGGCGAGATTGTGACATTATCACAAGTACCATCTTTTTCGCGCTTGAATGAATATGATCAGTAGTTTAGTTTGCGTGTTAAGTCAACATCTTCAAATATTTCGCCGATCGGAGTTAGTGAAAGTTTAAGGTAGGTCGACCATCATCGAGATTCGAGAAGTCGTTGTATTTTTCATCATCTTCTTGTTTTTATTTTTTTCTTTTTTTTTCTCGAAATGCCACCACTAACCGGCAACATTCTCATCATCATCATCATCATTGTTGACGACGTCGTCGTGTTCGTATCCGTCGCGTTCTCTTAAAAGTTAACCAGTTTAAAAAACGCAAACATTCGATGAAGTTTTGATGATGATGATTCAGTCGTTAAATGTCGAAGGTTGGTTGAACGATTATTATTTTCGTTCATACTGTTTGTTATGGAGGAATCTATGTTTAGTATATGCCGCCGATAAAAACGTGAATGCGGGTCGGATCTCTTAGAGATCAATTTTTCACTTATAGGCAGCAAACAGAAATGTTAATAAAGTAAAGTTTAGGCCACTATTTATTTTTATTTGATGTCTTGGAAGTCTCGAGAACAACAAATGAAGAAGAATGCTATTTCGTGTACGTCCTAAGACCTTAGAATAAGACACATTTCGTTAATGCTAACGAACCTATTTCTGTGTACGAAATTTGCATAAACGATGTTGAATTCAATTGAAAAAGATAAGATTTACATACATATACAATATACATACATTATAAAGCTGATAGCTGCTTATGCTTTGATGATTTCATCAGTTGATGAAACCAAACAAAGTCTAACAATTATTAATGATTTATTGGAAAATGTTTAATTTTTTGCACATTTAAAAATATATATTTTTTAACTTGTTAAGAAACGTGGTATTTTATTTGAAATATATTTACGGAAGAAAAAAGCAAAAACTAACAAGGTAATATCTCATCGAAATGATGATGATATTCGTAGACATCAAGTGTAGCTTTTGCATATTATACGAGTATTTATAGCAAGTTTAAAAGTTTTTATATTAATTTAACAGTACATATATCATTTTGTTTAACTTGAGACTAAGTCCGACAGAAAATAATAATCAAAAGATCACTATGCTGTAATTAGTTTTTTGTTTTCAATTTCAAGCTACCAATTTTTAAAGCTTATTACTTTTGCACGAAGTGCACAAGATATCTGACTGACAGCATCTTTGTATTTGCTGACAAAAATAGAATCTAAGTATACCTTCACAGTTGACTAATAAATTTAATGACACACCCTCCGAACATTTTATGTGGTTATCAATCCAAACAACAAAATGATATCATATGTCATGACTACATTCCTATTTCCATTAAATTAAAAAAAAAATAATTAATCATCATCCGCTGTAAGTTTAGGCTATTTTTCACTTTTTTTCTAAACATTTGACCTCGATTATCAGCATCACATCATCATCGCATCAGTTTCTATAATATTCATTATCCAAATATGAAAGAGCTGACATAAAAACCTCCAAAAGTATAATATGAACATTTATGTATGTACATATATACAGATTGTTTAACTCTCTTTTTCATCTCGATTAATAAAAGTAAAACTAAAAAGAAGCCAAAAATGAAACCAAAAAAATGAGATTTGGAATTTCATTAAAATTATGTTAATAAACCAGAATTTATTTATTTTACCAATATTCCATCGAACTGGTTTTTACTTTTTTTTTCTGTATTTTATGGATTCGAAGGTATTTTATGCCTTTTTTTTCTTCGACAGACTGATAGTTACTTTTTCGTTTTTAATTTTGCGGATAAGATATTCATGCGTTTAATATATATTTTTTATGTGTGCATATATAACTATGTACTTATGTATGTATAGTTATTTTAAACTGATGAATAATGACAATCCCAAAATTAAGACACAGACAAAATGTATTGGCTGATGGGTTTGGTTTCACAATTTCTTGTATTATACTAGTAAGAGTGCATTACGAGTATACATATTTTACTTTTGATTTTAGATGATTGTAACCTTAGGCCACGTTTTAAAAGAAATAAAGAAACTTACTATAATTCCTAATACAGTACATAGTACTTTGGTTAAAAATTTCGCAAAATATAAAAATATAAATGTTTTTCTTAAATTAATTTACAAAATTATTGCATGCCTAAAAAAAGTCCCAAGCCACAAAAATTTCTTTGTTTTCCTCTTTTGCAAAATTCAAAATAATATTATAACAATTATGGAAATAGCACGCACCAATGCGGGACACACCGCAATAAAATTGCAGATTAAAATTAAAGAAAAAATTATTAAAACTTAATTCCATCACCGCACCGGCATGCACCGTGTGTCACCGCCGCCACCGCCGCAAAGATCTCTATTTTGCAAAACTATGTATAACTATACCTTCAAGATTGTATTTGTCTTTGTCTATGTGTCGTCATATAAAGTTCCGGGAATTCCCTGAAATCCTAAAAGTCGGCAGAGTGTAACAATGTACCGCTAGCTAAGGTTGAGATGTTATAAAGATAATATAAATAATAATACTATGTACTGTTGTGACTGGTGTCGTCTGGCTTTTTATATATTTTTTATATTAGGCGGTAAATTATAAGACGTAATTATTTTTGGCCCACAAGAAAATAAAAGTTGCAAAGAGATGTCTCAAAGACTCTTTTTAAAATTGTAAAATTTTAAATGAAATTATTTTTTTTAAGATTTTAAGAGAAAGTTAGCATTGACTTTAACCAAGTTTCTTTCTGGAACACATGCTGCAAAGTTTATAGCTGATGGTGAAAAATCAAATACATTCTTATGAATAATGCCATCAGAAAACGACGACGCGACGACTACAGTCATATTTTTTCAGAACGACTTAGATTATTTTTATTATTATTATTAATATTTTTAATTGAAAACATAAATAAATTATATTAACAATAAATAAATATAGCGCTGACTACCAGAACTGTTTGCTTTATAAAATATTATTCAAAGTTATAAATTAGGATGATAATTATCTTGTTTTTTTCTTCTAAAGCGACTGTAAAAAAGTGCACTTAATTTTATTAAATTCCCTAATCTCTCAGTCGTCTTTAATATAAGCTACATATTTAAATATTTTTGATTAATTTAGTTTTTTTTTACTCTATTTGTTCAATCAAGCAAACTTTGTTGTTTAAAAAGTTAATGCCACTCTCATTTCCTTTACAAATCTCCACCTGCCCTTATATCTACGTATCACATAGTGCTACATTTTTTAACCCACATAAATTTATATCTTACACATAATACTTTCAATCATCATATCATCATCAATGGTGTTAATAAAAAAAAGAAACTCTTAACGACACATTACAACCATTTAACCAATTTATTATGTAAAGATACAAGTTAATTTTCGAGGGACCAGAGAAAGACCTATTTTCAACTTTATGAAGTGGGTTCATTGCATATTCATTTTTATCATTTTTTCTCGTATTTAACATAAAATGTTATGAAATTTCAATTTTGAATACAGAGCGTCTCCCATCATGGCGATGATAATAATGAAGAAAAAATAATATAGCATCACATTAAAAGTATCACTATGCAGCAGGAAACCGCATCATGCACTCGGCACACCACCCATTGGATGGTTGCACAAAAAATATAAATAATACAAAAAAAAAAAAAAACAAAACAAAAAAACAGACAACTATACCGTTAAATTGTTATAAAATTATGGATCAAGTTCAAATGCAACAAAGAGGAAGATCCCTAACGTAATAATATAACAATCCCAACTTTGCTACGAGGCCAATTCAAAGTGAGATAACAAATAACAATAAAAAAAAGTTTACAAAAATAATACACTATATAAATAGAAAATAAAATTGAAAAAATGCAGATTGTGGTTTTAATTTATTAAAGCTGGCGCTGATGGCAGTTGGATGTCTGCTTTTTTTAATTTTTTGCATTTGAATCTTAATCCAATGCAGAGGTAAGAGTAAATATGGAGATAGATAGATAGGAAGGGATACTGCGGAGAATTGATTGCAACATGGTTACTAAGATGGAATTTTTTGTGTTCACTAACAATTTGTGTTCATTTCCATAGTCGCACCACCTGGTTAAACAGAGTTGTTATACGTTCAATTGGTTAAATAACATACATACATATAAATCTTAATAAAAAAAATTATTTTTTAAACCTATTGCCTTTTGTAGCATAGTATCAATTTTTATTTTTATTTCGGAGTAAATTAAGGTAACAAAAATTTATACTCGCCACGACTAAACACAAGTAATTCACCAATATAATACTTCTTTAGATAAAAATGTAAATAAATATAAATATAACAACTCTGTTTCATGGTACTCGTGGGATGTGGGTTGCATTTTTTTGTTAGGAGTTAGGTGTACCCTATTCCCATTATGTATTTGCATCTCTCCAATCCTCAATCAAAAACAAAACAAAAACAAAAAACTTTTTGCTCTAAAGTTAAGTTGCGTCACTTTTAGGCTTATAATTCAGCAGATACTGGGATATGTTTAGTTGGTCGACAGCTTTTTGTGAGTTTTCCATCTATGGCTATGTTGGTTTTGTGTTATTTTATGCTTTTTTGCAGTTATTCAACTCAAATTAATGGTGTTTTTTTTGTGTTCTTAATCAAGCGCGAAATTGAATGGAAAACAAAAAATAACAAACAATGAACACAAAAT
This sequence comes from Scaeva pyrastri, assembly GCA_905146935.1. Taxonomy (NCBI): domain Eukaryota; kingdom Metazoa; phylum Arthropoda; class Insecta; order Diptera; family Syrphidae; genus Scaeva; species Scaeva pyrastri. The sequence continues at coordinate 51,227,492 of LR989927.1, forward strand.
AATAATGAAAACTATAAAATAGCAGGGAAAGATACATAAATACATACATACATGGGTATGGGTATGATTTTCTGTGCTTGACTTACATTCAGATATAGAGATTTGGGACACATTTGTTATTTTGTCATGTACGTACATACATAAAACAAAAAGTATGTATATCAATTCATGATATTTTTTTAGTTGATTTTTTTAACCTTTTCATTTGATTCTTGAAAATAAGTTGTTTTTCTTAGAACATTATGTAAGTGTGTCCCAAAATATATGAGAAGAAAATCAAGGTAGAGACAGTCAGAAGACATTCCAAACTTAACTTCTCTTACATTTTTAAGAATTTTGCTGTCCAAAAAAAATAACTTTGTTTGAATTACGACTACCGCAATACAAAGAGTTTAAGTAGGTTGAGTGAAAGTAACATTTTGTTTACCCAAATCAAGATGTGGACTTCAAGTATACATTTAAGTATTTGAATAACACACAGTTTGAATTAATACTTTTAAATGTATTAAATAAAATTTAATAAGAAGCTAGGAATTTTAAAAATTATCTAAAGAATATTAAAAAAATAGAAACCTTTTAGGATTAAATTACCTTTTTCTCTTCAATATCTTTAATCAATTTACTAGAACAACAATAACGCATTTCTCATTTCATTCATTAAAGTTTTATATGACAAAGTATTTAAAAGACACTTATTTTTATAAAATGTACTTGAGGACAGTAAATGATTGATGTTTCATAGTCATTATTAAAAATACATACAAATCAAATTAAAGGTTAGGAAAATGAAGAAGACCTTATTTTTAGTCTCACATTCCTCAATAATTTGTTTGAGTAGGTAGGTAAGGTACCTATTTTTTTTCCATTGATGTGTAATTCCAACCTAGTATACCTATCTATGTGTCAAACAATTTCAAGTAATAAATCCTTCAAATAAAATAAAATGAAAAAACCCAAACTATCGACGAGTATCTTAAATCTTAGAATTTTTTATTTTTATTTGAATTTAAGAATATAAAGCAAAATACTCAAAGAAGAGAATTAGACCTTTGCAGGTAGATAAAAGAATTTTAACGTATCCATGATGCAATCAGAAAAGGATGAGCTCATACTTCTTTTGTTTGAAAACAAAAAAATTAACAAAAACACGGAAATTCCCAACTATATATGTACTTCTTTATATAGATTTTAACAACTCGAAATAAATAAAATCTGTAATCAGGAAATATAAATCACGTACTTCATGAAATTGAACTGTGGAATGTCCCACGGTAAAAGTAGTTAGTTTTGCCATATTTCCGCAAGGACGACATTCTGGTCTTTAGCACCTCTTTAGGGGACGAACGTGCCATTGTAGTGATGTATAAGCTTGACAAAAATCGTAGGCTAACTCCTTGCAACAAAAAATCATTTGACATTTTTTTTCCCATACCCATCGAAATACACATCAATCAAAAGGTCTTCCCGAACGAAAACGAAGACTGCAAACTAAAATGTTCTGCGGTGCCTACTGATTTAAATACATATGTCCATGCAAACCCACCGAATTTAAGCATGTCCTGTATTTAGTAAAAATTGTTTGTTTGCAAACGTCTTTTAGAAAAAATAGTGGCTTACTCATAGTGACATTAATTATGAGTTTCTTAAAACAAAAAACACAAAAAACACTGAATATAGACTCCTTAAGAAAGTGATAATGGAAATACATATATACATACATATGTATATAAAAAATATAGGTATGTTTTTATTGAGTCTTAGCCTCTGAAGCAAATGTTCTTAAAACCTGGTCACCTAAAAATTTGTTCAAAGTTTCCTTTATAGATTGTATTTTTCCAACAAAAAAATAAAACTTTTATGAAATAATTAGGTTAAGAACAAGATTCAAGGAAAACAATTAGAAAACGTGATTAAAAAATAATTAGTCATTTAAATTTGGAGAAAATTTTGGACATCCACAAAATGATTTCAAAAAAATACAAACATTGACTTTCTGCAAATTATTAATTCCCACGAATTCCATTTTTCTTTTGTCAAACATTTACATATGTTATTCCTTTTTGACCCTTATCCATACTTTTTTGTTAGCAGGTCCTGACTCCTTCTTTGCTATAAACACAAACTCACTGGATATGTCTAAATTCAATAAAAGACCTTCTTTAAAAATGTTTTAAAACCATCACGATTGTGGAAAAACCTAATGGAACCCATAAATCAAACAGGTTGCAACAGAAGAAGAAAAAGGATACATAAAATCTGGCAGGATAAATGATCATTAATTCTTCTTCTGCTTCTTCTTCTTCTTCTTCTTCATTTGTCTGGTAAGTCGCTTCTTCGTTGCACCCACGCCCTTGAATTTTATTTATTCAATGCTCATTCAATACACTTACCTTAAAGGACAAATAAATCGAACTTACCTTTATTTTTAATGACGGTGCTATAAAGTAATCCCTCTTATTTTCTGAATTATGTTTAATCCCAAAAACTATGTATGCGTGTTCTGTTCCTTTTTGGTTTTGTATTTAAATCCAAACAAAACAAAATGAAAGAAAAGAAAAAAGATGTTTTGTATCCTTTTTTCTTGTGAATTAACGTTTATATGTGTGTTCGTTGAGGTATTCCTTATTTTTTTTTTTTCTCGCGCCGCTTTTTTTCCTTCTAGTCACTGTTCGGGCTATGTTTCATATAATTTTTTTTTTCTTACACTTATGGCAACTTTAAAAATAATGGTGCACTTTAGTTTTATAATAAGGCCATTCTTATTATATTTTTCTTAACTGCAATTTAAGTAGAAGAATTTTTGTTTAGTTAACAAATTCGTGTGTACAAAAAGATTCATGGATAGATATTTTAAAATTATTATTTTCATTTTATAGTTGTTGTAAGAACCATTCAAATTGGGACAAGTTTTGAATTATTCATAAACGAAATTATCATGAAATCAGTATCAGAATTTTTTGGACACTTAGCATAGTTTCGGCATTAGCTGTTTTTTGTTGTTTTTTTTTTTTGTAAAATTTCCATGGCATATATGTAGGTAGTTTTATGTTCAACATTCCATTCCTGTGCTGTCCATGTTTGAAGAGAAGATAAAAAAAAACAATATATGTGGCATATGTGGCTATTGAACTACTATTGAGCATTTTTCATGACACTCTGTGTAAACGAAACGAAAGAGTTGAGGTGCAAACTCGATCGGTTGGTTTTTTTCTTCATCAGATAGAAAAGAAACAAAAAATATATCACGTTTGGTATTTGAATAAAATCGAACACAAATAAGAAAACAAAACATCTTATTTGAACAAATAAAATTACATCCCTATCGATAGCAGCAGGTGCGTATAAAAATTGCGTGTACATTGCGGTCAAGACTTCTTCATCATCATCGTATCATCGCAACTCCGATGAACGTGTGGTGTTTTTTTAACCGCAAAAATGATTATAAAAAACTGATAGATACTTTTTTTCTCATAAATAGAAATAGAATATTGATGGAAGGTGTGTTTCTCCTCATAAAACGGATATTTATTTCAGCCATGAAGTAACGTTAAATATAAAAAAAAATCTCAGAGAGTAATATATTTTTATATAAAGTTATAGTGCGGTTAAGGGAGCGCGACTTTAAAGAATCTTTCTTTTTCTATTTAATTATTATCATTCCATTTTTTTTTTTTTAATATTCATTCTTCTTGTTGCACACACGAATCCATTCAATTGCAAGAACTAGAACTCATGAATTATAATTTTTTCAATTAATTTGTATTCTTTTTCAATTCACATCACTGGCAAATTATTCTTTTATTTTTCATCATAGAAGAAATTTTGTATCCTTTCACTTCTTCATGTTGTACCGATTTTTCTTTTTTTTTTTGTTATTGGTGAAAAAAGAATCGATGGAAAGAAAACTATTGAATTATTGGAACTTCAAAAAAAAAATGAGAAAAAACAGATAAATTTACGTTTAACACCATTCCCACTAGAAGGCCAAGCACTCACTAAACTTGCTTAAGATATTTTTTCAAACCAGACGTTGCTCGTCGTTGTCGTATTAGTATTGTATAGATATCGCCGTAGTCGTCGTCGTTCAAGTTGCCGGACGGACACAAACCTCGACGACAAATAAGCCTCTGATGTGTCGTCGTCGTTGTCTTGAGGTTTGTAGATGTACTCGTATAATGTGTTGCTGTTGGTATGTCTTTTGGTTATGGATATGACTACGGGTAAGAAGAAGTATAAGATACTGAAAAATATCTATAAAGCAACGTAACAAGTTTTCTTCTACCTGTGTTGAAAAACCAAAAACAACAACAAAATCCAAAAAGAGCAAAATACAGGTACAGAAAAAGCCACCAGAAACAACGGCAACAGCAGAGACAGCGACTAGAGATACGTACGTATAGTACTGGAGAAAACCGTAAGAAGTGTATAACTAGTGTTGGGAGCGATAGTGTCAAACCTTAGTTTAGAAATTCACTTGTCGATTTTTGTTCGGAGTTTATTACTCGCTGAAAATGTAGGCATTTTATGGTGTTCACTGATGACTGAGGGTTTTACCATTTTTCAGATTTTTGAATTTAGGGACTTAAAATGCAGCATTTGTTTATTTTTGAATGGCAATTGGTAAATAAGGGGAAGTTTTCCAAATTTTATTTTATTTAAACCAGAGTATATTTCTGTTATACCTCGCGGGGAATAAAAAAAAATCCACTTTACAATTCAGGTTTAAGTTTACAGGTGTGAGAGCTCCAACTTTTAATCTGAACTTTAACGTAAAACCCCAAGACTTTAATGCACACTGACCAATTTTTAGCTTCGTCTATTCGACAACCATACCCAGTTGCTACAAACTCGCTGCCACCATAATAGCACGTTATATGTGGCAAACAATTATACAGAGTGTGCGCGCGTGTCTTAGTTAAAGTTACTTCTGTATAAGTTTCTTGATGCATGCACACTCTTTCACTGGATCTTATTGAGTCTTGATTTTGGTCGTGGTCTTGGTCTTGGTCTAGAGGCGAATTTAAATCTATCTGCAAGTTGTTCTATACAATTTTGCTGCTATAGGTTTTTATTTTTTGTTATTCGCTGCTTTTAGACTAAGTTTTCTTCGATACTTCTTCAAATTCTAAAGAGAACTTCATGTTTTAATAGCTTGAATAGGCAAACCTATTTGTAAGACATACCGCTTTTTATCAAAATGAATAAGAAAAAAACGAAATTTTGAATGTATGCTATGAATTCTTCACTCTTTAACGAAACCTTTTATTAATATAATTATTTTTCTAAAACGACTTACGATAGCATGAAGCAGGTAGTTATGTTTCCTTTTTCTTATATGAAGATATTTTCTCTTTACTTACAGAATTGTGTACGTACCTATGTATGTACATATGTACCTACCTACTTTTTCTTACAATTTTGTTTCCTATTAATTTAAAATTTTAAAAATAATTAATCGTGCATATTATATCAAGTATGTACTTTGAAACGAGCAAAGGAAGCAAAAATTATGAAATAATTTGTTATTGTTATAAATTGTTATTCATATAAAAGCAAAAAGAAAAAAACATTTTTGCTTTACTACCTATTGCTTTTCTTGAAATTAAATTTTTGACAAATAAACATATGTACATTAATGTGAACAACATGCGTTGGTATAAATCAATTATTTCTTCTACAATTCTGTTACAATCAACACCATATATTCCCGGATCTGTTACCATGATAGACTTGTACATATGTATATATTATCTACTCTTAAGCAGTTTTTAAAAAAATCTGGAGGCTACATTTTTCAGTTACTTAATCTACATGCATGTTAACTTATTCCACACCCTTGTTTTATATATTATTTCTCATTTCTTTTTTCAAAGCAGAGAAGGCAAAGAATTCCCGCGAATAAGTTCGAATTCGAAAGATTTTTGGAAAGTGGAAAAAAGTAACTGAAACAATTTATTATTGTTATTTGCACATTACCCCACCCACCGTACCGCAAAATGTGTATATCAAATATGACACACATACCAATCGTATTCAATAAGTTCAAACTTGTAAATACATACATACATAATATACCCGTATCGTAAGCGAATATGTAGGCAGGTACATATTTATATACGCGTATATTATCATTGCATTCTTCAAGTTTTAATTTAAATCAAAATCAACTGCCATAAAGAATAAAAAATACAATAGCTTCTATATTTTGTTATTGTGGTTTGGTTGAGACTTTAGATAGATACTTGTACATACATAATATGTTGTCTTGCCTTTGGCAAAAGAAGCTTTTGAGACCCGAAAGATAAATCCACCCAAGAAATAAAAAAAGTAATAAAACTTGTTTTCATAAAAACAATTGATACGACGAACAATTTCTCGTAAGTTGCAAGGTTTTATTTTTTTGTTGATTTCATCTTGTAGTTTCTGGATTTCTTAAATACGATGCAGAAAGTGGTGGTGGCAACACAATGCTATTCATATTGGAATATTTAAAAAAAAATTGTTTACTATATGAAGGAATTCGTTATTACAATAAACTTGGAGCTTCTGTAGGAAAAGTGCATCATCAGGGTCAAGGAGTGTTCTGGATTCAGTCACTTTATCTTTGAGCACAATGTTCATATTGCAGACAGACTTGAATACGCGAGAGTTTAGAAAAGCTCTATGAGATTACACTTCTTGTCCAAATTTGATAATGATGATTTGTAAACGAACTATTTAGATAGTGTATAAGTTGGCGTTACTTATTTTATTTTTGTATTAAAAAATCGAAAACTCGTATCACCATACTCATGTATATAAACCCATTCCATATTGCTAAAGAGCTATCCAATATTGAACTTAATATGTACATTAAAGTATAAAAAAGTGCGTATTCGCCTAAGTGGATGACTTTATTTTGTTTTATGAATCATGTGTAGTGCATTTTTTGACCATCTAAGCAACGTACGACCTTCAATGTTTTCCAATTTCATCAGTTTCATTTCTTTTTTCCATACCTTCGGTTTCATTGAAGTTTTAATTTCACAATATTATAAAAATACCCTATTGTTGTCTTTCCTGTCCTATAAACATTATTTAAGTTCGTAAGGTAAATTCACAGTTGTTTGCATTGATGTCTTAGATTGTCATTGGATTGACCCACATTCAAATTCAATTAAAATTAGAAAGTTATACATTTCCAAACAAAATATATAATAAAAAAGAAAAGAAAGAACAGTTCTTGACCAAAACACAGACGTTTCAATCACAATACCTTGCTTGTACCTCACCCCTATATATCAACTTCTGCTATCTGCTGTACTGCAACAGGTCTTACATATTAAAAGAAGCGAATCATCATATAAACAAAAATCATTAACCGGAACCACCACCTCCATTTACGTATACAGAGTCAACCTTAAAGAAGTTACAATAAAATAATAAACCATTGAACCATTCAATTGGCTATAACGAAGGCTTTAGCCACCGTTATCGGGCCTCAATAAAACCGATACCAAAAAATAATAATAAGACACGCCATCATCACAGTCTTATAATATAATCAACAAACACCATCGATCATATTCTAAATTCCTCAAATTATAATAGAAGATGACACAACCCAACGACGACGATGAATCGAATAAGTATGTGTTCTGTTTGTCCAAGGTACAAGAGCAAGGTATTCTTAATTAGATGCACAACTCATCGCACACCCATTTTAGCTACAACTTGGAATTGGAATCTTTTCGATTGCGAGTTAAGCAAAAGAAGTAGAAGACAGTGTCAGACGACACGAACGGTTAATAAACATTGTATTGCCAACGAACCACCTTTGGGTTCTACCTGTTGACCCATTTTTTTCCTGATTCTTAGTTTTATTTTTGTTGTTGTTTTATATTAAATCCAATCTGCATTTCTATTGCACTCGGGACAACATGTTTGTGAGTGGGGAATTTTTGTTTTCCTGTCAGGAAATTATATGTAATAGGTTTATATGTACAAGCTCGAAAGTAGGTCATATTATAGCTATTTAGAGACAGGCTAACGTATTCACTATATGCAGATAGTAGTTGGGTAAGTATGGTGTTTTTAATTTTCAATTATTGAATAATTATACTCACATTTGTGACTAACGACCAAGGCAGAGTTGATTGAGTTCAGGATTTCATCAATTTTCATAATCCAATGTTTTTTCTTTAAATAATAGACTGGTTACAGGATTGATTTTGCTACTCGTTATTAGTTGCTAAAAAATTGATCCAGTATTTAAAAGGTAAAGAAGAATTTTTAACACCGCTCACCGTTTTTGTATAGTTTTCTTCTTTTTCTTTTTGTTCAATATTTTTCAAAAAACATATGTATCTTGTACCTGGGGTCCATCATTTATATCGGCTTAATCTTAATAGAATAACCATTTGAAGAAACTTACCCTAAAGATGTTTTTCTTAACATCAAACGGCTACTAGATATAGGCATGTATACATACTACCCATATTTACATATGTATGTAAACCACACAAAAATGACGTCTATATGTAATTTTTTATATTGTATAGATCTACCGAATCAATTTAAAATCTTTGAACTTGCTTAAATGATTACAGTTCGAATGTCGGTTTTCCGCTAACTTAAGTCTTCAACTTAAAATTTCTAACTTGTTTCAATTTCCGTTTTCATTAATTTCGTTTTCAATTTAAATTTTTCTTCTAATCACATATTCTCCAGTTGACATTTTTTGCAATACCAAACCTTAAAGGATGCAAATATTTACAATCACAATTTTGGGGCAATGTTTTCCTAATTACCTTGACATCTACAAAATATAGAATTCTAAAAGTATTTCGATAATGTCTTGAATTTGTGCTTTTGTATTCCCCAGTAAAGAGTTCATGGAATAGTGGACAGTTTAAAGCTGACTTCAAAAATTTTGTATCGTAGCTTGGAATTTGTGCTAAAATTTAATAGTCGTGGGTAACACCGGATTTGGTGCTGTTATGTTAAATTCTTGATTCCTAAAAATGTTGGCTGAACGATGAGTGCTATAAGGGCATCTCCAGTTTGGGTTCAGAATGCTTGAAATCATCATTGAATGCAACAGCAAAAAAACGGCTCAAATGTTTCTTTTTTTGATGAAATTTCAAGTGTTGAAAAGCTAGATAACATTTTCAATATTATAAGAGTAAGACTACGAGTACGAAACATGACTTACGAAATATGGATGATTGGATATCATTTTGAAAAAAACCAACCCAGAGGATATTCTTCTCAACAAACGACACTCTTCATTTTAAGGGTGATTTCTTGAGAGCCAATGTAATGTAAATTAAAAGTGTCCACTTTATGTACAAATTTAGTCTCATTCTAATAGGTAATCGATTCAATATTTCATTTTATTTGTATTGAGATGCAAATTTTAATCCAAAGATTCTTGAATTTTTAAAAAGATTCCAATGTTTATAACTTAACTTTAATCGAATTCTTATGAATTTTTACCTTTGCTTCTCAGATAGCACCACGTCCCATTTATGAATTAAAACATTTACTTATTTTTACAGTTATTTATATATAAACAATATATATTTTTCCATATAGTATATTATTTTATAATCTTTTTTTTTACTTTGTTTCTTTACTTTTTTTTATTTATAAATTGTTTGCTTTTTCATAATAATCAAAATAATTTTTATTTTCTTATTGCATCTCGCAGGTTTTACACGATACGAATATCATAAAATAATACAAAATTAGATTTTATCATCTCATAATCATCTTTGTTTTTGTTTTGAAATTTAAAATTAAATAAAACATATTAAAAAAAAAAAACAAACAAATTGAAAACTTAAACAAAATTACAATAATATTAGTTGCGCCTTATAAATTAATTTAGCTATGATTAACTCTTTTTTTATTTTCGTTTGTTAAACTATAATTTTTAATTAATATTTTTTTTAATAATCTTATTTCATCGGTGCTTTTCTTCTAGACAAAGGCAAAGGAAAAAAAAGTAAATATATAAAACATGAAACATACAAATGAAGTGATTAATTATACCTAATAAATTGAAAGGGAGAGAATAAAAATTAAATTTACTTTGTTAATAAAATAAAAATATGAATCCCTCCTTTTCAGAGTGTGCCTGGCCTCTCGTTTTCACTAATTTTTTTTATATAATTTTGTTTGAAGTCTTAAAACTTTGAATAATTTCTTTTTTTTTCCTTTTTTTGATAATTTTGCAATAATTTATGCCTAAAATGTGATTATTCTCTCATGTATAGTTTTTTTTTACTACATTTTTTAATTTAAGGATTCTTGAATATTATTAACGATCAAAACAACAAGAATTAAGGAAATAATAAAATTGCTAGGTCTAGAGGGATGTTTTCTATTCCAGCTCTCAACAAATAGTTTTTTTTTTTTTTGAATGGTTTTTCTTTGTATTTATTTATTTACAATAAGCGCTCTCTCCATAAAGCCTGGATATATGTATTATTTTATATTTAGTTGTTTATGTCATTAAATATTTATTTGCTTTATGTTTTGCTTCTTTTTTTTCATAAATTAAACTTAAATATTAAATTAAAACCGTGAGTTTTTAATTAGAGTGTATGTGTATGTGTGTGTTTGTTTGTTTTTAGTGTAAGATATTCTTTAAGAATACACGAAAATACTTTTTGTTGTAGTAGTTTTTGTTGTTATTAATAATTAAATTCGTTCGTTATGTGTTAAGATCATCGTGTTGAGAACTGAAATAGCTCACCAGACCACTGAATTCGCTTGTGGATTGCGATGATGATGGCGGAGAGCCACTACCATCATCAGGAGCGTCATCAGGACCGCCAATTGTTGGGGGGTTAGATGAGTATGGACTTCGCGACTCGGAAGACTCTCGCAATGGAGGAGGTGTTGAATTCTTGGATGTGTTGAATGTCTCCAAAGTGGTAAGTTTTTTTCTTGAAAGCTCAATCACAGATGTTGGAATTGTGGTCGACGAAGATGGTGGTAATGGTGCTGCTGCCGCAGCTGGTACTGGTGGGGCACATGGCTTTTCAAGGACAGAGGGTGATGATACTGGAGGTCGAGATGGTGTTTGGATCGTCGCAACTGGCTGTGATGGAGGAGCCACGACCACTGATGTGCTGGCACCCAACGAAGATGCTGATACAATCACAGAGCTAGGGACTGCCGAGGCTGCTGGCGGTGGAGGTGCAGAATGAGGAACTGACAGTGGTGGCGGATAGTAGCCATAACTTCCACCAAACGAGCCAGCTTTGAGTTTAGATTAAAAATAAATGTGGGATAGAAAAAAAAGAAAAATTTCTTGTTTGTATTTCAATCTTACGTGATGAGTACTCTGGTGGGGGAGCTCCAACTGCTCGTATGAGACTTGGTTGTGAGGAATTCACCGGAGGTCCTCGATGTGGAAAGCCAGGATTGTTAAACATTTGAGGTCTACGAGCAAAATCGTTATAAATTGCAAAACTTTTCAAAAATTGATGTAACCTACCTATAAGGACTTAGATGTGGTGGTGGCGGAGGAGCCGAATGTCGAGATGGGGGTGGTGGTCCAGTATATTGTTCCGGCCCAGAATATGGAGAAGACTGTCTGGGTGGTAATTGGTCTCGAATTGGAGGACCACCAGCTGAAGAGGGCCTGAGAGGTGGTGGGCCCCCAACGAACGACGGTCGCATTGAGTGATGTGATGTCATTGGAGGCATTTGAGGGCCACGATGTCTCATCGGTGGCCTGTTGCCTGGAATCAGTGAATTTGGTTGCGATGGCGGCTGTGATTGCGATGTCGGTGGTGGCTGACGATGCTGCTGAGACTGAGATTGCTGTGGTGGGGGTGGACGCTGCTGATGCTGCGGTGGCGGAGGCCGCTGTTGATGCTGTGGAGGAGGTGGCCGCTGCTGATGCTGTGGAGGTGAGGGACGCTGTTGTAACTGCTGATGCTGGGGAGGAGGGAGACGCTGCTGCTGTTGTTGATGATGCTGAGCCTGAGGCCGTAAATGTGACGGTTGATGCTGCGGCCGATAGAATCGGGGCCCTTAAAAATTTTTTTGAAAAAAAAAAATAAATAAAATTGTGCTCTTTTCTTCTTGATATAAAAAACAACTTACCTTGATCAGAGAATGGTGGTCCATTTCCTGGCCCACCTCCCATATGCATCATTGGCCTTGCCTGTAGATGGGGCATTCGAGTTATAACAGACGGCTGTGTATTTGCAACTGGTGGCTTATACAACTGCGGTGGTTGGGCTATGGACAGAGCCGACTTAATCACTCCTGGAGTAGCGCTTTGTACAATGGCAGGCGGTGGTGGCGGTTGCTGTCGCACCTCAGGTTTTTCCTGTGGACTAGAGTCAGCCCTTGGCTTTGTAGCTGCCACTACTGCAGCTGCAGAGGCAGCAGTAGCTGCAGAAGCAGCAGAGGCTGCAGCAGCTGCTTGCTGTTTCTGCAGCGGATCCCTCAGTGGAGTTATCTTTTTTCGTCTTCCCCGTGGTTTATTGGGATCACCTCCACCAGCTGGCATTCCACCTTGCTGCTGTGAAACTTGGTTAGTTGCCGGAATTGCCTGAGATGTTGGTGGGAATTGACGAGACATCGGATGATTGAGAGGCGCACTGAGAGCATTTTGTAGCAGAGGCAAGTGTGACTGTCGATTTTGGTGCATCATTGGCTGTCCATATCCGTGCCTCAACAGTGGGGGGTGTATGGTTGGCATTGGAAGCTTCTTTCGGACAGGTTCTTGCAAACCCGAACTGGAACTTGATTGTTGTTGCGAAACGTGAGGCGGCATATAAGTCGACACAGGTCTCACAATTGGTTCGCTCTCCCTGGCTGGCTTCTTTCGCAATACTTCACTTGGAAGTGGCAGCTTCAGCTGTTGTTGCTGAGCGAAATCCTCCTCCACCATCCGGGCAATCGCTTCCTCATCCATATCCTCTGGATTAAAGTCGTCTGGCAAGTCGTCATCATCGAATTCCGACTCGTCCAGATCACCCTCACTAATAGACTCTCCTTTACGTTGCAAGTAGTCAATGTCCAGCACTTTTGCCTGCCGGATAACCGCCAGAGGCACAGTCGACAGCGAGTCCAGTTTAGCCGGCGACCTCTGCACTCCGGTCTTAATGGGAACCAACCTTGGTGTGGCTGCCAATTTCGCTCCCTCGGCATTTTTCTCAGCAAGCATCCGCTTGATCTCCTCTTGCTTCTTGATGAATTTTTCACGCTCTTCTGGTGGCGTGTCAGGCCGCTTGACTCCTGGCTTAATGCCACCATCTGAACTGTCATCATCGTAGCTCTCCATGTAAATACATTTTTTGCCCCGCGTTTTTCTTGAACTATCTACACTGTCGTCGTCTTCGTCTTCATCATCGTCATCATCATTATCATTATCATCATCGTCACTATCGTCTCTTATAACGCGACTCTTTGATTTGGAAGCCTTGAAGCTGTCACCATCACTATCATATCGCTTGGTTTTCTTCGCTTTAGATCCCATCTTAGGTTTATGTTTTGGGGATTTCTTCGCAATCGCATTCGATCGCTGCTTCTTTCGCTTAGATGGAGCCCAAGCCCCATCACTTGCCTCGCTGTCCGTCGAATCATCACACAAATCCTCGCTGTCGATGTTCTCTGACAATTCATCATCGTCGTTTGTCTCAGTCTCAGTGTAGTCCGAATCCTTCTTTCGTTTCTTCTTAGATCGCGCACGAACTTCCGTCTCTGATCCATCACAATCGGAATCATCGACGATGAATTTTCTATCCTTGCGACGCTCCCTTGCCGAACGACGAGCGGCTCGTCTGGACTTTTTTTTCTTCCCCTTTCGACTGCCTCGGCGACGTCGATACACCTCCAAGCTACTGTCCGACGATTGCGAAACGTCCTCTTCATCTTCGTCTTCCTCTTCGTCATCATCCATGGAGCTAGTTCTGAAATCCTCATCTGAATCATTGTCTCCCTCCGAACTGATGTCCAACTTCGTCAACTTTCTGTGTTTCTTCTTGGCGTTGCGTCCGGTCTTTGGTTTCCTCTTGATAGGCTCAAAATCGCTTCCAGAATCCTCCGCACGCGCAGCTTTCTCTGAAGACTTTGAAACGCCTCCGTTTTCTTCAACTTTTAATTCTTGTATCACCGGTTCATCATCTATATTTTCATAGACATTGGATATATCCTTACCACGACCCAAGTTACCCGCCCCAGCCACTGCGTCCTCTTCCTTTTTAAGTGCTGACTTGATCATCTCATCGTACTCATTTAGACGATAGCTAACATTGATCTGCCGTCGCTTTCGCAGCTTATAAATTGGTTCGTCATCAGTATCCGTTGCCGAGCTACTCTTGCTCTTACACGACCCACTGCCCGATGAACTTGAGCTATTCGAATTACTATTCTCATCAGTCTCTGTTTCGTTCTCCTCTCCATCACTGTCATCGTCATCCGATGTATTCTTCTTATTTTTCACCGATCTTCTTCCTGTTTTTCCTTTCTTTGTCGAAGCTTTTTGCTTTTTCGCCGTTTTCCGGTCGATTTTCTTTTCCGCCTTGTCCAATATGGCTCTTTCCATCTCCAAACGCTGCTCTTCCTCAAGTCGAATCTTCTCCTCTTCTTCGTCCTTCTTCCGTTGCACTAAACTATCGAATTCTATTAGATGATTCTCTAGAGCAACTATTAGCACCTCTTGCTGACACGGTGGACAAAACCAATCGCCCTCAGGAATGTAGAAAATAACCGGCGACAGACAAGAGCAATGATAGCCTTTGTTGCACTTGTCGCACAACAAAATCCACTCCGGATGATCTGATTTGCCACACTTTTGGCATGATTCGTCGGGACTATGTGTTTCCAACTCATCTTCATCCCCTTCCTTCCTCGCCGTTCGTGCCCGTTTCAAAGGAACAACTTGTGAATCGTCCTCTAGATCTGATTCCGGTGAGAATTCATGGTCCGACTTGAATAGCGGACTCCCATGATCTATCTCGTAGGGATGCTCTTCTACCTCCTCTTCGTCGAGCTCTTCAGAACCCGAACTCCAGCCATCCTTTCCGGGTAATTTCTTCTTCTTCTCGGATTTTTTCTTTACTTCCACTTCACTATCTTCCTGGTCTGAGGAATGCTGAGAGGGTTCGCTCACTGGAGGATCTTCTGGCTTGCTTTCAGCCTTCTTTTTTTTCTTTAGCTCGGCTTTCATGTTCCGCAAGGCGATTTCTTCCATTTTTCTTCGATCAGCTTCTTCGCGGATTTTCAGCTGGGCAATTCTACGGGACATTCTCACAGGGGCTCCATCCGCATCAAGGTCGATTATATTTTTCGTATCCACATCATCGTGGCACTTACGCCTCTGCCCAGTCGATGTAGCGGGTTGCTTTTGGGCAGCCTTCTGCTGCCGTGGACGTGTTGATACAAATTGATTTTTCGCAACAGGGTTCTCTTTCTGTTGAACAACTTCCTCCTTTTCTTTTTTTATCTCTTTTGGCTTAACATCATCCGTTTCTTCTTCTTTTATCTTCTCAGCCTTTTCCTTTTTTGCGTTTTCCTTCTCCTTCTTCTCTTTATCATCCTTCTTTTCGGTTTCCTCTTTTATTTTGGGAATAGTGTTTTTGGACTCGTCTTCTTTTGGAGGTTGAATCTTTACTTCGGGGGTTTCTTCTGACTTTGCTTCCGTATGTATTTCGTTTTTAACTTCTGCTTTTAGTGCGGCTTTAACTCGAGTCCGTTTGACCTGTGGAAGTTCTATCGCAGGCTCCAGGGGACCACTTCTTCGACTGGATCGTGTTGTTTTTACTATAACAGGTGGTACAGGTGGAGTTTCTTTTAAATCGTCTTCGCTGCTGCGACGTTTCCTTTGCTTATCCGATGTACATTGTTCTTCTTCGCCTAATGCCTCTGAGGATTCGGCGGTTTTGGCTTCCTGCGTTTTTGGCTTCTCTAGCTCTACTGTCGAACTTTTTCTCCTTTGAACGTTTAATATTCGCGGAGAACACTTATCACTTGCCATTTTCTCTTGCGGTTGTTTCTTTTTCGGAATTTCTTCATCGGACTCATCGTTTAGCTCCACAGGATGAGGCTTTTTTATTTGTTTACTTTGAAGCCTAACTGAAGATGTAGTTGGAGTGTTTGTTATTTCCGCCTTGGAAGTCTTATCTTCTTCTCCGTCTTCGTCAATCTTATCTTTTACTTGATCAACTTTTTCGTTTTTTGGGGCAACGGCACTTACTTTCGCCTTTTGCTTCAGTTTATTTTTAGGCGGGACTGCCTTCTCAGGTTCCTTTTCGACTTTTTTAACAATCACCTTTTTACGTGGACTATCTTCTTCACCGCCACTGCTACTTGTTGTTGTTTCCTCTTTTGTGGCAGTCTTCCTCTGAGCTTCAACTTTTTTTCGTATTTCCGTATTCACCAACTTGCTTCGCATTTTCAATCGCTTACCTCCTATATCTTCTTCTTCCTCATCGGGTATCGGGTCTTCCAGGTTCTCCGAATTAAAATCAGTCTCACTTTCTGACGAAGGACGTGCTGGAGGTTTTTCTGGTTTATCATCACTTAGCCGGCGCTTTCGATTTATAAGAGTTCGTCGTGTTGGCCTGCGGTCCTCCTCCTGGTTGCCGTTCTTTGATTCTAGCTTATTTGTTTTCTTTTCTACAGGCGAAGCAACTTTCGGACTCTTTTTAGCCGGCTCAGGTTCTGAATGATTCTCGCCGTTAGTTGGCTCTGCAATTTTCACCACCTCCTCCGACTTGTCCGTATTATCATTGCCATTATTCTCCTCCGAATCATCACTTTTCGCTTGATTCTTCTCTGGGCTGAGCTTCAAACAACCCGCTTGACCAAAGAAAAATGTAGCTTTATCTTCAGCTTGGCTTGTCTTTGCATTTCCAACCAAACACTCAGCACCAGATCCTTCTCCCTGAATATATATTGGTGTGTCTTCAACTTCTTCACTGAATTCGAGCGATTCTTCATCGCTAAGCTGATTGTAGGATAAAAAATAATCAAAGCCATTCTCACATTCGGCACCGCTTCCTTCTTCCATCACCATCACTGGTGGATCTTCAATTGCTTCACTTACTTCTGCTTCTTCGAGGTCATCAGTTTTTTCTTCTTTTGGTTTTGTTGCATCTTTCATTTCGATGTCTTCTGAGATGATCTCAATTTGATCAGATTTGGGTTTTTCATCAATTTTTTCGACTGCATTTGCATTCTGGGCTTTAATAAGGTTCTCGTCCTCGACCTCGACCTCTTTGCCGTCTTCAACATTTTTTTTTCTATCTTCATCTCTAATTGGAACTTCTGTTGCAATTGCCTTATCCGAAACGTCTTCTTCCTCTTTTGCTTCTTCGTCTTTTATTGGTAGTGCTTTAGCTTCTATTTTTGTTAGTATTTTTTTTTCTTCTTCTTTTTGTTTTATAGATATTTCTTCTACTTTTGTTGATATTTGTTTTTCTTTTTCTGTTGATTTTTCTTGTTCTACTTTTATTTCTTTTACTTCTTTAATTGGTATTATTTCATTTTCTTCCCTTTGTATTTTTTCTGTTTTCCCTTTTGGTAGTATTACTTCTTCTTCCTTGTTTACGCTTTTTTCTTCAACTTTTATTGACTTTTCTGGTGTTTTGTCTTCACTTGACTTGGTTTCTTCCTTAGACTTATGAATTTCTACTTCTTTTGTAAGGATTTCTTTTTTGTCGGATTTTTTCATGGTTTTGGCATTTTTAGCGCAATCTTCCAAAATTGGTCGGGTGTTTTTGTTTTCTGTTAGTCTATTAGTTAGTTTTTGTATTTTTTGTGTAGGTTCCGAAGTTTCTTTAAGTTTTGTTTCTTTTTTAACTTTATTTTCTTCTATTTCTTCCTCTTCATCTTCGTCTTCGTCTTCATCATCTTCCTCTGCATCTACTTCATCTGCATCTTCTTCTTCCTCCGCACTTTCATCATCAGCTGAATGTTCATCGTACTCTTCCTCTTCTCCTTCGTCCTCAACTTCTTCTTCGCCATCCTCTTCCTCATCGCCATCGTGATCATCTTCTTCCTCATCCTCCTCTTCCTGCTTTTCATACCTACCAAGCTTTTTCTCTCGATTTGAATCCAATAAGGTTGGCCTCTGCTTTTTCACTTCTTGAGTTTCCACTTTCTCACATTCATCTAGCGAACGTTTTTTAGAGATTTCCAATTTAATCTTTGATTGACTGATGACCAGGGGCTGCAATAATAAAAAATTATAGCTCTCTCAATTTTTGTCAGCAAAAACAAATAAATTACCTTGACTTTCTTTTCTTCCTCCTTTTCGGCATCACTCCCACTTGCAGCACCGAGCAGTTCTTCTGGTTCAGTTGATACAGAGGCAATATTACCATTATCCTTGTTGCCTAATTTTATTTTGATATTTGGCACCCGACCAGACATGCTCTGGTTACTTTCTTGGCTATCATCCTTCTCTTCTGGTGGTGGCGGCTTCTCAATTGGTACCGAACAACTATTACTACTACTATCCTCATCAATTAAACCAATATCCGAGGGCAGAACAACTTCGTTGCCTTTCAACCGTGATATGAGTTTAACGAGTTCATCTCGATTTGTTGCAACAACTTGCCATATCTCTTCGTCCAAATGTTCTTGATAAATTCGAATATTACATTCGGAATCTTGAGTTAACCAATAGGAGTGCCCCAAGCGATCTCGTCCAATTGGTTGACTTCTCAGCGAGTCAGCGCTCATCGCTAGGATATTTGCTCTAAATTTTTTATTTCTATCGAACTGATTTTCAAGAAGTTGCTAAAGAGAATAAATTTGGGTTTATGAACAAAATTCGAAGGCTTTTCAAAAGAGATAAAATTAAATTACCCTCAGAATTCGAAGTTTAACTTTCAGACTTGACTTTTTATATCCGAATCTCTCGATTTCCCAGCCATCTTGGGAGGAATACCAAAAGCAGAATTTACTCAACGCAGATTCCCACGCACACTCGTGGACTGTCCTCCGAGTTTTGCGCATCAGCTTGATATGCAGATCTCGCAATCCAGTTGGAACTATAAAAAAAAATATATAACAAGAGTGAAGTAATTGTACAGTCATTGAGCCTAGATCAGTGTATTTCTAAGTTTGCACCTATTTAAAGTATAATGGTGTGCTTACTTGATTATATGGAAAGCCAAGTTTGTACATGGCTTAAGGTTGAAAATTATTTTTAAGTTGCCTCCAATTCTATCTCTAAATGCTTCGAGATAGGTGGTCAACCATAAGATCCAGCAGAAATGACCTACTTCCCTATTTGTTTAAAATCAAACGTGGAAGAACGTACGAAGGTACAAGCGTACAAACGTACAAATTATAGTATAGTATAGATAAAACATATAATAGTGGAGTTAGTAAAAAACGTTTTCCTTGTCTTTATATAAGGGCCCTTATGTATTGATCGAAGTCTTGTACAAACAAAATCCTACAGTTGGCTTACAAAAGAGGGTCCCTCATGGACTTTACTATTTATTTATTTTATTTATTTTTTGGGTTATGCATATGTATGTGTGTAATAAAATAAAAGTTAAGATTTAAATGTGAACTAAAAGCATAAGGCGGTGAAGTAGTTATTTATCTAACTAAAGTATGAAATTGTGGCATAGTTTCTTAAAATATGAAATTCAATTCACTTTTTTCCAGATTTTTGGACGACAATGGTGGGCTCATACCTAACACCAAAAATCGATAGACGATGGGCCACGTTTTTTCTGGGATTTTTTTAAGAAAATTCATATGCTTCTAAACAGCCTTAATGAGCCAAAAGTCCAGTATGGCAAATAATACACAATTTGATTTGAGTGTAATGTGTTACAGATGAAAAGAATTATATTTTATTTTTTCTATTTTTGTTTATTTATATTTTTTAACAAAAAATAACTAAGAATTTGTTTTTCGATACGTAAAGGTGCTAAAACCCTTATATTTCAGTAAAGGTAGTGTTGTGTTTAAGTATAAGGTATTATTTTTGTTTTAAGTATACATAAACACTAGAGGACTTGAAGGCAATGTTCTGTGAAAATTTGAAAGCAATCGGTTAATATCATTCTGAGATTAGAGGTCAAGCACAAACATACATTTACTTTTTTATTAATATACATAGATGAAGATTATAGAAGATTGATATATAGATATATGAACATATGTAGATAGATTATTATTAATACGACTGTTAAGTCGCTCTTTTTTCCAAGCAGTAGAAGCTGGTATAAAGAACAGAGTATTTTCATTAATGATAGATATTTTCAATGGGATACATATGTATTTTTTTCAATGATAGCTATAACTAATTTGTCAAAAAATTCCAATAATTGGTTTCAGTGATGAAAACCAATTATAGCTATAACTGATCCTAAGCGTACCACAAGCTATGTGCCTGGTTACACGAGCGCAAAAAAGAATCAATTCTCGAAAGAGAGAGGATTATTTTTAGAAAGAAGGAAAAGGATAGATTTTTTTTCCATCCCCTTTCTTCTTTCCAAAAATCGTCCTTTCTCTTTCGTGAATTAATTGTTTTTTGCGTTCGTGTAACCAGGCACTATTCCCAATTTTAGATGTAATAGTATGATTGTCCATACGAAAGTAACTTAACATAAAATAAAATGTATTCTATATGGATTAGTTAGTAGTAAGTAGTATCTTTTCATTTGTCAGTTTCTATGAGTTTAAATGACCTATTGCACCGGTCAATTACGAGCCAATTTTTCAATCATCAATAAAATATGTCAGTGCATGAAAAGTACCTGATTAGTAATCAGTGATTACTACCTAATGTTTCACAGATTATTGAGAAATTGGATTTTACAAATCTATACTAATACTATGTATATAAAACTGAAGAGTTTGTTTATTTGGACGCGCTCATCTCAGGAACTACTGGTTCGAATTGAAAAATTCTTTATGTGTTGGATAGTCCATTTGTCGAGAAAGGCTATAGGCTATATAACATCAGACCAATAACAGCGAAGAACCAGTGGAAAATTTATTCATATTTGAGGACGTTGCGTGCGATGCTTAAAAGGTTCAAGTAACCAATAAAATATGCACAAAAGAATTTATTTCTCTTTATATTGTCTAAAAAATGTCTGCCACAGTATATGTCTATCTAAATTGACCCACTTAAACCTTTTTTAAGGTAATGAAATGTGGTCAAAATTAATGCATTATTGCCTATTATTCGTCAAAGAGTTTTTCAACATACATAAAAATAAAAATGTTAATCCATCCCTGTTCCAAACTTCATCCAGATCCGTTCAGTCATTCTGGCGGAATTGGATAATTTAAAACCGTTATAAAAAGCAGCATTTTCCTTTGAAGTTACTTTTAATAGGAAACGGGAAAGTACCTCATGTTGAAAATAAATTGAAACTGATCGCGATCTAGGAGAAAGAGTGACAAGCATTGAGGGCAATATTGGCGTGAAGAAACAGTAGCGTTAATAAAATTAACGACCTTATTTTAACTAAACTTCCAGGAAATTCAGTTACCTACACATATATTGATAATGTAATGGATCAAGAAAATGCGGGCCATTACTAACAGGAGTTTCTTAATTCACATTCCCTCAAGTTAAAAATAGGTGCCCAAAAATTTGAATTTGAAATCTTAATCCAAGAAATTAATTTAACGGGGCCCGACATCAAGTTCAATTTCTTCGCAATAACGTGATCGTTGCTATAGTTTTGACTGGTCCAGCAGTTATATACACATATATTTTTAACTTCCCCAAATTGAAATTTTTGACAAATCTGGACGTTTTAAGGCTACTAGAATCTGAATTTGTCATTTTTAGAGAGATGTCTGTTTGTGCGTGTGTACGTACGTTTGTACATTTATACGTACTTTTATACGTTTGTACGTCCGTACGTTCGAGATACCCTTTTTCATCCGCGGTATCTCAAGAACGGGTAAAGATATCGACTCGGAATTAAATTTTGTTCGACAGGTTATTAGTTCGAAAGATGCAGAAAGGACTATAAAAAATGGTCAAGCGGTTTTTTCAGTACAGCAGTTTAAAAAAAAATAGTATTTTAGTTGGTAAAATTTTGGAAAAAAAATCAATTGACAAAAAATAAAAAAGGACAACAAAATTCTACCAAAAGTTGATGCAAAATGTTGCTTGACTAATAACTATGTCGAGTGTGGTCAATCATTTTAACTTAAGTATATTTAATTTTTTGCATAATACGACTGTCCATATGGTACATTTTTGATAAATATCAAAGGGACTTTTTTCATGAAAAATAAAAATCTAAAACTAAAATTTACAAGCAATTGTACATACCTACATATTAACTTCCAATATATTTTATTTTCATTATAATGCATTTTTGTCAATACCTAAATATGTAATAAAATGTAATAAAAATTGACATTTTTTACAATAAATAAATAGTAACAAAAATTTTGTTAATAAAATTTTTATCAATCAACATCAAAAGTACATACATAAATCGACAGAAACGCCAAGTTTTCAAGTTAGAAATAGTGGGAAGTTATCACTGTGGGTCACACACAGCCTCTTTAAAAACGTAATTGCGATCATAATAACCGAAATTGAAGCGGACGAAGTCGCGGGCAACAGCTAGTTATTTATAACATAAATCAAGGGCAAGCTTGAGTTAAGTAAAGTAAATAAAATTTATTTATGCTTCAATTATAAAGGGTATTTCAAAAAGAACTTTCTTTTTCAACTGGTCGTTCTTTTAAAGTTTCATACATTTCATAAAATTTGTGATATTTTCGGCCAACATAATCGTCGTACGTCAACAAACAAAATTACCGCATTTGGGCTTCGGAAAATCGTAATGCAATTATTGAGAGGCCTTTGCATGCTCAGTGTCACTGTGCGGTGCATTATGTGGGCTGGAGGAGTGATTGGGCCAGTTTTTTTCGAAGATGAATCAACATCTGTCAGCTGGTCGTGATGAACAATTGCCAGATATTATTTTTTTTCTCTTTGTAATACCATACAAATTTTATTAATTTTCCTCTAAATTCTTTGTTTTATTTTGTTTTAGAAAAAGGAGCTTTAGTTACTTAATTATTTAAAACATCGTCACCTGAATTAAAAGAGCTAACTCCCTTAGTTCTATTTTTTTTTTTTTTTTTTTTCAGTGCTTTTATTATTGTGGGTAATGCTTGACTTTTCATCACACCTAATGAAAAATAACCATAATCATTCCCGAGCTAAACATTCACGAAAATTTAATGATTAGTCCGTAAATTTAAGATTCAGCTAGAAAAAAATATCCAGTGTCTTGGAAAATAAATAAAATCGACTGATTTTGTGTGGGTACATACATATGGTTGAAATTGGCCAGAGTGAAAGAAATCTAGCAATCTAGGCTCTAGGGCAAGAGAGAGAATTCTTAAGCCGTTTTAAGTTGCTACTAAAACATGTAACAAGCATGTAACTCGATGTATTGATATTGAAAATGTTTTAATGATATAACTATCCAAATCCCAAAGAATAGATTTGTTATCAGTAGCAGAAGACTCCCAAATTGACTACAAACAAACAAAACAAAAAAAACAACAAATTTTGACAGCTGAAATGTAAGGCGAATTTGCTCATAATATCATCATTTTGCAAAAGTTCACGGCGAAAAAATACACAAACAAACAGAGAGCCCAAAAACAACAAAAAGTAACTTCAGTTTTCTTTCTTTCTCAGCAAACTCGCAAGCACTCTATCTGTCTCTTCTCCCTTGTGCGTACTCAAATAACGAAAGAAAAAGCAAAGAAAAAAAGTACTACAAGTCACAAACTGCAATAAGAAAAAAAATAAAAAAAAAGTTTTCACTCACTTTAGAAAAATTAGAAACTATAATCTACAAACCTTCATCCGTATTCGATAGCCATTCTTCCAATTTTTTGAAATCCGGAAAACTCACTTGCAATTGTTCAGAGAATTTCTCTAAAAACGCACAAATTACCGCAAAATCGGGTTCGTTTGCACAAGAAGCATCTTTGTCGACGATGACCGTCGACGACGCCATTTTTGTAATGCGTTTGCCTTTGCCCGTCCGCTTTTTGGTACAAGCAAAAGCAAGGATTATCTATTTTTTTGCTGTTATTGAACGCCCGACATTACTTTAGAAAAACACAAATTTCACTATGAATTTTATGATTTGGGGAGATTTTAATTATTAAACACAATCACAACATAATGGGGAACACTTTAAAATCAATTGGATTTATTAATTTGGTTTTTAATTTATGTTAAATCACATAAACACCGGACTCTTTAGGGCTGAGTGTACATAAGTGCACCGTGCCGTGCCGTAAAACGGGAGTAGCTTTTTTGGATTCGCTTTTTCTTTCGTGTTGATGGGTACCAAATTGTAGTAGATGAATATGTTTTCGGTGAATGATAGACTGGATTTTTGTGTTTTTTGAAATGATAATTGGATAAATAAAGTTTATTAGTCTTGTGAATGATTCTAAATGGCTGTACGATTAAAATTGTTTTAAGAGCCATTTTATTCACAGTTGGACAATCTATACTACGATATACATTAAGAATTTTTTAAATAAATGCCCGCACATGTGACCATAACAGTGAACTCCAGATTATTCAGAAATTTGCTTAGGAGCGGTCTAATCAAATTACATCGCTGATAGCTGATTTAATTAATGTCGTTTTTAATTGACAATCCAGAATTGGAATTAGAAGTAGAATCCCAATTGAAAAGTTTTTCTGAATTCTGAAAAATTTGAAGTTTGGTGTGACTATATTGGTAAAGTGTGAGATGAGTCAACTACATTATGTGTATTTATGTCAACATGAAGGATGTAAATATGGATAATTTCGATGAAGAAGACTCCAACAATGTTTCTAGCATAGAAACAATTGTTAAGATATTTTCAATGTTATTTTCCATTTTTTTAGATTTTTATTTTAATTTCAAGCAATCACTTCACAGTTCGCACAATTTGTTAATTCAAAAAATATGACATTTATGAAGTATGAAATTTAGAATCTTTAAATGTGTGAATGATTCTGTTTTTGCTTCTGATTTGAATTCCAGAAGAGAAATATCTTCTTTTTTAGAATCAGAACTGCCACTTTTACCCAATTGCACGCTTTCAGAATGTTTATTTCTTCTTCCAGATTACCAATTGAAAATACCATAAGTAAAAGAAAAGTATCTCCTGTTGTAATGTACAATTAAGAACACTGTTAAAATTATTTTTTGTAAGATGCAATGGAAGCATGAGTCTTCCTTCAACTTAAACTTTTTAATTTTCATGGAATCTGGTTTCTAGCGGCCTTATTTATAAACGCAACTAATTGCCTACTTAAAGTTAAACAATACAAAAATGACTCAAAACTCGAAAATGTTATTTATAAAACTTAAATAGAGCCATAATCAGCTAAACGCGTTAAGAGGTTGTTGAATAGTCTGTATAAGGAATTTGTACTGAAGAAATGACATTCTGATTTTTGTTCATAATTGAATTTAAAAAATAATACAAAATCCTTTTCACTTTTCTTTCAAATAATTGAAATTTTACCTCAGCAGTGACAATCGAGGAGGCCACATCCCCGAGATCTCCAATTTAAGGCTGCAATACGATACCTCATCGGACGAATCCCATTTTGCCGAGCGCATTATCTTCGCTTACGGTTCCATTTTATTATTGTTTTCCTATTTCATGGAAAGAAGAAGATACAGCTGATTTTAATAAATAGAATAGATTTCCTATTTTAATTTTTTTTTTGACATAAGTACTGCATAACTATAATTTATAGGAAAATGTTTTATAAATAAGAATTTATGCAAAGTTGAATAAAGCCTACATACATCCTTATACACTGTATAGCTAAGCTATTCATTTGCGGATTATTAAAGACTACCAGCCTTATTTAATAGAATCCACTAAACAGATGAATAGTTATGCAGTGTATAAGGATTTATGTAGGCTCTATTCAAAGTTGTATAAATTCCTATTTATAAAAAATTTTCCTACAAATTATAGTTATGCAGTTCTTATATCAAAAAAAGTACCAAAATGGGAAATCTATTCCATTTAGATGTCATAATTAAATCAACAACTGTTTTTTTTTTCAATGAAATAGGTAAATAAATATCTAATGACAACAAAATGGAATCGAAAGGGAAGAGAATGTGTTCGTCAAATTGGGACGAACTTGGATATCTACGGGCTCCTCAATTGTCGCTGTTGAGGTCCGAACGGACAATTTCAATAATTTATTTGTTTCATATTTTCTATCGAAAATATTTATTTATTTAAATTCTTCATCGCTTAGTCATGGTAACACGATTTTAATTATATAAATCATTTCAAAAGGAAGAAAATTAAAAAGGCTTTTTTTGTTTTTTTTTTTTTATTTCTATTATGGATACCATGGAAACCATGACATTTTTACAATATAATTTCCTTATTCAGGCTCTATTCAACCTCAAAACGCGTTTAGCTTATTATGGCTCTATTCAAAGTTGTATAAGTTTTATAAATAACATTTTCGCGCTTAGAGGCATTATAAAGAATGTATAACTTTATGCAGGCTTTATGTGGCGTGTATAAATAAGGCTGTACATATTTATACTTAAATTTGATTAAGGTCCTATAAATAAATAAAAATTGAAGTTTAATATTATTTTTTAACCTAAAACAAAGCACTGAACGCATTCATTCGATTTGTCTCACCTGCCAGCTAATCAAAACGCTGCCAACTTCACATTACAACCGCCATTTATTTAAATAAAAAACTGCTTTTCCCTTAACAGCTTATTCATTTTCATTTTACAAAAAGCAATTTCTATTTCAATTCATCTCTACGTTGCAGTTGCGGTGGAACTTTTTTGTTATAATTTATTTATTTGCATAGTATGGGTTCCAAACAAACTAAATTCGAAGGAGAATATTTACCTCAAACTCCTCAGCCTCAGCATCAACCAATCACCGTCCAAACAGATTTCGGTGAAGACCTCGAAGATGTTTTAGATCCTAGATCGCCGCACATTTGTCGAACTCCTCTGAATGTAAGAAAAAATAAAACAAAAATTATTCAAAACTAAATCAAAAAATGTCTTGTTCTAGGAAATAGTACAAAAGAATGAAGCCCACATCTATCAGCAGGTAGTTGGGATTCCACCAATTTCAACAGAACAGCCAATGGGCTTCTTGCGAAAACGTTTCTTCAAAGGATTCTCGTATAGCCTGAACGATCCGCGGTCGCCAAGTGTTTTCCTAAATCGAACACCTCTGGTATTCGATGAAACGATCAATCTAGACGATACATTCTCGGACCTCTTTGTCGAGACTAAAATCCCGCGCGTGGAGACTCCTCTTGAGATTGAGACAACATTTAGCCCGCCTAAATTAGAAGAAAAAGATGGAAAATCCACAGAAAATGTACAGGAAAAAGGAGAAGTAGAACAAAAGACTGAAAAAGTAGAAGTTGTTACACCAAAAATCACCAAAACCCATCCGCAGGAAACCACAATGGAACGTGATCCCCGCTCCCCATCAATCGGTGTCGATCGCACACCAATTATCCTCAACGATGACGACGCACCTGATGAGGACGATATGATCGAGACAATCCTTTCCACTTTGTCGCTGAATCAGAAAATGCCAGCAAACAAACCACTCGAACGGATCCGCAACAAAAAGGTTACCAAAGCAACAACTACAACAACATCGGTCTCCCGTCGAGACATGATTTACGTAGATCGCGAGAACCACTCGACACCGGCGAAGGCTCCCAGAGTTGCCGGTGCCTTAGATTCTCCAGCAGCAGCAGGCAAACGAACGCCCCTCAGTTGTCTCAAGAATAATCCACAATTTAAATCGAAATCGGTTGAGGTTTCCGGGAAAACCCTGAAGACCCGTTTACCCCTGACAAGCTTCGATGATACGCTGCACAAGATAACGCCGGTCAAAAAAATTCTGCGCTATTCCAACATGGAAAACATTGAGAATTCGTTTGAATTTTGATATCAATATTAGTTTTTTGTAAATTTAAGTTTTTTTATTTTGAAATAAAATTTGCATCTTTTTAGTACAAGAGAAAAATCGTTCATTTTATGAGTTGTGATCCGAACTAAAGGGATTAAACCACATTGCAATGGTTGTTGTGGTTCGTTCATCTAAAAAAATCTGTCTTTTCTGTTTGATAGAATTTACCAAATCAATAACTTTGTCCCTTATTCACGATTCAGAAAAACATTCGTCTATTATTGTTTTATTTATTTTTATTTCTCCTTGTTCAGAGTTAAGCTTACACATTTTTTAAATCCCTCAAACGATAGCGTACTGTTCGTACAGGGCATTTCTCACTTTGTAGTATTCGTCCGACAGACAGCCTTCGAATGTGATCTTTCCCGTGTCGATTCGCCGCAATGCTAAAGTCCCATTGTTGCACCACAGCGCACCAGCCGAAAACTCCGAATTAATGTTGCTTCGCATCAAATGCTGCTTGAAGTCGGACAGTCGCAACTCGTTTATCAGGACTGTTTTGTGTATAGGTATTTCGTCCACGTCGAAGGGCTGGAGATTATAGATGTCCCTCTCGTTATTCTTGGCCGCCAATTCAGGTTGTTTGTTGTTCTTGTCGTTGACTTCTTGTACGCCCTCGATTTGTTTATTTCGCATGGTGATTCGCGAATCGATCCAGGCAACTTCGGCCGATTTGCATTTTTGGAATTGCAGCTGTGACACTAAGCCCTCGGTTAGGCGGATCTGGTAGATGTGTCTTTCTGATGTCACATCGATGACCTCTCCCTTTTCGGGTGTGAAGACTTTGGCGTTGATGTTTTGATGACAATGCTTGGCCAAAACCTCAATGGACTGGGGCTGTCCGCGGACGACGACAACCCGACGGGGACGAAGCTGTGAGAGAATCTTTAGCATTGATTCTCCATCTGAGCGTCCCTCGAAGTCGATGAACTGAATTTGGGCATTGATTTCGATGGTTTTGCGACTGCTGAGACATTTTGTTGGCTTCTCAAGCAGTTTTATTTCCTCCTTTTCTTTTTCGTCCTTTATCTGGGCCTCAGTTGCAGCCTGCTCAGTAGCAATCTCCACGCTACTGTCGGCGATGCGGTAATCTTCCAAGTTGATTATCTCTCCATATTCATCACTTTTTATTTTCCCTTCGGAGTACGGGTACATGACGTGGTGCTTTTTGTTCGATTTGAAGAACCCGATGTGCTGTTTGCTGCCCGGGCGAAGGACAATATCATGTCTACCTGTAATTACGCTGATTTCTATCTCGTCCTCGGACTCCGAGCTGTATTTGTCCTCTTTTTGAGTTTCGAGGAGACTGCTGGTCTTCTCCTGAGATCTCTGGTACTCCTCTAGTTCGTTTCCCTGGAGTTCGACCCGTTTCCGGACATCCAACTCTATAGTCCGTCCATTACCACCGTTCTCGAGCAGATCACGGGCGAGGGTATCAGGCGAGGATCTGGATGTGAGAATTATGCTGTTGTTGGGATTCTGCGCCCACATTAGAAACAACTCTCGGGCGAATCCACTCTCCATATCGGGGGTGCTTGCCAACACCACTTTGGGACTGTGCATCTTGAGAAGGTCGTTCATGTTGTGGCAGAACTTCATATGTTTGAACTGGAAGGGGTTGTTCCTGGCGCCCTCGAATGACTTCATAAGTTTGTCGCTCATCCATTCGATTTGTGACTTGGCAAACTCGATGACATTGTAACAGACGTTATTGAGGAGCGCCAGGGAATAGGCCATTAGACCGGATTCTTTATTTTTCCATAATTGATCTAGCATGTGGGCGAGTTCGAGTACTCTGCCGGCGGTATCGGCAGCAATTAACACATTTCCATTGTTTCGCACTGTTTGAAGGATGTTTGTCATCAGCTTTTCATCTCGAGCTCGGCGACGGGCTTGCTGGTAGCAGGCATTGAACGCATCAGTTATGAGAAGCGATGGTCTTTGCAGCCGTCCCAACTCGCAACTATTAAGATGTCTCTCCTTCTTGTGATTGTAGTCGATTGCGTACACAATATCTTCCTCACCATCCTTCAGGATTTTCCATATGGTCCCGCCTACCATGTGACCAGCTTGAATGGGACAAATGACAATGCCATAGCCTTTTCCCTTCAATGGCACCGTCTGATTGTATTTGAGTTGGATTATTTTGTCAAAAGCGGCATCCACATCGTCCAATGAATACAAATCGAAGTCGTACATGTTGTAGTGGGACATATAGAGATCGTACATGAACATTTGGCCCATCTTGAAGACGGGAATTGTGGCGTATATTGGGCAATTGAGACCCAATTTTCCAACCAGGTAGGGCAGAGCACCTAAGTGCACATTATCGGGATGAGATAGTAAGACTGCATCGATGGTATTGACATGCTTTTTAAGTTCCTTGGCGAAGTTCGGGTCGAACTTTTCGTCCCAGCCACAATCCAAGAGTATCCGAACGTCGTCTATTTGGAGCAAGTAGCATGGCGGTGACTCGTCCATGGCCCCAGAAAGGGTGTGCAATTTTATAATCGAAGTCATCACTTAAAAAGAAAAATCTTAATAGATAATATTAACTTGTAAACTACTCACAAAATTAAGGCAAACAAAAAAACACTGCCGGTATAAAATTAACAAAGTTGGAAATTTGTAAACTGAAATTCTATAATTTAATGAAATGTCAGCGGGCATTCTGCAAAATCTGCACAATGAAATGTCATTTATATTTTACTCTGAATTCCATAAAAATGAGTATGTTCAGTGAAATGTAATGAAATAATAATTTCTTCTACTACGTTTTCAATTGATACGGATTGACTTATTAATAATTTGCTATTTCGTAGAAAGTGTTAGTTTTAATTAATATTTAAAATATAATCTCGAGTCATAGTTCTCAATTACTTTTTTCCCTTTAATTTACAAAAATCATTTTTATTATAATACTTAACTATACGAAGCGTTTTGCTTACTTTAAACTAACGCTAAATCTCCTTTTTTAAATTAGTTTTTTAGTAACAAATTTAGTTTCATCTTTTAGATTTTAATTTATAGAAAATCAAATATAAAACATTTTGATTTATAAAAAAAACTATCATAACACTGTTTGTCTGACCACAAAAAAAAAAAATTCCCAGAACTATGCAACTAATAGTGTAATTATTTTTGTTTTTATGATTTTTATTGTTTTGGCATTTTTCCCGCCTTAATTTATGATCGTAAAGTCTTCCATATTTTCTATTTCCATCAATTCCTAACTTGTCCTTTTCCGGTCCAAGTTGCTAAATGGAACTCTTATTTCTTTCTATCACTGCTCCTGCTCTAGTCACCAGTCGGTTGCTGTAATTTTTTTTAATTTTTTCTTCTTTCTGTGTTTATATAAAAAAAAACCAACAAAATTTGTATATGTCTATAGATTTAGTTATATATCAAATTTTATAATAATAAAACTAAAAAAAGTTTGTTGAAAAATAAACTAAAATTTGAAGAACCTAAAGCTAAAAAAAAAATACTCAACCTCTCTACTCTCAAGTAAAAAAAAGAAGAAGAAATTATAATAAAACATTTATATTATAAAAATTTCGTGGGTGATAAAACTATAAAAAATCGTCTTCTATTGTTTATTCACGATTTATTGGATTTAAGTTCTGTGCAATCAATTTTTATTTAATCTGATTTTTCCATACATATATGTAAAAGAAGGTGAGTGCTGGGAATAGTGTATACGTAACATGCACATGGACTGTTATCAATTTATCAGTTACACAGTTTTTGCAGCATTGGATTACTGTTGGTTATTGTTCCGTGTTTAGGCCGTTATGTAAATAAAGTTTTTTTTTCTATTGAACAATTTTTGCGGCTTTTTTATTGTGGGTTTAATATGAACGTTTATTCAATCGATGAATGTATAAAAAAGCTTTCTGCAATTGAATTTTGCTATTAAAGTTTGAATATGCTTTTGCTTTTTTCAAAACTTCTTTTTTTTTAATGTAATGCAAACTTGAAAGTAAAACATATTTAAATAGGTAAAAAATCATTTTTACAGCTTGGTAACTAAGGAAAGGAATTTCGTCATGCAAAAAGATAAAATTCACAGCAAGAAATACAAACTTTAAAATTTTTCATTTAGTTCATTATTTAGTGAATAAGAATCGACGACGGTTTTATCGCGTCAGCGATATTTAAATCGTAATAAATATTTAATATGACTTTAATCAACAAAAATGCTTAGAATCAAAATTACCTAGCAAAACATTTTGTTATTGTTGAAATTAATTAAATTAATTTGTCAAAAACGATTATTCTTGACAACCAATTAACCCCTTACTGATCATGATCAACAACATCCTTTTGTCGCTTGTTCAAAGATCAAGTTCAGAAATTTCATCAGAATATACCGTAAAGTTGATCTTTATTACTTTTATGTAATTTCTTCATGACTAACTAATAATAAATAATTAATTGATTTATCTAGATGTTTTATTTCCCCAGGTGGCAAATTTTATTTATCAATAAATGATTTATATTATTCCTCTACTAAATATTTCGAATTTATACAAACAAATTATCACAAATATGCACCTAATTTTATTATCAGACGTATTTGCTACTTGCCACTGCATTTATGAATAATGACAAATATTATAAATCAATTACGAATTAACAACAATTTAAATTTGTTTGAATTAATCTAATTGTCTACAATCATTTATTAATATTTAGTTTTTTTTTTAATTCATTTTCATTCACTTATTCAGGTACTTTCCAGATTTATAATTGACAATTCAAGGAGCTAATTATACTATCCATAATTTATAATGGCAGATAGATTCTTCAGGTATGTATGACGTATGAATAAGTAATATTTCAATAGTTGATATTTTTGTTTAGTTATAATAATATATTCCGGTTCGCGGCCTGATATGGCAAATGGTCAAATGACATATAACTATCTTAAGGAGACGATTTTTGTTACCTAGTTTAATGACAAACAATTGGTTTAAATTTAACCGATTTCAAACTAACTTATCCCTTCTATCCAACCAACAACAGCTTGTACCCAGATGAAGCCAATAGCTTCATCAATTACAACTCTTCATGTCTGCAGTCGAATGGACTGGTAACGTCCTCTTCATCAGCACAACAACTCCAATCGCAGTCTCAGTCACAGAGTGACTATGGTTCAATTACTTCATCATCATATTTCGGACCAAATGCTCTCGATATGAACAACAATCCTATCTGCCAGAGCACTGTCATCAGCGGGACTGATCTAAACAATGGTCGCAGCAACTCCATGATCAATTATTTCGGCAGTCAGCAGAATTACAACAAAATCACGACCAGTGGGCCTTCCTTATTAAAACAGACGAGTAACGGCTACAACCATCAGGCTTACATGCCACCTACAAGTATGTCATCTTCAATCGGAAATCAACAACTGGGGCAACAGCAGTGTCAGTACACGCACAATAATGGCACTGGCTGTTTTAATCGGAATCGCTACATGCCCTACAATCACAATCGTATATGTGCTGCTGCAGCAGCGGCAGCCGCTGCTTCTACCTCATCCTTAGGGAACTCCATCAATTCAGTCTCAACTGCGACCTCCTCGTTGAATATGCAATTCCAGCAATTTGCTCCTATCTACCAGAATTGCTCCACTTCTTCCATTATTCTGTCGCAGTCAAACGGATCGGGAACCTATGACAATAATTTAGATCTTGATTTTAGCTATGCGCGTGCTGTGGTCGCTGGAACGGCACCGACTGCTGCAACCACGTCAGCCAATACTAGTACGACAGGAGTTACCAGTGCTACAAATTCTAGTGCCAGCAATGGAAAGACTACTGGATCAGCCACCATGCAATATCAATCGAATGGATCTTCACCAGGAAGTGACGTTAACCAAGTGGTCACGTTACAAATCAACAACTTGGACTATTCAATGGACGAAACAAGTCTTAGGAACTTCCTTATCAACCAACTAAAGCCGATAACCCCGGTCGTGTCATTGGTTTTCGAGGGAAGTTCCTTTGCCAAGGTCACAGTGCCGAATCTAAATTTCGCCAAACAAGTTGTTGCCAATTTGCACCGTAAGAAGATCGGACACAAACGTATGATCGTTTCGTATACCCGTGACTCATCTCTAACGGAATTCAACACCCTACGTTGCCAAGTAGCCGGCCTACTCAAAGACGTCCCTTACTACACTTTGCCGATGTACAAATTCCGCGAACTCTTTCAATCACGCTTCAAAACATCCATCAGTGTCCTGGACCTTTATAAGATGCAAGACATTTGCAACATAAATGCAGATGGCAATGAGGAAAAGTTCATAAGCCTTCAGCCGGAGCTTTTCAACTCGCTAGACAGTAGTCCCTTGATGGAAGGTCTACAGCATAGTGTTCCATATTGCACGGTGCACTTCAAAAGGGAGCAACACAAGGGTTGGGCCGAACAAGAGATCGAGCCATTGCCCAACGTTTGTATGACTATATCGGAGATCGAGCAAATAATTTATCCCTTACTAAAAACCCATCCCGGAGACGTTCCAGTGGCCAGTTTGGTGCACTGCATCGAGGGAGAGTTGAATATTCAGATAACAAAGAACGACAACGGGGTGAATCTTGAACACCTGGTCTGTTGCGTCCATGGAATACAGATCAACACAAACAGCTTTGGAAACAAGATCTTATTTTGTTTGGAGCCGGAAAATGCCTTGGGAAAGGATAGTGGGGATGGAAGGTTCTACGCAAAGAACGCAACAGTTTCGGATCCACTCTATCAAATCTCGAGAGAAGTTGTGGAACTCATGAAGATGTCTCCAAAATCTACCATGAAGTTCAACCGCTTTATCCCGGCCTACCACAACCATTTTGGCAAACAGTGCCGAGTTGCCGACTACGGTTACACCAAACTGATCGAACTCTTCGAGGCCCTCTCGACTGTGGTCCAGATCATGGGAGATGGCGAGAACCGCCAGATAACTCTGACCCATCGCACCCAAGTACGCCGTTTCACCTCCGATCTGTTGCGAATTCTACGGGCTTTGGCAAATAAGTCGGTCCTCTTGTCCCAATTGCCATTGATCTTCTCGCAAATCCAACACCGTGGATTCGATATCACCGACTACGGAGTCTGTGACATAGTCGACATACTCGACGGATTAGTGAACTCGAACATCGTCACCGTTTCGACAGTTCAAAATGGCAAGGACATTCTGATATCAATACCACAGCGCAAACAAACCTCAACTGAAATTGAAAAGACGAGCATATTTGCCAGTGAAGTAGTGGAACTATTTCGCAGCGCTCCACAATACTCGATATTGTTTCAGAAATTCGTTCGTTGCTACCACTATCACTTTGCCTATCAATGCCGCTTAAGTGATTATGGGTTCTTCAAACTAGCCGATCTAATGGAGGCCATTCAAGGAGTAGTAGAAATGGAACAGAACAATGATGAAGATAAGAAAGTTTTTCTCTCGCCGAAGATAGCTCGTCGGGTGTTCTCCGAACAGCTGGAGGAATTAATTCGAGAATTCACTGGATCATCAAAGACTTGTATGAAGCTGGATGAAGTCTTGGAATTACATAAGAAAAAATTTGGTTACAATATTCAGCCACAAGTTTTGGGAGTTGCTGATATCGAAGAAGGCATCACAATGCTACCATTTGTAGAGGTGAGTCTTGTTATATGTACATACATATTTTTATTGAATATCCATTCTATTTTATTCCGAAAAGTCCTGTTCTTCGGACTTAAATTACTTAAGTGATCAAAACCAATTTTGTTTTCCAAATTATTGAAATATTTTTAGGTGCTAAAGAATGAGAACAATATTTGGATCATCTGCCACAATGACAATGCCATATTTCGTACTCAATGCTATCGTTCTTGTAATCTAATTCAAGAGCATGGAAAAGAAAAAGTCCCTATGAATGATTTCATAAGCTTATTTAGCCTCAAGTACCAAGAGACATTAACAGAGACTTCTATTGCTGCAATGAAACATGCAGTCGAGGTAAATTCAAAGGTTTTGTTTTTATCTATACATACATAACAACGATTTTGGCTTTTTTTTCTAGATTATTGCAGATCATGATACAAAATTCATTAAAATCTCATCCTTCATGAAATTCCTCATGGGAGTCATTCAATTCATAGAGCATCGGACAATGCTCTTATCAGAAATTAAGAATGCTCTCAATGTCGAATGCATTAATTGCTTTCAATACGGGTTTCCCAATTTATACACGATTTTGCGTGCCTTTCCCGATGTTTTTTCCGTCAACACTGGACAAACCCAGGAACGCAGTGAGATTTCCCTCATTCTACAATCAGAACTAGTTCAACCCGTATTGAATTCACGCAACTCATCGAGCCAATCCAATCAACCAAAACAACAACAAGGCTCCAAGAAGTTATCTTCAATAAAACTACGCCCACTGCAGCGTCTTCCACTGAGTGAGAACAACAATAACAATCGTTCTTCGTCATTAATCAACAAGACATTGGATGTGGTGACGACTTCTTCCAAAATTCCACCACAATCCAACAAAGGACCATTGATTGGTTCACATTTTTATCCAAAACAACAATCAATTCCCACCAACAAGCAGCCACAAGCTATATTGGCTAACAATAATAACAACAATAATAATAATAATAATATTTCTGGTGGCAACATGAGCAGTAGTAATAATACATCAACTAACAGCAGTTGCTTCAACAACAGTAGCTCAAACAACAACAACAACAATAACTTCAATAGCATATTGAATACAACGGCGACATCTTGCAGCAACAAGGAGAACTCATTCAATATTTCAGGATTCAATGTGTCATTCAATTCTTCGTTGAATTCCCTCTCCGATCCGAATACGAGTATGGGTAGTGTTAATAGCACAACTCCAGTGGGTTTCTCCAAATTATGGGATCGTCGCCGAGGGAACTACTATAATAGTACTACTGTAAACGCTAATCACACTGAACAGGCCAATAATTGTGTTTTCGAAATGACAACGAATATGCAGATGTGTCCGGTTTATGAACCCCCTAAACCGGATACGCCACCATCTGATGTAAGTTTTATTCATTATTATTTTCTCAATCAAAATATTTAAATTTTTGATTCAAACTTATTTCAACTAATTTTTATTTAGAACATGCCATTCTGGATTGATCCGATTTGGGCGAATATTAATAGTGAAAAGCCACCAAAAATTAATCCGGTGAGTAAATTTGCATTATTGAAATTTCAAAAGTGTCCGGTCAATCCGGATAGCTTTTAGTTCATCTGACTGGTATAAAGTGATCTATGTAAATATCAAATTACAAATTCAGAATTTGTAAGAAATATGTGAACTGATGCTTTCAAAAAAATTCAGATCGATTACATTTTAAATTAGTTTTTTGAACCCATAAATTTTGTTGAATTCAAAATTTTCTACAAATACTCCCAAAATATTAACTAAATTACATTTTCAGCTCAATATCAAACTTCAACAATTTAAGGCTTTCAATGTCTCACCAATGATTTTGTCTCCATATACTTTATCAAAAACCGAAAACATGAAACACCAAATGTTTAATTTTGATAATCATGATCGAAATATTGCCTGAAAAAAGAAAAAAACAATATTTACTGTTTAAACAAATTAGCAAAATATGTAGGTACTCAAAAAATACAATACAAAACTAAATGATTTTATTATTTATTATATATATATTATTTAAAATTATGTCGTGCAACTTGTTATAAAAAAAGAATATCTTGATGATGTAAAAAAAATTATTAATATCGTTAGCACGCTGGAAATGTTTTGTTAGATTCATTTTTTTTTTATTTTTATATATAAAATAGTTAAGGTTTAGTATATCTCAATGCGATTTTTTTTAATTTTATAATTCTTGTAGAACTTTTTCGTCGGTTAAAAAAACAATAATTATATTAATTCAAATATTATAATTAAATAACAAATTTTTAACTTTTAAATTTAAAAGCGGAATTGTATAAATTTTGTTGATCAAAAAGATAAAACATATATTGTAAATTCGGAAAAATATCCTAGAAAGAATGTAATATAAAAATATTTGTTAAGTAAATACAAACTGCATGTCAAAGTTGTAAATTTTTTTTTTTTCAGAATAACCGTCTTTTACGTCATGGGGTCCAAAAGTACCCCAGAGCATGTTTGAGCACTCGTAGCTTTTTTGTTTTTCATTTTTTTCTCCGTGAGGTTAATGCTCAGTGAACAAAATTAAATTTTGACCACTGATATTTTTACGAATTTTTTTGTGATTTTTTTCTGGAAAAAAATCGATAAACCTGAAATGGGGTCAGTTTGTACCCCACTATAGAATATCTAACAAAAAACATATTTGTTCCTATTATATTTTTTTGTATTTCAATTTGAAAGGGGAACCGGAAATCGCTATCCAAGGAAGATCCGTGAGAAATTAAATACGTATAGCATTTCTTATCAGTTTTGAAAGCCAAGCAAATAGAAGATAGAATATTTTCAAATGACTTGAAAAACTAGTTGTCTAATAAAACATGGACAAATGGACCCCATGACATGATTGTACCGTTTTTTGCCTTGATGTAACGGAGAGTTAAAGAACGATGTTTTGTAGCTTTTGTTGACCATACATATAATCCTCTACAAATCAGTAGAAAAGGGATTTTTTTGTCTGGTTCACTTAGGCGTATACTCACTTTTTGAGTTAGTTGAGTTCAACAAATTTTCTTACATTTTATACTTGTCTGGTTTATAATTTATTTTACCTAATTCAAATCTAATTCAAATCTCCAATTAGGCACGTTTGTAACATTGTGACATTAGTTGTAATTCAAAATCTATAAAGAAGAAGGAAAAATTAGCATTTTATCAATTAGAATGCGTGAAAGTTGGTGTATTTTCCAATTATAGCCAATGATGTCATGAATATAAATATGTATGTATGTATTATCTTACATGTGTCTGATTTAGGAGATGTAATATGAAATTAATGTTTTACATATTTGATTTCAAACTGGGTTGTGTGACTTAAGGAATATGTTTATCCCTAAATTGTTTGACGTAGAAATTTATGTGCCTAAGAAAATTATTGTGATCTCCCACAAACCCATCTCCATTCTAGAATTCGTTAAAAAAAAAACCAAATTATTCTGGTTTTTTCGCAAATTATTTAAAAATTAAAAAAAAACGTAAGAATTAATAAAAAATCAGGTCTTCTCAATCAAAGACACATAAGAATTAGAAGAACAAGATCAAGCCAAACCTTTAAAAAAGAACCTCTTACTTAAAGAACTACAGAACTACGTCACAATGAAGTACACATGTATAATGCTGCAAAGTTTATTGGATTTGATTTTGTGTATAGACATTTTAGACTTTAAAATTAAATTTAGAGAACATAAATTAGTATACACACAACTTAACCCTTTCACATACATAGTTAATGGTCTATTTTTAATACATCAGATGCTGTGAATTCTAATTTCCTATATATAGTATGTACATATGTACAAGCAGCTAGATTTTACTTAAAGTTGATAGAGTATATAACAGACTTGACTAAATTATTAGAAAGGTGACACCATGTCAATTAATTATTATGATTTGTTTTCTAATGCGTATTTGTATATTTTCAAAACGAGTGTAACAAGTTTAAGACTGATAATCTTATTGATTAACAAAATACTTACATACATATGTAAGTAATCACGCAGATGTAATATCTCACGTGGAAAAACATGTGAAGCTGATAGTCCGATATTAAATTTATATACTTTCAAGAAAACTGATGAGGCCTAGGTCAGTAAACTTGAGAAATATGAACATGGGCTTAAGTCCTTCCAAACGAGAGTCATTGATTCCTAAGTGCAAAAAATAACTTTATGTTAAGGTCCAGAAAACATATGTAAGGTTTACCTTAAGGCATGTTTCTAATCTCGGGTTTGTCAACAAATTCCCTTCACTCACTACCAAGTTATATGTGCTTGTGTTAATATAATTTGACAATTAATTATATTTTTGTTTTCAAGTTTTTTTCACGTTTAAAGTTCAAAATGGCGCGACGTCTGAAGATCAAAATAATTACTCTCATCCAGAATTGTCTTCCCAAGAACTCAAGTCACTTATAATTCACTTCTTGAAATTGTCAAAATAAGGAAGATAAAAGACAAAATTTTCAGTTTTGTTTGTAGGGTTTGTAGGAGTTTTCACATTTTTCGCATCCAATTTCGTTAATATCGCTGAATTTAATATTTCCCTGTGAAATAAAATCTTATAATTCTTATCATAAGATACATATAGGTACCTATCTGCAATTTTTGATTCAAAGATGGCTGTTTGCATCATTATATCAAAATCAAACCAAAGTTCAAAAAGTATTTAACTACAATTATTTTATTTTATTGAAAGTTGTTTAATTTTAATTCATAATAATTATCTAGCACTATAAAATTATACATTTAGTTCTTAGAAAATCAATTTAAGGAAATTGAGATGCATTATTTCACATGTATTATAAATATTGAATATGCTTTTTTAATTGTTTCAATAACAACTTTCGATATACGGTCAAGCTCCATGTTGATAGTTTGTATTTTTATAATCATTCTTGTATAAAAACCACAACAGCTACATATATTTAATTTGAGGTAATTTGAGGTGTAATATTAGTATAATAATAATTGA
This sequence comes from Scaeva pyrastri, assembly GCA_905146935.1. Lineage (NCBI taxonomy): Eukaryota > Metazoa > Arthropoda > Insecta > Diptera > Syrphidae > Scaeva > Scaeva pyrastri. The sequence continues at coordinate 51,268,162 of LR989927.1, forward strand.
ATTTGTTTTTTTTTTCTTCAAATAAATATCAGTTACGTATAGAACACCCGTATTACCTAATATGTACTTAAATAAAGGCTTATCCATAATTGCTAGTCTTAAAGGTATTCTAAGGTAAACTTTAAAATTATTGTTCTTTTAAACTATACACTGTAGTGAAAAAGTTTTCAGTCGTTTAAATTAAATGATAAAATTGTTTACTATGTTGATGGTTTCTCATGTCTGACAAATTAAAAAACTGTTCTTGCTTTGGGTAGGTTTACTTGCAATTCAGAACTAAATTTTCAGCTAACATAATCAAAATCATTTGACATACCGAATGCTCTGCTACTGAACAAAAAAATTTCAAAATAAAAAAACGGCTTAAAACATTTGTATGACTCTGTCTATATATTTAATAGTATATTTATGAGTAGTTAGTCTAATAGATTTGTTGATGCTCTTAGGACGATAAATACAAACATATGTATGTTATTAAAATTGTTTTCGAAGCAATTAAATTTTCTTAGAAACATACCTTTTTTTTGTGTTGCGATGTTAACAAAATGGATAAATTCATACCTTTAAAATAACTAACAACTAAAGAAAGCGACCTTGAGATTAGATTGGCCGGATGGTCAAAATTATCTCATGCGTAGTTGAATACTCAGAAGTCATTTAATATAAAAATTCGAAGATAATCTTATTAATTAAGGAGTTAATTTGCTGTAGATTTATTAAAGCTTCCAATTTCTATTTGTTTTTGATTTTTTTGTTTTTCAAATCTATCACATTTTCACAGTCCCACAATTACTCGTATGTAAATAAATGAATTTGTGTTGTAGATGTAAACAATATTTAGTGATAAGATTGTTAACTGTGGTTAGTTATGTTATTGTTATTGTTATTTCAATAACAGACATACAAACAATTGTATTTAGTCATTTACCTAAGAGAGTAAATAAATAAAATGAATACATTATCTGCCAGACGATTTAGCGCCACCTTATCGTCAAATACAATAAAGATTAAGATAAAATAATAAATAACTTTTGTATCCACAAGTATGTACTTTTTGTTTATTCAGTGAGTACTTACTAGCAATATTTTTATAATTGCCTTAAGTGTTGTGTTTACCTTTGTACTGTGACTTTAATGGGCTTGTAAGTTGTTAGTTGTTAGTTGTCAGTTGTCACCCTGATTGGTGATCTTAATGCCATAATTTTATTGATATGATATTTTAATTATTATCATGTCATATTAAAACGGTTTATGGACACAGGTAATAAGTTAATAGAATGATTGAAAAAACAGCGGGTTTGCAGATATGTCAAAACACTGATGTTGGCATTATTGAGGGCCTCCATTTTACAAGAAATTGGGCGTTTTTATTGATCACATCTAGTTTTATATTCTATTAGATTAATTTACTGTTATTTTAACAACATAAGATTTTGATTACCACTCATTGTTTTAATTATTTTGTTGAGTAATTTTTTGAATACAATTCAAATTTTTGCGAAATCAAAAAATTTGTACTGCTTTTTCTGACAAAAAAAAAAATATTATGGATGTTATATGTATTTGTTTATACTTCAGTTAAAACTGAAATGTTTGGTTTATATTTGCAATGACCCATTTTGATAAACAAAAAACGACCATTTTTATTCTACTCCAAATTGTTTGTTTATACTTGTAATCTCAATTGACCCCTAACGCCTAACGGTAACGACAGCTCATGTTTCTTATCAATGACAAAAATTGGTTTAAAATATATAACAAATCACTCAAATCAAAAAGATCCGTGTGATCCATTTTTGATTCGTGGGAGAATGAAATTATAATTTTTTGTGAATTTTAAATGAGCCATTTTTCACAGAATTTGACAATTAAAATGAAAAATTTAGTGCATGAACTTAGATGTCATTTTCTAATTTTCTAAACGCAACAAAACTGTTTTATTTTTATATAAGATTCATTAATTGAATTCATCTATTTAAAGTTTTCTCATATAAAATTATTCAAACACCATAATAAAACAAAAGAACTACACATGTCAGTAAGTTGCAGGTATTTTGTGAGGTAATTCACAATTAATTTTTTACTCAATTAAAAATAGATTAATAAAAAAAAATCTAATTCAAATCTGTTCGGCAGGGGAACATAATCTATGTGGGGTGGTAAATTTTTAAATTTATTTTCCATGGATGAAATTAAACATTCTGATGATTGTCAACCCAGTGTTCCAATACACCCACACAAGGCATTACTTTTTAGAACTTCGTCTTCCAGAGTTTCTCTCTCTATTAAAATAGATCATCTTAAGCTAAGCACAGAGTTGCTCTTATTTAGCTTGGTTTATTTTCTTATCAGTTGATTTGTTTTTATTAAAAAAATAATACACTGAGTGCATGAATACATTTTTCATAACGCTGCCGATTGCGCTCCGTTCGGCAATGTTATAAATATTTCTCTTCAATCTTAATATGATTCAGTTTGAATTTTAATATTCTAAGGAAAATTAAAAATAATAATATAATATTAATAACACAACAAAATAAAAAAAACGAATATTATTAAATAGGTATAAGAATTTATTTATGAAAACAATTAATTCTTTAACTCTTATGAAATCAATTAAAAAAATAAAAACATTTCGAAAAATAAGTGCGTTCATGTTATTATCTTGTGTTTCGTGGATTTGTGTTTTCCTGTGACACCATTTTCAACAGAGCAGTTCATCCAGACATTTTAAGTATTTTTGGATAAGTACAAACTTATTATGTTTATTCAATTTCAAAGTAAGTATTTGATTGTGTTTCTAATCAAAACAAAAAGTTGACTACTTACAATTTAAAATAAATTGTTTAATTTAATGAATTAACAAAAACAGACAAAAATTAACGAACACAAATCAACAACTATAGAAAAAGGGAGATAAATGAAAATTTAAATACATAAATATATAAGTTCAGTGATTTATAGATTTTAGTATTCATGAATAAATAAATAAATCAGCTAATAAGTTAGTTAATTAATAAAACCATAAGTGATTATCAATAAATTAAAGAAAATCTGTTATAAAAATGAATAAAAAAAGATGGTCAGTTGAAGAATTTAATTTTTTTTTTATTACTTAAGTACAAATAATTATTTATTGAAAATATGTTGTTGTTAACCCAACTGATCATTGAGCTTCAACAGTTTAAATTTTTTTTTTAAGAATACGAAATTGAAGGTAATTCATGGTAATAATTGGACATATATTGTTTTTTAATTCTTAAGAAAACGATGGCATTTGCTTGTTGGAAATCTAGAGCTGAATGAATTTACCCAATGTGCAATAAGAGTTAAAGTTTTAGAAGCAATACTTTCTATACCAATATCAGATAATATTAGTTACAACTTTCAAATCAGTCAGTTAATTAATAATAAATCAAATAAATAATTAGACATTAAACCCAAATAATAATGGCTCATTCAAATTATAAATTTCAGGTGAATTTCTTCAAGTTCAAGGTCGTCGTTATTGAAAAATTAAGAAATATAGGTTACACATTTATATTTCAAATAAATTGAATTACATATGTACATACATATAATTTTTTTAGGGCACTTTCTGATGTCAAGTATGCATTGTTTAAATTGGTAATATAATAAAAAAAACACACACACATATTTGCTATATAGATTTTTATTATAAGTTCCTTATCAACTAACCTATTAAGAAGCTGCAGTAAAGAATTGTACACCAAGCCCTGGTAATCTTAACTACACGTGCTGGTCCAAACAAAGAACTAATGTTTGTTTATATATTTTTTCGAAGTGTATTTTTCAACTATGTATTTTCTTATCTGAGAACACAAAAATCTATGTCACCATACAAATTTAATTCTGTTTTCGAAATAAGTCGATAACTTCAAGCAATCATGTATCGTTTCGTTTAATTATGTGTGTGTAGTTTTAAAAACGCTCGATAAAAACCGGCATTAAAGTGATTACATGTATTTTAAAAGTGTAGCAAAAAAAACGGACCCCCTCTCCTATCAAAACAAAGTTTTGTTTATTTTCTAAATAAAAAAGCAAACAATACAAAAATTCGATGCCTACCTTAATTTTTCTTGAAAATTAAAACAAAACCAAAAAAAATTTAATTCAAAAGTTCATGACACCTCTTCGTTCTTTTAATCGAATAATGTAGGGCAAACAAATTAATTCGCAATTTCGCATTTCTTGTTTTTTTTTATTTGATTATTATATTCCAATTCAATTTTGTCATAACCAAAAATCAAACAAAGAGTAACAATTATTGCTTACACATTAAATTTAGCAGTTTCATTATATGCACTATGCACATATGTATATGTTTATTGTATTTTTTGTATATTTAAGTTTTTATTTCAAAAAAGCCAAAGTTCATTCGTGGCCAATTTTCTATCAATAAAAAATTCTAATCACCATATCAAAATATTTATGCAAATCGTTTACCAATTAAACAAAACACCACAGCGCGATTAAAGTTATGCAAGTTAATGTGTACTAAAGTACTCCTGGGTCAGTAGGCACTTTCAGCTATTATACCGTACCTAAGTGAGCGCAATTTGATAGACTTACATTAGAGATATTTTAATCGATGTGTAAAGATAATCAATCAGAAAAGATCTTAGATCAGTAAACGATTAAACAAAATAATATAATAAGTAACTAATTAGCTTCAGAGAGTTATTAAAAAAAAAAAAAAAATGTAAACGTTTCTATTTCGTTACATCATTGAGACCCCCCTGTTAACTTTTTGTCTTATTTACTTAGCTGTTATATTATAATGATTGACATATTATTGAGATAAAAGATTAATGAATATAATAACTAATAAATAATAAAACTGGTATAATTAAGGATAAATTGTTATTTGTAGGATTTTAATAAATTAAAACAAAAAAAAAAACTAAATAACCTATCCCATCATTGTTTATTTTTAGAACAAAAACTAGAAAACGCTGACAAATGATTAGTAAAATTAAGATGTAAAGTAAGTTGAGAATGCGAATATTATGTGGAATATAATAAATTCTATAGATCAACCTTTGACCATTTTGAATATAAGGAACAGAACAAAAATTCAAACATTTCTATGTAAATTTCGAGCTTCGATTTCGATTTCGACATTAAGAAATTTTCCACTCTCATCGCACATTTTTCTTGATGAACAAGAATTGTGGCGATTCCTGTTTTTTGTTGGGTTTTTGGTAGTGTTTAAAATTTATAATATTCTTGTTAGTATTTTTTGTTGTATAAAAACAAAACAAGTCTCCTTCGGCTTTGTGGTCAGTAGAGATTTTAAGAAGCAATTGGAAACATCTTAGGAGTATTTTTTTTATGGAATAAAACGCATTAAAACAATAAACAATAATTGAACTGGGTGTTTGTAAAATTTGCATCAATTTACATTTGAAATTTGAAATTTTTACGAATTTACACGTTTTTTTTTAATAGTCCAGTCAAAGAACTCTCATCTGTCAGTTCATTCAAATTTATATTGCCATAACAAAAACATGTGGCAACCCTACTACCAAAAACAGTCATTTAGCCGATTGGTATTTATATTAGTGGATAGTGTCAAAGTTCGGAAATTATTTTTGAATCATACATATAATGAAAAATGACAATACATGTCCAGATGTAGATTACGAGTAGATACTTACATTATTACATATGTGATGAAAAGATTGATTCGTTACCCAATTTTGTATCAATGACCGGCTTTTCATAAGAATTTCATTTTATGTTCATGTTATTTACATACATACTATGTATAAAGGAGTTTGATTGACGTTTCTGTCTAATTACGGAAAAATTCGCTGTGAAAATCGCTCCTTGCAAAAATTATTAAGTTGCCTGGCAGAGAGGACTGCAGATTCAATTTAGCTCATGGAAACGATAGATACTGCAGGGATGTTCTGAATAATCTTATTGCGAAAATAGATGAAAAACACAGAATTGATTGCGTAAACATGGCAGCATCATCAGTGCATCGAGCTACATACAGAATTTTGAGACACAATTTTTGTGAACAAAATTATTTCCACAATAACAACAGTCAAGCCCTAATTTCGGCCCTTTTCAAGATGCAAGGCGAATTTATACGTCTTAATTATGTTCCACATCGGCCAGACTCACCAATTGTTTGCAGCCTTTGCAATTTATCAGAGAGAAAAGACATAATACAAGAAGTTATAGCCCTTCTTAACTGTGAAAGCGATGTAAAGCAACTTTTTTACTTCTACAAATCAGCATTTAACTACCGTAACAAAATTATTACTGAAAATTTTTAACTTAAAATCGATTTTACATACATTTACATATATACTTTTTTTCACATTGTCCTCCACATATGTACTTACATCCTTTTTTTATTTTTGTAAAATTCAAGAACTTAATATACATACACTGCCAATCACTAGGATGAGGCCACATGAAAAATCTTATAAAATATCAAAAAAATGAAAGAAATGTTTGCAGTTTTTGGTTTTCAAACATTTATTTATTAAGTTTTTCTCCATTAATAATGAGTATGCCCCCCATTTTTCGATATGACCTCTATTAGACGGTTTGGAATGGAATCATAAAGTTTTTTTAAATAGTCAAGTGAAATCTCGTCCCAGGCATCACGGATAGCTTCAATTAAGGAGTTCTTGTCTTCAAATTGTCTACCGCTTTCATAAACTTTTCGAGATAGCCATGCCCATACGTTTTCGATTATGTTCAAGTCCGGTGAATAGGGTGGCCATGGCAAAAGCTCTACGTTTTCTGATAAAATCCAGCTTTTGACAACCCTGGAAGTGTGGATGGGGGCATTGTCTTGTTGGAAAATCCAAGGCAGAGGTCCAAAAATATTTTTCATCTTCGGAAATGACCGCTCCAACAAGCATTTGTAGCTCTTTCCGTTCATTGTAGAAAGAAACTCCAATTCGATTTTGCCATAGTAGGTGATAGCTCCCCACACCATAACACCTGATGGACGGCTGTGATGTCTTCCCAAAATTAGTTCCTCTTTTCTTAAATCATGGAAATAAAAGTTGTAACCATCGCATCGGGGCCGTCAAGGTTAAACTTTTTTTCATCCGAAAAGACATCCGAAACCATCGACTGCTCCAAGAGACATGTTCTGTTGCAAAGTTCATTCGCAGCTCCTTGTGTACTTGCTTTAGAACAGGTTTCTTTTTGAGTTTTCTTCTCTGGATAGTACCATCTTTTCTTATTATCCTTCGGACTGTCGAAATACTGGATGATACTCTGCTTTTGGACCTTATTTTAGTAGCTGATTGAGTAGAATTTGAAGCAATACGTAAAATTAACCGCTTTTCTCGGGATGTTGTTGCTTGGGCTGTGCGTCCTTTTTGGTTTTTTCCATAGTTTTGAGAATCAGCAAGATAGTTGTTTACAACTGTCTTACTTCTGTTCAGCTTCCTTGCTGATTCTCGGCTTGAGAGTCCCATTTCCTTGAAAGCATCGATTTGTCCTCTTTCTGCCACTGTCAACGTCTTTCCGGAACCCATTTGTGATTGAAATTTAATAAAAAGAGTTATTTGTATAACTTTCTTAAATATTGCAACCAAAATTTTGCAAAAAATTGCCGATGTCAACTTCTACAACGAAATATTCGCAATGGCCTCATCCTAGTGACGCACTTTTTTATATCCCTTTTAGGTAGCCTATTCATTAATGTAGGGAAATTCCAACGGTCTTTTCTAATTAACTCTATAATTGTATCACTTTGTTTTAAGAAAATAAGTACCTACTCTCATGTAGTAAAATTTTCCGGGTTAACCAAATTCCAACAGGTATACAGATCGAAAATCGGTTGAAAAATATGTGGCCTCATCCAAGATTGGCAGTGTACATATGTACTTTAAAACAAATTGATATCCAATGTTCAATTAAACGTCAATCAGGCAGACGGCAAAGCCATGCTAACTGTTTACATATGTATGTAATATAAATTTGTAATATTTGTAAATCAGAAAACAAGCAAATAAATAAATCTTATCTAGGAGTTTTAGGGTTTTGTAAAAAAAATAATGTATTGGATACCTGTTATCTTAAAAAACTCATTTTATTTAGATTTTTGTTTTAAGACTATACCATCAAGAAAGGTGAATATGTTTGTTGCACTTAATGTTTACCTTAATTGATGCTAATTAATTTATTTGCTGATTAAATCAAAAGTCAGCCACAGATTTTTACAATTTATTAAATTGAAACTTTTTGTCATATGTATGTACATATAATACACACAGATTACATAAGAACACGATTAAAATGTCACTGATAAGAAAATCTACAAATAGCTCTTAAAATGTAATTGAACTGTGTGCGTCTTTCAATTACAAACAAACTGGGTTACAACTGAACTTTGCAAATTGTGTTGTTTTCAATAATTTTATTAATGCAGTCAAAGAATAAATCAATCATTAATTTTTAAAGAAGGAAAACAAACCGACTCCAAGCTACTAGATTTATCTAGTTTCAAATGGCAAGTTAATTGGGATCCTCCTCTTTGATTTACGTATTACACTTGAGATACGATGTCAAATGTAAATAAAATTGAAATCGACAACAGAAGAAGATGAAACGAAAGAAATTTTCCTAACCACCTAACGGTCGATATTTCGTTTTAATTTTATTTCTTGACTTTTGTCTCAATTTACACAGTTCACCTTGAATTATTCAACTTATATTATACACGCCCGTGAATCACCCACAAAGTCTGCTTTTTAAACGACCAAAAGTACAACTTCCAAGGTTAAAAAATATTCCAAGAAATTCCGACTTGCTTTTACTGTCACTGACTTGAACTTCCGAAATCGTGCGTTTCGACGCATTGTAATTTCTCTCATATAAATTAAGTTTTTTGACTCGATGGTTTTTTTGTGTTAGTTAAAAATCTTTGTAATTTAATCAAAGCGTTAAAATGCAAATACATTTTAAGTAAATTCATGTCTTCTAATAGGTAATAAGTGATGAGTATGATCAATATCAGTACAAAAATGCAGAATGTCAAACTGAATCTTTTTTTTTAAGGTTTCCTTGAGCAATTATGAAGATTAACTTCTTTGGTAAATAAGGGCAAACAAGGTTTGTTTTTATTGCCTTATGCCTAATAATCTTTCTTTATACACTCGTACAAACAAAGTGTAAATTTAGGTTTATCGAAATGTCAAAGCCTGTATACGTTGGTATTGTATTTTGTATTTTATTTCCGTCAACAAAAGTTCCCTTTTTAGAGTGCAGCGTCTGTAGGTAATTAGTTCACATTCCGAAATACGATTCAATTTCGCATTAATTGTATTTAATCAACCAATAACAATGTTTGTTTTTAAATTAAGAAACCAATTAATTAATTAATTTTAACAAATACAATAAACAATAATGACAAACGTGCAAGGAATGCAATGCAACCAAAACAAAATTCCAATGACAACAACAACAACAACAACACCAAACACAACCAACTAGATAGACTACTTTCTGTCAATTTTTCCGCAAAACATGATTCTTATAGAAACGAATACCATATTGAATCGAATTAAAAAAACAGTGTCGAGATAAATTAATTGTATTATACCTAATAGTAATGATTCTATGTTATATGACGTAGCTAGATTATTTTTAAATCCACCAATTTTAATTGCCTTTGGTTATAATAACTTATACTTTTAAGTACAATTTGGAAAATAAGGCACAAGGTGAAAGTTAAGATGCTGTTGCTGGTGTTTGTCCTGTCAAATTATTCTAGAATTTTGGTGTTTAACTCTTCACTTTGGTGAAACCGACATTTATCTATGTAACTGTTTTCGAAAGCAAAACTTATCACCATCTTTTATGTCCGATTTGTACCTCAACAGATTTATCAAATTTCTCAGTTTTCTCCTAACATTTGACATGTACTTTTGGCAGATTTTAAATAAATTTCAACGCATTTTCAATTTTATAAAATTTAATTGTTGATGTGACATTTTTTATTAAGAACTGATGCAATGCGTCTGCCTAGTTTTAAGTTTCCTTATAACTAACATACACATTTTGACAGGTTTTAAAGACAAAAAATGCACACATACGTATTATGTGAAATTTCTTAATACAAATTTACGTCAGTATAATCTACATATAATTTAGATGTAATATTCTTATCGATAACCTGTTATAATTTCTTCTGTGCAATTATTAGACTTCGCTGCAATTGTAATAATTAATTAATAATTAAAACCAAAACATTAGCCTTTAAAATAAAGTGTCTTAAATGATTTGTCAGGTCAGACTAAATTTTCCATCATAAAGTAATCACCCTAATTGTTTGCTGAAAAATGATGACTGTTATTATAATACCACTAATTAGTCTTTTATAGTGATGGGAGCTTTATAACAGAATATTTTGTATGGATTCTAGAAAAGAATTCGGATAGATCTAGATAGCTGGAAGCACAATTTTGATTCTTGTCATTTGGTAAGATTTTTTTTTTTTCTTGAAGTTGAATGTAATTTTTTTTTAATAGAGTTTGGCTAAAAATGCTCAGAGGCATGCATATGTTAATTGAAAAAATATATGTGTATACATATTTATGCTATAAGGTAATAAAACTAGTTTTAAAATAAAACGAACAAAATAAACATACAGAAAAATAAAATTTTTCATTTTGACCTTGGAGGATTTTTTTATCTTTTTTTTTTTACTTTTTTCTTCTTATTTTGTTATTTTTTTTGTATTGTTTTGTCAAAAATGTTGTCTTATTTTTGTTTGTAAACAAACAGCTAAAAAAGATACAGATTGAGATGTAATGCGTTGTTAAAAATCAATTTTTTTGTATGTGAAAGGAGTTTGTAGGAAATGTCAGCAGCGCTCCTTATACAACTGTCAACACCTGTTCGGTTATCGATTTTTTGATTTCAAACCAATAAATAAATCTTAGTTTTCAAATCGAATAAGGTCAAGTTCGTGTGGAGTTTATGATTGATGAATGTTTTTTTTTTTTTTTTTGTAAGCTATGTTGAAATGTTTGTGATAAAATATTCAAATTAAATGAGTGAAAAATATTATTAAGACCATGGTAAACTTAAGATACATAATCAGGTCGAAAATAATGGCGAATTTACATGTAAATGATGTGAGTGTAAATCTTTCATTTTTATGACACTCAAAACGAAAATTGGATCGGTATCGATTGCTAATTGATATTTAAAAAAAAATTAACGAGGGAGGTTTTAAAATTGAAAACAGGGAATTCCTTAATTTTGTGAAGTTAAAGTCATCATCATATTTAATGATTTCTCATAAACATCGTTTGCAGGTTAATGACAAGATATTGTTTATATTTTTATTTTGAAGTAGGTATCATAAATTTCGACACGCTTTTAAGGTGGAGCTTCAATTTTGAGTCAAAAGCTGTCAACGGTGTCTGTGAATTCTTAATATTTTAATTTCCTGGATAATTTTATTCATTGAACTTTTAACTGCAGTACATGTACTCATAGACCATTTCAAAAACATGAGAGTAAAAGTGAATAGACCAATATGACATGTGTTAAATAAATAGTCAGAATGCTTTGTCAATAAACAATAAGCTTATAGGTGTAATTTGTTAAAATTTAAGAGAAAAATTTAAATTTTATGTCACATCCGTAACATGGTCAGCAGTTTTTTCTTCTGCTTAATAATAATTTATTGCAGGATGTTCCTAAACATACTACACTACTCGGATTGTCACATCGTTTTCGATTACAAATAATTATTTGATCTGAGTTTTTTGACAAATTTTAATTATTGAAAGTTGAATTTCTAGCTACAAAATCTATTAAATTTGAGTAGATGATTATTTGCATTCAATTAATTCTTTGTTTTAATTTATTTTCAAAATATTTATGTATTTTCGTCTAACCAAAACGGATCTTGACAAAAATTTAATTTAAAGCTTATCATAATTAAACAATAAAGAGAAAAGAACAGCTTTCAATAATATTTTTGTTGACATCGGAATAGTAAAAGCAAAAAAAACCCAAATTGTAAAAAACAAAAAAATAATTAATTCTAAAAACTTCGTAAGATCTATTTATATCTTTATAGGATTAAGGTGCATATGAACTTGTACTTGGATAAAATTTCAAAAATATTTTGTTAACCACATCAAAAATGTGTGAGAAGAATTAAACTTGAAATTTTTATAGAACATTTTGTCGGATTAGAGTGATGACTTTTAGAATTAAAATATTAATTAAAAAATAATTTTGAAATTCAAATGTCTTAATCTTAACAATTCTTTAGATTAGTAGGACGCAGTATTTAAGAAGAGAATGAATTTCAATAATTTTTTATTAATTCAAATTTTATTAATTTTTCTGTTTGGGAATTTTTTTTAAAAGATATCAATTTTTTGCAAAAAAAATTATGGGACATACTACAATTTATTAGACAGGTAAATAAATGTTGGAATAATAAACCAGGAGGAATTCATTCAAAATTTTCCAAATAAATAACAACAATTTACTGTTGTGAATTAGTTATATTGGACGAACAAAAATTGGCCCTATTTTACCGACATCCTTGTGTATTTCGTAACCATTGAAAAAAAATCCACATACGCCACAGTGCATTCAATAATAATTTTCTTAGTTAATTTATTTTATAGGGTGCGCAGTGCGCACAGCACAGGATGAACTAAGGGCTCAACCAACAAGCATTTCTAGTCAGTTGTATAGGCTTAGCAGTGGTCTTCTGTTAGGCACAATAAATAAAATGAAGTCTTTTTCCTCCATGCCCCAATAGAAACTTATAGTAAAATATATGAGGAACATCAAATATCTAGGCGTAAAGATGACATGTCAAAAATCCAAAGTGACTATGCCAACTTATTAGTAACTATAAACACTTAAATAGCTTTATCAAATCATTAGTCAGCCATAGGTGATTAATTTTCGGTAATAATTCAGACATTCGTTTTCTGTTTTCCAAGGTCATAAAGGGAATCATCAAAACTCACTTTTGAAAACTTAATGCTAAATGCATCGTTTTCGAAATTAGACTCTTCATGGACTTGCATCAAATCACCCTGTCTAACGTCCCATTTCATGTGACATTTTATACTTAAATCAAAGTATCAATCTATACGAGTATCTATCTAAATATTTAAATATACCGGTTATATTTCTATTCAAAAGTTATTTTACTCGTAATTATTATTTTTTTTTTTTTGCAAAATAACCAAAACAACAACAAAAATTTAACGACGACAACACTAAAGCTCGACTTGTCCGACTATTCGAGTATAGGCAAACATCAGAAGACCAGCATGCTAAATAAGACGAACATCATATTGTCTTAGATTATTATAACCCATTATTATTGTATCAAAATGTGGTCTTCAATCTTTATAAACGGGCAGGTTCAAGTTGTGGTAGGGTAGGTGCTATAGTAGAGTGGCACACGGCATGATGCCAAAAGAACTGGTTCTCGAATTTGCATTTGTTTGTTTGGAATTTCAATGAGCCATCAGAAAATGAGTAGATACGCCTTTTTTTAGTTAGCTATTTGAATTAAAAGCATAAAATCCTACCACCACACAAACAAACTTACCTACCGATACTAAATTTGCTACAATAAAATATAAAATAAATTTAATTAAAAATAATTTAACACAAAACAAAAAAAAAACAAAAAAAACCAAAGGAATCAAAACAAGTTTGAAATCGAATATCTTTTTCTTTCTGCCGTATAACGATGATGATGTGCAGAGACACAGTAAATTGTGGATATCTATTTCAAAGAAGCTGAAGCTCATAGATACCATTTTTCTTGCAAGCTCCATTTGCGAGACGAAATTAATAAAACTGGAGTAATATTTCCAAAGAGATCAAATGCAATAATTGTTAATGCAACATTTTTGCATTCCGTAATATACTTGTAGAAATCAATCTTTCTTAACACCATACATCACACACTAAACAATTAAACAAAACTAACTTAAGCAAATAAATAAAATAAGTAATTTGAAAAATCAAAAAATCAAAATACCGGTAGTAATTTAAGAACAGAAAAAACAAGTTAGATTTAAGAAAAACTATATGATTGTGTGTACATTAATTAAACTAGATGCTTTAAGCTAACTAGTTCTTTCAAAATCTTTTATAGGACCTCTCAGTTAACTATTCTATACTCATTAATTCGATGCGAGACGCGAGAGTACGAATTACCTATATTCCCTGTTAGGATTAAAAAAAAAAACGAAATTATATGATTTTATCATTTACGAGTATGCATGCATTTTGAGAAGAAAAAAAATCACCTAATTACCTTAATTTTATAATCGAAAGAAAAATTAATATTCATTGATAAATAATTTTTACAAGAAATTGTATAAGTGTGCAGAATAAAAAGTGTCGGGAGGACACTTAAGTGGTCATGTATATGGAACTAAGGTCATGCAATTAAATTATTATTAAGATGACGATCTGCACATGCGCCATTGCCATTTAATTGGTGTCCAGTTTTATTTATTTCTCTTTAAGATGAGGCAGTTAGGGTAGAGTGGGTTTTAAATGAAACTGGTGATTAGTGAAAAAAAAAAAAACGGCGCTGATTCCTTTCACTTCGGGATTTTTTAACAGAGAAAAGTATTTCAAGGTAAATAGAGTACTTCATTGCCATTGGTAATCATCCATGATTGAATTCCAAAATTCATATAAAACTTGACGTAAATGATTCTAAAGGATCAGACATTTGTCAAATTCTGGAAAATGCAGAATCTTCTCATGAGACAATTTTCTTTGTATTAACATACTAAATGGAATGTTAAAATGACATCTGTATGACAAAAACAAAAAAAAAAAAAACAGAAAAAAGTGTCAAATAAGGTTTGTCTTTGTTGTGTGTTTATCGGTGTCCAAAAGTAGCACCTAGATAATAATAAATACTAAAATGTATGTGTTTGGTGCCACATTTTGGTTGGAATGCTTCAATAAAACACACTTAATTTTATTTTTATTTATTTTTCCAATAAAATCCTTTTCTTTGATATTATTTTTGAATTTTTAACTTTCTTTCGTTCAAATAAAAATACCTATAACTTCTACAATTTCACCAATGTCGAGTTATTTATTTTACTGGATCAAAGAGCGGACTACATGCAACAAAAAAAAAAACGTTTTTCCAGCAGATCACCGAAAAAATTCACTTCTAAGAACATATAGTGAACATGTGGCCATATTTCCTGACCCACCGCACCGGGTCAGATGGCAGTCAATGTGAAAGTATTTTGAACTTATACAGCCTTATGTACTAACCTAAAATGCATACAATTCAGTCATTGCATTAAATTTATGTGATTTATTCCTAATCCGCCTTTTATTTCGCCATTCATTCAATTCATTTATTATAAATAATTAAATATATTAAAATTTGTTGTGATTAAATTTATTAAAATTGTTCTTTTGTTCTTATTTTTTTATTTCATGATATTCCCATCTCAATTAATTAAATTGAGTTCTTTTTTGTTTTTTATTTCGTTAGCGGAAAAAACCCAAATTTGATCGTGTAGCGTGTATGGCGTCCTTAATAAATTTAAAATTGCTTAAGTTGAGGTAGGAATAAGATAATAATTGATGTTATTCTAATGAAATATAAAATAAAAATGCCAATGAACTTACAAACGAAATCAAACAAAACCATCATTTAAATTCAAAACACTGAATGTAGCCATTCAAACACTGTATTTTTTTAAACAAAACAAATTTTCTTGATAAATTGTTGTGCATAAAAACCAAATTTTACTACAAAAATTACAAAAAAAAAAACGAATGAAAACGAAAACCAGATTTAAGTAATAAAATGAGTTTATGTTATCAATTTCAAATAGACATACGAATAGAGTGCAAATGTACTGAGTCTAGAATAAAAATGACAGAAAGAACAATATGACTCATTTTATTGGATGGACTATCAAACCATACCTCTAGTTCTATGATAATAAAACTTCAAAATAGCTATAAAATAATGTTGGATAGTTATCCAAAAACGAAAAAAAAAAAAAAATAACAAAAACCGCCTGCAAAAGTTATGAAGTCGACTTTTTGCTGTACCCGACTCGTATAAGAAATTCTTAACACACCAAGGTCAAATTTCACACAAAAATAAATCAAACAGAAATCACCCAACAATAACAAAAATGCAAAAAAGAATATTTTTTGTTGTTTTGCGAATAATTATAAAATTATTAACAACATTTATAACACAACAACATCGTACATTATAGCATCAGAATAACACACAAAACAAATGATTTATGCAGAATGTTCCAGCACCATCACCAGCAACAACAGCAACAGGTAAACACAATCAATCAAAACTCATTTGACAATTTCATTGACCATTTTAAGTACAGTTTATAGAAGAGCATATTCACATTAATTAATGATTTCATATTAGGAATGTTTGATGTGATTAAAATTGAGATATTTTTAAACTATTCTATTATAGGCAAAATCACGTTTTCTTTTTGTTCATACAAACAGCACAAACAGCAAGTGAACTTTGAGAGGTTTTTTAAAATTTAAAAAAAAAAAAAAACAAATTCATTTAAAGTTCCCAATTTTCGGTGTTGTATACTCGACTCCATAAATCAACTTCCAGGACTGTGTTCACATTGGACTCTTTTGAGGCGATTCAGTCTGACGCCTATCCTTCTCCATAGTTGAAATGTTAAAATGTCAAAATAAAAATAAATAACATTTAAAGCATTCTTCTGTCTCCTATTGGATTTAGCAATTTATGTAAAAAAGGCCCTAGCTTTCGCTTTTAAACTGGAAAAAATTGAAACTTACTAAGTTTTTAATTGATCAGAACAATGATTGTTTTTTTTTTATTCTGTATTGCAATTGCTTCAAAATCTGTAGCTTAAATGCAATTATATATAAACGTGACATTTCTTACAGTCAAATTAAAATTTGTTCCGTAAAAAATAAAAATAAACTTAATCAGCTTTTGTCTTTGGAATCGCTTGCAACTAATGACAAATAAAAAAATTTTAGTTAAACAGAAGCTTCTGATGTCGGTTGTGCAAAAATAAACTGTTCTTTAAAATGATTGTTTACGAGTTTAACGAAATCGTGTTCCTAATTAGACATTTACCTCTTTCTATCCCTATCTAATAATATCAAATCATTTTGCCTGCTAAAAATCAACCCTTAAACCCTTACCTAACTCAACAAACAACGTAGTAAACTATTACATACATTAAACTCCAAACTTTATAACAGATAAATTAAAAGAAATATACGAGTATATCTATACCTACCTACATATATTTCCGTCATACCATATATAACATCGTATGATTACTTTACACACCCCCATATTTACATTAACTCGAAAAACCAAACAAACCTATGACAATGACTTACAATGTTAACAAGGTTAGGAATGGAAAATTTAAAATGCATAAATCCGCAAACGCTTTCTTCCTGCTTGACACGCGATACACTCAGCGTCACTTTTTTTAATACGAGTATCAAAATATCAAACCGCTCATCAACATTTCTAGAATCGGAGATACATACGAGTATGTATGTACATACATTTTTATTATCTAAAGCGTAGGTAGGAAAAGGTATGGTTGTATGTAGATCTATATCCATGTGTGTAGAATTATTTCTTTCTAAAGATACAAATTTACTCTGTATGCATATAAACACCAACACACGTCACATGAGAAATCAAACTCGAAGGAAATTAACTAAAACTACATTTTAGAAAAAACTAAGCTATACGCAAATCATTATTTATATTATGTATAAAGCCGAGAGAAAGAGAACTGCCAGACAACCGCAACGCGGATTCCCCTCAAAAACTGACACAGCTCGTCACTAAACAATCTGATCTGACATCTTTATACATATGTACATACAAATATGGTATACTCGTATATGCACAACTTCAAGCCCCTATAATCTGGTATATTCTAGGCTAAAATGAATCAGTCTATCTATGAAATACTCCTTTCGTACCCCTTTAGCGATCAATCTGTGACGAGGCGAGGGTTCATTTACTCTGTGCAAAAAATAAAACAATAAGAGCAGAGGGAAAGAACAAACTGGCCAACTAGCGCAGCACACCACTGGTGGTCAGGTTCTCTAGATTAAGAAGCTACTCTAGCCAGCCAACTAAGCCAGTCAGCTAGCACACGACTTATTGAAAAAGGTTCCTTTCTTATCTTACCTGCTGCCCAGTCACCTGAAGGGGTTTCATTCATAACTGAACATCGTTAACGATCAGACGTGAACTTTGCGAAAAGCTCTCGTTCTCTCTTAAATCTTGAAGTCATTCCGTTCGGTAGATTATTTTGTTCGTTGTCGATTCAAATATCCAAAAAATCACAAAAAAATTAACGAAATAAATGTTTAAACGTAACGTAACGGATGAAGTAGATTTTATATTAATTCAAATTTTCATGTAAAACAAAATAAAACATTAAATATAAAATATAAAATCAATTTATTGAAAAAAAAAGTATTAACAAACGAAAAGCACACATGAATGCAATTTATACAAAAAGAATTAAAAAGAAAATAAATTCTGTGCAATTTTTAAGTGACAAAAAATTGTGTTTATTCAATTATTATTAAATAAAAATAATTTGGAAAATTAAAAATTATATTCGTATTTGGAGATACAAGAAAGTGAACAAGTGTATATCATAAAAAAAAAACTACAAAGAAAAAACTCACAAAAACAAAAAAAAAAAAAATAAAATGAAGGAACTTTCAAATTTATTTAATGGTCGCTATAGTGCCGTAAGCACAAACGATGAAAATAATCAAAATAATCCACCAATTATTCAGCATACGGAAAAACGTAGAAAAAGCTTGAATCCAAATCGTTCTTTGAATCAGGGATTCAATATTGTAAATTCGTTTTTTAGCGAGCGCATTGAAGGAAAAAGAGCAAGAGTTCCAAAATGTAAGTTTTTTTTATTTTTTCTTTATTAACGTTTGTTAAATTTTTCTTATGATGAAAATTAGTTGAACAATTTTTCAAGTCCTTAATTCTTTTAACACGACCAATTAATTTCTAAAAAAAATCCTTGAAGAAGAATTTCCAATTTATTTATGTATTATAAGATTTCTCACTGTCAATGTACAATTTATTCATGGAAATAAAATGTCAAAAATGTAGAAGTTTAGAATGTCGTTTTTGCTTCAAAATAATTTCTGGTTTCTGTTCATAGAAAATTAAATGAAAAAATTTAAATAATTACTTTTTTCTCTTGACAGTAAAATGTCACTATGTGTTGTCAAAAATTAAATGTTGAACTTGACAATTTAATCCTGCTACCATTTTTTAAATTAAAAATGTTTCTCTAGCAAAATGTGAAATTTTTTTTATATTTCACGTATGCAAACATTTTTTACTTTTTCGTTTATAATAAATGCGTTCCACATTACATATACATACATATGTATGTATTATTGCCTTTTTAAGTTTTCAATGGAAATAATAAATTGGTGTTTAATCGTTTTGTTTTGAAGTTATTTTACTCGAAAAACTTTGTAAAATAATATTTATTATGATTTTCCAGCTAGTCTTAGCAGAAATTATTAACCATTTCTTTTTTCAACACAAAATGCAACAACTTTTTCACCACCAAGTGCGTCAGCGTCAATGAAATTTGACTTTTAAGCAGTTTTTAGAATATATGTAACAATCCAATTGTTTAATTTTTTTTAATAATTCATGTCACCTTCCTTTGTTTTTCTTGTAAATAGAAGCACAGAGAAAAATGCAATTATTATTTCATGAAAGAAAACACTTGCGAAGGAAAAAAAAGAAGGTAGTGTGAATTGCAGACAAAGAAAAAGAAAAAAAGAAAAATAGTTAGCGTTTTTTGTATTTTTATTTCGTATTGCAAAATACAATATTTTTAATAGAATCAGCTAAAATTCAATAATTGTATAGAAGAACAAAACAACTTTTACACCTCAATTTGCTCTTCTTCATAAATTAAATTAAACATATTCCTACGACATACATAAAGTTAATCAACCGCGTTAAATACTCTTGATGATGGAATTTGTATTTTTTTTTTTCGTAAACTGGTTGCAAATAATTACTGGCTTAAACATCATGGCCAAGTTCAAGGATATTTAACAGTATATGTATTTAATCTATGTTTCTATGTTATGCATTTCGCAAAACAAAAAAGATAAAGCGGGTTTTTGAAAGGAAAAGCTTTGATTAAAATTAAAGATTGAAATCTTGGGAATTGATAAAACTACGAATGTATGATAATTCTCTATAAGACAAATTTTTTTGTTTTTATAAATCTCGAGGGTAATTTATACTTATTTTTGAATATAATTTTTTGTGCATGAGAAAAAAAGTTTTATTAAAAAGGATATTTTGGTTGACCCCTTATATGTATATTAGGATTTTTCAAGACGATTACAATGCAGAGAAAAATAACGGTGGTGATGGTTTCTTAATACTTTTCTCATTCTTAAAAATAAACTGATCAAGTTTACACTATACAACATAAAATATAGTTTTAAAACATGATGTTCTACCCATTTTTAACTTTAATCAGAGATGTATTTGAAGCATACCAATTGCTTAAGTTATTATGAATAAAACTTTTAGTTTGGTAAAAATAAATAATTTCCTATATAAAATTATTAGTACTTTGCCAAACGTTGTATTGTTTACCCTACAGATGCTCTTGATTATTGCTACAGCGGGTTAAGTGACACAAATTTGGTGAAAAAAAATCAAATTTAATAATATAAAATATAATTGTATATTTTGAAAAATTGTATTATAATGATTTTTTAAGTTTAAGGTGTAACGAAATAAAGTTTTTCATATGTACGAGTATGTACAATGTACATACATATGTAAAAAAAATACTTTTCCCATTATCCAAAACATTAAAAAGTATTATTTATTTAATTAAACAACCGGCCATCTTCACTGTGACATGTTGTAGTAGTCGGCTTAAAACATCGTTCTATGTCATGCCTAAAAATAGCATTGAAACTTGTTTTGAGGCTTTTAAAACCTGTTTTTGGTGGGTTTTTGTTTTTGGAACTTTAAAGTTTATAAATTTAAAAATTGGTAGTTTTAATAGTTCGAGTTTAAGATAAAAAAGTTTTCGTAAATAGTATTAAAACTTAATTGTCTTCATCTTCCTAAGAAAAAAAAAAACTTGTATTAAAACCAGTTATAAAACTAGTCAAAATGGCGCTGGGCGAAATTAATTAATTTCATACCTATGTTAGCAAATCATATGATCGTAGAAAGTTTGAAGAATGTTCTCAAAAGTAGAATAAAATTTACTCCTTGATGGTACTTTGACTTTTTTCAAATATAATAGATAATGTAAAACAATGTTTATTTATTTTTTTCTGAATATACATATGTATGTGCATAAATAAAGTGACAAGGGATATCTCTTTTTAATCAAAATTGAGATAAATTAACATTAGACCATTTTGACTAGAAAAAGAACCTTTCATTTATGAAAATATGCAAAGGTTTAATAGTAACGAAATCAAAATCGAGCTCAACAATTTTTATTTCAGAATTATCTGATGTATATACCATAGTTTTTTTTAGTTGAAAATTGACTTTCCCTCATTTTTTTTTTAATTTAAGTACAATAAATATTACTGACATTTGTACGAATACAATCTTGAGTACCTAAGAGTACATTATTCATAGATACAAAAACGAAACAAATGTCTTCCTTTTTATCCCGACTGTCTACGACTAAGGCCTCTTGCACACCAACATCTCGTCACAATCCATATATAAGTTATCTCTTGAAATTATGATAATACGGATTATAGTTACAGGAATGTTTTTTTAGCATTTTTTCATTGTGTTTGTCTAATTCTTAACGCAACATTTCACACTAAATTACCATCAAGGAGCATACATACATATATAAGTATAAACAACTACACAAAACATCACTAACAAATACTCATCGTGTGCATGTAGCCTAATTGGGCTTCCTTGAGTCCATTTCTATTTCAAAAAATAGTCACGTTCGGCAGGTTAAAATTCCCTATGAGAGGATCTGCTTCTGTGGCTGCATTACACACAGTTTTTGCAAGCGGATACTCAGCTCCGACATCGTCACTCACTATTGTATTGTAATTATTCGAACAGTCTCATTCTTTGTAGTCAGATGACTGCAAAATGTTTCGTCTTTTAAAATGTTTACATATTTTTATTGTGATTTTACAATGGCTAAGTGCATAATCGTATGTATAAGTTTAATGCCTGTTGAAATGGAGAAAATGTCTAGTAATTGAAACTAGAACGTTAACGGTATTCTTTTATTGTATAAACGTGCATTAGATATTATATTATAGATTAAGATGATGAGAATAAAATTGAAGCAAGTTTTGAAATAAATTAAATGGTAACAGTAATTAGATAATTGAGCTAGCTATAACAAATTGTACATGCAAACGTCAGATCCTTGACTTAAGGAGAAGTGTCTTGAACAAGTTAATTCGATAATACATAATTATGAAATCCATCTCTGAATTTACCTTACATAATTAAAATCGATAAGAACATTTCATTTCTTATCTGACAAGAAAATACGAAACTAGAACAAAGCGATATCGGACATTGCATCGGTGTCATCGCCTCATATTATTATGTTATTTACGTAAGATTATTATTATACTCTTTTAATGCTGATGAAGTGTCTTGCTTATCAGTGCAACCAGCGAACTTAGCCCTAATTTTTGTAATATTTTGTATAATCAACGAAAATTTTCAACCATAAAATTGCACTTCCTGGTTAAAATTTTCTTTTTAAATTCAACAGCTCACAGTGAATTTCCTTCAGTCATTGTATTTTTGTGTAAAATATGGCACAGAAACCATTGTTTTATATTATTCTCGTAGTTAAAGGTAATGTAACATTAAAGTTATTATATACATACAATACATATATTTTTATGTGCTCTGAAGAGTTTGAAATTGTTTAAAGTTTGAATTAAAAATGAAGTTTTAAATAAGTTACCCTTTAAAATTAAATTTTTCCGGTTAGAGTTTTCCATTTGTGAAATTTGAGCAAGATAGATCGATGAGGCGTGTATAGTAGCTCAGTAACTAGAAATGAGTCTAATCTGAAAACGCACCGTCCTGGAAACCCAGATTGATTTTAGATTCAATTTATTTTATGATGATGACAAAAAATCTGGGAAATTTTGACACTCATGTCATCTAAGTCCGGGAATGTATTGTTGAACTTATTCTTTCTTTTTTTTATCAAACAAAACACGTTTGAATCCTTAATGTCAAATTAATGTCATGATTAACAGTTTCTTTTTTTTTTGACAGAAATAAAGGCGGACAGAAATTAAAAGAACTTTGATTCGTAGTGTAGATGACTCAATTCTTGATTAAGAACAAATCTATTATAAATTCTTAAAACAATTAAATCATAGTAAATTTCCATTTCTGTAAACAACATTTTTTTAAATCAAAATCACACTATAACTTATAGTTAGTAAATATTTCTCATGTTTCGGTTATAAACCTGTTAGAACAGTTTTATATACATATTTAATGAAAATTATTTAATGAAAGTCACGTCGATAGATTTACACGTCACCATCGTCCGTCGTCTCAGTCACCACAATTTGTTGTTTCATTGAAAAACTGTTTAAGAAAAAAAAACACATGAAAATCACGTTTAATGGAGATCAAATATTTTCATTTATTAATTGATTCAAACAAAGATTATATTATAAATACTTAAGAGGAAACAATATTAATGAACATAAACAAACTTGACTTAGAACGGTCTTTTGATCTAGTTCGAATGTGCTCATTTCTCAATGTAATGGTAAAAAAAAATGCAAACAAAAAGTGAAAACTTAGTTACTACTTAAGTACCTCTACATGTATGCATTTTTTTCACAGAACAAATATTTAAAAATTTTATTAAATAACCAAACTCAGACTGGGGGGAATATTATTATTGTTGCTATTATAAAAGGGTTGAATATTGTAATTGCAAGTAAATTAAAAAATGCCAGTGTAAATATATTTAATACTTAGTTAATGTTTTATGATATTCAATATCTTATACAATAAAAATTACTGTATAACATTCATTATACACATTTACATTTCAAATTGCAATTCTATACATATGTACGTAAAAAGGTCAAATAAAAGGCAATTTTCATTTTTTCAAATGTCAGTTTTTTTAATTGTGAGCAAAACTAAGTTAATTGGACATACGTATAGACAAAATTTACATTGACAGATTCTAGGTTTGAGTTTATAAACAAGTCGAAAGATTTCTAAGGGCTGACAGTTGTCAGAGTTTAATAAATACAATGCAAATAAAATTTCATGCATTTGTTATCAAATTGTGACAGCTAACAATTTGACAAACAAACGGTTCATAATTTAACATAAACAAGATAGTGATAGTGTGATTTAAAAAGTCTTGTGTCCACTTTGAATTTATTTGCAGAATTAACAAAAATTAACTGGCTCATAAGGATAAATTATTATTTTATTGAATCCCATCCAGATTTGTTTGTCGAATAAATAAACGGATAAATATACCATTGATGTAAAT
This sequence comes from Scaeva pyrastri, assembly GCA_905146935.1. Lineage (NCBI taxonomy): Eukaryota > Metazoa > Arthropoda > Insecta > Diptera > Syrphidae > Scaeva > Scaeva pyrastri. Next base: position 51,292,797 of record LR989927.1, read on the forward strand.
ATTATAAATAAAATAACTAATTAACTCAAAACTTATTAGTAGGTAAATAATTTATTCAAAATGGTTATAGACGGATCTAGTCAAAGTCTAATTAAATAGTAAAAGATCATTAAACTTGATTTCACAACTAGGCATTACTTTCTATGATATTTCAATTAAATTTCTTTTATTATAAAAATGTTAATCAAAATTCATTGGCAAACCATAAATTATGTTTTAATTAAGTATTATATTTTAATAAGTATCTTTATGACTTTATTATATTCTTTAAATATTTTATTTTTTGGATTTTTACAAATGATTTCATTTCTAAAAATATCAATTTGAGTTTCTATTGGAAATTTTTATTCTTTCCTATCAAAAGAGAATGTAAATTCTAAAGTTAAAGCGAACTTTTACATTTATTTAATTTTGACTAAGATTATAAATATTTTAATCAGAATAGCAAAATAAAAAAAAGAAAAAACCACAAACTGTTAAATATTAATAATTCTCAATGCAAGAGAGAGAGAGAGAAAGAAGTGTAAAACTTTCAAAAGCCGACTTTTATTACAATTTTATACAATGAAACAAAAAATAGGTATTAACAATACAAGTATAATAAACAATACAGGTTCTTGACTAAACCACCACATATGTACATATGTACATACATATCTATTATTTATTTAATTATCAACCACCATTGAATTGATTTGGTTTAAATAAAACACCACCTGAAACTGTTTTATGTCAAATAAAATAGTTCACCGAAGAAAAAAGAATAAACAAATTAAACTAAATTAGCATAACTTTAAAATAGCATTCCCCGATTAAGATTGATTTTGTTTTTTTCTTTTAAATTGACCATAATCTTTTTTATGACACATTAAAAAGTATAATGTCAAGTGCCAAAAGAGAAATTCATATCCTTCAAAAATTTAACCCATGAAATTTCATTTAAAACTACAAGCTTCTTAATGAAAATTAAAATTATGATTGATATAATTTTGCTAAGTCATCTTGAAACAAAAACAAATACAAAATTTAATTCACATAAACACAAATTTGTATGTAAATTAAAAAACTTTCATATTCGAATAATTATTAAGGGAATTTTCCCAAAAACGATTTTTGCAGTTAAACGAGAATTTTGTTTTAATTTAATGGTGATTCCCCTTGGGGCAACGATTTAGACGAACGCCACGATTCAATTTTAAACATGAACTTGATTCAATAAAATAAAGAAATAAAATAAAAAACAAATAAAACCGGCAAAATTTTGGAATAAATTAAAATCAAATTCTAAGCTTCTCTCCAACACCCCCAGCATCAGGTTTCCCCAATAATTTATTACACAGACAAACAAAACACAATGAATCATTAATGTCTCACTTATTTTGCCAAAAAATAAAATTCTAGAAGCTTCTTTTCAATAATTTTGACCATAATTTACCTACACACATCATTAACTCTATAAGCTAGACATTTAAAAAATAAGGAAGCTATAGTTTGTTTTGATTTATGACATCTTCTTCGAAAGAGTGAAATTAATTATGTACGTATATTAAATGCCTAACATTCAAAAGTAATTAACTTTAATAAAAATTGTTTTATTTGAATTATGTATGTTATTTTGACACGAAATACAACAAATTTTGGATACTGTTATGTAAATTGCTCGATGATTGTTTAATAAAACTACTTCATTAACTTGGAAATTGCTCCTTAGCGCAAAATTAGTTGCATTTAACTTTCGCATGAATCAATTTTAAAAACACAAAGAATAACACAGAAATTCTTGCTAAACGCGTCCTTAACATAGAAAAACATAGAAACGGGGCCTAAGTCTTAAGTATTAAAGAATCTATGTTTATTAAAACATAAATTGAATTTGTATCGATCAATTTAAATCGATTAAAATATTCATAATAAATGGGTCCTTAATAAATTCAAAATAAATTTAATGGAATTCGAATTTAGGAGCAAAAATTGAATCACACATTTCAACCGTCTTCAATCCTCCTACAGGATTCCCAATTTTTCAATTCGTTCATTGCACATTACCTCTAATTTCCAACTAAATTAGTTTTTGTTTGTTTAGTTTTTAATCAGTAAGAAATTTGAAAGGAAACACACTCAAATAAAACATAGAAGCATTCCTGAAACGTGCTTCAAATAATTAATTAATCAATGCCTGATGTATACAAATGAAGACATCAATTACCTACTAAGAGAAGCCTAGCAAAAAAATTCCTTTGAAATTCGAGCACTCTACATAGGCTGGATAAAGTTACCTTCTGGGGATTCCCAAATTTCCTTCACCTAAATCCGTACCCCTGTATTACTCCTTGCTGAATTGCTACCGTTGTTTTTGTATCTGGTAGTGACAGGGTTAAATTCGCCAAACGTGCATTGAATGTTTAATTGAGTGTGAAATGTGATTATTTTGACGCCGCCGCGCAGCCGTCCGCCGATGACAGTGGCGTTAGCTTGTTCGCGCACAAATCAATTAAAAAAAAAAAAAAAAACAAATTACCAACTTACAACATCTTCCAGTTCTTCAGGATCGAGAATTACCTCATTAATTCTAAAGGAGGTATCAATTTGTCCACCAGAAGCGCGTGCTAAAGATCAAGATCTAAGTATAGAATTATTCGGGTAAATTTCTTTTATGCCAATTATTGGGTACTTCTATGGACAAACAAAACCATTTATGAAGAATTTTTATTAACAGATTGGTTATTTTGAAGTGACACACACATGGTGCGACGACGACGTGGTAAGCACAGGTGGTAAAAAAAAAAAACAATTAATTGTTTTCATTAGTTTTAGGAAATTATGATTTGCCACGAGATAATTGTAATAATTTTGTCATTTGAATGGATGACCACAGGGTTGATCACTTGGTCATGATTTGTTTTTATAGTTTTTTCTTTATACATACATATGTATGTATGTATGTACATCTAGGCACACAATCATTGTTAGAAGGAACTTTGGATTGCTATTTTCATTTGAAATTGATACAAAAATCAGGCGGCGGCGGTGGCGGCTTGTGGGTTGCTTGAATTCATAATAATAAATATAATACTAGTATTAATTTGATAAAGCAAATAGTCTTCAATTGTATCGTGATCGCTTCAGTTGTGGCAAAGTTAGTTAACATTTGAAAGAAAATCTGAAGTGAGGTGTGTGCATTTGAAAAAGAAGTGTTTTGAACTTTTTTTTTTCTAGAAAAAAACAATAAATAAATAATAATAATTGTTAAATTTAATAGAATAAAAAATTTAAAAATTTATACATATTTGAAATAAGTGAGGAAAGAAAAATAAAAAAAAAACAATAATGTTACTGAGAAGGAGTTCGCTAAAATGTGTTTTGAAGTTAGGAGTTCTGAAGCTTAAGTCTTTAAATCCTGTAGAAAGAATGCAGCCAACAAACTGGAGGAGAATATTTTGTAAGTGAAAACTTGACAAAAGAAAAATTATTCTTGTTCTTTAATTTCGAGAAAAGCCAATGATGCGATCATCATTTGATTTTTCGTATCAAATAAAAAGTGAACATATTTCTGTGGATTTGCATTTCAGAATAAAATCCAAAAGCGTTTAGATGTGCTCACTTTTCCCTTATTAACCTAGAGGTCGCTAACAGAGTTTTAATTTGAACGAAGAAAACTGATTTTTCAACATATTTTTGATTAATTTTATATATATATGTGCATACATACAGGTTTGTATATATATGCTTATAAAAAATCAGCCATGTACAGTTTTCCACCTCTATTTTATATACATATGTACATACAATCATACATATATGACATACCAATAAGTAACGATTTGAATTCATATTCATTCATTTGTGAGTGACAACTTTTTGACATTTCTATATTATTTATATTTGGTGTTCCTCTACCCCGTACATTAATAAAAAAATAATTAAACTAGACAAACAAATTAAATCCATTTATGATGTTATTTCCGTATTAAAATTGAAGCTGATCTTGCACTATTTATAAAATGTTATAAATTAAGTCAAAATAACTTCATATATTTATGTATGTACATAAAATAAATATTTTCAGCAATGGTTTTATCCTTCATTAATTTACGAATTATATGAAGGATAATAAAATTTAATACAAATAAACCCTAAAATGTTATTAAACCTGTCATTTCAGCAGGAAATACATTTTCATTGAACGAAATTAAACGTCAATTCTTACTTCACAAATTAGCAAAACATTTTTTAAACTACATACATATGTATGTATGTATGTATGTATTTACCATATGTTTCAGTAGAATAAAATTATTATTTTTGTTGTTTTTTTCTTCTACGTATGTATAAATATTTCATAGCAAGTCGCATTTTTCTCAAAGTTGTTTTTATAAACAAAAATCGCATTATAGTTATTCGTCTTCTTTATAAGGAACTTCCTTCTATCGCAAAAAAAATTAATTATGTTAATGTTTATACTCAAAGTGTTAAAACATTTTCTACCAACCAATTCTATTTCCTACACAAGCAACTTTTAAAGACCAAACAAAAAAGAAATAACATTCTAAAAAGTTATAGACATAAATAAATACATATTTAACTAAGAAGAAGTATGAATTAGAACAAAATCAATAAATAAAATGTCTACTGAAAAAATATTTGTATAACGTAAACTTATATATGTATGTATATACATACATACATACATACATATGTATGTATGCACTGTACATACCAGTTTTTTTATTTCAAGACTTGTCTGATATTTGCTTACAAGCAAAAGAAGTTTGTATAACAAAACGTCAAAATTTATATGTTAACTGTCAAAAAACAACGATTATATAGTAAAGATACAGTTAAGAATAATTAATGACAACTTTCCATTATCTACGAGTAGGTAAATATGATAACTCGTTTCTTATTGTTGATGATCGAAGTTAATTAGGTGACTCATCCGCATTTAATATCCCTCTAGGATTTTATTATTTGATTTATTTATGGACAAACATAATACATATGTATGTATGTATGTATGTAGTTAATTTTTTGTAGCTCCATTTTATGGAATTCCCAGAAAATCCAGATCAAAACCTGAATCCATAAAATGCAGGAGCACATGACTATAGGAGAACTGAAAAAATAACCAACAACAACTAAATAAACGCGCTAGAAGAACAATCTAGGAAAATTACCAAACGACCTGTAACCACTTCGTTTTCTTCTTTTCTGACTCAGTTTGACCATTATCTGTGACGTTATATTGCAAACTTGATGGGAATTTCAATGGCAAACCAGTCCTCTTTCTATCCAGAAGATCCAGCAGAATGGACTCTACTCTTCATTCCTTCTTGTTTCAAATCACTGGCACGATCTTTGCATTTTATGTGATTTTTAAATCTTTTTTTGCACACTGGACTGCACCTTTTCTACACTGAACGAAAAAAAAACATTAATAAATTCAACATTATTTTCGAAAATAAAACAACGTGTGATTACTTTGCAATAACTGCAAACTAAGGTATGAAAGTGTTCGACTGGAAACATTTCTTTCTATCATATTTTAATCATTAACTGACATATTTTTTCTTCAAAAATAAAGTGATCAAATGTTGCACTTAAGAAAACTGTAGAAAAAATGTAGCAATCTTTTTCAACTAATTTAAATTGTTTCACTCACTTTTCGCTCAGTGTAGTTTCAAACCAGTTGCATTGCATTTTGCTATACTGTAATTCCATCATTTCGTATATCATTTAAAAATGGTAATGCCACAGGAATATATACAACAAAAAAAAACTTCTATTCCAACCAAGGTCAGGAATGCAAAAAAATAACAGCGTGATGCACTTCTCCATCAATATACCCGGAAGGGTCAATACACAACAAAACCAACTTCATTCCTTATTGGCCGCCTCTCTGTGAGATGGTTTATTCTTTCTTATGAAGCACTTGGGCTTCTAGAAAGATTTTCAGAGGCAAAGCAAGTGATATACCTACTCCAGTTAGCTAAGCAGGTACCTATACGCAATAAACTTTATAACACATCGATTCCCCGCACACGGGAAGTCAGTCCCCGACATACATTTGTATGTATGTATGTATAAATGTACATAATATATTGGCCGATGATATATATTTTTTTAATGAGCAGTTTCGTATTCTAAAGGCTTGAGATGAGTGGTAAAATTGAAAACAAAAACAGATTGATAAGCAAATAAAAATCGAAGCAAAACAAAACAAAAAAGAAGCTCTCAAAACATTGTTGCTAAAAAGTCTCGCGTGTTCAGTTAACTTAAACTTTGTGGGTGGTATTTCGTGTAATGGGGTTTTATTATTTTTAAATTGGGGTTTACACTTTGGAATTTAGTCAAACTACTGACATATATTGGTACAATAATTTTATTTATGAAACTCTATATTTTATATGGTATGCCATGAGAATAAGGAAACCCACTAAATTCAGATGTTAGAAGAATCTCCCAAAACTACCATTTTTATTTTAAGTAAAAGTTCTGTTAAAAGGTTATATTATACAAAAATAAAATTCACAAAAAACACCTTTAATTCTTTCTCTTAAAAACCAAACAATATTTCAAATTCGCAATAGACATTTTGCTCACGATAATGAAATATTCAGTTTATAATCATTTGTCATTTATTTCAAAAACTTTCAAACAGAACTGACAGCTTCTTATAAGGTGAAAACACATTAGAACTTATTAATATTTCTTCTTTTATTTAAGTTAAACGTTCTTTCATAGTGCGTTTATAAACAGCAAGCTACAAACATATGTATGTATGTATGTTTTTAATTCAATAATATGTACATACATATGTATGTACACATGTACGCAACAAGCTTATATCAATTAAATATTTTTCAATGTCAGATTTACACCAAAAGTACCATGACCATGACTATATTGTAAGATCGTGAGTATACGAAAATAAAAACCTATTAAAATACTATAACAGACCTACACAAATGTGCATTCAATAAATAATTTTTTTCTTCGTAAAATTTTTCAAAGCTCTATGTTTTTGACTATAAGTAAGTGATTTGTATGAATAGCATATCATTCATTCTTGAAATAACCGAATGGTAATTAAATGTCTCTATTCGTTTTTGCTTATGCACAAGCCTAATATACATACATATATATTTATGTATATACAAAATATTTAAATGAAAAACGGTCACTGCCACTGTAAATATACTGGTATTTGGTCTCCGATGGTTTCGGTTTTCTAAGGCGTATGTGGAACATTATATTATTGTGTTCTCTTTTTCTTCAATATGTTTAACTATTACAAATGAATATTTCGTTATAAAAACGTTGTAAGGTGATTTTAATTTTAAATTTTTATTTCTTTCAGGTGCCTTCTTGTTACTTCTTGGAGGTATATTAGCTATTACTGGTGCAGTGCTAGTAAAAATTTTGGGACCTTATGATTTGATATTCAAATGGGTAAGTGTCATATTCTATGTCATTCACATTGCCATTGAAATATTCATGGTAAACTATATATGTATGTAACTGATTTAACTGAATATAGTTTTCTTTTATATTTTAATTTTTATTTACAGAAATTAGTCTTTGCTGAAGGTGGGGAAATTTTTGGACTATGGGAAAAACCACCAGTAGATTTGTATTTGAAAGTTTATCTTTTTAATATTACAAATGCCGAAGCGTTTATGGCAGGTCGTGAGAAAATGAATGTTGAACAAGTTGGACCATATGTTTATAAGTGAGTAGAATGTATAATCTCAATTACAAATGAAGCTAGAAAAACACAACATTTTTTAATAAAATAAACTTTAAGTGAGTGAAAACTCTACAACACACTGTAATTCAAATTTCCTTGTTAATCTAATCAAAAACCGAATGACACTAAATGACTTTTTAACAAACTACTTCATATTCACATATAGTAGGTACCTAACAGATTAACATTTTGGAACATGTGCAAACTTAACGTTAATAATATGTCAACAAACATTCTCCAAGCCATTGATATTTCACTCATGAATAGTCAATTAATTGACACATAATTAATCAAAATTTCTTTTCCTATTCTTATTGTTTCATTACAGAGAACTAATGACGCATGAAAATGTGACATTTAATGAAAATGGTACAGTTTCAGCCATACCACGTCATCCGCTAGTTTGGCAGGAAGCAATGTCTGAAGGCCGAAGAGAAGATGACGAAGTTTGGATGTTAAACATTGCTATGCTGGTAAGTCACGACATAATTTCAAATGTACAATTGAAGCAAATAAAACTGCAAACACCCATAGGTACAAAATAAAAAAAAAGTTCACACGCTGATTTGAACATTTTAATTATTATTTATCTAGACAAGTCATTTTGTATTGAGTGTTTTTTTTTTTTTGTATCTGTTTTGAAAGAAATGAGTCGCGTGCTTTTTCTGCTCTGATGATTTATTTTGTTTTTGTTATGGGTCAATAAACGGTGTAGGAGACTACGCGACGCGACGCGACCGACACGACCGACGCGAGATACATACCTACTTAAATATTATATTGTTAATGATCGCAGTCATTATAGGGTATCAATTGATAATGATCAATTCGTCATGTTTGTTTGGCTCTGGTAACATACAGTAGAGAGATTAAAAACAAAAAAAAAACATGTATTGTACGAAATATAATAAATCAGTCGAGTTGTCGTGTAAATTACATAGTTGTTTACACAAAAAGTCACCACCCTATTTGTATATTATTAAGTAGTGTTCCTGAATAGTTGGTTATTTTGATTAACTGATTTGACAGTTGTTATCGTTTTTTGTTTTATTGAGACGCTTGGTATAGAATTATTATTACATAATTAGGTCATTTAATTTTTTCAATGATAAAAGATATACATAATAGAATCTATCAATTTTTTAGTATATGAGTTCTTTAAAAACTATCAAGAAAATGGCAATTCGTCTTCTAGATAGGATTTAAGTTCGGAATCGGTCAATTTGACTAAAAAAAATCATGAAATTTAAATTTGTCACTGTCATACACTCCATTTTCACAATAAAAATTGTGAATTTTATTGAAAATTGATATTCCATATCGGAAATTATTCGAAACCAAAGAACAAACAAAACAAAAAAAAAATCAACTTGTCAAACTTACACAAACTGTATACAAACGCATTTAGAAATACTTTTATTGGCGTAATTTTTCTCAATACTCTATGTAATCAGCTATTTATAGTTTAATTGCCAATAAAAAAAAGGTTTAATTGCATCAGGTAGGTAACACTGGTAATTAAAAGCACGTCATCTACAGATCTTCCTTTAAGTAACCTTTAATAAGCCAATAAAATAAAACATTTTAATAAGCATTTGAAACAGTTTACAGACACCTACTAGAAACAAGCTAAATTCAAAATAATAATCAACAGTTAAATACAAATATCCGTTTGAAAACTTTGAAAATATGTATACATACAAAATAATTGTTGTTAATACCTTGTTTTTTATTGGTTTTGATCGAATTGGCTCATAAAAAGTGTAAAATAACACCTTTTTGTATATTTTTTTATTGAAAATTAAAAACAACCTTCAAACAATAATTCACATTTTCTAAACCAGTTCATAAATGCTGTTTAATTACAAAGTTTGAACAGTTTTATACATTTGAAAAAATGCAAATTTCGTGTATGTATTTTTTATAGATTTTTCTTTGTGCATTATTAATAAGCTAATAATGTTTTCTAAATCAAGGTTTTGAATTAAGACTGGATATAATTTTGCACTCAGCTTTCTAGTCAAGGCTGATGAATTTATATAATTACAGATACTGATTTTGGTTAGCATATTTAGTGAGTTAACTGAGGTTCGACCAGATTTCAACTCCGGTTGAACATTAGTTAAACCGGGCGATATAAGAAGAGTTAAGTATTAAACCCCGGAGTTTTAATAACTACATATGTTAATGACAAATATCAAGCACAATAATTAAATATTTCAAACTAAATAGGTAAATCTCATCAACTGGAGTTTCTCTGACATAAGATATTTATAATAATCATATCAGTTCCCAATTCTGTTGACTTATATATCAATAAAAATTGCATTTTAATAAGTCTTATAAGAATAACATTCGTTAATTAAATGCATAATTCAAACATAATTGAAATAAATCAAACCAAAAAATTATCTAATACCGACGTTTTGTTTGTTTTATAAAGTACACAATGTGTACATGTCATGCAATTGAAGGTGTCAGAAATTAATTATCCAGCACTAAAATTATACATATGTAAATACATTACTACGGTTAATAAATTATTGATTAGTAAATTATCTTGTGTTCTTTATTTATAACAATGAAATATTTAACTTATTTAAATAATTTCTTTATGTCCATTGAACTTAAAAATTTATAATTGACTTTACCAATTAATGATGTTAGTGTTATAAATAAAAACACACCATCTATGTATAATATGTCAGATTCAATAAGTTCATTCATAATGACAGAAGTTGAATATTCCAAAATGTCAAGCTACATTTTCGAAAAGAACATATTTAAATCATTTAACAAAATTAAATTCTAGTCACGTTTGACACTAACAGTACATATATACCTATCTACCAAAAAGTTTGTTACCGCAATAAATTTTCAAAAATGTACATAGGTAAATATAATACATATGTATGTCCAAACCAAGTCATAAAATTATCCAGCTAAGACGTTGATCTGCGCATTAAAATCAGATTGATTAAAAATTTATAAATACAAACAAAAGGTACGTGACAACTTTCAACAATTTACCGGTAAACATAAAACAAAAAGTCAAAATCTTCTTTTCAATTTTGTAAACAAACAAAGTTCAAAAATGACCTTAAGTTTTTGATACCTGTCTGGCTATTTTGGTAATGACTCATTATGCAGGTTTCATTCAGCATTTAATCATCTCTTCACTGGAGTACCATAATTCTGCGATTCACAGACGAAGAGATATGTACATAATGTAGCTTAACGCAAATAAATTTCATCACAGCCAATAATTACTGAAATTCACACATCATTATCTTTTATGCCAACAAATACATAATTAACCAGTGATTGACTAGATACACATGCATAAAATGTTCATACATACGAAACAACAAATACCAGCCGATAAAATTGAACTTTTAACCTATAAAAGTGGTTAAGTCTGTAATTTCTTTTTTATTGTCTTACCCATTTTCATCTGCTAATTCACACTATTGCAATCGATGTCTTAACCATTAGTGATGCATTAAATTCCATCCAATTATGTAACGGAAAGGTGAATGCAATTCTAATCGTCATTAAATTGTTCAAAAAAAAAAAAATAACGTATAACCATAATCGATCAACTGATGATTGATTTACAGTACACAGACATAATTTATGACTGCGCCTCTTGAGTCATATTTAAGTGACAGCCGCTGCCACACGTCAAAGACGAATTTAAATCTGCGGACTTTGATCTGCAATAGCTCACTCGTATTGTTGTCATGTGTGTTTTTGGCATCATTTATAATTAAGTTATACAAATTTCTGCATAAGGTTCACGCCGGGCATTAATTTTTCAAATTTGGTTAGACCACAATGGTTATTTTTAGTGATTTCGATAAAAATATTTTTGGAGTCACTACCAGTTTGAATGGTCATGGTCATGGTAGTATCATGAGTCATTTGATTTGCTTTTGGCTAATAGGAAAAGGATAAAAATAAAAATAAAAATTTAAATTAAGAAGCGTTTAAGTACCAGGCAAGATTTTTAAACGATCGTGATAGGATAGCAACAAATATTTTATTATTACCAAAGAAGAATTATTTAAACAAATATTATTATCATTTTCTTTATTTCTAGTCAATAGCTCAAGTTGCATCTGATAAAAGTTTCTTCGTTCGTTTTCCAATTAATGTTATGCTTGCAAACACCGACAATACTCCTATTACCAAAATGACTGCTAGAGAATTTATGTTTGGCTATAAATCTTCAATTACAACTTTGGGTAATACATTCCTTCCTGGTTGGATCTATTTTGACAAAGTTGGTCTCATTGATCGGGTAAGAAATACAAAAAGAAAAATCTGTTAAAAATGTAAATACTTAACGGTATTATTTGTCTCTTTTTAGATGTATGACTTCGATACTGATTATGAAACATTTTATACTGGTGTCCAAGATCCTAGCATTTCGGGTCTCTATGATACTTATAGAGGTTCTAAAGATCTAGTCCAATGGAACGGTCATCATTGTAGTAACATAAATTTGGCTTCTGATGGAACAAAGTTCAAGAGTTTCATTACACCAAATGAATCGGTTCTATTTTTCCGCAAGAGCATGTGTCGTCCTCAAAATTTGGTAAGTAACTTACTTAAAAATGAAAACTTTTTACATCTTTCATATCTTTCGCCAATTTCGTTTATAACAGAAACCAAAAAACAACAATTAATTAAGATAAATACATATAATAATACGATTTGTCAAAAAATAACACAAGGAAGTCTTAATGTAGTATCGATTTAACTAAATTGATATTATTACAACTATTTCGGAATTCATGGCACCGGTTAAGAATATTGTTTGAAGTTATCATCACAAATCAGCTTCAATGAAAGTACTTCTACTTCCGTGTTTCTAAGCTTAAATAATATCTGATAACGACCGATCTTATAATAGAATGATGCCTATTTATAAGAGAGTAATTAGTTAAAGTAATTAACTACTTCTTATTGTTATTGGTACGATGTGACACACGTCAAAATGACGCACATCGTTAATTTTTCCAAAACCGTTTTTAATTGTATAAAATAATTCAATTTTCTCTAAAAAATTCGTCAAGATACGTAAGACGGTGATTTTGATTCAAAAATATTATTTATCAAACGTTTCATTCACAATAAACAAAAATGGATAGAGGTTCAGTGACGGACGGTGATTAAATTAGACTCTTTGGACTGAGGCGACTCATTTTGACTTCCTTTTCTATCTCTCTTTAACCATGAAGTGAAAGTGAAATAAAATACATATAATCACGTCAAAATAAAACGTCTCAAAATAATTGAACTATTTTCATACAGCAATTGTTGAAACCTCAGGTGTCAAAATAGTTTATTATAGTGTTATCATTAATACTATTTTGTATAAACATTTAAATATTGATGTTATTGTTTTTTTTTTTTTTTTAGGTACGAACTGGTGATGAAATTGTTTTGAGCAATTTAGCCGGTTACAAATATGTTTTCGAAGATAATGCTTTCGATAATGGTGAAGTCGAAGAAAAGAACAAGTGCTTCTGTCGACAAGGTAAGTTTCTTTGCAAGCAAACAAAAATAGTATAACTACCTTCCGTCAGTTTAATTAAAATAATCACTAAAGCTAGATAATTGTTAGAAAATTGTTTTAAAAAAATATACACACACTTGTTAGCCATGAATTACAAGCCATCACAACCGTTATTTACTAATCATAAATATTATATAACATCTACAACAATTTGACTGTATGTACATAGATGAATTATTTTTTGTTTACAATAACTTTTTTTTAAGTATGATATTTTCTATATAAGATATTAAGCACAAATACACGAGAGAAGAAAAAAAATATGTTAACAAATACTTATTGCTACTTAAGTTGGACACACTTAATTCATGCAGCGAATTATAATCATATGGAGGCTTATAATATAATTGAAAATGCCGTGTCTGATATATAAATATAAGAGTCTAGTTTTGTTTGTATCTAGCTATGCACATATGTATATATTTATAAACATACATACATTATGAAAAAAATATAAAACACAATTAATATGAACGCTAGCTCTGTCATTAAAATTCATCAAAGCATAGCAATTCCAGTTTACACCCAACGACTTTCAAAAGATCGCAGCAGATGAAACGTCATCGATCGATTGTGGATGGAATTTTTTGCAATTTTTTTTTTTTTAATAGTTCTTTCATGTGCAAAATTTTGTATTCTACCCAAGGATGGCATACACTACACACAGATAATCAGTGTGAATCTTAAGTACTCCAATTACCCTCATGAATTTTGACCGTGTCGTCGTCGCACTTGAGTATTTTAATCAAACTGACAGTTGCTTCTGTCACGTGAATTCTTAAACACGAGTTAGTTGTACAACGTCCGCTGCCGCAGCGCCGTGCATCGGTGTCGTGATGATTAACTAAATAGTAAAATTTTCCTAAATAGACCTTGTCTACAACTATGATACGCCCTGCTATGATCATGTATCATAAGAGATTTAGTCACTTCATTCTCAAGTCTCAAGTTATTGCAACCGGAAAGCTTGATGACAGCCGACACCGACATTCCGTTGATCGTACCTAAGTAGCTTGCAAAGTAGCTGCGGGTACATATACACGACGCAAGATCTTTGTTGATGTCGCTGTCATCGTTGCCATATCTCATCGAAAACACGATGCATACTCGTATTTCAAATGTAGCACGCGACAATAATCTTTTCAAATAGGTACAATTCCATTTAAGTGTAATGTATATGTAGCTTTAGGTACCTACATTCCCATTTTAAATAAAGACAGCGGAAAACTTTTTTCTTATGAATTTGAATTTTTAAGCATCTGTCATTCTAACACTTAAAGGTTCTGATTTAATATTCTTTTTTCTTTTTGTTCAATTTGACAGGTTATTGTCAACCACGCGGACTAATTGACGTCACTGATTGTTACTATGGATTTCCCATTTCTCTAAGTTACCCACATTTCATGGATGCTGATCCAGACCTAATGAATAATGTAACAGGTCTTAAGCCAAACCGTAGCGAGCATTCCAGTCACTTCGTCATTCAACCGGTAAGTAGAAGTAATTTCTCAACAGGTAGCATCACACGATAATTTTTATTGACTTATAATGACAAACAAACCAAAAACAACAGAGAAGAAGTGAGTAAGACAAGGTGTGGGTCACACCATGGATAATGTCAATTTGCTCTTGATGCGCTATTGCACTTTAATGACAAACGAATGGCAATTAGAATGAAAAATGGAGATTTTGAAATAATTATATTATCCGAGCCCCTTTTAAGCATGACTGGAAAGAAATAAATATACATACATACATATGTACATGTATGTGCATATGTACACTGTACTGTGAAATCTACTTCTAAAGAAAAATAATTTGAGTAATGCAATTAATGATTGTATGAAAGAAGGAAGGCAGAATATAATAATGACATTGAATGCATTTTAATTGTATTCCCATTTAATTATTTGTCCATTCAAAAGCAGTGAATTAAAAACCAAAATTTCCACCCTTTAAGGTTGTCAGAGATAGAATATTGTAAATGCTGAGCGGGGTGTTACAATACTTAAAGTTCAGTTAAACTTAAAATATGACATTCTTTTGCTAATCGATTGATTGAGAAGAAATATCTACCTATAGACTTCAAAATATTTTGCAAAAAAATAACATTTTGAAAACTACTTGATCTTGAAAGATGCATGTTAAATTTTGGAACACCCTGCCCAATTTTACTCACCTTTAATTTGATTGTTTTTGTTCTGTCGAGAAAAAAAGAAGTTAAAAGAGAAACAAGTTTTACGACCTTTCTACAACGAAAATTGACTCTTTCTTTTAATTCTACAGGAGTCTGGATTACCACTTGAGCTCTCGGTGAAGATTCAAATTAATATGCACATGAGAAATGTTCGCAGCATGAACAAGGTAGCTCAATTTAGTGACCTTACATTCCCGATGCTGTGGTTTGAGATTGTAAGTACCTCCTTCATACAGTAGACATATATTTTTTATCCATTACCATCCTACCCTTGACATTCCTCACATTTTAATCACGCAATTTACCTACATACATAAATTCTTATCGTTTACTTAATTGCACCTTCTTTGTTCTGTTTTTTTTTTTTTTTTTGTTTGTCTAGACAATGATGGAACTTCCGAACTCCTTGGCCTACCGTTTTAATTTCTACCTTAATATTCTGCCATACATTGATGTCCTTGGATTCTGGGGTGGCTTGATGGCGGGCATAGTATTTCTATTCTTTGCCATTACACGGGCCACAATCAAGTTGTCAAACTTTAAGAACATCTCAGAGAACGGCAAGTCATATACCAAGGCTAATCTTCGATCTGGTGTTTATAATCCTTGCGAAATGAAGTTAATGCAAGCGAATGAAAAGGAGAGCAAGTTGTCTATGATGGTTCAGGCTAGACCAGATGAAATTAAAGCTGAACGAGCAGCCATGATGTATGATATTGACTTAAAGGCAGCTAATACAGGCAGTTATATTCTAGAAAACGAACCTGCAGTGTCCGATGTTGAAGATAATGACGCCGACGATGATGGGAATGCAAGTGATACATCAACTCATAGTTTGAGCAGTGACATCGAAGAAGACTACATGACAGATGAAACAAGGAGTATACAAAATGTCCATGCCGGCGATGATAAAGCGGTAAGTTGATTTTAATTTAATTTTATTTTTAGATATTTTTGATTTGATACAAGGAGCGCATGTAGAAAAAGAAAACGCAGATTTTAAAAGCACCCCATGTAAATTACCTTGATGTTGATCTTTGCATCTGAGAATAAAGTCCAATTACGTTTCGTCATAACTTTAATATAAATGACCTTGAGAGCATTGAATTCATGTAAATTTTATGAAACTTGGAACGACTAGAATCGCATATACACACATATGTACATATGTATGTATGTATCCTGATACACGTCATAATTAAGACATCTTAAATATCAAGAACCGCATGCGAATTATTTACAAACTGTCCATTCACTTCAAAAAGATTATTTTAATTTTATGTGAATCTTTTTTTGTAAATCCCAAAAAAACACAATATACTGATGGTTTTTTTTTATTGTAAAAATGACATTTTAAAGAACTATAAATGTTTCGTCTCTAATGACAATTAAAATGGCAAAGTAGAATTTTTTTTTAAATCCTGATAAGGAGTGTCATTCTTAAGCCAAAAGCTATTATTTCTTTCAGGTTTAAAGTTTTTCCCCCAAATTTTATGAAAATGTTTAAAACATATACATATGTACATATTTTTGTCTACTTTAAATTTATCCTGGATTTTTTCTTAATTTTAACAAAATTAGCATAAGAATTCGATCTTTTGCCTAAATAAAAATAAACCCCTCAAAATACGCTACTCTTTGCTTTTTATTGGCTAAACGCGTTTATAAAAAAACACACTCCTTCTATTAATTTGTAAACTTCTTGCATTAATTTGTTAAATAAACCTATAAAAGTTTAGATTTAAATTTGCATTAAATTACCCTCTACTTTGGAACTTAATTATGTTGACCAAACCTTATACCTACCTAAACATACTTATGTATGAACGCACCTTTACACTTCAACGGATGAAAGAGATGACATTTTATTGTTTTTTTTTTTTAATTAGGTATGTTAAAAATGTTTGACATTTTAAATTCATAAGAATTTTGTTTAAGTTCGTCACATCTTTTTTGTATTTTTTTTTTTTTTTTTTGATAACATATTTAATAAACGGTGAAACTTGTTATTAAAAATTACCTGTTAATTTTCATACAACATGGCATAAATGAATTATTAAACAAACGAGCACGCGAACGAAACAAGATGTATATGCTGTTGTTTTTTTTTTTTTCTTGTTCATCTTAACTTCCTGCTTTGAAAATTCAAAAGATTGATTAATTTTGTTGTTTATTCTTTTGTGCCACGCTTTACACCGCACAGCAACAGTTTTAAATTTTCGATGTAATAAAATATACGCTTATGAATAAGATTAAGAGCTTTATTGTGATTATTTTCTTATGCTTATCAATGTACAATTTTCATCAAACCTTAACTCAAACTCGTATTTTAGAACCCGATCCACCCCTGTTCTTTTCTGATGAAATAATTTTGCTTTTTTGATCATGAAATTGATTTTTTTCACCAAACAATATGAGTTTTAGAAACATTTTTGTAGGGTAGTGTATTTTAAATATTTTCGATCACTTCAAGAAGGAATCTAATGGCTTCCATAAAAGGTTTTCGTTTATCAAACTTGGGCCACGCGCCACACTATTTTTTTTTTTTATTTTTTTATTTTTGCATAAATTCATGCGGAATGATATATTTACATAAATTAAAAAATACAAATACAAAAACCTTAACAATTTAAAAAGGTAAACTTATTCGATGGTTAAGAACAAAGTTGGTTACGATAACGATATTCTTACCATGAGTGCCACACAAATTATTTTAACATGAATTTTAGACTTAAATAAATACGGTGACGGTTTGACAAGATAAAATTAAAAAGCATGACACACAGCTTAAGTATTTTCATTCTGAATCTATTGATTTATCAAGTAGTTAAGGTCATTTTTCCATTCGAAACTTCGAAAATCTTTCAATTTCAAAACTCACAATTAATATAAATTAAAGCACGTATACGCCCGAGTGAACTATAACTATTTTATAGTCATTTTAAAAAGAAAAACATTTCCTAATTACACTGACACATGACAGACACTGATGCACTTATGTGTATAAATCCTCCTTTTGTTTTATTAAAAAAAAAACGTTTGATTATTGATCTTCGTACACAAAACTTGGGACAATAATAGGACGGGTAGAATATCACACCAGAAATTCTTTTTTGTATCAATTTCTTGAAAAAATAATTACCAACAAAATAGTGCAATTAAATAATTTTTGTTTTCTTCTTTTTTTAAATACAGGCTGCTAGAAGATCGAGTAATAGTGGTTTTGCATCGAATAATGCCAGTGAAGAACAACAAATATGGCCGTCAGGCGAAACAACACTATTGATCGATGATGTCGATATTGAAGACCTACCACCCCTTCGAATAGAAGAATAGAGAGAGTACTAACGAAAGTTGATTGGAAAAGCCATAACTGAAGAAGTGCTATTAATCAAGATCGTGATAAAACAAAAAGAAACCGTTGACTAGTAGGTTTTTTGTTTAGGTTTTAAGCGATCAGATGATGTTTTTTTTTTTATTTCTTCATTAATTTATGCTTAATTTTTTTTTATTTTCATTTTAATTTTATAGTTTCTTTGAATTTGTGTGACTTTTCCAGTTCTTACTTATCCACATCTCTCTTTGATCTGTGATATAATGGGCTATAGATGTTTTCCTATTTTTAATGCCCAAAATATTTAATTACCTACATAATGTCAAACAATTTATCGAAAGCTTTATCAACAAGTATCGTTTTTTTTTTTTTGTCTATAAAAAAAATTAAGCATGAATAAGAAGGAGACTTACACTTGCCACTTATTGACACCCTTGTTTGTGTTACGACATTGACACACTTATTTGTGTCACTAATTGACGCTCTCCATATATCTTTTCTATTCTTCTTTTTTCGGAAGAAGAATATCAGAAAATTTTATATTTTCGACAAGCCAAGTGTAATCCTGGCATTGTTTTTCAATTTTGTTGGGAAAGCTAAAAATTGAGTGTTGTATATTTTATCTACCTCTGTGAGGCAATGTACAAAGATTTTTTTCGAAATAAAAAAGTGAACAATAACTGCACAAACATTTTTTGGGTTTTAAGTTAAATTTTATTCCTGCTGAAATGCACAAACTTAGAATTATTTATCAAGCATGTTATGTTCATGCACAGGGCTGGTTAAACCAACTCTAGTTTAAATGTCGGTGACTGAAAAAATATGTTCGTCTCTCTACCTATACATAATTTTGTTTTTAAGTTTCATAACTCCGACAGTGTGCACTTAAGAAAGATATTAACAGTTTTTAAATTAATAAATCAATTTGATATTGCAAAAACAATAATAATTGTAATTTTTTAAGAAGTAAACAAGAAAATGTATGTGTTGGTTAAAAAACAAGATATTTTTTTCGAATTTTTTAAAAAATTAAAATTTATTTTGTTATTGGCAATTTGTTAAGAAAGTTATTAATATTATAAAGTTTATTATACGCTGTGATTATGTGTATTTTCTTTTTTTCTTTTTAAGAAGTTGGGATTTTGAATTATAGTTATGTATATATAAACACAAACAATTTCATAATTTAAAGTTTTATATTTATATTTAAGTAAAAGAAAATTATAGATTAAACTACATATAAAAAACTTCTTCATAGCCAAGAACAAAAGAAAAAGAAAAATACATCTTTTTTAAGTATATATGTATATAAGAAAACTAAGTTAAATTTTAGTATAAAATTTTTAATTTTTAAGTTGTTTTAAATTCAATTTTGTATTTTTAGGGTGTAATTTATACAGCTTTGAAAAAATAAAAGAAAATAAATGAACAATCAAACATTAAAATAAAAATTGTTTCTTTTTTTAAAAAAAATGGTGTATTAAGATATATGTACATATGTACAAATGTACAAATGTACATAGGTTCTTAAAAAATATAGACTGGATGTGATAGTTTCGGAAATCAGGCGAAATATCTATATTAAGTAGACAGTTTGGTTTGCTAATGAACTGTAGAAATTTGAAGACGTAAAAGATGCATGTCCATCACAATGAAAAAGGTTGCAATAATCAGGACAACTACAAAGTCTAGGGTATATTTACAAAGTATACAGTTGATAAAATTCAGAAACTGTTAAAAATGATCAGTACAAAAACATAAGAAAAATACTCATAGGTTTTATATTTTTTTATTTATTGATGACTTAAAAAGAAGTTTTATAGAAATTGATTTGATTTGATTCCAATGGCCAGTGTTGTCTTTGTTTATTTTTTTTTTATAGCTACGTAATTAACAGAATAAATCTTTTGAATTCAAAAACAAAATATAACAGTTTTATTTTATAAACATTTTTAAATCGCATTTTTTTTCAAGAACACAATTTTTTGAGTTTTTGCCTCTGTTTACAAAACCAAAAAAAAATAACTGACTAAAAACCAACTTTTTTCATAAATGTATTACACACTTCAATGCCAAAGAAACATGCAGCATTAGCTGGGAAGGCACGAATCATAACCGGAACAACACCACGATACAAGGCAAGTGGACCGTCTTTCTTCATTAGATCCGCAAAAACGCTACGAACTCCGTGCTTATAAGTACCTTCAGGTGCTGTAAGAAACATTGCAAAATAATTATATATTATTAAAATAGTAAAAATATAAATGTATAGATAAATCCAATTTACCTGTTTGTAATCGACTCTTAAGCACATCAGCTGGCATACCTAAAATCCAATAGGACATACCAGCCATACCACCGGCAAAAAGTGCTGAATACACTCCGACATTTTCACCGCCCGACTTCTGTTTGGCCATATCTTGTAGGTACTCATAGACCAAGAAATACATTCCATTAGCAGGGACATCTAGAAACATATAAATAAATCAATGTATAAAAAGATAAATCTCTCAATATCTTTTTAAGAATATTTTGTTTTTGTTTTGAATCTCCAGCTTTGTTAAGTTTACAGTTCGTTATTTGTATTTTTTGCTGTGATGTTAGTTCTTAGGGCAAAGAAACCCCCTGCACGTATAGGTTCATATTTGTTTAAAATCATGAAATTGTACTATTATAATTGATTTTGCATACTCAACCTTTGCATTCACCTTTTTAAACCTGTTTTTAGCTTCAGCTGGCTAAACAATGATTGTGAAAATAAAAATTAGTTAAATTGTCCTTGTTTATAGAAAATAATAAAGTGTGCATTAATTAAATGCTTATGAGCTATCCATATTTGGACTTCTAAGGAATGTTGTTCTCTTTATTATCATTAATTAAATGTTGGACTTTATAACAATGAATACAAGTGCACTTCATTCATTGTTTTTTACGCAATCGTTAACCGTGGAGAAACAATTTTTTTTTTAGGGTGGTATTAGCAACTATAAACGCCTCGCTGTACTGTCACCTCGAGTTTCTATGTTTTATTTATATTAATTCAAAAGTTATCAGTGGTCCACTCAAAATTATTCCCATATCTCATATCTGCAAAAGAGCAGGAATTCCTTGAAAGCTTTAAGTAAGAGTGAATTGCGGAAATATTCTTATCCAAAATGAATACCTACACATTGCCATTATAAAACTACGATAAACCTACTAAACAATAACACAGTATTATTTACTAACTTCTGTTATCATTTAATAAAATCACTATAGCCATTCTTAACGCCTACAGGAACAAATATTATTATACTAGTTTCTGTATTTTTTTTTTGTGTTTTTGTTGTTATCGTTCATTTAAATATTTTTAAACTTTCTCAATAAGAACAACAAATTATATCAGCTTTCGTAATAATTCCCAAGAGTATATCTGCATAATGAAGAAATACATAGTAAAAGATTAATAATTCCAAAGAGTTCTTGATGGCGTTTCACTGATGAAGAGAAAAACCAAGCCATGTCAAATCCCGACTACAATAACTCAGCCTCTTTAAATTCTGTGTACTGTATCGAAACAACAATAACATGCTTATCAAACGTTCACTTGATAAGCCACATCCTTTCTTTACTTCTAATCGTCGCGTTGCGTCGGTCGCTTCGTCACATTTCGAATTGTAAGAATATTCATAATTTATTCAATAAATTGCGAAGACGAAGTTGGTTTAAATTGCAGCTCTTCAATTCTTGAAGTTTAAAATTTCCCCTTTCGTATATTCTATTCCGCTTCACCATGAAGAGTTTAGTTGCAACAATTCTTATAGGCTGCATAGTGAGTATACAAGTAAATACAACCAAAAAGACACGTGATAGAAAATAAATCTCAAATTTAGATTTGCAATGTCTATTGTGGACCATCAGCCCCCTCAGCCTATATGAAATGTCCCAAGGGATGCGTTTGTCAATATGCCCACTTTATGGATTTACAAATATCACGCTGGATAAACTTTATGCAAACCAAGAATCAAGACCGTTCGGTCGGAAGCAGAGGTTCGTCCCAAGAAACCCAGGACGAATTGGTTAACGAAAATGAAGTCATGTATGAGGGCGACGAAGGTTATAATGACAATTCATTTATTCAACAAGTTACTTGCATTCTACAAGTAGAAAATGATGTTCATACACTTGTTAGTCAGCTACCCGTTGATCTACAGGCATTAGTACTTCTCTATACCTCCGAGGGACAAAACAAAACAGGTATGTTGTCGAGTGATGAAAAAACATATTCTATTACTTAAGCACAACTCGAAATATTTAGTGCCAACAAGTGTTTTCAAACCCCTAAATCAACTGACCACGCTGGAAATCAGAGGGCCAAGTGATAAAAGTTTCCGACTAATCATCGATGAGCCAATGAACTTCCTACAACATGCCAATTTCGAATCAATCGCACTTTTTGGTTCGGAAAACTACAAACGACCCAAGAATCCCATTCATCCTCGAGAGAGTTTTGAATACGTACCGAGTAGTGAACAAATTGCCTACAACATATCCCTGGAGGCAATGCCGGAAGATCAGGAGATCGACATCGTGCCCTATGATGTTTACATACAAGAAATAAAGAAATCGAGATTGGTTACATTCTATGGCTGGGATCACTTGGAAGTACTCCGCATAAATCACTGTCGATTGGATGAAATGCGCTGGGAGATGTTCGATGGACTCTTAGAATTGCAACACTTATCACTCGAGCATAATGAGATTAAAATAGTACCCGCCTTTGCACTGTATGGTGCAATGCACATCAAAACCTTATCGCTGGCATACAATTCTATTTTGGATTTTAATTATCGTTCGCTGGCTGGTTTGTTAGACTTGGAGGTTCTCGATTTGAGTCACAACAGTTTGTCAAAGTTATCCGAATTGAGTTTTCCTCCATTTCCCAAACTAGAATATGTCGATTTCAGACACAACCCGATACGGTATATATTTCCAGCTACATTTGGAGTCATGAATAATACGAAAACAATGCACCTGGGTTCAAAAGAAGTCGCAGCTGAACTCTGGGGAAACGCTCCATTCGATTCTTTGTACCTGCTTAAGTTTTTGACACTGACAAACGTTTCTATTGGGGCTCTTGATCATGATGTCTTCCAGAATATGAGATCTTTGGAAATTCTCGATGTAAAGGGACAAATACGAAGCATCGAATTTGATGCTTTCGCCGATATGGCATACTTGAGGGAATTAAACTTAAGTTCGTGTAATATTCGAGAAATTTCTATGGATTCGTTTTTCGGCTGCAAGAAGTTGGAGATAGTCGATTTATCTAACAATAATCTTTCATATATCCCGCCTGGCTTATTCGATGAGCAAAATCAACTGCGGGAGATATATTTGCAAAGAAACAACCTGAAGTACCTTCCCTCGACATTCTTTCACAATCCATCACTAAAACTCATTCGACTTACCGAGAACCCATGGAAATGTACCTGCGACATGGCATTATGGAAGCAAAAGATTACCAATCAAATGAGTGTTGGCAAGACCAGTCGATGTATCAAACAATTTCATACTGGGAAACAACTATCTTGTCGCAAAATTGACACTTACAAGTTTGAAAAGGCCCTGTCTCCACGCTGTAAGAACTATAATGGACGAAGTGTGTTCTATGTACTGCGGAAGAACATCCAATGCAAAAAGAATACAAAGAAAAACCGTACTCAACCAAAATCAACGTCAGCTCTACGGGTGAGCAACCAACAATCACAGCAGCAACACCAACGCTTGCCCAAATACAAGCTTCCTGATGAACGAATAAATATGAACAGCATGTACCAGGACAAGTCACAAATGAAACGAATGTTAATGCAAAAGGAAAGAATTGTAATTCCGTGGGCTCAGGCAAAAACTCATAAACTCCAAAAAACCATGGCCCATATAAATAGTTTGCAATATCTAACTGGAGAAGGTTTGCGAAAAAATAAATCTCAAGAAGCCAATAATAATGATGATATCTTTGGAGGGAGAATGGACGAACAATTTGACTACAATAATATTTAGAACATTGAACAAATTAGCAAACAAGAACTAAAGCTAGTATTACACGGTCAACGTAATGTGTCAACGCGTTGACTCTCTGATCAATATCTGGTCCCAAGGGTGTCACCGTGACACTGTCACGTCGTGTTATCGTCAACGAAAAATACAATCAACGCTTTGACGAGTACATTGACGCTAGCTTTGACGCACATTTTTGAGTGTGACTGTGTAATATCTCAGTCAATGCTATTAGGACACGTTGACCATTTTTGTGACTGAGGGTTGACTCACATAATGAGTCAATGCATTTTGTTACAGAATTGACCGAAGGGTGTCATTCGTGTGATAGACAACTTTTAATACAATGACAATGTGAACGTTGACGGTGCGTTGACGGAGAAAATTTCGATGACGTCAGAGAGTCAACGCGTTGACCTATTACGTTGACCGTGTAATACTAGCTTAACTAAATAGCGGATGTATGTATGTAGGTATTTGTGTATAAGGTAGAATTATAGAACTAAAAGAATAAATATCAAAAATACATAGGATATGATTTTTAAAAAAATTGTTGATGTATGTATGTATGTATGTAGATGTAAGAAAGTTAACAATTAATTTGCTTTAAATTAAACTTCAAACTGACCCAAAATTTGTTTTTTTTGTCTATTTTTTTGTCATTTAAGGTAAAAATTAAATATTTTTGACTGAACGTAGGTAATCCAAAACTATAAAAAAAAAATAAAAAGGAATTTCAATGAATTCTGATGGATTTATATTTAAAACAAATGTTGTGACAAAGAACAATCTTATCTTTAAATTGATTTCCGATTTCGAAATAAATTAAATATTTTTGAATTGAATTTTCTAGCAACGAATAACAACAGACTTGGACATTGTAATATGTTTAAAATTAATGTCGAACAGGTAAGAAAAATAACTTCAATAATGTGGTCGTTGGCAGTTAATCTTCCCTTTTCCCATTTTCCAAAATTTAACTTTGTGACCCAAACCAACTAGGTAGATAGAATCATATTATATTAAAATTGACTTCATATTGATATTATTGAACCTCTATATTCTCATTAATGTCCGTAATTTTTGTATAGTAAACCACTGTTCGTCCTTCATTGAAAAATTAATAAATTTGTGTTTCATTCAAATATAAACTCACCACGCAACATGGTTGCACAGCTTCCCTTAAAAATGCTCCTCAAACCACCTTCTTTATACAATTTCTTGGCACAATCTACCATACCATCGTATTTCTTGGAGCCCTTTGCATCCGACTGAACTTGAAGCAAACACTTAATTCTTTCACCCGGTGCCATTATAGCTGTGGAGAATATTCCCGAAAATGAACCAGCTATAAAAACTTGTCCATAACTTAATTTTTTATTGTCTTCAGTCTGTTGAAGTCTTGTTCCTAAGCCATAACCTGCAAAGCACACCGCAAAAATGGGTGCTACACCAGTTAAGGGAGCTTGAATTCCCTTATATAATCCACGAACACCTTCGTTGCGAATAGTTTTGCTGGCACAATCGAATGTACCCTTGTACATTGGAGCAGTTCCTGGTGGTGGTGTTGGCATTGTTTGCAAACGGACCTTTTTAGAAATTTCAATATATAATCTCGCTTTTCATATAAATAACAATTTCGTTCACATACCTTGATTGTGTCCAGAGGATGGCCTGAAAGGACGTTACATATCCCACCAAAACCGCCGCTAATAAATGATTTTATGGGATTCACTTTTTGTTCGGGGGCAGATTCTTGGGACGACATGATTTCGATGTTTATAAATACAACTATAACGAAAATACGTACATAGTACACAAAAATTCAATTCAAAACGAACTTTGATCGTTATTTACTTTCTGCTCTAATGATAAGATTTAAATGAATTACCTTCAAATGAACTGAGTTTTCTTCTTGAGGTATTTATTATGAATACTGACGTTCAATTATAGGGAAAGCTGAATCCCCAACAACTAGGGCAAAGTCCACACACCGAGAGTTACCGAAAAAAAGACAAAACAACCTTCCTAAAGATTTACTTTTTTATTCAATCATTCTTTTGGAATTTATTTTTTCATTGAACAATTTATTTGTTTTCAATTAAATTAGGAAAGGAATTTTAAAAGAAAACGAAGAAAGAAAAATAGAGAGCTTGTGGATTTCAGTTTCGCTCTGCCGGAACTTTGGAAACAACTGTCAAATGTCAAAGCAACGTCAACTAGACAGGAAAGATATCAACGACGACTATACTACCTACCCGTAGGCAGATGAAAGACCCGGAATTCTCGTTCATAAATTTGTTGCAAAACTGGTTCTCAAAATGTTAAATGTATGCACTATCAACATACCTATCCAAAAATAATAATAATTAATTTATTTTGTACTAGCTGACCCGACAGACGTTGTCCTGTCTTAACTATTAATATTTAATTCGAACGTGAATAATGTAATCAATTCTTAAAAAAATATTTGGAAATGTTCCATAATTGATTTTTTCACCGAATTGTTGTGTACACAACGTTGATTGACTTGTCTTGCTGTATGGCCCATAAAAAAAAATTTGCAAAAAATTGTAGTCACTATCCGGCCTTGGCACTGTCATACCTCTATCAAATAAATACACTTACACAAGAGCTACATTCGCACATTTTACCAATTAAATTAAAAAGTGATAACTAATATTGGAATTATAGGCCAGTGCCACGTTATATGTAATTGAATACAGCTCGGTGTGGATTAAATGAAAAATTCGATTCGATCTATTTTACTTAACTGCATTTCGGGCTTCAAGTTGCTCAACCCAAGTCTATGCGCCTGGTTGTTGACATTTTTAGAAAATAAAATTCAAATGAAAATACAAATACAAATATTTCATACGACTTACAATTATTTCAAACGCTCTAAGTTTATATCAAAAAAGTTTTAATACTAAGTAGTACTTTCCCTAAAATAACTTATTTCTTAAAAGGTCTAATTTAGTGCGTAATTTTTTGTTCCTTTGTAAGAACCTTCTCCAATGTATCGGAAAGCTGAAAAACAACGCGAAGCACAGATTTAAGAGAAATTCAATTTAAATGTATGTATGTAAAAAATTTGATCGTTATGAAATATAAAAAAGACCTTTTAATTTAAACACAATAAAATACAAAAGAAAACATTTAAATATTCAGTACAAAAATGTTTGTTCTTTTTTATTCTTTTATTTTTAAACTTTATTTTTACGTTTATGGTTGTGGAGTCATCCTCAAATATTTCTTTCCTGATGGAACCTCAACAGTTTTAATACCTTGAGGGAATAATTTTGGAATATCATCTTGCTGTACAGTTGGTAAGACCATGCACTCCTTGCCATGCTAGAAAATATAAATTTTCATAGTTTTTAAAGTCCAAAGAGGCCTAATAATTAATATATTACCTCCCAATCAGCTGGTGTTGCAACTTTATTATTATCAGTTAGTTTTAATGAATCAATGACCCGAATTATTTCACTAATTACATACATAAATGTTTCTTTAATTTCCTTTGTTGTTAAAAATAAAACTAAAACTTACTTGAAATTTCTACCAGTTGATGCTGGATAAAGTAAAGTTAATCGTAATTTCTTACTTGCATCAATAATGAAGACAGCTCTACAAGTCAATGGAATACCAGCTTTGTCCCTTTCGTCTTTGTCTAGCATATTAAGCTTAACTGCTAGTTCACGCTTATCATCGGCAATTATTGGATAACCGAATTCAGGAAGTTCTAAGAAAAAAATAAATATAAGGTGTTTTGATATAGTAGTATAAAATTTATTAGATGAATTGGAAAATGCTTTCGGATGATGAGTAGTTAAAAATTGGATCATTTAAATAAATAGTTACTTGTAAAACTCTTTATATCTTCAATCCATCCTTTATGAGATTCAACACTATCACACGACAATGCAATTGGTTTGATATTTCTTTTTTTGAATTCTGGCAAGAGTCCAGCTACTCTGCCCAATTCTGTTGTGCACACAGGTGTATAATCAGAAGGATGTGAAAAGAGTATTGCCCATCTGAAAAATGAAACCTTTTTTTTACTTTGAAATTAATAAGGTATAAACCATGTTATTCTTACGAATCTTCCATCCATTCATAGAAATCAATTTTTCCAGTCGTAGTTTCGGCTTGGAAATTTGGGAATTGATCACCAAGATTTAAGGCTTTTCCTTGCTCAGACATAATTATTTCAAAATAACAGCAGTTGGAGAAGTTCTGGTGTGAAAAGAAAAGAAAAAAAAAGAAAAAAAAAAGAAAAAAGATTTCACAACAAAAAATTAATGATCAATGATTGAGTGATAAGAAGATGACATTGGACAAATAATTTTAAAGAAAATTCGAATATATAGAAAAAAGAAAAATTATTTAAATGTAATTTACCTCTTATTCAAAGAATTAAATGCAGTTTCGGCAATTTCGTTGATTTAGAGAAAGAGACCGGCAAATGGCAACACGAAGTGATCAAAATTAATCTAACTAAATCAGAAACAAATCATAATCAACAAGCTGAAGATACTTCACAAATGAATTCTACAAATAATACAAATGAATTTAAATCAGAGCCGTCGTATGGCTATATGGCTATCGTTTCATTAAATAGCAGTACAATGAGTATTATTATATTTCGATTAAATTTTATGATCTCAATGAATTTCCTTCCTGTGTAAAGATTTTAAACTCGATTTATTACTATCAATCTATATTAATAAAAATGTAAATGTATGTTTGTTCCTAATCGCTAATCTCAGAAAGTTCTTAAGCAATTGCTTTCAAATTTTGACAGAACATTGAATTCAAGTCCGTGAGTGTTTATATAGGTATACCTTAAACAAAAATAATACCTAACAATACTTAAGCAAAACAATACCTTTACTGCAATATAAAGGTTATAGCACCTTTACTTATCAAAAAATAAATTCTTAGTTTTTTTGTTTTGTCAAAAAATATAAATAAACAAAAATAGAAAAAATAAAATACCTATAATTCCTTTCAATTAATCAAATGTAACATATTACGCCCAAATCAAATTCGTGCATTGCTTGCCATTATAGGCTTGGCTCATTTGGAGGTTTAAAGGCCCATGAAATTGCTATAAGCTCAAATACCAGGAAAATTCTAGCCCATCGTCTACCGATTTTTGGTCCAGAAAAAAATCGCCCTGTATAGACCATAAACCTTATTATATTACAAAAAAAAAATAGGGATCCTTACTAAAACAAAATATTTATGTATAGAAAAAAATTAATTCAAACAGGTCAGCTAGTATAGTAATAATAATTAAAAAAAAAAATCAACCAAACGAACAATAGAAGACAATTTTTGTTAATTTTACAGCCTCCATCGGTGATCTGTCAAACTTGATGGAATGCCATTGGAAAGCTTTACGATATGAAAGATCGTAGATCGTTAAGTTTAGACTATTTTTGCTCTATCTCGATGGGTGTGTCCATCGGAGTAAATAAGTAAATTGAGAGTTGAGCTGAGAAATATAAGCGTGTTAAAAAGGTTCAGGTTTGAGAGTGGGCGTTTGGATTCGGTTATGGGGGTTGTTGTTGTGAAGACCCAAAATAAGCTTTGGTGGATTTTCTCATGACACGGAGGGAGTTGGGAGTAGGCATTAATAGGGGTAAGATAACTTTAAAATTTTAATGCCAAAGTTTCAGCATCCAAGAAAGAATAAAATCCTTAAGTGATGGATTAAAATAAGATATAATGAGAATAAACGATTTGAGACAAAGAAATAGGAAATTAGTAGAGATATATGTATGTATATTGGTGTAAATTTCTTTATGCATATACATATATATATATATATATATATATATATATATATATATATATATACATACATACATAGGTATATGTATATGTATATGTTGGACAAGAAATAAGTATTATTTTCGTAGGGTTATATCACCAGGCAACACAAATCGTCCAAAATCTTTAACATCTTATTTTAAAAACAAATTAAAAAGATTTGTGCAAGGAATCATAAGCCATTAGGATTTTAACCATGTAGAAATCGATGTTGAATAGACTTGAGCGTTAAGAGTTTGGCCTTAACTGGTATCGTTAAGAGCTCGATTCCCATTCTTCTGAAACGGCTTGACCAAGTCTTATGAAATTGTATATGCATATTCAGTAAAAGTGTGGTGAGGGTTGTCCACCACTAACATTTTTTTTTTACATGAGCATTGGTTGTCCTGCCGCTCGAATGCACAGCTATTTAAAGGCAAGACCATGTATTTAAATTTTTTTCCCAAAAAACTATTAGACTAAAGTAAACTTTTTAAAGATCGGATTTTTAGATCTGAAAAATAATAATGCCGTGCATAATAGTTTTTAATAGAATCAACCATTTTAGCAAACGGAGAGTTTTAATACCTTTTGGATAAGTGATACGAAGCACACCGGGGCCATCTAGAAACTATAAAAAATTGCACGAAAAATATAAAAAGCAACAAAATATTTTCCCTAACTTGAATTTGTGCCATAAATCGGGGCCAGACGAAGTTCGCCGGGCCCGCTAGTTAATAATATATAAAGACATATGTAAAGTTTTCTAGGAATTTATTTTCCTTTCATTAATTTATTAAGTGCACTTCACCATTTATATGTACACATGTATATATGAATCGGGATTACCAAATTTGGGAATAAAATCGATGACGTATGTACATATGTGTATGTTTGTCTCGATTTTCAAATGTTTAGTTTCACTATTGCCACTACTAAATAAGTACCTAATCAATATAAATTAAAAACATTATAAAATTAAATTATTTTCTTTTTAAACAAAATTATCCGGTAGGTAATAAAAGGAGTTTAGGGAGGATGAAGTAAAGAAGCGAGGCGGGCGAAGAAGCGGAGAAATACATTGACCTGTCGAGGGAGGCAACCATGCTAGGAGGGGTTGTAGAAAAAACATTGATCGCGCGTCTTAAGACGAGCTAGGTTCAAGAACCCGCGACTCAAGCATTTTTAGTTTAGTACTTAACTAAAAATGAAAATTATAAAGTGATTGGCAAAGTTCTACAAATAAAAATCCTATACAAAAAAAAAACTACTAAACAAAACATTTCTATATCGATTGTTCATTCTATATCGGAAGCACTGAGCTATTACTGTCATTTTGTCTTTATTCACTCTCTGTTGCGAAATAATTTTTCGTATTCACATTAAAGGTAGGTTCATATTTATTTATTAATTTTATAGTTTTATTTGTGAAAACTAAATTAATGTCTATATCAAAATATTTTACATCAAATTTCAAAAATTATAGGTATTATAGGTACTACAATGTTATTCATTTAAGTTAAAATGAATTTTAGAAAATTCATTTCAATCAATCAAAAGCAGCTGTTTTTTATTATCATTACGAATTCAACAAGTTTTTTTTTCAAACAAAACTAAAATGAAAGGGAATCTGCAGAAAACATATCCACAATCCACACACACCCAAAACCCAAAGTCCAAACACCCCCTCCTGTAATTCGTAATCTTTTTCGTTTACTTAACATTTTTATATCAAACAAATGATAACAAATGCAGTACCAGTCAGTAGAAGTAGGGAAGAGAGAAAGTAAGAAAAAACCAGTCTAGGTTCAGTAGGTTAAGACTCAGATATACACTAGGTACCTACTGGTTAGGCCAACAGACACACGACGCACGATACCAACCAGTTCCTTAAAGAAGTGCTACGTGGAAGTGTCTTTGGATATTTTATAAGTTTAGGTTGAACGTTATCTTTTTATCTACGATTAGTAGCTAAGTTATGGTCAGGAATCAAAGGTAACATTGAAATTCAAAACAAAACGATGATATTTATTAGAAAAGTTTGTTTTTGAAATTTAAAATTAATGAATCAAAACTAACATTTCTAGAGAAGAATACTCCTCGGACAATATGCAGCAACTACCAAGAAGACTAGCCTATAATATCTTGGTAAGTTTAAGATTAAAACATTTTAGTTTTACATATTCGTGTTCAAGAGGTATTTCTTTATTATTTTTATTTGTAGACTCGCAATACTTTCCAAGTTTCTCCGTACGTTGCTGCAGTTCAGTACAATCTCACCACAGCCATTGTCAAAAACAATAGCAACTATGTCAACCAAGCTAATCCAGTCAAACAAAATCTTCTTCGTTACCCAGCCTTGTCCCTAGAAGAGACAATAGCGAAATTCATTAAAACTGCCGAGCCATTCCTCACAACCGAAGAGCTAGAACTCAATCGCAAAGAAGCTCAAGTATTTCTCAAGTGTGATGCCCCAAAGCTGCAAAAGCTATTGGAAGCAGCTGCTGCCAAAGAAGAAAATTGGTTAGCCGACAGATGGCTTCGCACAGCTTACCTACAGTATCGAGATCCATTGATTATTTTCTCGAGTCCTGGTATGTCATTTCCTAGAGTTACTTTTAACACTGACGAAGAAATGCTGGCGTATACTTCCAAAGTCATATATTGCCTCATAAAATATAAGGAAATTATTGATTTGGGCAAGGTACCAGTTCATAAAATTGGCCCCAATGAACTGGATAATTCGCAATTCGGACGAGTTCTTGGAACTTGTCGTATTCCACAACCCAAAGAAGATCAAGTCGAGTACAATCCGAATTCTACGCATGTCACTGTTGTGTATAAAAATCATGTAAGATTCTTATTGAGATAACGAAAGCTCCCTATTTTATTTACGAAATTCGTACTTTTTAGTTTTATAAACTTCCTGTTTATTCGAATTCTTTAAAACCAATCCATCAAGAGGTAATTTTTGGCGAATTGAAGAAGATCCTGGAGACTGAAAAGAACGAAGGCACGCCTTTTGGAATTCTCACCTCTGACAAGAGAGACAATTGGGCAACAGCTTATGCTGATCTTTTAGCAATTCCTGGAAACAAGGAATCAGTAGAGCAGATTCAAAAATCTTTATTCACTGTATCGTTGGATGGTGAAGTGTGTCATGATCCCTGTGGCAACACAAAAACTGTTCTAGCTGAATATTTGATTCATGGATGTGGATCAAAGAACCATGCTGGCAATAGATGGTTTGATAAGACAATTCAGCTCATGGTCAGCAGAAGTGGATTTCAGGGATTCTGTTATGAACATAGCCCTGCAGAGGGTCAGCCAATAGCACTGATGGTCGACTATCTTGTTAAGAATTTGTAAGGACAATATTTTAAGGCTTTTTTGTTTTTTTTTATATTTTTGTATTATATTTAAATATGTTAGAGACGACAAGAAAATGTTCGAGGGTGGTGAGACAAAGAACTTTGAACCATCAAAAAAATTGGAATTGATATCGTCTCCCACTGTGAATCAACATATTGAAGTCGCTAAAACTAATCTTGACAAATTGGCTGAGGATCTTCATTTGAATGTAGTGCATTTCAAGGAATACGGTAAAGGATTTTTAAAACAGCAGAAACTTAGCCCTGACAGCTTCATCCAAATGGCTCTTCAATATGCTTTTTACAAGTGAGTTATACGTGCAAACTCTTACCACAGTCCTATTTCAAACTTCTATTTATTTAAGACTCCATAAATTACCCGGAGCTGCCTATGAGTCAGCCCACCTTCGAATTTTCCGTAACGGACGCACAGAAACGATACGCTCATGTTCGAATGAGTCCATGGCCTTTGCCAAAGCCATGCTCGAGCCTAATCCAGATGAACTTCGAGTTGAATTATTGCGAAAAGCTGTGAATGTTCATCGTGAATACACAACAATGGCCCTCCAGGGACGTGGTGTTGATCGTCATCTCCTTGGCTTGAAGTTAATGGCACTTGAAAATAATCTACCCGTGCCGAAATTCTATAGTTTGCCAGCATTCACTCGGAGCAATCATTTCCGATTGTCAACAAGTCAAGTGGCTTCGGTTAATGAGGCTTTCATGTGCTACGGACCAATGTATCATGATGGTTATGCTTGTTGTTATAATCCTCGAGAAAATGATATGATATTGTCGTTGGCTGCATGGCGAAGCAATCAAGAAACCTGTGCTAACCGATTTGGGGTGTCATTGCAGGAATCATTGAAAGAAATGATGGAGGTTTTGTGTAGAGCTGGAGAAAGGCCCAAGAACAAATTGTAAATTGATCACTGGGCTTAAATTTTTACAAATAATAGTTTTTTGTACTGATTTTGAGAAATTGATTTTAAAAAATATAAAAACAAAAACATTTTGAATCGGATTGACGGTAGACTTCGGTTATTTTAGGTCATCCATAGTAAAAAGGCGCGCACAATGATTCTCAAAATTAATCACGCTTTACTATGAAAAATGCAAATAATTTTGTTTGAAGTCTAAAAAGAAAATGAAGTACTTTATATTTTTTTTTATTTTATTTTAACAGTTACAATTAATAATATTAACATTATGCACATACATTTTTCTTTTTTTACAATTTAGAAACAAGAAATATAAACAAAGTATGTAAGTTTTCAAGGCTTGATCGATTTTGACTGTTTTCTTTCTTAGATGTTTTGGGCTTATGCAAATTTCCTATGTGGTACACATTTTTTTCAAAAGTACTTCATCCTTCTTCTGAGTGGTTTTTATTGGTTTATTGTTCGATGCTTTACTTCAATAATTTATAAAACTTACTTACTTTATCTACATTATATGTACATATATATAAAAATGAATCCCGTTTTCCCTTGGTCACGGCATCACGCGTGAACGGCTGGACCGATTTCACTAATTTTTTTGTTGTATTTGTTATTATTAGGAGAAGGTTCTTATGTAAGAAAAAATTCGAAAGTTGCATAGGAAACAAGAAGATTTTACTTTTTTAATAAAATAATGTGTCAATGGCAGTAATATTCACGTAGTTGTCATTAAAAACAAAGAAACGTAGTTTACATGCTCTTTGCAAATATAACGGTCGGAGTTGGTCTATGGTCGGAGTTATAATAACAAAATACCTACATACTTCATTTACCATTTCTTAGTGTACTTTTCACATTGGTTTCTACAGGATAATTTGTAGTGTGTGTTCATTTGTGAAGTGTTTGTTCAACAAGGTTAGTCAAATTAATATAGTGTTGGAAAGTTTTGA
Source organism: Scaeva pyrastri (assembly GCA_905146935.1). Classification (NCBI taxonomy): domain Eukaryota; kingdom Metazoa; phylum Arthropoda; class Insecta; order Diptera; family Syrphidae; genus Scaeva; species Scaeva pyrastri. The sequence goes on from LR989927.1 coordinate 51,328,780, forward strand.
TAGACAATTTTGATACTTTTATAAAAGAGTAGGTACTATAGTATTTTGTTATTTTCAGTTGAATTTTTGTTTCTAAAAATGCCGGCAATTAGACGTACAAACTTAAGTCACAGAACCCGTAATGCTGCAAGTCAAAGAAATACAAGAGCAAATCAAACTGATGAGCAACGTGAAACGCGGAATGAAGTTGAACGGAATCAATGGAACCGACACCAACAAAATAGAAGTGTTGCGTTTAACTCTTATAGAGCTGCATTGACTACAGTACACTGCATATCGTTGCTCTGGGACCAATGAACGTTGTTTGTAAATATTTAAAGGCATTTAAGTTTAAAAATGAAGCCCCTGGATTGTGTTGTTCGAACCGTCAAGTCAAGGCCGTTGGTACCGCCACCAGAGCCATTACATTCATTGTTTTTCGGAAATGGGCCAGATTCTAGACATTTTTTTACTCATATCCAGCAATACAATAATTGCTTTCAAATGACATCATTTGGCGCTACAAAAATTATTCAAGAAAATTGTATGCCAATATATATATATACCAATATACAATCACAGTTAAAAACATTGTCTGTCGGGTCAGCTATACTTAATAAAGAAATTAACTTTATTCAGATAAAAAGGTAACAGATATTTCTTGATTATAGGGCGGTACGAAGTTCGCCGGGTCAGCTAGTTGTTTAATAAAATTAAGACGAATAAATAAGAAATGGTGACTCTTTACCTCCTAACCCACAGCATAGATCACCATACAACTACGAATGAACTCTTATAGTAAAACTTACTTTTGAGTAGACAACCAAAAAAAAACGTTATTAATATGTGCATTTTTGTTGTCGTAAAGCGTAATCAATTTTGTAAGTCACTGTACACCCTCAAGTTTTCTTAAAACCTCTTTAATACAGAAAACGACTCAGTCTCTCTTCCTCTTTGAAAACAAAATCAGAGTTTTATTATTTTATTTGTTATATTTTACATGGAATAAAATATACTTTTCTTATATTTTAGTAACTTTGTAACCATTTCCAAATTTTCTTGCAAATTTAATTTACAACACAAAAAACATACAAATTCGGGAATTTGCTTTAAATAAATTCAAGTCATCAAGAATTGTTTTTAAATATTTTGAGAAGACAAAATTAAAGGGCAGAAATAGAGTAGCAAGGATTGATTGTGTCATATGGCCAGCATTCAAGAACGGGCAATCTGTGACGACTCCAACGTGGACACCCAAGATGAATCGACTCTTCATGTTTGCCTCAGTGAAGAAGCGCTTAATGCATTAAATGAAATGCGAAAAGGGAATTTGATGTGTGATGCAGTTGTGAATGTAACTGATGGATCTTTTAGTGTCCATCGAGCAATGTTGAGTTCTTGCAGTGCTTATTTTATGTAAGGCCAAAACAAGTAAGACTGAACTTGTGCCAAACTTACGTATGTTTATTATTCTTCATAGGGCTTTATTTACACACTCATTATCAACGGAAAAACAAAATGTATTCATACCGGATATGAGTGCTGCCATAATGGAAGAAATTATAAACTATGCCTATTTGAGGAAATGTGAAATTACTCCGTATAACGTTTATGAGTTACTAGCCTTAGCCGATTATGTCGGAATGACAGGCTTAGTAAAACAATGTGAACTCTTCCTCGGAAGAATATTGACACCCAAAAACTGTTTCGGCATTATGCGATTCGCAAAGTAATTATAGTTTTATATCATATTAACTGTTTCACATTTAGACTCGATTGAGGCAACAAGTGGAAACGAGGTACAATTATGAGACTTAAAACGAGTCGCCTCAAAAGAGTCCGATGTAAACATATTTAAAATAGGTACCAATAATTTTTCATTAATTTAAATTAGCTTCCGTTTTTGTGATGACCTCTATAAGAAAGCTCGCATCTACTTATTGTATCATTTCCCTCAAGTTGCTACAAACGATGATATTTTAAAAATCGGATTAGATGATTTCTTGGATATCATAACCGATGACATGTTGAATACAAGAGATGAAGAGTTGGTTTGGAAATTATGCATAAAATGGATTGATTATGATTTGAATGAAAGGCGAAAGCATTTACCTTATATAATGCAAGGAGTTCGATTAGGTCTGATGAATCCAAAGGTAAGATAACAAATATCCAAATTCCCAATAGGAATTATGGCATTTATAAATGTTTGTATTTATTTTTGGGAGTGAATAAAAATTAAAGACTTACAATAGCATGTTTATGACTCATGTCGATGACCTTAACCTTGTTTTCATTCAAACAAAATATATTGTCGGTTTTAATTTTTTGCAGTTTTTTATGGACGAAGTTAAAGACCATCCATACGTTGTAAAATGTGTCGAAACAAGACCTCTTATTTTGGAGACACTCTCTTTTTTATACGAGTTGGATATGATGAGCCCGAATGATAAAGAGGTATTTAAAATGTTATTAATCAGAGACTATTTCTTCATAATACTCCACACTCACGTTGAATTTCATGAAGCTTGTCACTCCATTAATCGCTATTCCTCGTTTGCCACACGAAGTAATGTTTGCAATTGGCGGTTGGAATAGAGGCACTTCAAAATCATCAATTGAAACATATGACACTCGAGCTGATCGATGGGTTAATATTCCAGCTGAAGATCCAGCTGGACCAAGAGGATATCATGGTACGGCGGTTATAGGTTTTAAAATCTACTGCATTGGTGGTTACAATGGAGTCGAGTACTTTAATACATGTCGTGTATTTGACGCTATTAAAAAGACTTGGAAAGAGGTTTGTTAACAGAGAAAAGATCTTTCAATTTGGGGAAAATGGAAATACATAGATACATTTTAATTGTTGTCTCCACAGATAGGTCCAATGCACAGTCGGCGTTGCTACGTTAGTACTGCGGTATTAAATGGACAAATCTACGCAATAGGAGGATACGATGGTATCAATCGTTTGAACACTGTTGAACGTTATAATCTAAAATCGAATCAATGGTCCATGATAACGCCAATGAATATGCAAAGATCCGATGCAAGTGCGTGCACATTAGATGGCAAAATCTATGCTACAGGTAGGTTAGATTGGGAATGGTGGTGTCGTACCGTACATTATGGTGTATTTTGTTTTCTGAAAATTGAGTTCCTGTTTTCTAGGAGGATTTAATGGCCAAGAATGTCTATCGACTGCAGAGTACTACGACCCCGCAACTGAGATATGGACCGCAATACCAAGTATGAATCATAGACGGTCCGGTGTTTCAAGTGTTGCGTATCGGAATCATATTTATGTTATTGGAGGATTTAATGGAGTAGCTCGTTTATCGACAGGAGAAAAATACGATCCGGAAAAAGAAACCTGGACATTCATTCGGGAAATGAATCATGCCCGAAGTAATTTTGGTTTGGAAATTATCGATGATATGATCTTTGCAGTTGGAGGCTTTAATGGCATTGCTACAATACCACATACAGAATGTTATGTGGCTGAAACTGATGAATGGTAAGCTAAGCATATCATAATATCCTAGGATTTTGTTTCATTTTCTTAATATTAATATTAAATATATGTATTCAAACAAATACTAAGAAGTGTCACTGCCTTAGTAACGTCAATAAAACGTCACTCCAACAAAATAATCAGGTGTCATTGTCTATTTTGACACAGATTTACCTTTTTAAGAATCACTACGTTTATAAATAAACATTTATAATTCTTTTATTTCCAAAGGATGGAGGGAACAAATTTAAATATTGTTCGATCAGCTTTGACTGCAAATACTGTAAGTGGTCTTTCCAATATTCGGGATTACATTCATCAGAATAGAGAACTATTAATGGAAGATCGTCGTCAGAGAATGTTTCCAAATATTGGTGCAATTGATATTGCTGATAACTTTGAAAGTTCCGCTGAAGAAATGACCGTTGATGCTTATGACTAAGAAACAATCCAAGCTAAATGTAATTATACATTTCACTTCCAGTAAATTAAATGAATCGTAAATTACCTCGTAGAAAATATTCAAAATTGAAATATAAATGTACCTCTTTTGGTAAATAATGAACCGCTTTTTTCCTTAATTTCAATTCAAACGAACAAAAATGATCAAACTTATCTCCAGCATCCCAAGTTTGCATGAAAATTATATTAAATAATTAAAAAAAAGAACGGAGACAAAAATACCCACTCACCCTTAAATTTATTTTCTCCGAACGCATTTTTCTTTCGTTAAAGTTTAACCACAGCCAACTTCACACAATAAATCAATGCTACCAACTTTTCCTTCTTTTCTTTTTGCCATCCTTGACGATTGTCACTGGTTATATATTTCCAATAAAAAAGTAAGAATTTAATTTAAAAATAATGAGAAATGTAACCAAAATCTAACAAAATTATAATCTCATTAATTCCGCAGATCAATCAAAATGGAAAACGACGCCGGAGAATCTGTTGATTTGTACTGCCCACGAAAATGGTAGGTTCCACGTGTTTTTTTCTTTTATTGGTTCTGTGCTGTGAACGAAATTAAAAAAAATTTCTTCAAATAAAATGTAATTGCTTTTTCTGTTGTAATTCGATAGCTCTGCCAGTAACAGAATCATCCACGCTAAGGATCATGCTTCTGTGCAATTGAACATCGTCGATGTTGAGCCTACAACCGGCAGGATGGGTGTTGGATCCAAGGTTTACGCCATTTGCGGTGATATCAGACGCATGGGAGAGTCCGACGATTGCATCTTCCGCTTGGCCAAGAAAGACGGTCTTATTACTAAGTGAGTTTTGGTTAAGAAGATGGCTTCATAAGGAAAAATTTATTAATTTGCTGTTTCTATTGCTCATTGCAGAACCTATTAAAGCGGGAATCTACATGAAATGTGTGTAATCCTAATTCAACTTAGAACTTAGAAATAAAACCCAATTTCTTATTTTTTAAAAAACATTTCTTTTTGTTTCATTTGATTTACAATTTGCAGTAAAAAGATAGATCTGTGAATATATGTATTTCATTCTTGGAAATGCGTCGATTTTTAAGATTGACAAGTCCAATTTTATCTTTCTATTTTCAATTGGAAAGTGAGTCTTGCTGGTTCAGTATTCAGTAGAACATTACAAGCTGTTCATAGAATTTTTAGTTTTGTTTAACAAAACCTATATCAGCTTAAATTTCCTATAATGATACCCGTGGTGTAATGGTTAGTGATAGTGCGTAGGACTGTCATACCACGGTGGATTCAATCCCTGTCGGCCTGTGCCACCTGATAGTTTTTACGAGTACTGCCTCCTGTTGCGAGGAATTGACAATTCCCGCATGAGTTATTGCTGTCAAAAACCAGCTCCACCTAATTTATTTATTTTACTTAAATTGCCAATATATTCGGCAATTGGGTTTAAATGCGATGAAGTGCATTTTTTTGTTAATTTTTTGACAGTGTGATCGTTTTTTTCGATTTTCTCCGGCTCAAATTCATCGCGGAGAAAAATGCTCGAACGCATTTGTTTTATTTATTCTTTCCGATGAGAGGTAGTAACTTCCACTTTTAACAGATACCTCGCTAAGGCCGATGATCATTGTTACTCGTTGGACCAATTCAAAAGGGATAAATCATCTTTTTAGTATTTTGACAATAAATATTTTTTACCGAATTTTTATGAACGAGTATTTCCATTTAGTATCACATATGTACTCGACCTTAAAATAGAACAGACATAAATTGTGATTTTATTTGAAAGTACTAGAATTAAAGCACATAACACTATTGTGAATTAACACTTCTCCTGCTTCACCCAAAAGCGAAAAAATACATAACTCTTTTTCGCTGTATCTTGACATTCACCTTTAAAAAAAACATATACCCAGTTTACAAGGAGAATTAAATCGGAATTGAATCAGGATTTAGATAAAGGAAAATCCAAAACAGCGAAAAAAAGTCTTGTCTTGTAATTGTCGGAGAAAATATGGCCGAACCAAAACCATGTCAAGTCGTCTAGCTAGATCGCTCCAAGGTATCCTCTTTCCGTGTTTTAACCAACTCGATTTTATATAATGAAAAAGTGTAAAATAACCCATCCGCGATAAGTGTTCTTCCAAATTCATTAATAATCGTGTCAAAGTGTATAAATGATAAATTGAGTGTCTGTCGTTTCTCTACCTTTAATTCGTAGTTAAAAATAAGAAAGGAAGAAAAAACGAGTTTCGAATCAACTTTTCTTCGTACCTTGTAGATACAAAAAGAAAGAAAAGTGAAAAACTTATTAAAATCTAATAAGAAACAATAGACTTGAAAAAAAAAATATTTTTTTACAACCCACAATCGACGACGCAGGTAAGCAAACAAACAAATCAAAAATATACGTCCATTAAAATCCCGTTAGAAATTCTATAAATAAAATGTTTTTATTTGTTTTTCAATGTTTACAATATTTAGAAACAAAAAATTAAACTATTCCCACAGGTAATAGCTCTCTTTTTCTGTCGAAGTCGCTTTTTATCGTTTTATTTTTCTTGCTGCAAAAAGTTCGTCATGAATGAATTAACCAGAAGAGCACCTTGCTGTGTAGTGTAGAATAAGTTCTCAGTGCAAGTGCACTTAAAATGTACCGAAATGGGGAAGCGTGTCATTTGTTGTTTTATCTTTCTCTTTCGCTGCTCCTTGTTCTGCCTGCTGCCCTGTCTTCTGCCGTTGACTTTGTGTATATCTACAGCTGCAATGCAACAACGTGCTGAGTTGGGTGTAAGGTGTCTTGCTTCCTATGCAGCTGGGGGTACATCGAGTAAGTAGATTTTTGGGAACACGCATTACAAAAACAATAAAGAAAGAAAAAACTTAAGAATGAAGGCTAATCGAATGAATTTCAATTCCTATTTCTAAAAATGGGTTGCTTTGCGGTTGAGGAAGGTACCTCTCTTTTTATCTCGAAGTGTCATAACTCTGTGTTGGTACAGAACGAGCGTCATGATTTGTACTTGTAGTAAAAAATTTGTTCTATTTTGTATTGCATTGTTTTTCTGATATTTTGTTATTCCCTCCTTTTTGACTGGTTGTATTTTTTCCTTATTTTGTTGTTCATTGAATTTTTTTTCTTTAAGTTCATCGTTCTCTGCTGGCGAGAATTATTGTGTAACAATTTATAGTCTTGATTGTAAATTTGCAGAGAAGAGCAAACTTTGATTACTGTTACTGCCTCTCTGAGCTGAGGTTGTGAATAATTCAAAACGATATTGGTTTGGTATGTTTTTTGTTCGTCATAGAAGGTTTATGCCCCATTGAAATGTGAGAAATTCGCACTCAAATGAATAACTTTGATATGACGTTGGTTTATGTATGACTAACTTTACGTATTAACTCACCTGTTTTTCAAAAATAGCTTTTGTCCCTGATGATGATATCACTTTTGGGACCTAGGTCATACCATACATAATTACATACATACATCTGGAATGAGGTATGAACTGTCTAGCATACAATTGCAACTTTTTCCAATTTTTTGGTTTATCATAAGAAGACATTTTATCTAATGCTAAACAGATCGTTTAAATTTGTTCACTGAGCAAAAAAAATATGATTTAATTTATTTGTTCCTTCACAGGTGTTTGTTATTTATTAGTAAAATCTAGAATTTCGCTATGTTGCTGTATGCTTGAAGAACATCTCTCCATTTGTTTAAAAATAAGCAACAATTACATTATATGTATGTATATACAAATCTGTTTCAAAATTGCACTTTACAAGTTTTAGAGTATGAATATGGCTTTTTCTGACCTAAGGGATATCACAAAGGACTACCTATTGATCTAAGTATTTCTACCAAGGCTTATTCGGTGACATTGTAATATACATGTTTGTTTGGCCTTAGAAAGAACTTTTTCAAGCAAAAATAAATATTTTGAAGGTTGTTGCGGTGATATTTGTATAGAATTTGAATTACATGTGTTCATCATTGTAGTTTTCTTTTTATAGTTTCCCTTTTGATGTGAGATTTTTACTGTCATCAATTTGCGTCATTTTTCAAATTAAGGAAATTAATTTTACCTGTCCCATGTTGGGAGATTTATTTAGGTTTTCTTGAATTTATTAGTTTATTTTCATGTGTTTATAGAAATACATGTATGTACATATATTAACTTTAAAGGTCATTATTAAAATTTTTCAATGGTCATCAAGTGTGGCCTACTAACCGAAAATATTAAGTTCAAATTGCAACTTAACTAAAAAAAAAAGTTTATAAAACTATTAGAAATGGAGAAAGCATTAATCATCGTCTTGACGCCAACATAAATCCTCATAATATTTGTATTGTAATAAAAACCTAATCAAATTACCCATTGATTAATATTCATTAGTCAAAGTGTTGACAAAAAATTATTATCATTATTATCTTCACATTGAATTGACGCAAGAACAAAGTGTTAGTTTTGCCGGTGATTCGTAGTTTTAAAAATTTTTTATCGATACTTGTATCTGTTAAAGAGAAATTTAATAAAGCTACAGTAACCCTATTCTTCTGCAAGAAAGCCATAGGTAAGAAATGGGGATTACAAACCCAATTAACACACTGGCTATACATATCAATCATCAGACCGATCCCTACTTATGGTATAGCGGTATGGTGGACTGCGCTGGAAAAGTCTACAAACCGGGATAAGCGAAGCAAAGTCCAAAGAACTGCTTACCTAATAAATGGGTGGTTCAATTCGTTCAACCCGCACCGCAGAACTAGATGTTTTATTCCATCTCATACCGCTAGACATATTTAGCAAACAAACGGCCGCTGGCACGGCCATTCGACTTAAGGCCTCCTCACAGTGGATTAATAATGACATTGGCCACTCAAATATTCTGAACTCATTAAGATCTCTACCTAGTTGTAAGTCGATTACATCGTTACCCCTCATCCTTATTTTGACAAAAACTTCAGAGTGTCCATTCCCTTTAGATCCTCATGGGAGAATGAGTCAGTTTGGACAGGAGAAGCCAACCACTTCTACACAGATGGATCCAAAACAGATGAGGGGGTCGGTGGAGGCGTATACTCAGACAGACTAAATCTACGTCTCTCCTTTCGTCTACCCTCTCTTATCTTAAAGAAAACGTTATATCGTCTTCTCGGCCAGTCAAGCTGCCTTAAAATTCCAATATTGTCGATCATCTCTGGTGGAGATGGCTGAACAATTAATAATTCACCTGAGCTGGGTGTCGGCCATAGAGACAATCCAGGTAATTTCAAAGCTGACGAACTTGCAAAAAGTGGAACAACATTACTTTTATTAGGTAACAAATCTAAAATCGGTATACCCACCCCTAGCTACGTGTAAATAAAAAAGTCGAATTACAGGTGGTCAAATACGTCCACTAGTTTGACAAAAAAATTAATTTGGTCAAAGCTTGATGTTAAACGCTCAAAGCAACTCATCTCGATTGTTAGACTGCATATTAGCTTTGCCATAGGAATCCTTACTGGACACTGCTTAATAGGCAGACATGCCTACATGGCGGGAGGCAAACGATTTCTGTTGAAGCTGTATGGATGAGGAAGAAGAGTCAGTTATTATCCTTACTTACTTTGTTATTATCCTGCACGATTACAAAAACGTAGAGTACACACCTCGCAGACTTCTACTATTAGGATCCGAGAGATCTAAGTAACTCGACATTTACAGAGTCAAACTCTTTATTGCTAGCTGCAAATGGTATCATGATCTAATGGACCATTTACGAGTATTTGTCTAAGTGAGCCGGACAATTAAACAGTTATTTTTTTTAGTTCAAATACCTTTAATAATAGTTTTTTGTTTCAAAAAACTGAATTTAATTGATATACAAAAACAATAATAAAAAGGAAAAACGTGAATAACCATGGTGTTTATCATGAAGTCAACAAATGTCATTCACAAACCACTTATTTTTCTATTAAATACAAACTCAGTTTATTTAAATGTCCGCACAATTACTATAAAAATATTATAGTCTTATAGGTACATACATATGTTAGGTACTTAGTACAATCACTTATTATGGATCCAGATGAACTCAAACTCATTGACATTCAACCACATGAACGCCAAGTTAATGTTTAATTTATTAAAATTAAATAAATAATAAAGCAGATTATATGTACATACATATGTATTTTCATTTATTTCTTGAATGCATGTCGAGAGTTCACTTTCACAGTGTGATACTTTTGCATAACAATAAGTTTGAGTAGGCTATTAAATTTGCAATAAAATTGTTTTGTGTTTGAGTTCAGTTCAACTTAAATACTTACTTGCTAACTTGTAGAGAGAATATTTGTGTAAGGACACATGAACCTGAACTAACAACTGACAGAAACTATTACTCATACAAAATAAAATGAAAGTGCAAGTTCAATTTTACACTTTCTGAAGCCACACAAAAAACAATATACGAACAACTACGACTTACAAAAGTTCAGATGAACTTTGATTTTATTACTTTCAAACCGAGGGAGTACTCGTAAATCGTAATATATTATTCTAAATTAAAAGATAAACAAATAGAACGAAAAAGTAAAAACAAAATTCATTCATGAGTTTTGGTAATAAATATTGTCACAGGACCGTATTTGATACCAAGAACCTGTTGCCTTCTATTTTATTATTAAATTTTGGATAAAGTTGTTAATTATAGAAATGTAATTATAGTACAGATTCAACGCTCAGTGAATAGTTATAAATTTTTAAATGTACTAAATTTGTATGTATGTATGTGTATGTGTAGTGTGTACGAACTGATATCTGGTTTTGTAATTGGGTTGGAACCCAATTTTCCCATTAAATGGAATAACTTGTTCTCCGAAGGCCCTATATCAGGGTCATCAATTGAAATGCGCCTTTGAGTTGATAAAAATAGAATGAAAACACTTTCGATTTGCTAATGATACTAAAAAAATTGTTTTCATTGATTGTATCTCATTTTGATTTATTTATTTGTGCCTTCTTTATAAAGCGTGCGGTAGGGTTTTTATATACATATGTTGACATGGAAGACAATTTGTGAAAAAGAAACACATGGGTCATTAATATAAAGCAAATTGCCAAATGTGTACAAAGTACCTACCTCCTAACATAAGAACTCAAGGAATTATAGAACTTATGTAGATAGACGAAAAAGAAAAGAGATTGATTCCTTATGAACAAATAAGAATTCTTGAATTTTTTTTTCGTGCTTTTAAAATCGATGATTTTTTCTTGGAACTCTGCCAAAGGCAACATAGAATAAAATGAAATTATAGCACATACAATTTTTTCGTCAATGCAGTGAATTTCCGACATCATATGCTTGGGTTTTTTATTCACAGCGAGCAATGTGTTGTTTTTTCACGTAATAAAAATTGAATGGAATGACTATAGAAGCTTGAACTTTTAACCATTGGAAAAGGTTGGGGATTTCTCCGTGTTCATTATTTTCACTCCACTATACTATTTGGAACAAATATGCATCGTAGAAGAGTTTATTTTTCGCCAAAGTGTCCATTTTATGGACGCAAGACTGGAAAATTGAAGTCTTTTAATTGAAAAGTAAATTTGTTTCTGCTTCTAATCAAATCAAATTTAATAATTTTTGTTTAAATAGTGAAAATGTGGCTTGTTAGTTAGGTCGTTATTAAAAAATAATTATTTTTTTTATTAATATCACAATGGACTTATGTTTTCTTTTCTTTAATATATAGATTCCTCATAAGTTTCTTCGCTTTTTTTAATAACTTCAATTTAGGAAAAAATCAACAGAAAATAAAAAATATTCTAAAGTCTGGAATTCTATGTCTGGAATATAAGTCAACGACTTGCGTATGAAAACGACGAGACAAGGGTGAATATGTATTGCAGCATAATTCGAATATAGAGCATTTTTTGTATAAAAAACAAAAAGTGGCATTGCTCTTGTATTGTTGTGAGTACCTAAGGCATATTTATTAATTTTTTGTTTGTTTTGAATTGATAGTTAACTTGTTACCTAGTTATTTTGATTTATTACAACTCAAAGACCTACCCGCTTCCAAAAAAAAAAAAAAAGCAATTAACTTTGAATTGGTTTTGGTCGTTTGCTCTGTAAACAAATAAACAAAATAAATGCTTAATGCTTTTTCCCATTAAATAAAAACTAATGACTTTTTGGATTGTTTCAATAGTTATTGTTAATTGCATGAGTTTTTTGCTTGTGGAGTTAAAACAAGTTATGTTTCTAGTTGTAGAGTGCAAAGTTTGCATACTTAAATTTATTTTTTTTTAAATATAGGAACTGAACTGCTACAGTTTAAGTTTTTTTTAAAGTGCTAGAAGAATAAACCGTCAAATTTACATACAGTACAGCATCGCTAGTCCGGACACATAAAGTTTCTACCGTGTCCGGAATAGCGAAATGCCCGGACTATAGAGAAAAAATTAAATACAATGGACAACCGAATACTTTTACAAATTTCCGAATTTTCATCTTATTCATTTTTATATCAAAAACAGTTGACTTTGAGACTTTGAAAATTTCTGCTACTTGCCTGACTGATTTGCCAGTTTCAATATCATCCAATATTTTACATTTCTCAGAAAGTGTCAAAGTAACATGCTTCCTTTTCTTTGTAGAAGCCATAATAAGTAATAACTTATGTTTTAAAAATTTTCAATGAGAAATTCAAATTATACACCAAAAAATATGCCTTATCCTTAAAGAAAGCTCACGATGAAATGTAACAGAGCATGAAAAATCAACGACCACAAATATAAACTTCCAATGAGTAAATTTGCAACGATTAAAATGTCTACATTCCAGAGCCAACTACAAGCGACAAAACTAGAGGGGGATTCCCCGTAATCGTATGAACAAACGTTTTTTCCAAGAAACAGACAAATAATATATGTATGTGTATTGTACATAAGCATTTTAATACGCTGTCCGGACTGTAGAGGTAAACTTTTGAAAATGTCCGAAACATAGAGGTGTCCGGACTACTGAAGTGTCCGGGCTAGCGAGTGTCCGGACTAGCGAGGCTGTACTGTACTTAAAATTTTAAAGGTTATTATAATTTGAAAAAAATCTAAGTCTTTTACATAGTCAGATCTAATAGAACATCGTTTTTCGACATAGGGGGAGTTCCAATGGAAAGCTAAAATCGATTTTATTTTAATCCATCGTAAATCATCTTTTATGCTCGTATGTTAACATTGAATGCTTTTGACATTCGTCAACCTATTATTAAGTCAGTTAAGGTTATTTTTTTACCATAAATCCCCTGACACCAAAACATCACACCGAAATATGACGTTTTCACCAAAGCTATGATTGTAGTTCCACTGCAATGAAAGTTTATATGATAGCATAGAATAGGGCCCACCATGTTGCATACACATAAACACTCTTCGCTAATTAAAGATAAAAAAGTGGAAAAGTTGGCGCATGAAAGCAATTAATTTATCATTTATCAGTGAATCCGATGCTTTTTTTCACAAACAAACAAAACCTAATTATAGATGATATACATACATATGTATGTATGTATTTAAAGTAAGTATGTAAGTGTTTTTTTTTGTGTGATTAACAAATTTAATTTTATTCTTTACTTCGCAATCTGAATATTAATCCATATTTTAAAGCAAATATTTATACCGTAGCAGAATAATGGATGAAAAGAAAAATACGAAATGATTGAATTCATTTGACAAAAGGAGGGTCGATTTTTTTTGTTTGTTTAAATGGTTTTAACATATGTATGTACATATGTATATGTATATGTGTTTTTTTTATTATTATTAAAAAAATTTAAATTCAAGTCGTGTATTTGAATGCAAATTTGAGTTGGACACCGTGTTTGTTTGCACATTTTTGTTCTGCAGGTTTTAAACAAGGTTATTTAACCTTCAACTCAAGTACACATGCACCAAAAATTGAATAATGAGAACTAGGTATTTTTTGGTACAAGTGCACTTGAGTTGTTTAAAAAGTTGGAAAACAATTTAAATAAATAAAATTATTAGATGTCTGTCACACATTCTTTGGTATTTGATTTTTGCCATCTCAATTCGGTGAATGGAAAAAATTATGTTATAAATTCCGTAAGCTGTTCTTTTTGCATTCATCTGATAATTTAAATTTTTACTAAAATCTGTCAACACGCCAATAAAAATGAATGTATTCTGTCAGTTTAGTAACTTATTAAATTAATTAATTTCAATATGAAAGTTGTTCCAAAAAAAACTCATCTTCTTAAATACTGGTATTTTACTCAACCCTTTTTCAAAATGAGTCAAATTTGATCGAAAGTATGACAGCCAAGTTGACATTAGTTCTTTACCGATAAGAAATAAAAAAATCATTTACAACAATATGGCAAGAAAAAAAAATCACTGATTTAAAATTGCAACAGGCAAGTTCAGCTATTTTAAGCCTCTTCTACCTTATAGATACTTTTTTCTCATTATCTTCAATACATTTAATATTAAAAACAAAGCTACTCCCAATATACCCACAATAACGTCCAATGATCTCTTTAATTTGCTGGGACCGGCTTCGAACAAGTTTTTTTTTTATTTAATGAGTGAGTCTGAATCGTTAAGTTTTGCATAAAAATATGGTTATTGGTTTCAATTTTTTGTTATTTTTTTTTGCGAGTGATTCAATCGAAAAGTAAGAGATTTTACTGTTTTGTTCAACTTTCAAGAATATAATTTAATCAAAAATTGTTGCATATACAAATATACATATGAATATATTTATGTACTTTGAATGATGTTTCACGAAGTAATAAAATTAATGCGAAGAGAAAAAAACTGCAGATGAAATCTAAACTAACCAAACCACATACAAGTCAGTTTTTGTTCAGAATCATGGTCGAGTTCATTTGTCCTCAGTTTTATTTAGAATTATTTCAATGGTTGTGTTTTGCTTTACCAAATTTTTTAAGTATAATAATAATTAAAGCATTTTATACTCGTTTCGCATCATCATCATAAAATACATACATATACTATATAATATACTACACATGTATTTCGTACTTCCATAAAATATAAAAAATTCAATCTTATTTCGCGTATATTACATACCTGTGTGCAAAAATATTTACAATCTCCCTCTCTAAGACCCCAGCCAGATAAAACCCCTTTCGTTAGAATGGCTCACAATGAAGGTCTTATTATAATACATACTTCATTTTGCATGTACGTACATATGTACATACATACATAGTGTATGTATATCTAATTTTTAGAACCATATTTGTTTACTTCAATCGCTTTTGTCCCATCAAACAGAGCCGCATTTGAGTTGAATTCAGTTCTTTTTATTGCCACCAAACAAAATGCTTTCAAACCGTATATTGATCACCTCATTAATAAACGTCAAACAACAATGAATTAGCAAATAAGACAAATAATTTTGTAGGTGAGAAAAAGTTAGGGGCAAATAAAAAGCAAAACTTGAATTTATTCCATTGATTGTTATTTTTAAACATTGTTTTTGTCCTTTTTGTTTGACAATTTATGAGATTTAAGTTTTTTTTCTGAACTAAAGTTTTCAGATTCCGGATTTCATTATTTATAAATTCGAATCCTTATTGTTATGAGTTAACTTTAACTAAAAGCCTTAATTTGGACCGTTTTTAGTTTTAAATTTTCATTTTCAAGTTTTTAACTTACAAAATACATATTTGCGATTTTGACTTTTTCGAATTTAGACTAGAACTAGTAACCCTTTGTTTTGAGCTTCCTTGACTCGCTCAGATTTGAAATAGAAGAGAACGCCTTAAAATCTTTTTTTCGAAGCAATTTCGACCCTGCCCCGGAGAGAAAATTAAAAATAAAGTTGGTGACTTGTTTGTGGTGATGGTAAGGCTCTCATTCGGGTTTAAGACCGAACCGACTAGGTATATGCAACACAAGAAAAAACAACCAGAAAAAAAACTTAAACCTTGTTCTACGAAACAAGTGGCAGTTATATGGACTCCTAAAACTTCGTTTGAGATGGAGTTTTTGTTCGGATTCGGTACGGATTGTTTTTTATAAGTTTTTGTTTTGTTCCACCAAACGAATTGTGACTGTTCGGCCCAAGCTTTACTGTCGCCATCATCGCCGTGCGTCGTCGTCGTCGTCGTCGGTCGTCTGTCGATGAGTTCATTCGCGATATCTGAGTGCAAATATCTCCTTTGAGTATACGGTTTACCTACCCAGTCAGAGCAGGAGTGTTATTATTATTCAACGAATAATTATGTAGTATGTATATTGTATATATTGAAATTGTGTTTTGTTGTTGTATTTAATACAAATTCACAATTATTATTATTACTGTAAGTACTTGTTCAATTAAATGCAAAAAAAGAAAGAAAAGAAAAAACACGGCCAGCATAGGTACGAGTACATACTCATAGATGCGTCGCAATACGATACTCCATATTCTCGTTGGCCAGCAGCCGTGGCGCGACATCATTTTCATTTTAGATAAAACTTCCGTCAGTCAGTGCGAATGCGAGTGCTCACAGCCGTCCATCGTCATTGTTGCCGCATTAGACTCGTCCGATTTTTGTTTCCCCTGGCTAGTATTTTTGCTTCTTTCGTTTGTTTGTTTTAGCATTCGAACTCCAAATTTGAAAAACTCATGCCTCCACGAATGTGTGTCTATATATAAAATAAAATTTTTGCACACAAATAATTCACATTAGAAATCCTCCATATAAGCGGGAAGGCAAAAAAACGTATTCGTTTTTTTTTTCTTTCAATTTCGTGCCGAGAGCTGATGCGTCTCTAAAGCAAGCAGTCTTCACTTTTTCGCGCGATCGTATTGTTAGTTCTAGCGTACGTACGGATAGCTAACGGGTCGGGTGTGCCGAATCCGGACTGTTCTGGTTTGAATCTGATCAAACTGCTGCTGAAGAAAAAAACAAAACTGAAATAAAACTGAACAAATATTTAATAAATTAATTAAAAACTTTCTCGAAACAATTTTAATAAGGGAAGAAATAGAAAAAGAAAACCACGTTAGAAAAGAGGACTTCATAGAGACAATCGACCTGGTTTAACTATAACTAATCACCCTTTCAACATGAAGTAGGTATTTCCATGTACTTTGTGTACGTGTTGCAAAATTTAATTAATTTCTTTTTTTTTTGCATTAAAAACTTTTTTAATAACAAAAGATAAATATGATGTACAATCAGTACAATCACTTGCGGTAAAAGTATTTTTCTTATCAGTTGTGCTTTTTTTTGAATGACAAAATATAATTTTGTTGTTTATTTTTTTTTTTTTCTAAAATAAACTAAAAATTGATGCTATGCCAAACAATTTTTTGTTTATTCCTTTTTTTTTTTGCATAATTTTTGTTAATATCTTATAAAGATCTTGTAAATAAGCTTTGACCCCCGCTGACTGTGTGGGAAATGTGTTTGAGAGAAGTTAATTTCGGAATTAAAAATGAAGACCGTAACGTTTAATTAGTTTATAGTTAGCGAGTTTAAGGAAAATAAGATCTCAAGCTTTTGATTTGATTATAAAATACTTAAGTGAACATAGATTTTATTAGGCCACAGTTTCTTGCAAAAATACACAGAAAATCAACATGGAAATGTCTTTTTTTATTGAATCTAAGAAACCTGAGATCATATTTTCTAGAGATTTCATAGAAAAAAAAAACTTATTTTCTAAGTTGGTGAAGTGGATGTTTGTGCACTTTTTTAATTAGGTAAATTAATTTTTAATAAAATAGTCTTCATTATTGTTTGTACATGATACCTTCCCAAATTAAATTTAGTGTTGATACATAGATTAAAGCAATCATAAGAAGTGGGTAAATTTTCTTCATTTGCCGTTACCCTAATTTATCAGTATCAGACAAAAATTGGGCGCATTCACTAATGTAGTCACTACGTAGTCGAAAATCAACTAGCTTTGTGAATGCAAAATGCACTACAAAATTAGTCAATCGTGAACTGTCATATTTTTGACAGATGTGAGAATAAAATGAAAATCATTTGTGATTTTAAAATAAATCAAATCAAATATAAGATATAAAATGAGTGATTTGGAACAAGATGAAGTCATATGTATGCAAAATAATTAAATTTAGATCATATTTTAGTGGTTTGGTAAATTAAATAAAAAAATCTAACAGCTGAGAGTGAAATGTCAAAATCGCTGAAGTTGAAAATGTTTACACTACTGTCGTTTTCAATTGGCAATCTGGAATCAGAAAAAAGCATTCTCAAAGCGTTCAATTGGGCAAAAGTGACAGTTCTAATTCTGAAAAAGAAGAGATTTCTCTTCTGGATTTGAAGTCAGAAGCAAAAACAGAATCACTCACACATTCAAAGATTTTACATGTCACACTTGACAAATGTCATATTTTTGAATTAACAAATTGTGCCAACTGTGAAGTGATTGCTTGAAATTAAAACTAAACTATAAAAAAATGGATAAAAATATTGACAATATCTTAGCAATTGTTCCTAATTTGTTAGAAACATTGTTGGAGTCGTCTTCCTCATTTTCTTCATCAAGTGATGACGATGCAAGTGATGCAGTTAATTTTCTATTGCAGGAGTTTTCGAAAAAGCCAAGATTGCAAAACTACCAATACAGTCACACCAAACTTCAAATTTTTCAGAATTCACAAAAAGTGTTCAATTGGGATTCTGCTTCTACTTCTCATTCCGGATTGCCAATTGAAAACGACATACGTCGGAGGGGAAATTTCAACTAACTTTTTAGTTGTATTTGACCAATCAGAGTGAGTTGACTACGTAGTGACTCCATTAGTGAATGCGCCCATTATTTATTTGAAATAGGACTAAAAAATTAATTTTGCTTTCTTTGTTTTCAAATTTTCATTCGAATTTGTATTATTTGAAGAAGATTCGCCTTATATACCAACTAATTAATAAGTTTCCGTATTTAAATAAAATTAATTTACAATATTTTGGCACAATAACATGACAGATTCACACAATAAATTGATGTTGAAGCAAGAAGGTGTAAATCTCTCGGAATTATACATACATAGAATTTACAGTCAAAAATAAATAAGTTTATTATTCAGAACTGATCGAGAAATAAGGTAAAATTGACGTTTTGACAGGTTTCAATCAAAGAAAAATTGAATTATTTTCTTGATTTAGATTCTTGCGAACACCTTATTGTAAATTGACTTCTTAAATGTATCGATACATTTTTTCATTAAATTAGTTTAAACAATATATAAAACACAATTTAAAAAAATATCTCACTGTAAATAAATTAAAAATCTTTGATTATAAATTTAGTTTCAAACTAGATAAGATAAAATTAAAATGATATAGACAAACATCTATTATAATATCTAATTTGTTATTATCAAACTGACAGAAGAGGTGAGAACGTTTACTGTACACAAGAAAATATATGCAGGCGACTTTGTAATTATAACTGGTAATTTATTTGTCAATAACCATACGTAATTGCGTTTCAAGTTTTTCTTGGGATACGTACTTTTACTTAGTAGTTTTTTCTTAGTTTTTAGACATATACTTAGTCTATTTGTGATACTCGGAGGGGAAGTTTATAACTACGTGTTATGTTTTTTGTTTAGATAAACTCTTCTGACAGTTCAAATTTAAAGAACTTAACAGTGATTGTGAGCTTAGTTGTATTTATTTTAATAATATGCAGACTGCACACTTTCCATATTCAAAAATTATGTTCCACCTCAATGTCATAATGTGATTCGAATTGAGAACTGAAGAAAATACCTTTAAATGTCAAATTGACAGTGATTTTGAACTTAAACTTGTTGCAATTTCCAATGCGAATTACAAAACAAACCTGGCGCCTAAGTCGTGGTAAATTAAATTTTTCACACACACACTACATATTCGTTCAATTGAAAAAAAAAACTAATGACTTACGAAACGCTGCTGCTTCTAACATGGAAACTTAAATAAAATAAAACGGGCAATTATTATTATTAATGATTAAAATTAACATTGAGTTGAAAATTTGTACAGTATGTAATTTAAATGTAAATGGTTATTGCAAGTAACCGTGTGAGCTTATTTTTTCTTCGACTAAATAAATTTTAACGATCTTGTCACATTGCATGATGATGATGTGCAAAAAGTTTCACAAGTATACAATTTTTACCCGATTAACGAAATGTCTGTATTTTTGTCATATTTTCCTGCCAACTACAAGTAATCACATTTTGATATTATTTCTGACCTTTTTACCAATTGTTGTTCATAATACTACTTTATGAAGTATTTGTATAAAAATTCTGCGTTCCAAGCACTTTTTGTCTTCGTATAAACTTGTCTGTGCAAAACTAGAAGACTGGGTCAAATTGTCAAACTAAGACAACTGTCATTTTTTTTAAGTAAATTTAAAAATATTAATCTATGTACAATGTACATACATATGTTAATTTTAAAAATGTATAATCGGTATTTATAAATTGATTTTTTCGTTTGAAACAAAAACTTTTGCTGACATTTTTTTTTGCATTGGTTTACAATAATTTTCACTTTATTTATTCCTCTAGACGTAATTTTTTGACACAGTACTGTTTATTAGTCTAGGTACTCATTATTTTAACAATAATTGAAATGCAAACGTTTTTCTCCACCCATTAAAGGTTGTGTGCTATTTCCCGCAATAAGTTTTCATGGCTAGCTCAAAAAAAATAATAATAAATAAATAAATAAATAAATAAAGAAGCTAGCATCGAAAAACGATCAGCTAGAAAAACAGGTTTTCGACACAAAGCACAACCTAATTGAATTACAAATTAAATCAATTTCAATTTTTAAGTTATACATGCAAAGTAATCCCCAAGATGAGAGTAAATTGTCACCCAGATGACCGGCAGCAATGACAATAAAGACAAGACACGGGCGCGGTGTCGACGGCACTGTGCGTTGATAGAGAAAAGTCGTAGATATTTGACTTTGTTTTTTTTCTTGTTTTGTTTTGGTCTGTTTAATTGAAAACACTACATAATTTATTGAATCGGTTACTGTTGTAATAGACAACTGACAGTGACAATTGAGAATTGAGAATTTAATATAAATTAAGGTAGTACGCTTTATTCTTGATTCTGTTTGATAAGTCCAAGACGGGTCCAATGCCGGTCAATGGGCTTAATAATTTTTTTGTTTCTTCTTCTACCTTCCAATTTTTGAGGCTGAATTTGATAGATTTTTAACTGAATTTATTGATTGATGACCACTTGTTTGGAAGTAGGTTGGGGTTATGTGAGAAATGAAATCCACAACAATGTTGCATGAACTTGTTTTTGTACGCTTAGTTTATACAAGTGTTCAATATAAGAGCACGTATTTTTAAATCAATAGTAAAATTTCCAGGTAAACGTCTATAAAATGTTCCGAAACAACAAATCAATTAAGAGGAAAAAATTTAAATTCCGAGAAATTCATAGGCTTTTTCATTTTGATCTTTTCCGTAAATTATTTTTTACGAATATTGTGCAATAGTTTTTATAAAATAATACCTACATCGAATAGGTAACAAAGATTTTTTTTTACTTTTCCAGATTCTCATCTCATTTCATGATTCAAAACTGTTGAAAATGTTGCATCAATTCATTGGGTCTAACCATATCCTTACCCAATTTAAAAAACGAATGTCTCTTCTTTTTTTTTGACTCCATAACATGCCATCATTAATCACCTTTGTTACAAGTGTTAATGAAAAATTGAACTACATCCATAGAATGTATGTCTCAAAAGGGATTTTGGATTTGTATGTGTTCCTCTTAAAAGCTTAAAAGACTGACAGCAGTATTTTATTTGAATTTACACTTTTTAAGCAAAATTCGATGTCATTATTCAAAAAGTCTATAGTTCTTGAACGCAGTTGGTCGGTTGAGGTAAACTAATTCGGTAGTCAAACTGAATTCTGGGTTTTTCCAAAAAGACGAGTCTTTTTATATTCATTAAGTTTTTGGTGGATTCATTTTAGCTTAAACAACAAACTTTACAATGACTTCCGCATTTTTAAGGTGGGTTCTTAAAAAAAGATAAAATAAGTATCCATTTATTAGATTTCAAAAGCAGTATCCATCGAATTCTCTTTCTCAATCCTTCAAGACATTTCCTCATCTGTAAATGTTGTCCAATTTTTTTTTTTTTTTTTTTGCGAAATACGGAGATTTCAGTGCGATAGTTTCTGTGTTAAAAACAAACAGTTTGATATATTTTAAAGCAGAAGAAGAGTTCTTCAAAGCGTATTTCATAACATTTACATAGTTGACTTGCAGTGTTTTTGATTTTGATTTTGTTTTTTTGCATGCAAATTGATTAAAAATGTTTCTAGAATAATTTCTGTAAATTTACCTAAAACTAAATATTTCAACAAATTTTTGTGTATTGTCTAAAACCAAATTACTCAACAAACTTATAAATCAAGATTAACTATTTTTTTTCTCATAATACTATGTACATATGTACAACATATTATGTATACAATATACATACTTATATATTTTTCTTTTCTTCTTACAGGTTCCTTATTGAAGAATGCTCCCAAGTTTGCATGCATTAATGAGGTGCTCCTCGAGTGTACTAAAAAACGCCCCACCCAACGATGACTCCGTAGCCACATGTTCGGGTCGGGGCGATTGTCTAAATGGCACATGTCTCTGTGAAATTCGCTACGCTGGCGATGAATGTTCTACATTCAATTTACCCTATCACGCCGGTATATCTGGTGTATTTTATTTTGTAGCTGTAGTTTCGGTAATACAGCTCGTAATATGTATTATTGCCGAATATCAAAGGCTGAAGCAACCGTCTTTTCTACGGGCATGTCGTCTAACAACACAGAAATTTTTGTATTTTATGGTATTTCTGGCGGCATCAATTCGAGGAGCATACTTTACAACTCCGGTAAGTTAAAATGTAATATTTTTTTTTTAATTTCTTGTGTTAATATGATTTTGTTTTCTAATAGCGTGATCTTCAACCAACATGGGCCGCGACACTAATGTCTGCATATTATCCATTACTGATGACATGCTCTTCCTTGGTTGTGTGCCTTTGGGCAGAGGTAAGGTTTTTTGTCATATTATGATCTTTTTTTCACCCTCATTTTAATTCGTTATTATTTATTATTTCGCACTTTTAGATTGTAAATGCCTTACTCGGCTCCAGTTACCATATATTGACAAAAGCAATAGTAACTCTGGCCATAAAAATCGCATCTTAGTTATTTAGCTCCTTGAATTCGGCATAAAATTGTAGGTTAATCTAAATTCCAAGTCATTACAAGTTCCCTTTGACTAGGGGAGCTACAAAACTTAAGTTATTTTTTGTTATTAAATTTACTTGTCTAATTTGATTTCACTCAATTTTTTTAAATTTCTTTAAATGAAACTAATTATATTATCCTGGGTGTATTTTGCATTTATATCTTAATTTGGTATAACTCAGTCTTCTTTTATCTTAGTTCTACATTACCATTTTTTATTTTTTTGATAGCAAGAGGTAATGTTGAAACAAATCAAAAAGATAAGCTTTTTGATTTGATAAAGTTTTATACATTCCCCGTGAAATAAAAATAAATACAAAAAATATTTGAAGTACAAATGCACTCAACATCCTTTAATTTCTTTTTAAGTGCAAATAATCAGTGTGTTGTTCAGTACTACCCCCGGCCGGCGCGACGACGCCGAGTGCAAATATAAGTTGAAGTGAACCGAGAAAACTTAATTATATCAACAAAATTTTTATATTTCTTTTTTGTATATTGTGTCACCTCGCCGAACTCAAAGTTAAGTTCAAAATTGTGTTTTTTCTTAAGGTTGATGACTTTTTCTCTTGTTCTGTTGATGCGAAAATTAATTTTAATGACAAAATTCTTGTATTTTCAAAGTTTTGTTTTTGAAAAAATATAAAAAACGACGATTTCTACTTATTAGTAAAATTTTTTTTTCTTTTGTGAGTATTAATTTAATTGAATTTAATTTTGTTTTTAATTTGTATTTCTTTTTTAATTGTTTCTGCTCAAAAGTCTCTGGACTTCAATGACCCCAAAACAATATAGTAAAGAAAAATACTCCAACACCTCAAAGATCCAAACAAAAAATGAGATAATATACCAGAGCTTAGCAAAAGACAAAAAATCCGTTCAACTCTAAACTATCATTTAATCCAGCTTTCAAAAATGCCTTCATATAATCAAAATCATTTTTTATCTCTCCAAAAATTAGCTTTTGTTTTTCATTTTCATAAATAATAATTAAGTATTTTACATAAATTGTTGCATCGTTTTCTTTTTAGATTTTCCATCTTCGCGATGTTCATTGGGAAAAATCACAGTTTCTATCGAAAAGCTTCCTTGGATTTGTTGCTTTTAATTTCTTCCTATACAGTTTATTTGGAGTTGAGGTATTCTCATCACTGATCATTCCCAACAGCCAAACCTACGCACACATCTTTAATGGCATTTATGCAGCTCTTCTTCTAATAGTTGTCGTATTTTTCCTTATCTATGGCGTGGAAGTGTTCTTTAAGCTGCGCGGTGGCTTTGTCTACGATTCAAGTGGTAATATTCTCGGTCCAAATGAAGCTATAGTAAATGCTTCACAATTACATCAATCACGATTGGGCCTGTTGAGTCAGGCGATTATGTTGATTGTTATTGTGGGTTTCCTCACGTCAGAGACTTTGGGTGATTTTTGGAAGAAAAAGTAAAACAAACGGAATTTTAGTGTCGCTTTAAATTTATTATAACAATTTATTTACTTCAAAGAGTCCCTGTTTACTCACGCAATTGGCACGATATTGTCTTCCGTATTGCTGAGATTGGTGTTGCTTTATGGTTTCCTTGTTGCTTATGGAATTCTATGGCTCCAGAACAACTTTGGATTCTGAATCCTCGTAAACTACTTCGTCGTCAAATTGATCCCAGTATTCCTTCAACATCCAGCGAGAATAAAGGCCGAGAACTAGAAGAAGGACAGTCGTTTATTCTGGAGAATATATGCTGGATTTGCTATGATGCCGATAAGCCAGAGCCCCTGATTCAACCATGCAAATGCACCGGCGATGTAAGTTCAGTCCATCATGAGTGTCTCAAGCGATGGCTGGTGGAAAGTTGTAGTACATCGGATGCGATATTATCATGCAAAGTTTGTGGATCGCCATATGAGATCGAGAAAGCGAAGAAGTAAGTTCACTTTATTTTGATATTTTTTTGAGAGAAGAAGAAACGATTTTATTTTACATTAGACTTGATTGGGAAAAAGGATTTACCATTCAACATTGGGCAAAAACTATCATCTTGGTCACCCTCATGTGTGTCTCTGGAGCATGTGCATGGGTAGTCATTCAACTCTATGTCGATCCTTTAATTCGAATTCTAACTGTTGGCATTGCTGTACTCATTGGATATGTGTGCATCAAATGTTTGGGTGAAAATACTGTTGTGGCCTATCAAAGAGCTAAAGTAAGTTCGATAAACATCGTCACCAACAGTGAAACAGAGAGACTACACACTATTTGTGAAGACGTTGGAAGTCAATGAAACCGTCGTAAAAAGTTATGAAGGAAATTTAGTTTTATTTTTTCTAAATTCGTCAATTTGATAAAGAAGAGAAAAAAATACATAATTGGCACCATTATATTCGAATTCAACTTTATAATTTATAAAACTTCGATTTTATGAAGATCTTATCTATTTAACAAAACAAAATAATAAGAACAATTACCATAAATTGTTTTAATGTTTGTGTGTGTTTGTGGAAATTATTTGTGAAGCTCTGGATTTCAGGGAAATCTTTCTTTTGAAAAAAACTGACTTTATTTTGTTTTAATTTATATAAAGACTGATTTTTATTAAGAAGGATTTCCTTGAAGATCTTAGCTTAAGAACTAAAATTCAAAACTATTGCCAAATTAGGAAAAAAAAAATTAAACTAATATAACAAACAAAAAAATCACTAGAATCTTATGGCCTATAATTACGCAGCAATCACAAAACAAAACATTAAAAACAAAAATTAATCGAGATTATATATTTCACATTGATAAAAGTAAGATATTTTAATTATTTACGAAGAAGAGACGAACATTATATTAAAACAAAACAAAAAAGAGTATAAAATATAATTTTTATATTAACATACATATTTTAAAAGTAAGCTTTAAAATAACAACAAAGTATAATGTGGCGAATTTTCTTTAAAAGTCATTATTCGAGTCAAAATTCAAAAAAGAGTAAAACTTATTTTCAAAATAAAGAAAAAGAACGGGGCTCGGGGCAAACAAATTTAAAACAGTTATGTTGTGCAATTATGCTCAAGTAAACCGCATAAACATTGCTTGTGTTCCCAGAACTGTTTTAAATTGTTTTACCTCTCACCAAGTCTTAAAAATCCTTTTAATTTCTTTTAAAAAATGTGATATTAGCAAGCAAAATTGTGACTAAAACAAAATTAAATTTTATGGCAAATAAAAATTAAAAATATAATTTGTATGTTATACAGTCTCTGATTATTTTTGAGGAACTAAATTTAGGAATTTGCCAAAATTGAATAAGCTGTATTATAATTAAAAGATAATGTACTTCATAGTTTGTGAAATCATCCATTTAGTTGTAACAATATATTTTTCTTTTAATAATTTTGTAAGACACAAAGCAATGTTATTTTCTAATTTATGTATATCACTTTTATTTACTCTATCTCTCCATATGTATTTATTATTTGTCTTAAAATCTAGATGGGAGTTTATTGCTTTTATTTCAATTTTTCTTTTTCGAAATCATAAACGTGACTATAAATTTACATTAAAAAAACTGAATAAACAAAAGCTATTGCTATCTCTAAATAAATAGGTCTTAACTTTGTTCGTTATACTCGTACATATTTCTCTATGCAAGAGCTAAGGCCTTTCGTACACATTTGAATTCAAATAAAATTTATTTTTTATTCTTTTAACTTAATGACAGATTAAATAATTAAAAGTAAAATAAAATCCTGTGAAAAGAGCTAATATGCAAAAATAAACAAAAAATATAAAAACAGAGGGAAAATATCCTGAACAAATCCGAAATCGCCTAATGTGTTCCCTTAAGCTATGCACGTCCGAAGATGTACATCATACAATCAAAAAGAAAAACTAACATTTTGAAAATCTTAAATCATTTTCCTTTGATTTTGTATTGCTTTGTGAAGTTTATTTTTAGTTTACTCTATAAAATGTATATTTTTCATCTCATTTAAATAAAATATATATTTATTGTAAAAAATACAAAGTATTCATAATATTATATTAAGTGTACGATAGCGTTAATATAAAACATATAACTAGTATTATAATAAACGAAAATATTTCGAAGAAAAAACACTAAACTAACAAAAATGCTAATTTAAATAAAATACCATACTATAAGAAATTAAACTAAATGTGTTTAATTCCAGAATTTTTGTTAGCTTAGATAACGTCGAGGTTTTTGAAAAAATCCGCTTTTGAGAAATTTTAAAATGGCCGTTAGACGCTCCTAACAAATTTTAAATCTAGAGAACTTAAAAAATATAAGTGAACTAGCTGATCTAGCGGTTATTCGTCTCGCCTTAATTTAACGCCTTAACAATAACTCGAAAGTAATAATAAAACCTAGAAAGTTCAAATTTCAATGTTTTTTTTGTTTATAGAGAGCACCTTAAATGGATGCAAAGCGTGATAATGAATTGAACAACTATTCCAAATTTTCAGAACTTTACAATGAATTTTCCACCTTTACATCATCAGATTTGCCTAAATATAATTGCCCTTATGTATTGACCGAAGTCTTACCTAACGATAGATATGTACATATTTTATGTACATATATCATTAAGGATGAGCATCTCTCAGATGCGTTATCATGGTGTAGATACATATGTGTCCCGCTAAACATGAAGTCTTTTTTAGTGGACAATAAAATGAAAATGTTGGTATTCAAAAACTGTGAAATAAATAGCAATAACAGTCGATTTTATGTCTGGTATGGCCGAATTGTAGGCATTCGTATGATCTACATACAGGGTGATTTGCAGCTCTTTGATGCATCTTATGAAAATCACCCTGTATATGTTTTCCGTTGACTTTATCTCTTAGTTTACGTTGATACCAGAACAATTTTAACTATCGTCTAACGATTTTTGTCCGTTTTAGGTAAGAAAAAGTATATATAATTTTTTGTTTTCTTAGTTAAAGTACTTATGCATTTGTCTGACTAACAATCTAAAAATGTATGAAATTCAACTCACTTTTATCCGGACAAAAAATCGATATACGACGGGCCAGAATTTTTCTGGGATATTTTAAGCTCAGCAAATGGGGCTTAAACAGACCCCAATAAGCCATTATGGCAAGCAATGCACGAATTTGTTTTAAGAGTGACAGTCGTCATTAATTAGAAAAAAATTATATATTGTTTTTTCTGTTTGTTTAGTTATATTTTTTAAAACAAAATAAATACGTAAAGGTGCTATAACACTTATATTTCAGTAAAGGTAGTGTTGTGTTTAGGTCCACCGTTTTATTTTAGTTTAACGTATACATACATAAATAAGCACTCACGGACTTAAATGCAATGGTCTGTCAAAATTTAAAAGCAATCGGTTAAGAACTTTCTGAGATTAACGATTAGCAACAAACATAATGTACATTTACATTTTATTAATATAGATAGAAAACAAAGTGCTGCAACATCTACTCTGACTGTTCTTTATTCGATTGATTATATCGACCAAGCCCAATCGTACATAATGGAGTTAAATGATTTGCAAATTCCAATTGTTTTTGTATGTGCGATATGGCTGGAAACCACAGTTTTATGTCGAATCCAAATAGTAAAAGCCAGTTAGAGAAAAAAAATTATTTGGTACAGGCAGAGGTCTCTCAGACTACTAAATTAAATTGCTCGATGAAGGTATGATAAATAACCATCAATTCTAGTTATTTACATAGTAATTTTAATCTGGCGACACAAAATAAAACGTCAGTGTCGAATTCTCTTGTGGAATGCATTCATTCGGTATTCTGTTAGTCGATTCTTTCGCTAAATCGACACAAAAAACGACAAATATAGTCGTTTAAGAAATTGCTGCCGACAAGAAGACAAATTTGAAAAATTTAAGTTTTCTTTCAATGTTGTTTTGGCAAAACTTTTCCTTGAGAATACTCAACATATCCGGAATTTCTCTAAAAGTTGGCTGAGCCAAACCCAAATTGTAATAGTTTCCAAGTCATTTTTGATAACTCCCTTCTAAACGTCGTAGCAGCAATTTTCAGAATGGTTGGAGTTGCCAAGGAACGTTGCTGCGTTCAGGACATTTTTTATTTTTATAATCTTCTTTATCTTTACTGGAGTTCCATTAATAATAACTTGCTACACAATACATTTTCACTTTTTTGTTTTAACCTATTTAAACAAACCGGATCAAATATAAAATTCAATTGTCAATTTTTAGTGTCAAATGACATGTTTTTTGTGCATCGTATGTGAAATCTAAGAACGAGAGTGTCGGCGTTATAGAATACGGAGTGGAAAAGTGACAGGACATTAAAAATAAGAATAAATAAGAAATCGATTTTGTCCCTTTTTCTGTACCTCTCCACAGTGCCTGGACAAAGGGAAGACGGTATAACAAATTGATATCCAACAAAAAAAAGTTATGACATAGATTGAAAATATGTGTAAATCAGTCATAATAAAAAACATGAGTTGTAAATGTAACACATTCCAAAATGCTGTTTCGACATGAAACACACTTGAGAGTGAATACTTTAATTTTATGAGCTTGAGTACTTTAATTATTTTATTATCAGCTTACCGACATACAGATATATAATTTTTAAAATCAGCTGTATTTTTTCAAAAAAAAAAAAATCCTCCAGTTTCTTGAATTTTATTTCAAATTCCTATACCCCACAATTATCTTCTTATTTGACAAATAAAAACACAATTTATTTAGAGCCCTTCTTTAAAACTAATTTTATTTATTATATATGTATTTATTAAATTGCTTAGTTTAATTTACTATATTTTAATCAATTATTTATATTTATCACTTAAACGTTTTTGGATAAAAATTAATTTTGATTTTTCTATTTTAATGACTTCATCTGTGGTATAAATTTATTTACATCTTTTTTTCTTTTGTGTGTTCAACAATTTTTTTTTACAAAAATAATAAAATTCTTGCATTAAATGCTTAGAGTTAATTTCTTTTAAGTTTTACTTTCATTTGTAATCTAATTTTATTTGATTTTTTTTTTAATTTTAATAATTTAACATTTTTTATATCGCTAGGGTTCTTCTTAACAAAATGTTTAAAGGAGTAAAAATATTTTATTTTGAGGTTTATTTTATTTGCTGAATGATGTGTATTTATATATTTTTAATATGCATCTATGTAATGTATATTTGTTTTAAATAAAATCTAAATTGGCTGTGGTGAGCTTTGTAAATAAAATAGAATTAAAATATTTCATGTTTTCAAAAGAAAAATGAGAGCTTTTTTTTAATAAGTTCATTTAATTTCAGATTTATTGGGACTAAATATCTAGGATTTGTTTTTATTCTAAGCACTCATTAGTTTCTTTTTTGTTTATTTAAACGAATTAAATAATATTTAAATCTAAACCATTTATTTGTGTTGAAAGTAGTTGAATTTTTTCTATTATTTCTTTTTTTTTTTAACTAAGAATAAAAAACACAATAAGATCCTCGTTTGTATATTTCTCGAGCTAAATAACTAAAAAAAGAAAACAAAAGAGAACACATGTAATTCAAAATTGATTTTATGAAAGTTTTGAATAATTTAAAGATGTATATGAATGTGTACAGTATACTCATATCAACTTAAAGTAATTCAATGACTCGATATCGATAGATTGTTTGTTTTTTGTTTTTCTTTGTTTCTTTATACACATTAATCAGCTAGTAATTAAATATCATAGTAATTTTATATCCAAGTATGCTATTCAAAAGTTTAAATAAGAAAATATACAGATTTTATCTACACATTAAAAATAATAAAATAAGAGATGAAAACAAAAAAAAAAATCAAAAAAAAAAATTGAAAATTTGTTTAATTCAAAAATGAAAACTTAAGTAAAAACAGCTGAACGTTTGTCTCGATTTTTGCCTCTAGTAATTGTACGTGCTTTGAATGCAGCGGCGTTCATAAGATGCTAAAAAAAGAAACAACTTTATTTTCTGTATTAATTTGTAATCCTAAAAACTTACTCTTTCCAATTTTGAAGCTTTAACATTTTTGGGAATTGGATTAAGGCCAGTGACTTTTGAACCAAGCTGGAAAATTTCACGAATAAAATCGTTCTCTTGTAAATGAGATGTCATACCGGGACCCATGACTGAACATAATGCTGTATATTGATGATGAACAGCCCATGTATCTAGTACAAGTGATTCGGTGCCAAAACGAATGGTAATTTCTGGTGACATGTCCTCCTAAAAGTAACGCGATATTAAAAAAAATATTTAGAAATGAAATGTTCCTGGCTAATACATGAATTTTTCAAATCTCATCGATAAGAACAATGAAAGCGAATTTTATTCACAACTTTCATCGGTACAAGAGAATTCTAATGAGATGTTCTTTAAACCATAATAAAATTTCAAAGATTGGAGTGACCCGATACAATCTAAACTAACTTTAACACCGACTTTCTGCTCTTACACTAATTGATAAAACATTTACAATCCATCTTCAACTAAAACATGTAAATTAAGAATCCATATAAAATTTAAGTTTTTTATTTTACTCCTTATTTCATTTTAAAAGTGGACAAGTATGACTCAGCTTATGCCTACAGTTCTTTCCATTTTGGCACTTCGTATGGCTGTGTATGTTATTCTTCGTAATTACGCATCCAGTTTTGCTTATCGTATCCATATACTCGCTAAATGTTGTTTTCTTAATTAGCGGTGGAGTTGCCCAATGTGAAAAATTTCCCGAACTGTTAAATCTCGAACTATCTGCGAAGCTATATTTTACTGGTTTGTAGCGCTTTAGACATTCATTGTCATTGTCTTCATTATTCAATTCTTTCCCCAGATCTTTCTTGAATTTAGCACAAGCGTTTTCTTCTTCAAGGATTCCATCTGATTGTTTTTTTTTCTCCTCGTCAGTACAATCCAAATCATCGTAAATTCCTTCAGGATATTCATTTTCATTGCCAAAGTCAATTTGATAAGTGGTTTTCAATCGTTCCATATCTAGACGACGATTTAATTCTTTTGGTGGTGTTGCCTTCAGCCTTTCATACAAATCCGGATAACATGTTCGGAGAATTTTAAGAAATCTGTTTGGTTGGTCAAATTTGCAACTCGTAATTTTTTCATTAGTAAATTCTTGCCCAGGGTTAGGTATGAATCGTGGTTCCACCAATCGTCCTACAGGCGCCATGCTATTCCATTCAACAGCATCACAATTATCTAGAGCAGATGCTGGCGGTGAAATTTTAGTTGCCACTTTGCAGTCACAAGCTTTCGTAATATTTGTCTCTTCATCTTCTTGACTTTTCATAAAATTGTATCGTTGAATGAGTGGAGGGTTGAAATCATGACGATAAGTTGTTGTAAATATCATGACTAATTTTGAATACCAAAAAAATTATATATTTTTTTTTACACAAAATCGTATATTTTTAGACTTCAAAGAAATAATAAGTGATTTTTTAGACCCAGGTGTCTTGAAAAAAAAAAAACTTACAACGATAAATATGACTTTGTTTAAATGCATATGGCATTCAATTAAATTACGAATGAAATAAAGAACTTTATATTGGCCAACAGCCAATGTTTAAATGTGTCTCGTGAGATGAAAATTTGTAAATATTTGTTTTTCTATTCTTTTTTAACTAACCTCTAAATATCTTAAGACATCACGGAATGTTGCACGTTGTGCTTTGCGATCTCGTTTTGCCCTATATTTGTGCGAATCGGTTGCCAATTGCTTGACGGCTTCTGTGAGATCGACAATGTGTTCTTCTAAGAAATCATCATCGTGAGAACGACCACTTTCGAAAATTAATGCAATAGTCTCGCCGGCTGCCATGCGAACATCCAAATGCGGTGATTGTAACAGACCCATGAGTTTCTTGATAGATCTGAAATTATTATTTTTTAATACAAAACATATAACAAAAATAAGATTACTTACGGTAGCATCTGCTGGCTACTAGACATAATATTGACAAAATCTCCACTCGGAATCAAAGTGAGAAGCAGTCCCCAGGCAGACAAAGCTTCAGCATGCAAAGTACCTGCCTCTGCATTAACTGAAATTGGTGTCTTGTCATCACCACGTAAATAGCTTCCACTAAAGATAGCCTCGAAGAATTGCATCATGGGTAAGAGATCACCAATGTCATCACCACCCAGAAAATTCAATAGTCCCAGAGCAGTGCAACATTTAGCCCTAGCATCGAAACTAACCGATTTGTCTTGCATTGTTGTCAGTAAGAATTGATTCAGAGCTTTCGAGACAACTTCCTCTCCACCTAATTGAAGAACCAATAATGGTGCAAGTTTGGCTCCCCATACCTGTTCAGCCCCTTTTCCACGACGAATTGATTTCTCTATACAATCGATTAGAGTTACTTTGCGATCTTCTACGAAATCAGGCATAAACCGATGCATTAGAATTTCACAAATACTCTGCAAGGCTTGAGCACGAGTTTGGGCTGATTTCTCAGTAGCATTTTCTAATGCTTGCATGAATTTCTCTTCATAGCGTTCATTCGATGACAGATCGTCCGAATCCTCGACGGAAGCTGCATTCTCTGATACATAAGAATACAAACTTGCATTGTCATTGACTGACTCATCTTCGGAGTTGGAATCGCCTCCGCGTCCTAAAAGCAGAAGAAAAAACAGTTCAACAAAATACAATCAATGGCAGAGATGAGATATATTTGAGGAAACGAAGCCTCATAAGTAACACGTATTTGTATGTACATATTTATGTATGTATGTACATACATACATACATAAAACGAAAATATTTTTAATTTTCGATGAGTCAAAAGAAAAACAGAATAAATTTGATATTTTTTGTATGTCATTAACTTATCCTTCCACCGCACTCTAGTGGGATTCCAATTTGCAAATATCAAATCGCCCACTCGAAGACATTTCGAAAGCGATGGGCACGCACAAGTAAACAAATAACCTCTTGCTCTTGCTCGCTTTTAATATTCGGGACAGGAAGGTTCCTACAATATTAATTGATTTTGTTCCCTTGTGCAATATGGTAGACTAGCAGATTTGTCTGCAGCTTACAAAGAAAACGTGTCAGATTTTGGTTTAAATGTGAATTTTTGTTAAAATAAATTTAAATGTAGTGCTCTGCAGTTATTTATGTAGATTACTTGTATAATCTTAATCGAGCGAGAATATTTTGATGCGCAATTTAACAACTGAACTTTGATCATTCAAATTATTTAAACTTTTTGTCGTTGATAAACCTGTTCAAACAAAAACAGCAAAATAAAACAAACAAAACAATTTTTTTGTATTTTTACTTTCTAAATATATTTATATATAATATGTATGTATAAGCCTTCAAACTTCAGAGAGTTGATTAGTTGTTCCACGGGGAAAATAATGTTTCTTGTTGTATTATTGACAACAAGTTATATGTATATATACATCATTTCAACTTCTTCTTTTGTTCCTATTTTTTTTTTAAATAATCAAAATTGAGAAACAGTTGAGCTAGAGACAAATGATAATAATGAGTGAAGCAAATTTACGATTCTTTCTTCCTAGTTTTCCTTTTTTTATAATCATGCCAACGTTAATCAAATATTTTTGCTCCTATTGTAAAAAGAAATTGGAATCACTCTAACTTATCTAATCTTTCACTGAATTTCAGTTTAATCGTTGAGAGCTTGTTAACGACCTTGAAGGAACACAGACTATTGATAGATTTACCTTGTTTACACTCTAATTCTTTGAGTAGGTAGGAGAGATTTGTTTTGAAAGAAAATCAGGAAAACAAAATAAATAATTTAGAACAAAGAGAGAGAACAAACTAGATATAAAATTATATCTATACATGTGTATTCCCGGTCTATTGGAAATGTTATCGTTGTTGTTGATATTATTTCAATTCTTAAACACACTTTATTAACATGTGTTTTTATTATCTTTAACTGAAATAATAACAATAACAAATGAAACCCGAGCACAAAACGTGTAACGAAACAAGGAAATTACATCGAGGCTATATAATTTCAATTTGTTTTTACAATTTAGTACCCACATAATACCTACGTTTTCGTCTGGAGAGTGTGAATTGATATTTTAAAGTTGTTTGAGCATCTCTATGAAGAACTGAACCTTTTCTTCTTGTAGGTATAGGTTACTACCTACTTTCATTTTAAATTTAATTAAATTAAATTCCTAATTATAACTAACGAAACTTTCACGTTCAAAATTTTCACATTTCTTAAGAAATGTTATCACAGGAGGAACCTCCAATGCTTTATGTACATGGATTAGCAACTTTGCCCAATAATGTATAGGTAGGTATATGTAGTTGTGTTCGTTTTAGTTTAGTTTTAATTTCTTGTCAAAATACATATGTATATACAAGGCCTTCGTTTAATAGCTATGTACATATGTAGGTACGTAGATAATCGGTCGAAGAACATAGAAAAACTTTTACCTATTGGATAAGTTTAGAAGTTTTAAAACTTATTACACGTAAATATAATTTTTAACAAATTAGACTGGAGTTAATACACTAAATTTCGAGTGTTGAAATAAAATCATCGTCATCAAATGATTGTCCATTTCAATTACATATTGCAATTATTTCACAATAACAGTTCCAAAGTCCATTGCACAGTGCACACGTGTCTTGTGGCTGCGTTCATTGTTGCCTTCTCGGTCGTCGTGCATTTGTTTATCAGCACAGGTACAATAATACGTATTTGTATAAGCGTACGTATGTGTGCTGCACTCGAGTGTATTGAAATTGAACGTTCCATCCAAGGCCATCTCATCAATTTTTTAATGTTTCCCTTTCCACTCAAAGGAATAAGGATCGTGTTTTTTTCTTTGGCGGGAAGAAAGTTTTAGATAAAAAAGAAAATGTAAAATACCAAGGGCAAGATGCACTCGCTGACGAGTTTAAAAGTGAAAATAGTTACATATGTACATACATACATACATTCAAAGTTCCCTTTGGTAGTTCGAAACGAATTTTTTGGTTATTTTACAATACCAGTTTCAGAGAGTATCTGGAAAGAAGTGCAAGAAAAGAAACAAACTGTGAACTCTATAAAGATGATAACTAATTCAGTGACCAATAATGTGGGGTTATACATTTTGTCACTTTGGTCTCTGACGACAGGCCAGGTTGTAAATGTAAAATGTTCAGCGGAAGCCTTATGTCACAAGACTGCAGCAATTTGGTTATAAAAAAAACTGAAACTGAACACTCGACACGACGACGTCATAATCGCACACAAACAAAGTTGTCTACCAAATAAGAAGTATATGAGTGATCAATTGAGTAAGAAGAAAAAAAAATTAAAATGACTCAGAATTCACAATAGAAAGGAAAAACAAAAAATCTCCACCTAATTACTTGACTCACCTTTGCCTCCCTTGCGGTTCTTTTTCGGCATGTTTGACCTTTTCTTATTGCTAATTTTGACGTCTTTTTCCGCAATCGCGAACGATTAATTTATAACGTTTTTCCCAAGGAAAACTTAACAAAACAAATTCGATGCAAATTTTTGTCCGAACACGAGGTTTATCACCATACACTCGCACTAAATATACCTCACTCGTTCTTTTCTCTCTGACACTCTTTATCAGTGAGTGGAAGTGGAATTGGGGAATATATCTTTTAACTCGATTTTTTTTTTGCGAGTTTTCTACAATTTTTTTTTTAGGTGTATAACTTTTTCGTCGTCGATAATTTGTGTGGAATTTTTCCGTTTGACTACTTTTATAAATTATACAAAATAAAAAATGTAAATCAAATTTTGAAAAGAAATACAAATTGCACTATTGTTTGAGTTGAGATGCGAAACACAAACTTTTAAGGTTGCAATCAAGACGGAGGTATAAGATTGATTTTTCTCAAGTTTATAAAATGTTGTTCGTCTTGGATGATTTCTATTAAATTATTATTATTGACGGCAGTTTTAATAACGGGCACAACGGGTATGTTTTTATAATTAAGAGAAATGTTTTTTATTTTGCATTCCGCACTTTGGTTCATAAATTTCAATGAATTTTTATTTGAATTTTTATTTAAAGCAAATTTCATGATTATTCAATTGAACATCCGTGTGAAAAAATATTTTTCACTCTCAATGTCTTCTTCTTTCTTTCTGTGTGTTGTTTGCTTTGAGTTTGTATTTCTTTTTTTGTCACTTTTTGCTGGTTTATCGAAGCTTTTGTAAATCTAACTCACGAGTCCGCGACCGTTTTCTACGCTGGTTGGCGATTGAATGTGTGTTTTTGAATTTTTGTTGTGGAACAAAATAGAACGGGAAGTAATATATGTATACCGAAATTTTGTCTCGCTTCGCTGTGTGTGCATAAATGCGTGGGTATTGAGTGAAAGATACAAATGTATTTCACATGAAATGAAATTGAATTTCGTCGTGATTCGTGTGGCGAAATTGTGATAATTAATGTTCGTAATTATTTGTATAGCACCCTACACTTAATTTGAATGCATCTGTCAAAATTTGTTTTTGACGATGTTTTAGCAAAAACAAGAACTTATGTACTTAAAACACGTTCACGTGTCATACAAGAACGTATCCAGTATCAGCTTAAATACCAATGTAAGTTCACAAACGCCAAATTTTGCTGCAGTGATTCGGCATCACTGCTTTTTTGCGATGCTGATTCGATGTAGCGGTTGCTGATGCGATGCCGACTAATCACACTGTCGTAGTGATGCTTTTTTGTTTAGTTTTTGGGCATCATTACTGCAGTGATGCGTTTGTGAACTTACACAATAATTTGTCCTCAGTCCTCACCAACTTTTATGCATCAGAATCGCAATCTTCCTTTATTACACCTTGGTATAAGAATTTAAAACTTTTCGGTTTGTAGGACTTTTGTTAGTTGCCTTAAAATAATATCAGCCATTGATCTAGTTTTTATGGAACATTTGTTTGGTTTTTTATTTTCTCTACAATTTCAAAATTATTTATTATGTTCCATTTTAAAAGGTGTACCTATACCAACATTAATTATGTCATACCTCATAAGAAAGTCATAGTTTCCTTATATTCTATTATAATCCCATTTTTGTATTTTATTTTATTGCTTACACATTGATGCTCTTGGTGTTTTCTAATGATTTCTTACGTTTTTGTAATAATTTCATACAAAATTGACATAACTCTGGATGATTCATCAAATTCAGTATTTGATAAACAAATGTTAATGTACCTTAAAGGTGATTTAAGAAACACAAACAAACGCACACACCCATCTACATAAACAAAACACACAATACTTAAACAATAAAAAGTCAAAGTGAAAACATTGGAATGAAAACTGCATTGGAATTTTTGAATTGAAACATCATGGCGATCATTGTATATAAAATGGAATAGTTTATATACGATGACCAACTACAAGTGCACCTGCGCGGGATTTTTTTTGTACTAGATTCAGACTTTTTTTTGACATTTTCGCTCTTTTGCCTTTAAAATTAAATCGGCGAATTCCGAGAATATGTATATACCACCTTACACCTATTGAAATAGGTATTAATAAATGTTCCCATACATTTGCTACCATAAATAACAAATTTAAAAAGAATAGAATTTTTCTCAGTTTAAAATTATTATGGGTATTCGGCAATAAATCAAACTCATCCTCCCACTCAAGACCCAAACAAACACCAAAAACAAAACAATTACTTATTTCTTGCTTTACCCTATCAAAATTTGAGGTATCGTCTTCGCTTTTATTGTATCTGTCTCATGCTTGTTTGTCTTTTATTTGTCTATTGTTTCATAATTTTTGTCTTTTTTTTCTATCTAAAATATTATAGGCGTTTCATTTGTTTTTAGGTACACACACTTTTAGTCAAATTGAAACTTTGCAAATATCAAGGCCACCAAGAGATCCCCTTTAAGCGATCCATTGTTCTCAATAATCAGGTCCCATTGCTCATAATCGTCCAAATCACACTCAGACTGCACATCATCTACTCCCAGTTGATAGATCCATCCACGTTCGGCACGTATTATTTCTGGACAAGTTATGCGTATTGTCAATACCTTGTCACCATATGTTTCCCTGAAGTATTTTATGTCGTTCTTACGTCTGATATCACTAACGATGATAATTTCGCGGTCAGCTGTTGATAACAAAGAAAATAAAAAGATGATAAGGGCCGGCATGTGTGAGAATATACCAATTGACAATTACCAACCATTTTCCATAGCAGCTTTACAAAAGAAGCCATAATCCTCGGCACGAACCTTGTCGCTCCATTCGATCATTTCTTTGCGGTATTTCTCTTTGTATGGTCCATCGCTTAGCAACTCTTCGAGGTTTAAATTGAGTTTTTTTGCCCATTCGGTTTTGATTGGACAAGAGATTCTTATGATTTGGCTACGTTCACCCAATCTGAATGTCAAAATCCATCAGGATTTTTTATTTATCTAAAGAAGATGATTCATTCAATCAAACCTTTTATTTAATTGTTCTGCAAGATAGTCCTTGCCACACTTTCGTTTTCCACTCAACAAAATTATATACTTAGCATTTGCCATTCTGAAGCAATACTGAAGATGAAGAGAATAAAAAAAAAAACAAATCTTGTATACACAGATATTAAAGTTTGAACTTTCTCCAGATCTCACGTCACTCTGGTTCTGGTATGGTATCTGGTGTGAATGGAATAAGGGGGTGAGGTGTGGGTTGATTTTGGTGGTTGTCGAGGTAGTGAGTAGAGCTCAAAATGTTAAGATATCGTCTATATATAGTTTAGGAAAACATTCAAGTTGCTTTTTATCTTCCTATTGAAAGTCATATAACTCCTAACATTTGCATTCTATTACAAAGAACACATTGTAATTGTTATTTAAAACATTTGTTTTTGTTAAAATATTTCCAGTATAGGTACATCACTGTTCAACGCAAAGGTGAGGTGTCTTGTCGTGTATGGTCGTATGGTTAGGTTTAGGTTAGGTATTGAAAATTGGTTGGGGTTTGGGGTAGGATGATACATAGTTGGGATTTTTGATTTGAGGAATTTCTTTCTTTTGTTGTAGATGAATAGTGGAGTGGGAATTCAGATGGGATATTTATGTGTTTGGGAGTACTGCCAGTTCTACAATACAAATAACATACTTCATGTAACTAGCGCATTATGAACTGCTAGT
The DNA here is from genome assembly GCA_905146935.1 of Scaeva pyrastri. Classification (NCBI taxonomy): domain Eukaryota; kingdom Metazoa; phylum Arthropoda; class Insecta; order Diptera; family Syrphidae; genus Scaeva; species Scaeva pyrastri. The sequence goes on from LR989927.1 coordinate 51,369,167, forward strand.
AGGTAAGGTATCCATGCTTCAATCGTGCTCGGTGCTCTATTCAACAATGTCTTTTCATGTTATATACATTTTGTTTTGTTTGTCAATTTTCTGCCCAAGAATTGACATGCACTTAGTAATTTAATTAGAAATCTTACGCATTTGCCATCACGCTTCTGACATTTTAAGAAGTAAGAAATCAAAGCTTTAAATATTTTAATAACAAAATTTAGAAAAAAAATTCTATTAGTTTTTTTTTATTATACGTAGAAATGGATAACATTTTTTTAAATAATGTAAGTTTAATACAAATTATTCTTTCTTTCGCCTATTTATGAAAAAAAAAATATACATATACCAGTATTAGAGGCGGAAGAGCTAAAACTGGTTCATAGCAGTATTAAAGCCGTAGTAAAGCAGTTTTAGTATCTTAAAGTCATTTTGATATTTGAAAAAAGAATGTAGAGAAATGTTTTTACAAATTTGTGGATAATAATTTAGATTTTTTTGAATGATTTAAATTCTTTTAACGAACTAACTACTAGAAGGAGAAGACCAAGCACTGTAAAACTCGATTTAATCCAATGACAATGAGAGGAAAAGATTTCTGGTCTTTTGTTTTCAAATTAACTGTCTGTGAAGTACCTATGAACGTAAACAAATATTAAATATATTTACTTTTATTTGTTGTAAACCGCAAATTATATAGTACATATATATACAGCTTCTGTCAAGTATCCAAATATTGTAATCTTTTTTCTTTTATTTTGTTTATATTGGCATTTGTTACCAAAATTCTTTAAATCAATAAAGTTTTTTTAGATTGGTCTTTCAATATAAGATTTGAAATAAGAAAGGAGTAACTAAAACGGGTAGGAAAACGTTTTATAAATAAGGATTCGTTTGTGGTGGCATAAAGACGGTGTAAGTACTTCGACTAGTTTTTACTATTCTGAGGTTAAACGAGTATTTGTGGAGTTTAATAAAAGGCCTTGTTAAGATAAACTTAGCAAATTCTGAAATAATGGGATCACATTTTGCCTGCATGGCAGTGCTAAAAAACTAAACGAACTAAATTATATCACGTTAACAAAAAACCGAATACGTGTAACTTGTTGTCAGTCGAATTTGTCCAAGTATTGCTGAGCTCAACGAAACTAACTCCAACACCACGACGCACCTCCACTCAGTTTACACAAGTTTGTATGTGTTGGTCTGACAGTTGGCAGCAAATATAACGAAACTTCATCAAATTGAGGGAATTCATGAAAATAACCCATTTTTATTCTTGGGAAATTAATAAAACATAACGAATCCGAAAGAGAAAGGCATATATAGAATCAGCGATGAGTTGGAGATGACGAGTAGGTTAGAAGGAAAAGGAAAAGAAGTGAAGAAGAAAAGTGAACGGTAGATTTTTTCCTCATCAACTCAACTGCCTTGCTTCTTCACCAACCAAATCGTACCGGACCGGGGCGAAACCACCAAAACCAAATCCAAATCATTAAAGATTTTCTTTTCTTTCGTGCAGTGAATGTGATCGCGAGTGTAGTGTAAAAATAGTTGTGTCGTCCGAGAGTAAGCTCAGCGTGTTCGGAGAAAAACTTAAAAATATACATCTTTTAAGTTAAATTACCCAAAATAATAAAAACATAATGGGAAGTAAGTAAACGAATTTCACTTAATTTTTGTAGTTTTCATATAAAATTGAAAAATCGAAGTACAATAGACTTCCTATCTATTCTACCTTCCCTCCTGATAAACACAACTTGCTTACGTATACAATTTCTTTTGGTTGGATGGATTTGGATAGTAGAAGTAGACCTTATTGGGAATTAATAAACATATTTGAAGAGTTTTAAGTGTTTTCCGAAATATCCTTCAATCATCGACTTTTTTTTTTCGATTAAAAATTAAACTTTACTTTATGTGTTGCTAATTTTTGATTCATCTTGCTTGCAGTTAAATTCCTTGAGGTTATCAAACCATTCTGCAGTATACTGCCGGAAATCGCCAAACCCGAGCGAAAGGTAAGTGGAAAACAGTCAAAAATTATTTTACTTCATATTATCTGGAGAAGTAGGTCTGGTTCTGTGTAATATAAAACGAAATAATCGGTTGGAGAACTCTCGCAGCCGAAGCCGGAGCAGAGTTATTGCTGACCGAATTGCTGGAGTGTGTTTTCTTAGGATTTTAAAATATGTTTTTAATTAAATGATTTTGGTGCTAGTGAGCTAATAAATGTGCATTTAACTTGGGGTTCATTCATGAAAAGTGGAAATTCTGTCGTTTTTCTTTGGAAAACTTTGCTACGTTTCATATGTTTCACAGTGTTGCCATGTTCAACTCGAAAAGTGATGACAAGACACACATCTACAGAAAATGATAGAGAGAATTTTAAACACTGAACGTGGAACTTTCCATCTTTGTCTTTCGCATTACCATGCTTTTGTGAATGGAAAAACAAAAACTGCTGCTAAGTGTTAAAGGTACTTTCACCAAAAGATCGGTTTTCGGCTTCGATTTAAATGGATTTTGTAAATGAAAGTCCTTGAAATTTTAATCCAACATTTATCTTTGATTAATGGCAGTTTATTTTTTTTTTAAATCTGCGACACGTAATTTAGTTTATTTATTGAGAGTTGAAGATCAATTGCTTACACATTCACTTTGAGTGACGAGCTAAGCTTAAACAGTCGATGTAGAGTTTTAAATTCATGAAAGGTAAGTAGGAATGTAGGTCAAGCAGTAGGCACATACAGATTAATTATGTTTATAGGTAGGTAATTGACCTTGTTAATCAATTTTTAGCAAATTAACTGTTCATTTAAATTATTTATGTAAGGATAGGCACAATGTTCATCAACTGTAAGTAGAAAGAAAGGGAGGCAGGTACCTACATGTTTCAAATATTGAAGACTCCACGTCACTGTTTTGAAGTTTTAATAATCAGCAACTGTGCAAATAGACAGACAGCTGTATCCCAAAGTGTTTTTAAAAGGTACCTACAACCTACATATAAATATAATTATTGTATACCTAACCACCTTATTTTGATAGAATATATTTTTTTTACTCTTAAAATACAGGCGAATTAATTTGTTTCCATAATTTTAAATCTTTTGTAGGTAGTAATATTTATTCATTCATTATATTGCATTTAATAGAAAGGTAAAACAGAGTAATTGTCGACAAGAGACAATGTTTTTCGTTCTCTCTTATTAACATACAGTTTTTTCAAATTTTTATTTTTACAACTCTCTTATAAGTTGTATTAAATTTTATTCGATTGATTAGCCAAAGGCCACAAACTTACCTACATATAAGTAAATTCATATAAGTAAATCTTTTTTGCAATTCATCTTAACGTATGTTAATCCAAAGTAAATTAACTTCATTTACATTATAAAGCAAATAATATGTATGTTGGATTATTTTAGAGATGAGCTCCTTAGAACCATCATTGAAGTTCTGGAGGTTTCACAGTTAAAATGAAATAAGATCATGCTTTATAGAATTAACATTTTTATAGACTTGTTATTTTTTTTTTTGTGTGCGATAGACGCTGTAGTGAATAATTCATAACTTCAAAAGTATAAGAAGTATATTGCTAGAAAAACACATTTCGAGAAAGATTCAATTTTTTAAATTATTCTTGTTACGAAAAAGTGTATTTCAAATTAACCATGTGCCAATATTTCAAGCTGTGAAATCGCAACAAATAATTTTTCAAACTTTATTTTGAAACACACTCGCAAAATTGTTTCCTACACATGTGTTATTGGTTTTAGATTTGCAATATGTATTCAATTTATATAATTTTTGTTTGTAGATCCAATTCAGGGAAAAGGTGCTATGGACCGCTATAACACTCTTCATCTTCCTTGTCTGCTGTCAAATTCCTCTGTTCGGTATCATGAGCTCAGACTCGGCGGATCCCTTCTATTGGATTCGTGTTATTCTGGCTTCGAATCGTGGTACCCTCATGGAATTGGGTATTTCACCAATTGTCACATCTGGATTGATTATGCAACTGTTGGCCGGTGCTAAGATCATTGAAGTCGGTGATACACCAAAAGACCGTGCCCTCTTCAATGGAGCTCAAAAACTCTTCGGTATGGTCATCACCATTGGTCAGGCTATTGTTTATGTCATGACCGGTATGTATGGTGACCCATCGGAAATTGGAGCTGGTGTCTGTTTGTTGATCATCATTCAATTGTTCGCTGCCGGTTTGATTGTTTTGCTGTTGGATGAACTTTTGCAAAAGGGATACGGTTTGGGATCGGGTATTTCGCTGTTTATTGCAACAAACATTTGTGAAACAATTGTGTGGAAGGCATTCTCACCGACAACAGTGACAACAGGACGTGGTACCGAATTCGAGGGAGCTGTTATTGCTTTGTTCCATTTGATGGCCACCAGGAATGACAAAGTTCGTGCTCTGAGGGAAGCTTTCTATCGCCAGAATTTGCCCAATCTAATGAACTTGTTGGCAACCGTTCTCGTTTTCGCCGTGGTCATATACTTCCAAGGTTTCCGAGTCGATCTACCAATTAAGTCAGCACGTTACCGTGGTCAATACAGCAGCTATCCAATTAAATTGTTCTACACATCGAACATTCCTATTATCTTGCAATCGGCGCTCGTTTCCAACTTGTACGTGATCTCACAGATGTTGGCGGTTAAATTCCATGGAAATGTCTTCATTAACTTGCTTGGAGTGTGGGCTGATGTTGGCGGTGGCGGCCCAGCTAGGTCGTACCCCATTGGCGGATTGTGCTACTATCTCTCGCCTCCCGAAAGTGTGGGACACATTCTGCAGGACCCCATTCATGCGATATTGTACATCGTATTCATGTTGGGATCGTGTGCGTTCTTCTCCAAGACATGGATTGATGTGTCTGGAAGCTCTGCCAAGGATGTAAGAATTTAGAAAAAAGAAAAGTCGATTGATAAATAATAATTTGTATTTGAATTGATTTTAGGTTGCTAAACAATTGAAAGAACAGCACATGGTTATGCGTGGTCATCGTGAGAACTCAATGATCCATGAATTGAACCGCTACATTCCCACAGCGGCTGCCTTTGGTGGTTTGTGCATTGGCGCACTATCAGTGCTAGCTGATTTCCTCGGCGCCATCGGGTCAGGAACTGGTATTCTGCTGGCCGTAACAATCATCTATCAATACTTTGAAATCTTCGTTAAGGAGCAATCTGAAATGGGTGGCATGGGCACGTTGCTATTCTAAGAATATTAACAACAAAACAAAAAAGAGAGAGAGAGACAGTTATGTGCCACTCGCCCCCTTTTAGACCTAATTTTGTAGGTTTCCTAAGTTATTAAGTAATAATTAATTCTTTTTTTTTAAATAATTATATTTTTTGTATTCTTTGTGAGATTCATTTTGAAATATTTAATGAATGAATGATAATAACTAAAATTGAAAAAAAAAAACAATATTTGATTACAGAGAAATGAAAACATAAAACAACAAAAGAAACTTAAAATAAAGAAAATGAAAATCTTTCTAAACAAAAAAATCGAAAAACGTAATTGTATTAGTTGTTTTTATTTTCATCAAATACGAATTTATTATAGGTAGGTATTTGAATTGTTTGCAAATGTAGAGTTAATTGTAGGAAAGTAATTTGATGACCTGGATTAGCATTAGTCATTTTTCTTGGAAGTGATTAAGAAATACTCAAAAATGAATTTCTTACAGACAACTGGTGTTTGTCTTAGCGAGATTTTATTTGTGTGCTTATTCAATTGCTAATTCATCCTGTCTGCAAGTCGATAAGGGTTTTTAGTGGTTCGGTTGGTATTTAAGTGTATTGTTGAAGGATAATTGTAGGAATCTTTTCATTCCCATTTCACAACAAAGATAAATTATTATTTTATAATTATAAGGGAAGGGAAGAATCTACGAATTTTTACGAGTAGATACTATCTGTTAATTAATTAGTTTTATTTTAAATTGGATTTATCTCCTCACCACTTTCCTTGTGTGGAACTCGAAGGGAGTTACCGAGACCGACTTGATTGGTTAACCCAACTGTTTTCTCTTACTGTACACCGTTCAGTGATTAATTTACTGACAAAAATTCCATATCAATCATTGACTGCTGCCATTGCTTTCGTTAAGTTGTTCTTGTTTTTTTTTTTTTTTTGACGAAGAAAAGTGAAATGTTTGACTGCAGTCGCTGTCAACAATAATTTCCAAAGAAAAATATTTCTTTCCTCTTTTGGTTTAATTTTCTGTGAAGAAAAAATAAATTTCAATTCTATGATAAACGAACATTTCACAACATATGGCTCTTTTTAAATAAACTTAATTTTGCTTCGAAGTGGTTTAAGATTAAAGTGAAATCGTTGAAAAAAGAAAAACAATTAACCAATGGATACTGAGGATGTATCCACTAAGCGAGGACGTGGACGCGGTCGTGGTGCTAGAGCTCGTGGACGAGGTCGAGGCCGTGGACGAGGTCGAGGTAAGAAAGCAGCAGTTGTTGTATCGTCCGAAGATGAGGCAACGCTCGATCGTTCGTTGGAAGCGGTCGTTGCAACTCCATCCGCTGTTCCACCTTCCCCTGTTAGTGATGCAATTAAGAAGGCCGGGGACGGTAATGAGCCGGTAGTGGCAATGGAAACCGATGACGCCGCTGCTGTAGCAACTGCAGTGGCCAACATTAAAGATATAAATAAAGAGAACGAACCTGATGCACAGACTGCAATGCCGGCTGAAGATGTTGTTCCCGTTGCTGCAGTTGACGACGTTCAACCCATGATTCCAGCAACGAGTAAGTGTAAAACAAATTTTTTGTGCCTTTAGATGAATGTTGACATTTGTCGATGATTTGCAGTTGATATGGAAGCGGATATTTCGCAGCTTGAAGCTCCCACCTTCACAACCATTTCCAGGGGACCTCCTGAGCCCATGCTGCGTCTAAAATGGGATCATAAAGTCTCATTGATTGGAGAAAAAGTCCTAAATCCCATGATTCACTGTTGTGACCAGTGTGACAAGCCCATTTTGCTGTACGGGCGGATGATTCCCTGCAAACATATCTTCTGCTTAAAGTGTGCCAGAGCTGAACCTGTAAAGGTATGTCTGCGTTGTAAGGACAAAGTTGTTCGAGTCGAACAAAGTGGGTTGGGGACAGTTTTCATGTGCACACATGGAGGTAGTCGTTATGGAAACACCGGATGCAGACGGACATATCTCTCTCAGGTTTGTTTTTTTTTTTTTTTTTTTTTAGCTAAGATTGGATAATGATCTTATGATCTTTTTCTGATTTTGTTTTTCTAGCGAGACTTACAAGCGCACATAAATCATCGCCATGTAACACAGCTCTTGGGTGGAGTCGGTGATCCGCTGGCGTTGAAATCTCTCAATACAATAGATGCCCTCAAAAATCTACCCGTGCAGCGAAAGATTTCCGAGAGTTCTGCCAATCCTCCGGTACCGACTTCAACGATCCTCTCCAACCGACCTCAAATCCGACCAACACCAGTTACGTCTTCCAATTTGACCCAAGCAAACATAGCTCGCAACAACATGGCCAATGCTCAGGAATGTCATATTGGCAAAATCTCCTTGCATCAAACGATGAAGAAAACACCCATAACTCAGACTCATCATCAACCACCAGAGACTGTAGCAGATGCGTCCTACTACAGCAGTGTTCTGAATTCATATGGAGTTCAGGGGCAGAATTTTAGTAGTTCTTCGCAGAGTTATGGACCAGTTCCAGCACCTGGAGTTCCTCCAGTATCTGGGGGATCGAGTGGAGGTGGTGGTGGAGCAGCAGCAGCTGCCGCAGCAGCACAAACTGCAGCCAGTGTAGGATTTTATAATTACGGGCAGCAATACGGACCACCACAACCGCCCGCCCCAGTGCCACCATTCGTTCATGGACAGTTCGATCAGGGAACGCTGCCGACGAACAATCCCACCTCGCAGGCCTGGAATCAACAGCAATACTACCGGTAGAAGTCGTAGTAAATTAATTTCTAAGATATCTAAAATTGTAGTAATTTCGAAAAAGAAAATTAAAAATATTTTTTAAAAAATACCTTTAAAGTGCATAAGGATAAAAACTATACTAATTGGGTTAATTTTTAGATCAAACAAAGATTAATGTAACTGTTTGATTTAATCGGTTAAAATTATGACTGTTCAAAATATCGCATAAATGTGGTTCAGTATTTAAGTCGTAGTTCGGCGTTTTTTATTTGCAGATTTTGGTAAGAATATGCATATTTAACATAAATTACCAAAATCGATATTTTAAAATTTTTGAACCACACTTATTTCATTTGTTATTGGTTATTTTCATTCTATGCAATTCTCATTCTATTCTATTTTAATTTTCTATTTAAGAATCCATACTCAGAGATACAGCTAATCACTCGATTAATTAGTGCAACATCATGTGAAACCAAACAGAAAAAAAGCAATAAAGTAAAGAAAAATAAATCTAAACTTATAACCCTGCCAACCGAAAGACATTGATCTAACAATACCCATCCTAACTTCGAACACACTCATTCTCGATTATAACAAAAGTCCAAACCCAACTGCACTGCACTCGTCCATCATCCCCCTAATTTGGCAAACATCCTTCTGTTTCTTATAAAATCCACAACAATGCCGGCAAAATAAAACGAACCGTCAAAAATAACCTCATGCATGGGAACGAGATAGCTATACAAACACAAGCTAACGGCGGGCTTCCTTCAAAGCATTCGTTCAACTTGAATTTACTTTTCCTGGCTGTTAAATTTAAGTTCCACACACACACCGAGAACCGACACAGCCCAGCATCACAAATCCAAAATCCAAATCCAAGTGAAGTGAAGATTTTTTCTTGTCCTTGTTTTTTTTTTAAAGCAATAAAGCATTTCCTTCCATTTCCACACGTTCAATTTCAATTCATTTTTTAAATTTGTCTCTCGTGGAGATAAAAAAAAATAATTACATATTATCCCCTTTTTTATTTTTGGTGTAAATTTGAATAGAATCTGTGTTTCGGAATTGGATCTCCTATTTTCAATTTCAAGTTAAAGTAGAAGTCAATAGAAAGGATTTTAATTTCCTGCGTGTGTCTAGTTCGTCCTCGTACCTTTTGGGAATATCAATTTTTGTTGTATTTATTTTTTGCACAATGGTCGCCCGAGGAAGAGGAAGAAAAGCAGCGGCAGCAGCAGGCCCAGCGGTGGCTGCTGAAGCTGAAGCAGTTGTATCAAATGGCGATGGTTAGTACCTAAAATCTTAATTTGTTTCGTTTTAGGAGAACAAATGTGTAAATAATTTTTTTGGTATGTATTTTGTGTAGCTTCTCAAGAAACCGAATCTGCGAGTGAGGTGGTGGCGGCTATCGCACCAACAAAAAAAGGCAGACAGCGAGGGGTTAAAAAAGAAACTAAGGAGGAGGCAGACGAAACCCCACCAGTTCCTGTTGAAGTTGCCGAAAAGCCAGTAAAACCCATAAAGGCTGCCAAAGGTAAAGCTAACAAAAGAAAATCTAAAGGTTAAAGCAGCCGCGTTCCCAGAAAAATAACAAGTCGAATGTGTTTGTTGTGTGTAGGTTCGAAAAAAGGGCCCAAAGGTAAAGCTGTTGTTGAAGAGGAAGAAAAGGTCACAATTCCTGCAGAAGACATCAAAGATGAAGATTTGTCTGATAATGATAGCGCTTCGGTGGAAGCTAAACCAGGTATGAAAATGTCTTGTTTTTCTCACGAAACAGTAGGTTGAGACATTTTTTTTTTATTGTATTCCAGTTGCTGTCGTTGAAAAAAAGGCACCAATTCGAAAAAGAAAAGTCGATAATATTGAGAAGACAGAAGAATCTGAAGCTGGTAAGTTTTATATTGTTATCTTCTGATTTCACGACGCTTAAATTCTAATAATTCAGTGGCAAAGAAAGCTCCGAGGGTAACGAAGACAAAAGGCGCCAAAAAAGAGACAGTCGATAGTGAGGGTATTCCTGAAGATCCAGCTGCAGCTAGTGTTTCCATTGCTGTTTTACCAACCACACAAACAAGTAAGTAGAAAATGATTGGCTCTGGAGAGATTGTAAGGGTTGTTTTAAAAAAACGGCGCGAGTTAATATTGTTGTAGTACTCAAAAGATTTTTTGTTTTTTTATTCAGAATTTTCATAAAACCAAATTAAATCTAAAATTCAAAACGGTTTAATATAATTAAGACTAAATCATAGCTCAAAATATATCTATTCATGATATTTTGATAGCAGAAACCAACCTACTATCTATTTCTGCTTCCTTTGCAAGCGCTTGAGTTTTTGTGAAAGTATCCATACACAAACTCTAGAGTGATAATAAAACCATGATAGATCTAATTTCAATGCGATTTATTTCAACAGAGTCGAAATAAGTAGATAGCGGTATGTTATGTAATGTTTTTTAATTAGTTTTTTTTTGTGCAAAAACAATCAACGAACAAGCTAAAAGGCAAATTAGAGGGAGATTCAAGATTAATTCTACAGACTTCCGGCGATTGGTATTGCGAAAAGAACACTTGTCAAATTGAACTCAGGCTAGCTCATAGTGGCATTGATCGTAGCACAGTTTCCCAATAGAAAAAGAAAAAAAAAATCGGTCAAGTAGTTTCGGAACTTATGCAATTCAAACAAACAGTCAAATCTTTCCTCCTTATAATATTAGTATAGATAAAAAATATAGTAGCAACTAGAGTTAGCAAAAACCGTTTGCCTAAATATAAGGGCCCGAAGTATTATGTAAGGTTATGGTAGCTGCTGGTCAAAAAGAAAGAAGGCCAGCACACTTAAACCAATAAATGGTCTATTGTGATACCACTTAGATAAAGAGATCCTCCTTCTCGGTGAACTATTTGGAGCTAACAATGAAGCGTTTGAGACTATAAATGTCTAAGTTATTTAGATCGCTATGATCATAGTGTATACGTTTCCGAAAGTGCAGGACAATAATAAAGAAGATGAGGCACTAACTCTTCTTCATCCATACAGCTTTTACAGAAATCGTTTGCCGGAGCTCCAAGCCGTGACGCATGTCTGTCTATTAAGTAGTGTCCAGTAAAGACACCTATGACAGAGCTAATGTGCCATCAAGCTTTGACCAAATTAATTTTGTTGCCAAACAAGTGGACATATTAGACCACCTGTGGCTTGCCTTCTTTAGTGTATCTTGTTTTAGCATAAGTTAACATGTAGCTAGAGTATACCGATATTAGATTTGTTGTCTAATGTAGGTAATGTTGTTCCATTTTTTGCAAGTTTCTGCTTTGCAGTTACCTGGAATGTCTCTATGGCCCGGCACCCAGATCAGGTGAATGTTTAATTGGCTAGAAGTTCTGCCGGAACACACTACAGTGCTTGGGTAGACGAAAGGAGGGACGTAGATTTAGTCTGTCTCAGTGTACGCCTCCACCAACTCCCTCATTTGTATTGGATCCATCTGTATAGATTTGGAAGTTAAATAGTTAAATGTTCATTTACTACTAAGTTCCAGAGGAGAGGAGAAAGGACACTGCCTTGCAGTGTACCTCTACTGACAGTTTGTCAGGTAGTGAATACGCATAGAGTTAGAGTTGATAATCAACTGTCTGATCGATTTATCTACCTTCAATGTAGATAGCATAGATGTGGTTGCGGATGTGCCTACATTGTTGAACGCTCCTCTATATCTAGGAAAACAACCAAGGTAAAATAATTGTGATGGAGGGAATATTCGACCTTACGAACTAGTGTAGAGCGGTTGCAGATTTCCTTTTATTGTATGCATGTTGAGCATTAGATAGTAGTGACTTATCAATGTTTGCCCTAAGTCTTTGACTGAAATCTTACACAAACAAAATTATATAGTTGTCCCAAAAAGAGGATCTCTCATGGACTTCACTGTTTACCTATATTTTATTTATTTTTTGCGTTATATCTAGTATACCTACATATGTAATAAAATAACACAAAATCTGAAAAACTGTTATGACATAACATACATAAGTTAATATTTAAATGTGAACTAAAAACAAGGGGTTGAAGTAATTATTTATCTGACTAAAGTATGTAATTGCGACATACTTTAAAAAAAAAATTATGAAATTCAACTCACTTTTTTCTGGACTTTTGGACGACTTGGGCTAGAATATTTCTGGGATTTTTTTAAGCTCATAGCAAATTCATAGGCTTTGAACCCACCCTAATGAGCCGAAAGTCCATACAGAAAATAGCTGTGACAAAAACAATTACTAAGTACATTTTTTATTTGTAAATATTTTTAAGATGGCACAAAAAAATCGTCAGGCAGAAAACGTGGTGCACCCAAAGTGGAAGAATCAGGATCAGAAACAGTTGCTGAAAATATAATTCCAAAAAAGTCTAAAAAACAAAAACAATCTGCTGTAGAAGAAGAAGATGCCGAAAATGAAGATGTAGTTCCAGCTGCAGCTCCAGTTCCAGCTAAAAGAGGACCTAAATCGAAGACTTTAAAGAAAGAAACAAAAAAATCAACACCCAAAACAACAAAGACATCGAAAAAAGTACCCAAAATAGCTGCTGCAGAAGCAGAAGAAGAAGCAACCGAACATGATGTTCTGCCAGAAGATGAATTTGTTCCCGAGATCGAAGAGGAAGAAGTAGTTGAAGAACCAAAACCTAAAAAGGTTGTCAAATCAAAAGGATCAAGGAAACAAGTTATACCAGCACCATCATCACCACTGCTTGAAGAAGAACAAATTGAAGAACTTATAACAACAACTGAAGACGAACCAGAAGAACCAAGTGCTTCAGAAAAGCAAGAATCAGAAGCTGATTCAGCATCAGCTATAGGTAAAAATGATTTGGTTTTTATTTTGAGGAATTTTATGTATGTATTTTGCTTCCACAGAAGAAGAACAACCAGCTGCAACAACAAAATCCAAGGGAAGAAAAGCAGCAAAAAAAGAAAAGGTTTTAGGAGCAAAAAAAGGTACAACGAAAAAAGCCCCCAAAGGTGGCAAAAAAACAACCAAAGATGAACTTCAAGAAGACCAACGGCAGCAGTCACCCATCGAAGACGACAATGACATACCAGCTCAGAAACAAATTAATAATAAAATCAATAAAGAAAGTCAAGACGAAGCAGGTGAGTTGCTACCATAATGATGCGACCGCACTCAACTGCGAGATACAATTAAAATCCATTAACAAAATTCACGCATAAACAACAAGAGGGAAGCCATGGCTCAAAGTGTCGACCTTTTTGTTTAGTTTTTATACATACATTTATATCAAATATTTATTTTAAAAGTTTTTTGTCTATGAATGTCATATTCTGCAAACTTATATTTTCTCACATCAAACTTTGTAAACTTTTATTAATCACATTGGCTATTTATTGTATTCCTAAACTAATTGTGTTTTATTTCGAAAAAAATGGTATAATGTAACTAACATCAAGGGTGTATCTGTAGTTTCACTCCTCTCATTAACACTTCTTAGAATTAGTCCTGTGAATTTCATTAATCCTAAACGTAAATCATCTTTAATTGTTCTACAGTATTGCTTGCGCATAATTATTAAACTAATAGCTAATAGTTGAATATACAAATCATCTTACATCACCATTATTATTACTAACAACCACAGTCAATACCCAAAGATATTCATTAATTCACAAAAATGTGACAATCAAATTTTTAAATGGCTTTGTTTTTCTTAGTTTTTATTTTGTTGAAAATTTGTATAAGGTGTCTTCATAGAAAGTTAATATTTGTTTAGCTTACTGCTTGAAATAAGTTCCCAAAATGTGTAAAATTACTTTTTTCATACACGATACACTGACATAAATTTCCAAATTGTAAACTAAATTTAAATTTCTTTTGAGACATATTGTATACACGTATGTACGATTGTTTTTCAGACAATTGTTCAACGTCCTCTCATTGTTAAACATATTTAATTTTTTGAGTGCAGGGTTATAGTTAATAGTTCTCCAGGGAAAGGTCTTCTAGCTAGCTGTTTATGGTTTCACACATCAAATTTACTGAAACAACCTTAGTAAAGTAAAAAGATAATTTACGTATTAATAAATATGCTCTTCTTATTCTTGTCGAGAAACAAATAATCTAGAAAATGTGTGAACTTTTTAGAGGAACATTGTTATGAGAAAAATCCAAGATATTAGACAAAATTTAAAGAAAGATTCCTGTGACGCGATCTAGTACCAAACATAATTTTGAAGATAATACCGATGTAAAAAAATAGTATGAAAGATGCTAAAAATATTATTTAATATTATTTTTGAAATAGTAGTATTTTCATTCAAAAGCAATGATTTGCACTATTAGTTAGCTTTTTTTGTTGCTTCAAGTAATTCCTCATTCATTCATTCTCTCTGGAGTCGGTCTTTTTTAAATACAATTTACTTCAGCAGATATAGAGACATCAAAGGGCAAAATTAACGGAACTGCAAAACCAGCAGCAGAATCAGGTAAAATAAAAACCTTAAAAGTCAATTTTCTTAATCAGAACTCGCAAGTCACCAAGCGTAATGAATATTTTAGTAACTGCGCCAAAAGCAGGTCGTGGTCGAAAACGTGCAACACCAGCAACAGTAGAAGCAACACCTGTCGCCGATGTGGAGAAAACAGAAAAAAAAACAGGACGCGGTCGAAAAAATGTAACAGCAGCATCACCAATAGATGAAGTAGCTGATGATAACAATGAGATCGATGGAGCCAAAGTCGCTAAGCCAGTTACCCTATTAAATCCAACAAAAACGGAATACAATTCAAATGATTTCACTATTGACAAAGAGTTCAATATGAAGATATCTAGCTGGAACATAGCGGGCTTACGTGCGTGGCTTAAGAAAGACGGACTCGCTTATCTGCAACATGAACAGCCAGATATTTTTTGTCTTCAAGTAAAAAATTAATATTTAATCAACAATCATAATATTTTATAAATCCCGTTTTCGATTTGTTTTAGGAGATAAAATGCACTCCAGATAAATTACCTGTGGAGGCACGTATTCCCGGCTATCATCCGTATTGGTTGTGCATGCCCGGTGGACATGGGGGAGTTGCTGTCTACTCGAAGATCATGCCGATCAATGTTGAATACGGAATTGGAAATGCCGAACATGATGAAAGTGGTCGCATAATAACGGCTGAATATGAGAAGTTCTACTTGATTAGTGTCTATGTTCCGAATTCTGGCCGAGGTCTTATAAATTTGGGCAAACGCATGGAATGGGAGGAGCTCTTTCGTGCATATCTACAAAAATTGGAAAAAGTCAAACCGGTGATTATTGCGGGCGATATGAATGTTTCACATAAAGAAATCGACTTGGCCAATCCCAAAACGAATACAAAATCTGCTGGTTTCACTCCGCAAGAACGAGAAGAAATGACAAAATTGCTTGCGATGGGCTATGTGGATACATTTAGACACTTCCATCCCGATGAAAGGGGTGCCTATACATTTTGGACGTATATGAAGAATGCACGAGCAAAGAATGTGGGCTGGCGTTTAGATTATTTTATATTATCAGAAAGGATAGTTTCGAAAGCTGTAGAAAGCACAATTCGGCCACAAGTTTTGGGTAGCGATCATTGCCCCATAACATTATTTTTAAATGTTTAATTTATGCGTTAAAATTAGTTTCATGATTTCTTTTTTATAAATTTAAATTATATAATCAATTTAAACGGTATTGCCAAACAAAAAAGTACACTGAGAGTTGCATTTAAATTTGAACATGTACAAATTACATGGGATATTGTTTTTACTCTTCAAAGCTTCATATTCGCCATCGAGTGAAAACGAAATAATAAATACATCTTTTTTCACGATTGTATAATTTGTTTTGTAATTGCGATTGCAAGGAAAATGTATGTTGAACATGTATAATTGAATAAAAAAGTAGATACCGTAATTAATGTTTCGAAATGTATTTTTATAAATAAATGTGAACAATATTAGAACAATCTCTGGAATGAAAAGCCATAATCATTGAAAATCAGTGGCTAGATTTGTAAGAAGTGCTGCCTTTGGCGCGTTGTATTCATTCGAGGAATACCAAAACGATTTTCTTTTTTAAACCAGAATGCATAATTATTATGCAATGCAAAAATACCCGTGTTGCATAGAACTAAGATTTGAAAAGGGAAACAAAAACTTTTTATAAAAAAAGGAGGTCCTTAAAACATGAATTAACAGAAGTGAAGTAAAAGATTTTGTAGTACGTAGATTGACCTATCAAGAACCTATTAGAACAAAATTTTAATTCTTATCTATATATGCATATAAACTACCTAATTTATTATCACTCCAGAATTATAATAAAACTCAGAGAATTCAAATTTCAATGTAAATTTTTCCGCTTTAATTGGAAGATCAGTTGGATTAATTGTAACCCGTGGGATAAGGTCCTTTTCTCATTTGAATTTTCAATTGATAATCGTCCCCTGAATCACATTGTTTTCATCAGTGATGTCCTTCATTGATGATTTCCTATAATTGTTTGTTATCGGTGTAATAATACACAAAAATCAACCATTTGCAGAAAAATCAACTCATTTGATCAATAAAATATGACAATGCGGAAAGGAGTCCTGTCAAATTGAACACAGCCTAAGTAGCGTACAACTACATCAATCAGATTTTGGCATTGATCGTACCCCAACGCCATCTATTTTATTTAACTTTCTAATTTCTCCACCCAAAATGAATGCAAAGCACACAAAAATCAATTATAAATAATTTCCCGACTTTTTGGGAATGTTTTTTTTTTTTATAAAAATAAACCTTCTCCTGGTTTACAGGTAGGAAACACATTGTACTAAAAAATATTATTGTTGCTATTTCAATTTTTCGGAAATTATAGTGACTAAATGTCTTTCAGATTTGTGTCCATAGTTGAAATTAAGAAATCAAAAAGAACAACAACAAAATTGTTTCAAATTTTTCCTAAATAAATTTGAAATAAAAAAAAGCCAAATTAATAAAAAAAAAAACTACACAAAAACGGCATTTTAAAAACACACTCGCACATTCATATTATATCACCCTGTACAAAATACCTCCTCATTCATATTGCGCAGGACATGCAAATCCTTTTTGAACATTCGTTACAAAGAAGAAACAATATATGTATGTATGTAAAATGTACATATACGAGTATGTACATACATTGCTTCACATTCATTCAATAAAAATGTAAGTGGACGTGGTTATGAATTCCTTTTTGATATCAAGAAAGAAAGGAAAACGTCAACACAAACTCCATTCAATTTGAAAATCTCAACATAACCACATTTTTGTATAAGAACAAAAAATAAAAAAAGAAACAAATCATTATAGGTCGGTTATACCTACTTATGAATATTCTTGTTTGTTAACCTGTTTTGCTTAGTTTCTGTCTTATAATAAATTAAATAAATTATTAGTCTGTGTGTTTTGTTAGTGATTTTTAAATATTAAAAAAGTACTTTCTTGTCCAGTCATCACAACCGGATGTGAAAAGATCTTTTTTGTGGTAAGATTATGTTCAAATCCAATTGAAAATTCTTAAATTTATTCTTATGTTTATTTTAAATTAGGGATTTGTACAGTAAAAAAAAAGACTTTCAAAAAACCATTAATCATCTGAAAAGCAAAAAATGAAACAAATCATATTGGAAGGCTTAAAAGTGCAAGCGACTTTCCATTTCCATTCCGCTCTATTTATAGCAACCACCGAATTATTGATTAAGCATAATATTTTTCTTTTTGTCCATTTAGCCTTTTCTGAATCACACACGCTTTAAGTTTTTGCTTCTACATTCCTATACATTGTGCTGCATGTATGTATGTATATTGCTTATCCTCGTCATCATCACTGGATTTTTAAAGTAGGTACTTGTGGTGGTGGTGCCCTGCAAATTACGACATCGCATTGCTGTCGTCGTCATCTTCTTCGTAAAAAAGAAAAAATCAAGAAACCATTCGAAGTCCCAGTTAAGTTGTATATTTGGTCAAAGAGTGGGTGTTTAAATCTCAAGTGAAAAAGAAGGAGATTCAACATTATGTACATTATTTCCCCAAAGGGCCAAAGGGAATACGTATACAGAGACCACAACAAGGGAATCCTTCAATTTCCACTTTCATGGGATTTAATTGCCATTCTGGGTTTTTCTTTTTTTTGTTTTTTATTATTCTTTTGAAGATCTTTGATTACATGTTGCTCATCAGAGATGTGATGATGGCTTTTAAGTGGATGTTATTAGATCGACTTTTAATGGTACCCACGAACACGATGCATTGTACGCTCAACTGTATCAACAGAATTTTCTAAGATTTCTGAAAAAAAACACACCCGAGTGCCATCACCTGTTGGCTTCCTATTCTTTTGGAAAAAGTTTCCTTTTTTTATACTTAAAGAAAGAAACAACAATTTGGGGAATTAAAACATCACTTGATTAATTTCCTCCTAAAGACATACGCTACACATGACCTAGTTAGGAAGAGTTTTTCCAATTTTTTTTGGGATACTTTATACCTATAGGAAAAGACTTTATAATTTTAATATATGTGGGTATATGTATGTAATGATACCCAATTCTCTAAGAATTAATGGAATGGAAATCTTTTCTTTATGTACATATATATTTGAATTCGAAGTGAAAGGCTTGTGTTTTGATTTTGAAGGCACATAATGTAAAAAAATCGAATATCATAGCTTTGTTGCGACTCTGAGGTCTGCTGGTAAGACTGTGGACTTTAAGAAAAAGTAGTTTGTTTATAGCTTAATAATGTAATGCAGACAAGCGCCAGAGGCGTTTTTGTAGAGTAAGAGTGCATGTCAAGATATCATCAATAATACCTACATAGTTACATACATAATATATTATCTGTATTTTTCCTATCTGTTCAATGCTCTAGCTCTGAAAGTTATGGACATCAAAAGCTAGAATACTAATGGGCATTTCCTTTCCGCAAGTAGACAAACTAGGCAGGTAATTTTTTTCTCTAATTTTAAAGGAAATCTACCTTTGGCATTTGTGATTAAAAATAAAATTATTGATTCTCTTGGAATGTTGGTGCATTCTAGGTAAATTTAAATGTTGTTGTTTTTTTTTTTCATTTTTTAGTTGTGTGCCGCTGTATTATGGTTTGCTTGAGTACATTTTCTTCCGGGTATTGTTATTTTATAGTATTTTTCAAATAACAACCTTGTTTTATTTTAGAGTTTAAATAGATTGAACGCGGATTTAATCAATATGAAGATAGTGAAACTGAGAATAAGAAATCATTAAAGACAGGGCTGTAATGTGCTAGCTGATTGGGCCTCAGAAAGGGTAAAAATAAAAATTTGGAGCTGTGTTCTAGTGGGGTTTTCAATTGGTAAAAAATTCATAAATCATTTTAGATTTTTTTCTCATTTTTCATTGCACAAAATAAAAGAAAACTATTGTTCAATTTTGTTCGGATCTCGGATCGCAGAGGTTTTCTGGGATTCATAGACGTAAGTAAATCGTAAATAATAACCACTTGCCTTGTTTTATTACCGAACTAACAAATAGATAGAAAGTTATATTTCTATTAGCTCTGTTTAAATTAAATCTCAGATAAAGTCAAAACAAGTGACCAATTATTTTGTCAGTGATATTGCTTAATTTATTATCTATATACAATTATATGTAGTATATATGTATATGAATGATTTAATTGGCATTTAGAAGTAGTCCCAATAAAATAATTATCCAACTTTGTACTCTTTAAGTGGCACTGTCAAATCACTATCAATGTGAGTAAGATCACAATTTAAATTTAAAGTGCATCCTCTTAGTGACATTGATCTTTGTCACCCCACAACTCAGATACTGGCCCCATAGTTTATCATTTCAATTACAACCAATCGTGTGAAGTTTATTTTTCTTATAATTTATGTGATAAATTAAGTACGTATGATACAAAAACAAGATAAACGGTAATTACATTCAAACAACGACAATTCCAGAGCCCTACTTAAAATTAATCACACTCTTATTAATGGTTATATTATTACATATGTATAATTCTTAATAATTAAATAAAAAATAACTCTATATTTAATTCTGTTTTTCCCTCCAATTTTAGTGAAGTGATATCTCAGACGAAAAGAAAACAAAGAACTAACCTCATCAACAACAACAAAAAAGAAATTATTTCATTTGTTAATAATAATGATAGAAAAGCAATAAGAGTATAAAGGAATTAGAAAAAGGAAACACGACGAAAGTTAGATTGGAAACATAACAAAACAAAAAAGAGTCACCTGCAATCAAAGTCACCATCACCATTACCGTCACCGTCACTGTCACTGTCAAACCACAGTCAAGCCCCCCGATTTCTAATGACAACCACAACCACAGCAACGTCATCGATGCTACTGCAAGTTGAAAACGAACAACGAAACCATCACTCGACATGACCGCGAGGACGGCAAAAAACAAATGCTAGCCAAAGCTAAAACAACAAAAACAAATTCTACTCCTCTACTCTTCGTCGTCGTCGTCGTCGGTTCGTATCTATAAGAAGAATCCAAAAGAAAAGGCAGGAAATTAAAACGGGAAATCATTACCATTATTGTCAGTTCACCTGGAAAACCCTATAGATATTGCCCCCCGATATATACGAGTATACACCTTTATCATCATCATCACCAACGTCGTCGCTAGTCGTTACACCAACGCTGCCATTCACCGTAAATAATTCGCAATCAAGTCGCAACCACTCGAACAAAAAAACAACATGAACTGAAACTGTAACAAATCGAAGAGTCTATTCCAAAAGTATCTCTTCGCAATCCGTCCAAGTCCAAGAGTTGCAACTGCAACTCGCCGAACAACTTTATGATGCGCGCGTTCTGCATCTCATCAGACTGTCGTCATGGTTTTCATATGTAGTCACCGTCATCGCCAGCGCATATCCAATCCCGGCCGGTTCTTCAAATAATCCTCCCCAATAGCAAAGAGTGAGGTGACCATCAGCATCATCGTCATCATCATCCGCATGACAAAGCATGCGGTAAGCTCCAATTGCACCGAACGGAGGTAACAACAAGTATTTGAAAACAAACATAAAACAAAAACTAATCCAACTAGGTCTACTATAGACGAACAACTGCGACGGACGACGGCAGCGGTGACGTTCATCACGAGGCGGTCGGTACTCGGTCTCGCTGGCTAGTGAAGAAACAAGTTCAGAGTCTATCGCCAGTTACAGAACCAATTTAGACGCAATCGCGAACGGTCGTGGCACCACACTCTTGACTCTAGCTTCAGCCAGCGTCATAAACGAATTCGAATCCGCGCATCAACCGAATATGTGACGGCGGAGTTCGGTCCGATACCGCGCAGGTCCTTTCTTCTCTATAGCTTCTCTTCTCTGTACATCAACGGCCAAAACAACCAACGACCAACCTCCAACGATACCTGTCACGGTCTAAGTGGCGATAATGTCGTGGTCGAGTCTCTCGAACTATTTTATTCTTAAGAAAAATAAACGAGTAAACTAACGGTATATTATTATCGATCGGATTGCAGAATACCACAACATAATTATCATCATCAACATCAGCAGCTCACATCTGTGTATCTTTTAATTAATTTGTTTGGGATCGAGCATCTCATGTGCAGAAGAATTATTTCCGTCAACTGCTTCAGCTGATCGGGCGGATGTAGATGTAGAGTGATTTTGATCGTGAATACCTAAAAATCTACCCGGGCGCCAGTTTTTGTTGTTGTTTTTGTTTGAAGTGAAAATTCAGCTCCCTGGTTGTCTGGAGTGATACTTGGGAGATGTCCCCCAAAACAAATTGGAAAATACATGGGTGACGTCAAAATGTTTCTTAAACCTACTGCCAACAAATCAAATTCAATTAATTTTTTAATCGACAAAAAAGAAATTTTCAAATAATGAAAAGTGCGCGAATTTAATTATAGCTCAAAGCCCACTAACAACGACCGACTGCCGTCGACGACGTGAGTGAGAAGACAAAAATAAACATAATAACGGTATATTAATACTTATAGCAAAGGGAACTCTTCGATTTGAGTATACTCGTATGTCTTTGGCGCGAAAAATAATTATAATAATAAAAATAAAAACAAACCATCTTGTGTTCTCGTTGGAGAAACAGTTCGATTTTAAAATAACATCATAATATATTATTGGTGGCTTGTTTAAAAATTGTATTAAACAAAAAAAGTATTTCACTCTTATGTCGTTAAGTTTGTTGTTGCTTACATAGTTGTGAAGTTTATAAATTTACTCAAGTGTCAAGTGGAATAGGTTTCATCATCATTATCATCTTCAAATTTATTATCTGGACAGAGGAACGGAGAAGCGAAAGTACATTTATTCACAATGTCATTGAAGGCAAGTTTTTCTAGTTTTATTCCTATCAGGTTATTTTTATTTGTTTTTTTTTTTTATTTTTTTTTATAAAATTTACTTTATCAGAGTATTATCATAATCAGTTAAGGAATTTTAAGTATTTTTGTGAAACCATACATACTTACTTAGGTATATACATACATATGTACACATATGAATTTATATCGCAGGTAATGTTGACATAGGCCTGAAAATTTATCTCGATCAAACAGTCAGATTTTCCCTTCACACTGAGAAAAAAGAACTAAACATTTCTTGCTGTCAGTTATTTTTTATTCCACAAATTTATGAATTTAAGACTTGACAAAATGTCTATATGTATGTATATGTTTTTAATGTAAAATTTGGGAATTGAGTTCTTCAAAATTGTTTTGTCTGAATACAGGCAATTTTTTTTTTCTTTAATGTCTTAGAGTGTTTCCTTGAATTGAAACAAAATGTAATAATTTTATCTAAAGAAAACATAAACAATTAGAAATAATAAACTTATGTACATAAAAATAGAAATGATATCTACGTTTTTTCTGAACGCATTTCATAAAAATAAAATTTCAATTTTCTTAAGTGATGTTCTATTTTCTATGTTTTTTGTTCTGGTTTTATTGTTTACTTTGAAGTTTTTCTTTTCTGATGCCCTTCAAGTTACACGTCATAAAAAATTACAGTTGTACGATTAATTTAAAGAAAAATGTATGTATGTTTTCTTAAGATAATAAGGGCGGGCGGTAAGTGTGTGGGTGTCTTGTCATCAGTGATGATTGTATCTAAACATACATATAAGAGATTGTTGAGAAATTTCATTTTGTATTTTAATTTATTAGTGATGACAAGTATTTTGTTGTTGACACATTATGTTGTTTTTTTTTTTTGCTGTAAACTGAAAATAGAATTTTTTATTAGAGAGAGGTGGTTGAAGTGACTCAAGAAAAGTAATCATTCTTTAAGTGATTTGATATGTGACACCTGTCAAAATGATGAGGAAATTTACCTTCTTTTTTTGATTTTTTGCATCAGTGACTCATTTAAAAAAAAAATATCCCAGATAGCTTTATTAGTACGGTGGTTTATGAGGATAATATTGTTTGGAAACCACCAATTTTGTAAATTTTTCCATTTCTAGATGATTTGAAAATTAGCATTCACAAGCTCACAAATATATACCTAAACAGAAATAATTACCAAGTTAAATAAAATATTCAATTCAAAACCATACTTCATCCGTTGCAAAAAGAATCATTTATAGACGCTATTAAATTCGAAGTCATGAGTTTGCATCACATCGGGCACTGTAGAAAGTATCTAGATGTTGTTTTTCCTATTTTGTCGACTTCGATGACGAAAATTTTCAGATTAAAAGTAATTTACACTTGAAAAGTTGTCAGTATCGATTTCTATACGAAAATATACACCATTTTTAATTATATTAAAGCACATCCTGGCTTCCATCACCGAGTGCCATATATTTCATATCTTCATGCATTTGTTTGAAATTGATTTTAGGCCAAATTTAATGGAGGCAACGATACTCCATAATGTTACGATTCAAAAGCTAATTTAAAGCCTCGTGGATCCCATTTGAAATACTTATACGTGCCTAACAGCCGTTACTCTTTCCCTTTTTCTTTCTAAATGGAAAACCAATGAACATGAACAATTAGCCCATCCATGCAACGAACTTACAACAAAAAAAAAACAAAAACCCATTCAACAGGAATTTATTCGAATAATGCACAATCACAATTGCAAAATTGAATATGTACTTAAATTTGGAAAATCGAAAGCATTTTCGGTTAACGCATTGACTACAGAGTCCATTGCCTCTGATTTTCCAACCATGGTATATACATACCTATGGCATGAGTGGCTAACAGGCTATACGACTGGTGGCTTGGCTTTGTTTGGAAAACGGAAAACGGAAACTCAGAGCTCATTGATTTAACAAAATGCATCTTATTACACGAATCAATTACCACTTCATAAACTCACAACATTGTGCATAAAGATAAAGCAATGCAACATGCGTGTGTAACTGGCCTCTGCAGTCTCTCCACGTCAACGATTGTAGCAAAAATAAAAAAATAAATATCAGTGCCCGGCGCTTACTCTAGTTTGTAACCTTGTTCCAAAAAGAAGAAAAAAACTCGCCATAAAATTTCATAAAAAATAATGTTTTTTTTTCCTTTCAATTAACATTTAAATAAAAAAAGAATTAAGTATGTACATATGTATGTATAAACTCGATGAGGCAACAAGCTCGCTCTGGGCGTCCTCTTAATGCTCTAACTATTTTCTGCCCGAGGTGAGGGTGGTTCCATAGCAAAACACAGACTCGTGCTCCATTCACATGATCCACCTGTGGAGGCTGAAAGTAAAAGCTTAGAAGACTGCAAAAAAGAGGCAGACTCTTCCAACCGAAGCAAATGATGATGGGAGTCGTATTGCATAACAGATGACATTTGTCGTTGCGATGCTACCCTCTGCAGTTTCAATTTCAATTTTCAAATGCCATCCCATAACTATACCTTCTGTCCATATGCTGCTTTTACCAAAAGCTTCATTCAGGTACTAAACTTTTCGAAAAGGTCAGTTATTGTTTTCGTAGAAATTTAGTGAGAAAGAAAAACGTTATACATATACATATGTTTTTTAGATTCGTTAAGTTTATTCTAACTCGTAACTTCGAAAAAAGTGTTTGGTGTGAAATTTGCTCATGTGCTCAAAATTATAAATTGTAAATTTTCATTGAAATTGTCGTTAAATTTAAACTCAACAGCGATTACTGAACGAAACGCAATAAAGTTCAATAATGCATATGTATTTTGATATTCCTGTTCACCAAGTACCTACATAATTAGTAATGGCCATTGTGAAATTTCCTATATTCAAACAAACATTATTTATATTTTTCGATGACTTTGACAGATATGATAGATATTGTCAATGATAATTCCTTTTGGCTTAATAGATATTTGTAAGTTCGCTTTAGCATAATATATGTACATATGTATGTAGTTTGTTATAATATCCTGTGAAAAGATTAGTTCGGTGTCAATGATTTTTGTCTGTGAACGGGACACTTTAAACATTTTTCTTATTCCCCGAGCTAGAAAATTATCTATTCAAAGTCGATATATTTGTTTATTCTCAAAGGCATTTTTTATCCTTTCCCCTCTCTCTCAACACTTCACAGTGACATTTTAACAAATATTTGCGTTAGAAAAGCAAAAGGTACTTGGCCACCAATGTAAATATGTTTGTATAAAAAAATTCTCACGTAAATAAAATTAATTAGCATTTTACGTTTTACGCCTTGCCGCGCCGCGCCGAGACAAAAATCCAAATAAAATTGTAAACAGAGTGTGAAGTGTTAAGAGGGAAAAAATTAAATTAATTACATACATAATGTATGTATGTGTATTAAGTTTTTTTTTCTGTATCTTCTTTAAATTACATATATTTTTCTTTTATTTACTCATTCTTTTTTTGCCTGTCTGCGACTACATTCTACAGAAGGAAACACCATCGGATGTACTTTTGCATTTGGCAGCGTTACGGGGAGATGATATCACCTTGAGACGAGTTCTTGACAGTGGCAAGGTGCATGTCGATTGCAAAGACGAGGTAAGTTATAAAAGTTGTATTTTTCTTTCTTCCAACTTATTAATTATTAGGTACATATTTCGTATCTATGAGAGCGGAAACAAAAAGATATGTTTTTCTATTTTTTATGATGAACAGAAGTAAAATAAATGTCAAGACAGCCATTAATTTAATGATGGTCATTTTTATAAGAAGTGTTCGTGTTGCCTCTTGTCAGTTGAATTGATTTAGTTCATAGAAATGTCACATACAAGTGATAATATAAACGAGTTGAAGTGTTGAGGCGTGATTTTGTACATGAATAAGTAAGTGGTTTGTTGATAACTGAAGTGTCAGTTGGAATGTTAATGAGATTTATTGCTATTGACAGAATTGTTATTGAAAAGTTTGAATAGAAAAAGAAAAAAAGACTATCTACATTATGGAGATGGGTAGTACAATTTGTTAAACCGTTAAACAAATAATTGGACTTCCTGATTGATATAATTAATAATTATCATACAAGATTTAATAATTATCATCAAGATTTAGATTGACAATTTCTTTTATTATAATTTCCTCTGAAATGTCTTTTACCTTTAAAATAACCAAAAAATTGACTTGGTCATGAGATCATAATAAAGTAAACAGAAATCTGACATTTGAAATACAACATGTCAGAAATTACAATTTTCAAATATTTGAACTTGAAAAAATAGGCACTTTCTTTTACACTTAAAACAATTGAAAGTAACCCCAATAGAAACTACTAATTAATTGCAAATACATCAATACGACTTTAAAAGAACTTTCCGAATTGAAATTCAAGAAGAGCAAACATTGTTTCAGTTTTCACCTGTCGGTATATTTACATGTTGAGCCTACTTCTTTAAACTGATCCATATTTAGCTTACCATTGAATTTAATTTTACATATGCATACAAATCTACCGTCTTGAAATGTTAATTGGGTGCCGCCAATTAGACACGTTTGTGGAGTGTGAAATTCTTGTTAAATAAAATGGTCGAGATATAAGTACATAGTGATGTATATAGTACATTTGCACAATATAAAAAGTCGAAGTAATTTGCATTCAAACGATAGATCTAATATAACTATACGAGAATGTAGACATACGCTTTAGCGTAAAACTTCGTGACTTTGTATATTGTATGGAATGTTGCGAAAAGTCGTTGTTTTGCTTAAAGGAAAACGAAAAACTAAAAAATGGTAACGAATGTTAATCTTATGTGTACATGAACATGTCATGTTTATGTCAAAATAATCTGGCAGGCATCAATGTTAGTAATAAGATAATGAGGCATGTAGCGCCGCCGCCGTCCCGCAACGCAGTAAGCCAGTGATGCTCTATATTTAACGAATAAGACAAGAACAAACAGTAATTGGATGCATAAAAGTTTGGTGTTTAAAATTTACAACTCGAAAGCATGCGATTCGTTAGGATGAAATAGTGAAGATAAGTAATTCATATATTCCGTCAATCAACATAAATCAAATGAACTTAAAAATGATAATAAGAGTTAAATGAGAAGTCGAATATTTAACTGGGACAACTTTAAAGTTTAAATAAAGGAAATTAAAGTTTTATCCAATGTGCTCAAAACTTGCATCTGCCAACCTTTTCATTTGATTTCAATTAAGTTAAAAGTTTTAATAGATAATAATGTTTGTTAAGTTTTAAGTTCACTGCAGAAAAATAATAAGGAAAACTTCATCAAAAATTTCATCCTATATTATATTTTACTTTATTTTATATTAACATTTATCTTTTAATTGTACTAAATATTTTTAATTATTTAGGATGGAACAACTCCACTTATTTTAGCTGCAGCAGGTGGACACTGTCCATGCGTCGTCGAACTTCTTGAACAAGGGGCTGATCCTAATTCAAAACGGGCAACAGGTACTACTCCATTATTTTTTGCAGCTCAAGGTGGACACTTGGAAATTGTACAAATTTTGGTTAAAGCTGGAGCGACAATTGATTGTCCCTCAGTTGTAAGTGTGTGAAATTAAATTACATAAATAAATTCAAAAAATATGTATATGTGTAGGTACTAACAAATTTAAAAAAATATTCTAGGACGGTGGCACTCCCCTCTTTGTAGCCTGTCAAGGTGGCCATGTTAAACTTGTCAAAGAACTCATAGAATATGGAGCTAATGTGAATGCTTGTATGAAAGATCGTGCCTCGCCTGTTTTCATTTCATCACAAAATGGTCATAGAACGGTGTTGCTCCTTCTATTGTCAGCTGGCGCTCAACCCGATACAAAACGAATAGATGGCGCCACACCACTTTGGATAGCCTCACAAATGGGTCACGATCACATTTGTAAGGTTCTACTTCAAAATGGTGCTGATGTTGATGCTGTACGTTGTGATGGAGCAACGCCACTATTTAAAGCAGCACATAAAGGTCATATGGCTGTAACGACTGAATTATTAAAATATCGACCAAATTTGGGTTTGTTACCGGTAAGAATAATTGACATAGTCTGTAGTCAGCTATTTAAATGATTCAACATAAACTTAACGAAACATAATTTTTGTTTCTCTCTTTCTAGAATGGCGAAACAGCCCTTCATGCAGCAGCTATGTTTGGTCATTTGACAGTTGTCAAACAACTAGTTGCTGCTGGTAGTGACATTTTACAGAAAAATCAAGACGGCCTTACTGCGTTACAAGTTGCAAAGAAACAACATTTTGTTACTATTAGTGATTATTTACAAGATCGCCTACGTTCTGTAATAGGAAGAAATTAAACATAGAAATATACATATAAATATAAATTTAATTAGAAAAAAAAATACTACGTCCATTTTCATAATTATTATATATTTTAAAAATTTAACCAAATCAAAAAAAAGATCTACTATGTGTACCTTTGTTTTTTAATCCAAGGTGATATAAGATGTTTTTAACAGTGGGTCACCTTTTCGTTTGATATATTGTACAAATTTCAAAATTTCTCCTTAAAAATATATTTATGTATTATAATAATTTATAAATATTCCTCTTCTCTTTAACTACTGTATCGTATTGTAAATATATTAATTTTAATTTTAAATGCAAATGTTAAATTGTGCAATAACATATTTAAAAGAAGAAAAATGTAGCACAATAATAAATAAAAACAACGTCCCTGTTTGAATAATTGTGAATTTATACGATAATCATATAAAAATAAAGAAAATAAAAAAACGATTAAAAAAATATGCCAGTCTGAAAAAAATTATGTAAAAGCACCAAAAACTATCCCCATCATGGGAACAAATCTTTTGTTTATAACAAACAGATGAGTATTTCCATCTTCCCAGTTTAAGTTCTTTTTTGCCCATATTCTAAACCGTAAACAAACCCAAGTGCTGTTATTCAATATCGTTCAACTAAAACATTGTTTTGTAGAGAATGCAATAGAAAAACGTCACACTTGCTAAAAATATTCAAAATGATTTAATTTTCGTTCTCGATAAAATTTTAATTTTTCAGTCCCACAACTATTCTAGTGCCGAAAAGTATACTACAAGTTACATTACATGGAAAACCATTACTATAATATAATGCTGCATCTTTTTAGGAGTAAATTATTTCAAATTATCAACAAGATACTTGACAGTGTAGTGATATCAACAAATTTAATGAGCTGGCAGGTATTATGGCTATTAACTATCAACATTTTTGATCGACTGTGAATTTTATTAGATTTTATCATTATTGTGAATGATTTTTTTTTTTATATACACCATGTACATCTTATATATAAAATTCTCGTGTCACAATGTTTGTTCCCATACTCCTCCGAAACGGCTCGACTGATTCGTATGAAATTTTATATGCATATTCAGTAGGTCTGAGAATCGGCTAATATCTATTTTTCATACCGCTATGTGGTGAGGGTTCTCCATGTCCACCACTAACATTTCTTTTTTGGACATTTTTTTAAATTTGTTAATAATGTGGCATTACAAAATTCATGCAACCCTTAATTTTCACCATTCTTTCACCGAACTTTAATCTAATTTTAATTTATTTTCTTGATTTTAAATTTAAACAAAATAATTGACTCTGTAGTTAACGATATACATAATGTATGTACTTATATTTATTTATTCTTCGGGTTGGATTTAAACCTGGAAAACTTTCTCGATCCTAAATTGAAGTCAATGTAATAACATGTATTTGATTTTTTTTTTCAAATAACTATAAGACTAAAGTAAACTTTTTAAAGATAGGATTTTTAGATTTGAAAAATAACAAGGCTATGCATAATAAGAGTTGACATAAGAGTTTGTAATGTAATCAGCCATTTTAGCGAAGGGAGAGTTTTAATATCTTTTTGTTACCTGATACAAAGCACACCGGGGCATCTAGAAACTATAAAAATATGCACGGAATAAAGAAAAAGCAACAAAATATTTTTCTATAGCTTGAATTTGTGTAATAAATCGTGGCGAGACGAAGTTCGCCGGGCCCGCTAGTATATGTATAAAGATATCAACAAATTACAGACCTATTATGAGTAGGTATCAATTTGATAGTCGATCATTTCTATTAATTTATAGTTGATATTGGTTGATGGGTATCATCGGGTAATTTTAGACCGATTGTGAATATTTATCAAAAGTTCATTACTTAATACTAATCCTCAGGCCTATGAAGTCCATTGGTAATCCCAAGCGGGACATAGGGCCTCAACCGCCATCGTGTGCTGTTTCCACCGATCGATGTATTTAAGCTCCCTCCAGCTTTCCAATTACTTTTTTTAATTTTTACTTTGGCTAATGAAAATCGGTTGTAGATTTATTGAGTTCTAGTGCGATTGCTTCCCTTTACAAGGTCCGCGTTTACTAGTATTAACCTTGTAACTCCAGGACTCTCTTTTCCATCAACTCAATCATTTTTTCTGTTGCTTACTTTTCTGTTCCTAAATAAAATATTTTTTTTTAAAGTAGTTGTTTATAATAACAAATTACCTTTTCGTGTACAACAAAAAAAAAATGTTTCAATCGTGAAACGTCAAACGTCAAACGTCAAACAAATTAAACAAAACCCATTCACAATTAACTTTTCACAAGCATTCACAATCGGTCTATAATAACCATAATACCAAGTTATCAACTTAGTAATTGATAAAAATTATCGACTATCAAATTGATACGCAATTGAAAAAACACATCTTCTAGAATCTAGCGTCATATTTAATGATATTTACACAATGGTTTTATATACATAAGCCGATACATTTTTCTCGATTTAGGGGCTAGTTTATATTAAAAAAAAAAAAAACTCTTTTCGGAAAATCATTTTCCAACCAATTTCCAAAATGTTCATTTCATTTCAGTTTTGACGAATAAACGATAATGGTGTTGTGTTGTGTATGAAACATTTATCTTTGTGTTTGTACATTTAACAAAGAGGTAGGTTTAAATTTATTTCTACACAAATTTAAAGGAAATTCAAGTCTATTGCTTGTTAAAATTGTTTGAAATTGTAAAATCAAAATTAAGAAAAGATTGAATTTATGATGAGTATCTGTGCAAATATTTCAAACACAAAAAAGAAACAGTAAACATGTTTTTAAACAAATACAAAGTTAAATTCTAGTAAGCTACTAACGTATAAAATTTTCTTGAATAACTTTTGTAGCGCCAAATGATGTCATTAGAAAGCAATTATTGTATTGCTGGATATGAGTTAAAAAATGTCTAGAATCTGGCCCATTTCCGAAAAACAATGAATGTAATGGCTCTGGTGGCGGTACCAACGGCCTCAGTTTGACTTGACGGTTCGAACAACACAATCCAGGGGCTTCATTTTTAAACTTAAATACCTTGCAATATTTACAAACAACGTTCATTGGTCCAAGAGCAACGAAATGCAGTGTACTGTAGTCAATGCAGCTCTATAAGAGTTAAACGCAACACTTCTATTTTGTTGGCGTCGTCGGTTCCATCGATTCCGTTCAACTTCATTCCGCGTTTAACGTTCACGCGTGATGCCGTGACCAAGGGAAAACGGGATTCATTTTTATATACATACATATACAGATTTATAAAAAGTTTAAAGAGTCTTGTATAATGTAAATGAAAAAATGATTTTTTCTTATACATTTTTTTTCTTTTGTATTATATCAAATTTTTCTATAATACAAAATTTTGAAATTCAAACATAAAAAGAAGGTGTTCAGAACATTTTAGTAAGCGTTTATGTTTACATTGTTCGTCTTTCTATAGATACCATTAGTGTTTCCTGAAAAATATTTTTTTTTTTTAAATCAGCATTTCTTATTTCATAATTATGTAAAGACAAAACTTATTTTAGGGGAAGGTGTTCACTAATGTCATGTCATACAAAACCTCGTGTTTTTTTCTTTTTTTTCTAAACCTTAAGCCGGATTTTCTACACCATAAAATCAAATACGAGTAGTAAGGTTAAAAAAAACATCAAAAGTTTTCCAACTGTATCTTTCGTCATGCTTCGATTAAAAGTGGATCAAATATCTTAAAGTTGTGGAGGGGGGTGAGAGCTTGAGCCCGGAGCGACGAGTCGCGTCGGGGCGTTTGCCGTCGCTGTCGGAGCAAAATGGAACGTTTCACATCTGATGTGCATATTTGCGCGCCTAATAGGATGTGAAGACGACGATGACGACACGAAACAAGCATCAGAGAAGATGCTTTCAATTCTACTCTTCCTTAGCTTCTCGAAAGGAGCCAACACAACCTTTACAGTTGGATTTAGATGTCAAAAACAAAAACAAAAAATAAAACAATGCTTCCATACAGCATAGCAATTAAGGGCACATTCGAAATAATTGAATTTCCAGAAATAGTAGTTGGTGCTGCTGTGTGTGGTGTAAACACTGTTGACATCCAGATGAAGCTTCGAACCCAACATATTTGTGATGTGGTCTATCGAATCACCAAGGTACATAATATATACCACAACCTAAACGTAGGAACAGTAAGCAGGACACCTTAATGTGGTTCGTTATGTGTTAAATCTTTATCTAACCAAGTGGTGAGTATTGTATAAATGTGGAGGCAAGGCAAACGACAATAGAGCCTAGATTAAGGGATTCTGGGGTAGGTTTGTATGTCAGTGTCCATGTCGGTCGTCCGTTCCGGTCAATCAGATTTAGTTGGGTGAAGTGGATTGAACAACAGTAGGAGAAAAAATAGAGATTAAGTTTGGTTGTTTGGTTTGATTCGAGTTAATTTCTTAATCAATAAATGTTAAAGGGGTTAAGTTAACTTGAATTGATATGTTATACGTATATTTGGAGGCAGATAGATAGATTGTGAATGATTGTTGAAGAACTTATAGAAGAACGGAAATACCTTTCAACATGACTAAAGTCATTCATCCAGTAAGATTTTTATAAAGTTAGTTGACCTCCTCTTCTCTGTGTCTCAAGTTTTTTTTAACTCCTATGTCAATTGATATAACACTTATGCTCAGTAGTCTATTAAGTTCAAATGGACTATTCAATTTTTTTAAATTTTAACTTAAGTTTAAAATAATACTAGCCAGGTATTTATAGAGATTAATAATACAAATAAATTAGGTACATCATAAGGTTATTTCCAAATATTGAATTTCTCAGGTAAAAGTTTTTGCCACAAAAACTTCCGCAATCGCCTTCTACCTATGCTACTCTATCCCATTTCCCTCTTCTTCCACCAATTATGGCATAAACTTCTTTTACTCAGAATAACTGTTTTTGACTTCCATTCCAATTTTAACGGTCTGATGTTGACAGAAATCGAGAAACTAGTTTTCATAAACCATCGTTTCGTTAAGTTTGTTATTTTATTGGTCGTTGGGTTGTTGCTTTATTTTATAAAAAAAAAGAAAAGAATGCAATATGTTTCAAAGCCACAACGATAAGTTGAAAAAATATTTGAGTAAAATTGAATGGCTTTTATTTGTGATTGCCCTAATATCTAGGAGTATACATAATATCGAAACACTGTTTTCAATGCTTCGTTTAATAGATTCTTTCTGCGTTGGATAGCCAATTTGTCGAGGAAAGTTTTAAGCTATATAAAATTACGCTACTATCAATAGGAGCGAAGAATAAGTGAAAAATGATGCAAAAGTAAATAAAATTATTCATCTTAAAGGGACGGAAGCCATTGTCAAAATCGGGTTGCAGAGAAAATCCGTATGTTCTTCTGCCATCCATACTAATATTATAAATGCAAAAGTAACTCTGTCTGTCTGTTACTCTTTCACGCCTAAACGGCTGAACGGATTTTGTTGAAATTTGGTATGGTGATAGATGATAACCTAGAAATGGTCATAGGCTATAAATAATCACGCCATTGTTCTTAGGGGTAGGCAGTAGGCAGATAACTAAATTAAGTTAGTGATTTTTAGTCGTTTTTGTTGGGACTTTTGCTCTTCCACGTCTAAACGGCTAAACGGATTTTGATGAAATTTAGTAAGATAATAGATGGTTACCTAAAAACGGATATAAGATCAAAATGATCACGTTATCGTACTTAGGGGGTAGAAAGTAGGCAGAAAACTGAATTGAGTTAGTGATTTTTTTATGGTTTTTGCTGGGAGTTTTGCTCTATCATGCCTAAACGGCTGAACGGATTTTGATGAAATTTAGTTAGGTGATAGATAGTAACCTAGAAAAGGATATGGGCTATTAATATTCATGATATCATTCCCGCGGAAATCTAGCGTGATCGTGTCAAGAAGCGCATGACGCCATAGCTACTGAAATGATTTTGATGTTTTTTTTTTAACTGAGTGTTACTAAGACTACTAAGTTGGCATGGCGTCGTCGTCGTCGCTATCGAGATAAATGAGAGTCTCCCTTCATTGGTCATTATTCATTATTGGCCATTAGTCATTATTGGTCATTGGCCTTTATTGTTCATTGGTCATTATTGGTCTTTGGTCATTATTAGCCATTTGTCATTATAGGTCATTGGTCATTATTGGTCAAAGGTTAAAGGTCAAAGTTCAAAGGTCAAAGTTCAAAGGTCAAAGGTCAAAGGTACAATGACCAATGACCTAAGGTCAATAATGACTAATGACCTATAATGACCAATGGCCAATAATGACCAAAGACCAATAATGACTAATGACCATTAATGACCAAAGACCATTAATGACCAATGACCTATAATGACCAATGATCAATCATGACCAATAATGACCAATATTGACCAATAATGATCAATATTGACCAATACATATACATCAGAGCTCACGATAATGTACATACATACGTGTAACATAATTAAAATCCGGACATCTGTTACTATCCGTGTAGTTGAAATACACTAATACACAATTATGTGTAATATAACTAATATTATAAATGCGAAAGTAACTCTGTCTGTCTGTCTAAAAATGACAGATATATAGGTATTGTAAGACTTTAAAACGTCCAGATATGTCAAAAATTTCAGTTTGACAAATCGGACCGATAACAATAACCTCCTATGGGAAGTTAAAAAACTATTTTTTTTTTTAACGCCCTGCAAAGTGGGCGGGGGTTTCGCTAGTAAGAAAATTAAACTTAAATATCCTTTACGAAGTACTTTAAAATATATTTTTTTTTAAAACTTAATCTTTCTTAATTGCTATACTAATAAATTGAGGCGGACGAATTCGCGGGGAACAGCTAGTATCAAATAAAGTGTTACTTAAGTAAGAATTTTCAACTCTATGACGTAAAAACAAATAAATTAGCATTCTTTTGATATCTTTTGCGTTCAACTATTTATGAAAATTCAGTTATCAGGAAAAAAAAAATCAGAGTCTCTCAAAGTTAAAAAGAAAAGGATTTTTGATGTTTGAATTAGGTACCTACATAATTTTTGCCGAGCTTGTGTCATTGTGGTGAAACTGATAAGCAGGAAAGTATTAAACTGTTTACTCACGACAAAACTTGATATTTCAAAAATATCCTCATCAGTTATTATTTATGTATATTTATTCTACTTTCAAAGTCCAGGTACGACCATATCCCCCCTTAGTGAATATTTCATCCGTTCCTTCTCATACCTTTTCGTTGAAGAGGCGGTTGCAGCATGGGAGGGACTGTTTTATTATTCAAAAAATTGTTTAACTGAGTTCATATTGATTGTGTACCGCTGCGATAGGGGAGAAAGGACATTTGGTTTATATAGGATTCATGTGAATTAAATTCTATTAGCATTACCAAATGCTGCGGCTATACGGGACACAGCCAGGCTCTCTCTGGTCTCTTCCACTGCCATTGGCACTGCCACAGGACATAACCCTTAAGCTCCGAAATATTAATTAAAATTTTCCAGCGTTCGACAAGCAGGTCACGTTGCGTACCAATTCATCGCATGTGGCCGACCAACATGACGCACAACTAGGACGACCGCGACGACGACGAGACGATGAGAATGACAGGTTCGTATATACATAAATAGCCTAGGTGCGAAGCCATTAATTTGCCAACTCATTCAATTTCCGGTATCGTTTGTACGAATCTGTATATTTTTCGATGACTGACTGATTTAAATACATACCTATAATATGGTGACGAGGACGACAACGACAACCGCATCAGTACCTGATCGCAATGCTAAAATCAAGAACACAAGCAGATGGGACGGCCGGACGGCTGGGAATACATTCCATAGTAATTATAAAAAATATTAATAAAATTGACAAATTGTCTAGAACTTATAGTCACGTTTTATAAATTTAAATATTGTATATTAGAGTTACTTATAGGTCTTATACCGCATTTAAATGAAAAGTGATGATCTGGACAACTTTCAAATTTATTTGATTGTGAAATATGTAACTAACATTTATGTTCTTTAAATTTGGGAACACTATAAATTCAAATTGGGCACCCTTTTAGAACAGAGAGTGTTTAAATTTTGAGTTATTATCTTTATTTAATATTGTTTTATATTATTGTATCAATACAAAAAATATTAAAAGGTAGGCAGGTACCTACTTAAAAATGACACAAAATGGCGTCTAGCCTACTTAATCCCATCTAGATCTAGAAAAACTTTTGACTACCTTATACATTAAAAAGAGTTCTTCAATTGTGATGCAAATTAAAAAAAAAAATTCCTTTATCGAGGACATCATCAGGTTTTCATATTATCCAACATGGTCCAAAAATAAAATGTTCTCCTATCCCCAAGTGGGGTGATGTGATAATTTTGGAGACTTGCAGAATTAAGGGGATTCTGATGGAATTTCCCCTCTATTTTGCTCCTTAAAAAAGAAACCAGATGCATGTTATATCCCAACACTATATAGACCTTCATGAATGCTTAAGAAAAGATAAGGATATAATGAATGTTTGAATAGCCACCTGTTATGATGAGATTCTTTTGTTTGCCTTAACTCAGGAATTTTCTTTTATGGGGACCAAAATATAGGTTATCATTATCATAAATAATTTGTAGGGCTTAGTTAATGTATTTTTATTTTGTCTAGGGTTCTATTGTTGTATATAATTATTGATTTATGTTAGAGTCATGTTTGTGGAATATGTTACAAGTTTTAGCTTTTACAATAGAAACAAATTTAATGTTGCATGTAT
The DNA here is from genome assembly GCA_905146935.1 of Scaeva pyrastri. Taxonomy (NCBI): domain Eukaryota; kingdom Metazoa; phylum Arthropoda; class Insecta; order Diptera; family Syrphidae; genus Scaeva; species Scaeva pyrastri. Next base: position 51,406,721 of record LR989927.1, read on the forward strand.
TTACATACATAATATGTATTATATATTATTACTAGCGAAACCCCCGCGCGCTTTGCAGGGCGTTAAAAAAAATATTTTTTTAACTTCCCATAGGAGGTTATTGTTATCGGTCCGATTTGTCAAACTGAAATGTTTGACATATCTGGACGTTTTAAAGTCTTACAATACCTATATATCTGTCATTTTTAGACAGACAGACAGAGTTACTTTCGCATTTATAATATTAGTTATATTACACATAATTGTGTATTAGTGTATTTCAACTACACGGATAGTAACAGATGTCCGGATTTTAATTATGTTACACGTATGTATGTACATTATCGTGAGCTCTGATATATATGTATTGGTCAATATTGATCATTATTGGTCAATATTGGTCATTATTGGTCATGATTGTTCATTGGTCATTATAGGTCATTGGTCATTATAGGTCATTGGTCATTAATGGTCTTTGGTCATTAATGGTCATTAGTCATTATTGGTCTTTGGTCATTATTGCCCATTGGTCATTATAGGTCATTAGTCATTATTGACCTTAGGTCATTGGTCATTGTAGCTTTGACCTTTGACCTTTGAACTTTGACCTTTAACCTTTGACCAATAATGACCAATGACCTATAATGACCAATGGCTAATAATGACCAAAGACCAATAATGACCAATGAACAATAAAGGCCAATGACCAATAATGACTAATGGCCAATAGTGAATAATGACCAATATCTAATGACCAATGAAGGGAGTCTCTCATTTATCTCGATAGCGACGACGACGACGCCATGCCAAATACTTAGTAGTCTTAGTAACACTAAGTTAAAAAAAAACATCAAAATCATTTCAGTAGCTATGGCGTCATGCGCTTCTTGACACTATCACGCTAGATTTCCGCGGGAATGAGGTATTTTCCCGCCGTAAAAAGTAGCCTGTGTCCGTGCCTAGGATCCTATCTTTAAATTAACCAAGTCTTATAAAAATCCGTTTAGAAGTTAAGGCGTGAATGAGGTAAACTTTTAAAACAAACGATTAAAAATCACTAACTTAATTAGTTTTCTGCCTACTGCGTACGCCTTAAGTACGATAGCATGAATATTAATAGCCTATATCCTTTTTAAGGTTACTATCTATCACCTAACTAAATTTCATCAAAATCCGTTCAGCCGTTTAGGCATGATAGAGCAAAACTCCCAGCAAAAACCGCTTAGGGCGGCACTTTTCAGGGGGCTTGGCGCTTGACAATAAATAAAAGTATTTGAATTATTTTAAAATATTTTCATCGCACGTAATTTTCCATTACTTATTCTGCGATGAATTCAGGGAATCCCTTTTCTATTAATGATAATATCTTGTCACGAATGTTGAAAACATCGTCTATTCTATTTTCCGGGGACTCTCCGTATTCGATTACAACAACAAGTTCACAACATCATAACTATCTTCTTCCGTAGTTTTCTTATTTACTTACTTTTACGCAAACAACAAAGCAAACGTCCTTCAATCTAGTATGTCACCGAAGAGAATAAGAGAAGATTTGGTCATATTTTTTGATAAATTTATTAGTTATCTCTCTTTTTCCACTATAGTTGCTTATGGAATAGTAATAATATTTTCCTCTCAGTCATTCAATTTAAGAGGGATGTAAATCTCCACTTTGGAACACTAGCGCCAAGTCGGCATCTTGTAGCAAAAAAATGTATGCCCATGACGCTACTATGGTTTGGATATACAAAGCTAATAGTAAATGACAGGCATTACACCTATTCTATTCTAGTATACATACAATTGAAATGTCTAACAGGGGGCGGCGAAATCTTCTTCCGCCCCGGGCGGCCGAAACCCACGCTACGCCACTGATAGAAAGGTATGTAGAAATTTTATCAACTGACCACAAAATTATTTTCAAATTTTAAACTTTGAATTGAAAGAAAAGAGAAATGAACACAAACTCTTTCAACTTACCGCAGTGACATCTGCCTTTGACAGTAACTTAAATTTTCACTATATCGGTGTCTGCCTTTGCTATGAATAATCTACTACAAAATAAAAAAACTGCTATAAAATTAACTGTAATAATTTATTACAATCTTGAGAACGAAAAACGGAATTAGTGAAATATCGTAAAACGGTACAAACAGGAATATTTTAAAATAATATTGAGATTTATAGGAGATTTTGTGCCGTTTAAATTATGAAAACCATAAAATCGAAACGAAAAGTTTAATTTTATTTTAAGTTTTGATCTAATTTTTATATTAAAGTTGTATTAAAACTAAAAAAAAAGAAGTACTCAATTTCAATACTCTAGCAGCTTTCTGCTACTGTTTAATTTGTGTTGTAATGGTTCTAATCTCATCTGTGTTTGCGAAAGAAAGGACACTAAAAGCTTTCATTGTTTATAAGAGGGCACAATAAGCATTTTTTTATTTTATTAATTTTAATGACATTTTCAATTTATTATGTGCTATTCGTGTTTTGCTGTTTTAATGAAAATCATAATTTATGCCAACACATGACAATGTATGTACTTTGAAACCTGAGCATCATTATGACCGACCTTTTAACAATATGAAATCATATGTAATGCCAAATAGAATATTATCATTTGTAATCTGACAACTATTTAAGACTAAACTAGTGATGACCCAGCTAAAATTAAAATGTCCTCTCTGTCTGTCTATTGTTATTTTGATAGGGATGTGGGAATGATATTCAAATTTATTCAAATTGTTCAGATAATTAAAGAAGGACAACAGAAAATACACAAACATATACTCGTATGTAAAATTATTAACACTTTATACCGTCTGTTGACAGCGCCCTCTATCTGTTCCCGTCATTGACAAAAATCCACCCAAATACGCAAATTATTTTGCTGTTTTATAGTGTTTAATCTTCGTATCTACATATATAAAAAGGTTTAATGTTCTACACAATATTCGTATACGACTTTTCTAACTCTACACAAAAAAAGATAATTATTATTGTGGTGTGGTGCGAGGTTGAGGAAGCTGACATTTAACTTAATTTATTGGAACACATATTCTGACTGCGCTTTGTTGTTTGACACAATGTACTCGTATGTACATACATACATATATACAATATACATATGTGTTTATTTATAGAAACTGTTCTATTTTAATTGTTGGGCGCCAGATAAAGTGCTATGCGAAATAATGTTATATTCGAATTAATTTATATCTGTTCGGAAATTCAATTCGAGAGGGCTTAATTGCACGCATTTAACGGAGGGCAGAAAGGATAAACTGTCATTATATAGGCTATACACAAGTGCATTGTGAACAGTTCACAAGATAATATAATTCAGTGATTAATTTATTATTTAAATTGCATTTGGATGAGATTGTTTTTTTTTTTTTTTTCTGTCGTCGGATGCAAATTGCAATATATCCGGAATTAGTCTAGACTTTATTTTTTTCAATCTACATTTTCCTTAATTTTGCAATAGGACATCGCCAAAAAATTAAAACTTATACAACCCTATAGCTATGCATCCTTATTTAACTGCATGTGTTCCGTCAAAAGCTGATGAAAACTGGTATATGAACTGTAACCTACATACTTACATACGTTCCACAATATTTTTCACAAATTTTTTTTTAATATTTCACTTTTTTTTAAGGAATTCAAAATTAGTCTGAATATTTTTATTTTATTTCTTTTTTCTCTATGTGCATTCAAAAAAGTTATAATTTTTTTTTGGGATAAGATTTCCTGGAAGCCGATATCTTTTGAAAGACCCACGAAAAAGATTTATGAGGTGAACTAAATTCAACAACTTCATTCAATTGTGCATGCAAAAAAATTTCACTTTCATACAAAGTTGTAGCTAGTTCTTTCCTCTTCCTGGGAGCTAGGAGTATATAGGAGCATGGTGAATCCGAAGAACAAAAAAACCCAGCTTGCCCATGATCACACCATTAGCTGAATTTGTGAATTTTTTTTCTAGCATTCTTGGATTTTTAGTTTATGTCCTACCGCCAGGAGTAGAGTAAGAGTGTTGCATGTCTGTGACGGCAGCAAAAAAAACAGGATTTTCTTCCTCACTTGCATCGGAATAATTCGCGTGTAGCTTCATGAAGGGGAGTCTTGACTTTTATTGCCTCTTTTGCTGTGAATTGTGGGAGGACATTGAAAAGTAGCTTCAGTTAGTTGATAAATTGATTTTCAAAAAAAAAAAAAAAACGGAGAGTTTTAAAAATTTAAAGGATAATAACGTGAAAAATTGGAAAACACTTCTGATGGCGAATGCTATCCAATAATTTATTTAAAAGTCGTAAATTTTATTCGAAAACTATCAATATTGTTGTTTGATGTCGTCGTTGTCTTTTGGTCGTCGTCGTCGTCGTTGTCTGTTCATCGGTTTGCCATTTTATTCGGAAATGATAATAAATCCGGGTTTATGTGGCAGTTTTTTTTTTTATTTGTGATAATTTAGAAAATGTATAAGATGACTTTTATAAAGATACATTTTTTGATGCGTTGGACACTTTTAGAGTTAGACTTTCACAAAAGTTGCACTGGGTTCTAAAAATTCATGTTAAAAACGATAAATTTTATAAAGTATCTGCATAAAATGATATACCATCAATTTTTTAACGACAACAAACTGTATTTAATGCTACATATTTCTTGAATAGTTATATATGTATGTATTAAAGGGGTTTTTTGACAAAGTGAATGGGGCATTAAAGTAGTCGTAAATTGGAATACTTATAATGCATTGCTTTGAGTGCACCTAACTTCTAAGAAGGAGGACATTTGGTGTGAGAAGTGCGGATGATTCCATTTTCAATTGTGTCAAATTGATAGAAGAGAATTTGACTATCCGTTGAGTGAGTACCTATACGTAGTGCCCATGGAGTGAAGGTTAGTACGTAGGACTGTCATACTAAAAGGTCTGGGTTTGATCCCTGCCTGTGCAGCCTGGATGTTTTTACGGGTAATGTGAGGAATTGACAAATTCTTCAAGAGTAATTCTTATCATGAAAAGTGCTTTCTCAAAAATTTAACCATTCTGGTTCGACATACAAACTACGAGCTGTAGCGCCACATAATTTATATATTTATTTAAATCGAAGGGGTACTGATGTCCTGTCATCGTTAAATTCCCTAAACTGTCAAAATCTCTATGATTTTAAATGTAAAATCTTTTTCCCATAACGATTCCTATAGATAAATGTGTAACACTATTCTTTTTTAACTTTCCTGAAATTTAATGTGTATTTTTTGTATTTTGAAACTTGCGGCACGCCAAAAGAGAGTTTAAGTTAAATAAAAGTTTCCACTGAATAAAAAAAACTTGATTGAAGATGTCAGTTGCATCTTTTCCCTTTTAAGGGAGTAATTTTCACTTTTTGACGTTAAATCGGGATTTTACAAAAACTCTCCATTAAAAATCCCATAGAATCCTCTTTCATTCGCAAAAGTACTCAGGACAGACAAAAAAAAAACCCTTTAACTCAAAATCTCCAAAACCATATTAACCATGAACACCCTTAAAGTCAAAACTTATTAAAACCAACAAAACAAAACAAAAAAAAAAATTCTATGCAAAGTGCCTTTGAGGTTTTTCAATGTGCAAAACTTTTATCTTGCACTCACTAACTCGGTTCTGCTTTGCAAATCAAATAAAACGCGGAGAAAAAAATATCGACAAAAATCAAACACAAGCTTTAAAAAACTTTAGTCTTTCAACAAAAAACTTTTCCCTTGAAAAATGCAAAAATGCAAAAATGCAAAAACCGAAAAGTTAAGATAGAAACCTATTTCATTAGGCATCAAAGACAGAGGAAGAGATGAAAAGGAAGAGGAGAAAGAAAGAAAAGGGCTAACTATACATTAAGAGCAGTTTTAAAGGGAAAACCGAATCTAAGGCAGAATAAACAAGAAACATCAACATAGGGACTCCTGACTCCTGAGTGGAGCCAACTAACTTTGAAGTGACACCTTAACCCTACAGTAGCTGAGTTAGGTACACCTCGATTGGTGGCCTAATTTGAAATTAATTGTCCCGTTTGTTTGCTTTTCTTTTTACTTAATTTTATTTATTTTCTTTTTTGCTTCGAAAATCCCTTAGATACGTTATGGCTCGATTCTTTCAAGTCATGTCCCTTAATCCAGGAGCAACAACTTTCTATTGGATAAAACGAAGGGAATGAAAATGAAGACATGGTTCGGGTGAAAATCTTGTAGGGTTCGGTTCGGGGGGTTCTGGGCGTCTTCAAAGTAGTAATTCACTTCCACCTTGCTTGTGCCATTCATTTATCATTATTTGCCTTTTAGAAATTTTAATTTATAAAACGAATTGAAGGAGAGTTAAAAGAGGAACTGAACTGAACCATGGCTAATGACTTAAATCTTTTCTTTTACGTTTTTCTCTCGTTTTTGAACTTGTCTCGTAGTAGAATGTAGGAGAAGAGAAGTCTTTAAATGTCTACTCACTCATTTAATTGCTTTTGATAACCTTATTCTTGTCCTTATAGCTTAAGGATTTTTCAACTTGTTGTCATCTTATGTTTATCTTTCGAGTGTAGGTATATATTGGTACCTACATTAAGGATTAGATGAAGAGGCAAACTGATACTTGAAGCTTTAGAGGAATAAGTCAACGGAAAGGAAACATAACATTTGTAGTTCCATCAAGGATTATTTTCATATCGTTTAAAACGAGTGAAGTAAACCTTAATTAAGAATAAAGAAGCAGGTGGTGGTGGGAGTTCTCTGGAATGGAATGGAAAAAAGGAATATAACAGAAGAGCAGAAAAAATGAAATAAATGAAATTAACTGTGTTTTAGTTAATTATCTCTAACATTGGGCTTTACACTTGTGAGGAAAATGCGGGTAACGTTGGTTATAGTGTAAAAATTATTCAAGTAGATCAATCTGCTTTTGACGTTTCAATACTAAGGACCAGACCGCAAAGTCGTCATCCGTGCCTTCGTTGTGGAGGTATCGCCCAGGAAAGAATTTGTACCAAGGGACCTTGTGACCTTGTCTCGTTAAAAAAACTCTTTCATAACTAATTTATTCACTACCGGGAAAATTCCTGTAGAATGAATTTGACTTAAATTGTTTCACAGAGATCATTTTTACGCAAGAACTTTATCATTCATCCGTAAAAATTCACTGAGTAGAATACTCATTCATTTAAAATTTATCTTCACAACCCTAAAAACTGTGAAAAACTACTCACTTTTTGTTTGAACCTGGGGCGTTATAAATTACATCTATTTAGAGAGACAACAGTCGGTGTGGAAATTTATCAAAACAGGTACAAAATTAAATTCATAAAAACAGAAATTGTAATGTACATATGGTCATGGCTTCGAGAAATGAAACCGAGTGGCATTTTTTTTTTTTTAGAATTTACCGCTATTATGCTCATTTTTTGAGAGAATACATCTCATAGGAACGATCGATATCATTATCAACAGTATAAACATTTCTAGTTTGATCTAAGCCACAGTTAAAGTCAGGCTGTTGAGCTCTTTAAAAATGACCGGAAATTCAAGTGCTCGTAAAAAGGTAATTTATATAATTTTTAATAATTTATTTTTTTTGAATACACTTAAGTTTTCAAGAAAAGATCTTACCTTACCTGAATATCTCATTTTTTTGTCAAAAAAGAAGTTTCAAGTTTGTAAATTTTAAATAACCAAATTCGTGTAATTCGTGTAACGTTATAAGATAAAATTCCTTAAAAGTATTTTTACTTTTCATATGAAAGTTTTAGAAATTGAATTTTTTGAATTTTATTGAGTATTTTGTATTTATTTAACAAAACTAAAAAAAAATATATATAAAAAGCGACCATTTTCATTTAAACAATAGTTAAGGATGTGTAACGTTATAAGACATTTTTTGCTAAAGTCAATGAAGATGAAGTTTAAGACTTTCTTGGACTTCAAATGTATTAGTGAACTGTTTTGATTCTTTATTTATATGCCAAATTATTTATCTGCTTCAAATTTGACGAAGAAAAATTAATTTTAAAGGAAATTATAAAAATATTTTACCTGCTTTTCTAAAAAAACACAACATTTACTGTAAAGGACTATAACTTCTTACAGGGTTGTCCAATTTCTTTGATTTTGGTTTTAATGGATTAAGCATCGAAAGCTACCCTAAAATCATGTATCATATGATTTGGGTGTACTAAAACGATTAAATGAGTTTGTTTTACCTGGACCACCACCCACCCTCCCCCCTTAAAATACGATTTTACAAAAATAGGAATTTTGGAGAAGTTTTTGTTGTGTTCCATAGAATGATGTTTGGTGTCGATTCCAATCATAAAATTTCTTAAATCAATTTTTTTGGACCTTTCGGTTATATTTTGGCTTTTTTATCCACCCATTTACGTTATAACAAAAAATGAAGTACCTTATGATAAATAAATTATTTTTTTATATAAATTTGTTTTCTTGTTTATACTTCACTAGAATTTTTTCTTTCAGTCATATTTTCACCAATTTTCACACAAGAATTCGGAAGGTAACGTTATAAGACTTTTTTCTGTAACGTTATAAGACACACATTTGACCTCAAATAACACATACAAACATAACTTTTTCTTAAACAAAAAATGGTAAACTGTTAATTGGAATTTTATCTCAATTCTCTAAAAGAAAAAAAATTAATTAGCACACCAATTTCGCAGAGTTTTTTAAATATGTCCAGTAACTTCAACAGCTACTTCCAAAAAATGTAACGTTATCAGCCAATTCGGAGGTGAATATTTAAAAATCTAAAAGAGATAATTAAAAACTTTTTTCTACAAAAATTAGATTTTGAAGAGATCTTTCAGACGTATGTTTAAAAATCAGATTAGCATTGCAGTTTTTCTAGTAATAAGGAAAAAACACGTACGATGTAACGTTATAAGACGGAAGCCATGACCATATGTATAATAATTTCAGCTAGTGAACATTTATCACACCCACATTTTCCAACCTTCAAAAACTACAACAACATTTTCCACATCAAATGACAATAGGAATTATATTTGCCCCAAAAATTCACTCCGAACTAGAATTTCCCTTGCGCTGCAAACAGGGTCAACAGTAAAGCAAAGTGAAGAAAAAATATACCAAATTCTTTTTTTTTTGCTTTTGTATCTAAATGTGAAATTCCTTTTTGTCCCATTCTGCTACTATGGTAGGTATATTTGTTATCAAACAGATGAAGCACATAAGTATATTCTATTCTAGAAAGCCATCTTCTTATTTAGAAAATGAAAACTCAGAAACATAAATTGTTAGAAACACTTTGAGGTCGCAGGTAATTGCTGTGAAATATACAACAAATGAAAGTTAAATCCTTGCTGAAAAAAGGAACCAGTAAAATTTACAATATTGCTTCATAATTAATATGAATAAAATGTCAAAATTCACGACAGTTCTAAATTTGTACCTCACGTGTGGCACCTAACTCTTGGTTGCATTTATAAACAGTGGAACGTGAACTTGAAAATTTCTCCAGTGAGATTTTCCTTTGTGACAACGACAAGTGAAATGCACAAACTTTAAGTGTTTTACTATATGAGGCTAGAAAGGTATTCTACTAAGCCGCAACTAAAACTTATGCAAAAGGTTAAACACAAATTAATTGAGTTCTATGACTTTTTTGTACTATTTCAAGTCGAATTTTTACTAATGTACTATATATTACATATATTTTTCTACGAATCAACAATTTGCCCTTATAACCCCTGTATAGTATATATCCCAGCTCTCAGACTCCAGCTCCATACCGAAACCAGTATATGTATATCGTCGTTGGTTCATTTCAAATGGAATTTAATTTGGGAAAAGTTTTTCCAAGTCCTTTCAACCAATTTTCTTACATATGCATGCACATATGTATGTAGAAGGTCCATATAGGACCATAGGTATAGCAGCAACAGCAAGTTTCTCTATTTTCTATTATTTTTATGTTTGATTCATTTATGGGTGGATGTATGTTGGAGTATGTGTAAAGACCTAACATGCTGGTTTGAGCATAAAAAGGATATCTAGCTGGTTCTCTAGTTTAATATGCTTTCACTTCGTAGTGGAAAGATAAAGATTAAAAAAGAAATAACAAAGATTATTCCACCAAGTTGCCATTTTCTGAACAAAGAATGTTGGAGTTGAATATGAACATCCTATTAAAATGTTGCAATTTGAAAGAAAAGAAAAACAACATAGCGAAATGCAAGAATTTATTCATGCAGTGAAACAGGAGATGTGAGAGAAGAGGAGCGGAGCGGAAATGTGTGTTGCATTTTCAAAATTTCCAATTATTTTTGGTTAGAGGTGCAAATGGAGTTGCGATGTTTTTGCGATGTTATTTCCCTTTGATAATGTAAATAAAAGTAATTGCATAAAGTTTTAAAGAGAAGCGAGAACGAAAGAGATTAACATTTACATACGAGTATGTTGAATTCTATAAATAGAACTAAAAATGAATATATACATATGCACAAATTTTTGTCTACAGGATGCGATGGGTTTCCCAGAGGTATTGTTTCACTATCACCATCATACATACATTGTACAAATCCAAAGGTTATGGCACAAACAAATGACTATTTGCAAATGGATTATTGAACATTCATTTGGTATTGTGAGTATGGAGTAAAGTTTTCTGGGAATTGAGATGGAATGAACATGCATACGAGTATTTCGACAAAAAATTTACTGTCGAAATATCGTTTTTGAACAGACGAGACGGTGCCTTAACAATATTATATTAAGGCCCCATTCAGTTTCAGTGTAACCATCAGTTGATGTATCAGTTAAGCTTTAAGTTAAATTGACGTTTAAACGCAAAAACTTAAGCGGTGAAATTGGAACTGATGGAATTCCCATATAAGTTGTCAGTTCAATTCTCAGTTAAACTGATGAACTGAACACCGAACTGAGTTTCATTTTAACTGTACTGACAATTGAACTGAAAACTGATCGTCTAAAAAATACAGACAAATGCATTTAAAGGTAAATATAAAAGAAAAGTGCGTATACGTCCTGTGTACAATTCTGTACATCACATATTATACACTGACAGGTAGTGGGACTTAAATGTGGCAGACTGACCAGTAGACTTTGAATGATTAAAAGTAATTGATTTGGCACTTGTTGTCATTTTGTTTGAACATTCCAAGGAATGACAGAAAGTGCTACAATTGTTTTTCTGAATAAATAATACCCCGTAAAAATATTAAGCAAGATACATCCTAACATTAATCTACTGTAACCGCTTATGTCATGAAAGTCCAAGCCCATTAGATGAGTCTTATCTTAATTTAATTATTCCAGGTACTCTTGAATTTTCATTGGTATTTGTTGATGATGTTGTTGCTGTTGGGGTGTTGGTGATTGTGATTGCTGTTGCTTCTATTGTAGTAATGTTATCTTCTACTACATTCTAAGTGATGGCGCTGGTGATCTTGAATGTGACTTCTGAATGTTGGACTTCTTTTTAGTCTTCTGGTTGGGTCATTTCTAATGATGTTTCATTGATTTGAAAGCTGCTTCCCAAAGGCCTCAAAATTTGTATCTACTAGTAGTTGTTTTCAGCTAACTTCGATGAGAGTGACTCTTTGTTTTTGATAAAGTTCTTAAATTCTTGACCCAAAATTCGAATATCGGTCCAATATAAATGAGCACTTTTAGGTAATACGTCTTGTAAAAAATCTTCTACGTGTAGTTTTGAATGCATTTGTTCGAAGGTTGCTTAATGGTTCTAAATGAATGGCTTTGGTGCCCATGCATATAAAAAATGCAGTATAGCCTTTGTTAGTCTTCTTTACTCTACGCAGTGGTGGACTTAGCTTGTTGGGGGCCCGGGTGGCAATATACTAAATGGTATTTTATTTAAAATTTTGAGTTCAAGGATACATTTTTAAAATACTATTTAAGAATAATGATAAAAAATATATGGAAGCTCAACTCGCTGTTATTGGCAATGAAAATCAATACCTCCCTATTTGCAGCTCTTTAATAATACTCATGATTGTTTAATTTGCCATCGGGGGATTTACAATAGGAGATGTAAACGTCATATTTTGACCCGGATGTGATTTAAGACTGAATAAAAATAGTAAATTATATATTCAAGAGCACGTGTCATTCGAGCTTGATATTTTTTATTTTTCAAAAAGTGTGTTGTATGTAAATAAGTACTGTGCAATATACATACATACATGTATGTATGTAACTATATTTAGTTGAATACACATTTTAGAAAACATTTATGTAGTTTTTGGGGGCCCCATATAATTTTGTTTCTTGAGTAATGTAAATCATTATGACAAAAGTTATTAAGAGTACACTTCTTTTTGTTTGTCTGATATTTTTACATATTACATTTATGTTCCAAAATACTTTGAAGCCAAAATTCTTAACATTAAACTATCTAAGCTTTTAGAAATATGTAACCTTTTCTGATTATATCCCAAAATAAATGGCACTACTTACGAGTAAGATCGATTAAAAATGAAAAAGTGGATTGAATCACTTTTGTACGGACACCGGGGACCCGGGTTATTAGACAGCCACAAACCCCCTCGCCCATATCTAAGTCCACCCGTGCCTCTACCTCTTGATGTTCGTATTAGTATTGGGCCCAGTATAGTCGACTCCTGTATGATGAAATGGAGGAGAAATTGTTATTCTTTATCTTAGTAGATCACCCATCATTATTTCATTGGCATCATAACTGTTACTTATATCGAATAAAAATTTGACAGTTGCTCACTGACGTTCAATTACTTGTTTTCGCTAGCGGCGGCTAACTTGTCATTCTTTTCATTTTGCTTCTTCAGCATGTCACCGAAGCTTTTTTGTTACTCACTGAACTTGGTAACCATTTCCTTGAGTTTATCAACGACTTTTTGGAGGTTATCTGCTCGCTGACGTTGACTCTCTTCGTTCAATTTTGCCAGTAACTGTAGCTCTCACAACGTTAAATCGTATTTTCGTATTTAAATTTTAATGCATGTTCAATATCTTCATGTTTGAACATTGACATTTAACTTTAAAAAAATTCCAATAAAAACGGCCTACTTCTTCTACTCAATTATTCTGAGTGCCAAATATTTTAAAAGCGAAACGTATCCATTTGTCATTGCACTTCAAGGATTAACTAATTCTTTCTTAAAGTTCAATTGAATTTTTCTACTCCTTTGAATTGTATGAATTTATCCAAAAATTAAATCTCACTTCAAATCGCAAAGAACAACAAGATCCAGTTAACCGAAATAATCAGTCTTCAACTCCTTAAATATTTCAAATCAAACCCCATCATATCGGTCGGAAAAAAAAACCAAACCATATTTTTAACGTCGTCTCATGATGTACGCAAGATGTAGGAAAAGCAAGGAAAAAAATCAATTTTAGTCGTAAAATGCGACGTACATGCATGCACACGCATGAACTTACACAACCAACCCACCCACCCACTTATTACCTATGTTCAGAAGCAGGAATTTATTTTTGACAGTATCCACATAAAAAATAATATTTTATGTTAACCAAGGGGTGCTTTTTCCATGTACGGTATAAGGTCTATATAATGGAGCTATGAGCTCCATAATTCACAACCCCAAGGCCAATGGGTCAGGTCAGTAAAAAACAACAACAACAACATAAAATAAAAGGCAACAAAATAAATAAAAATACATACATACTCGTACATACCTACAGAAACAGATATATTCACTTCCTCTGATGTGGTTCTAGGATTGTGGACTGGGTACGATTTTTTGCGTCTCCATAAAAAGCAAAAACAAAAATAAGAAAACCTGAAAAAAGGTCAAACCATAACCCTACTCAAGGCTAATAAATCTTACTTGGCCAGTGAGTTGACTGGCAAGAAAAAAAAAAAAAACAAAAAATGGATATTTATGCAGCACTTGCGATGCTTAAGAGTAATATCTTAACTTAAATGTCTTATTTTTTGGTTGCTAAGTCCCATGAGTGGTCGGTCATCCAATATCATCTCTTGTGAAGATAGATGGATTAGAGGCACTTAACCATGTTTACACTTTGGCTAGAAGTGATAATGATGAACTCAAAAAAAAAAAAAAAAAACAACAAATATGTACGTACATATTGATTACACGAAAGAAGGACGTGAAGCATGCGATGATTTATCGATGTCCTTATATTTTAATTTAAGAAGTTAAAGTATGCAATTAATTTAAAAACAAATGAATATTAAAAGTATCTGGATACTGGATGTCGGATGAACTCAGCACGAAATAATAAAAATGAAAAAATAACAAAATTCGCATTTATGTAAAAAAAACCCCGTCATCGTCATGAGAGGGATAATTTAAAAGTATAATTAACTTGATTAAAATGGACATTTTGTATACTACATATATTGATTGTTGTTGTTGTTATTGTATTTCTTTTCGTCAAAAAAAAAAAAGGTTCGCTAATTTATTTCAACAAGCAATTAAAAGAAATACAGTCTGTTTGGAAGGTTAAAATAATGCCAAGTAATATGCCACAACGTTCTCCTCGAAGAGCTCTGTGTTATGACATCAAATGAAATTTGACAGATAACACCTCTTTGAAAGATGTCCATGTGACAGATGTCTTTACTATGATCATCACAAATATTATGTTTTTATTTCTGATGTAAGAGAAAATCCTCATAGATTTATGTACATATGTAAATTCAGAATAAAGAACCCTGCATCAGAATTTTTACATTACATACATACATATATAATGGGTGATTTTTAAGAGGTTTAGAACTTAAAAAAAAAAAGACACAAAAAATTCGAAAAAATGAATGAAATATTTATTTGAATCGATAGTTTGAACCTTGCAATTTAATGTTTAAAGATAATTTCATGCAAATGTTGACCGCGGCTGCGTCTCAGGTAGCCCATCCGCTGAGTCCAATTTTGGCATACACTTTCACACATATCGGCCGATATCTCACGAATGAATGCATGGATTTTGGCTTCCAGTGCGTCAATCGAAGCGGGCTTGTCCCTATAGACATTAGCCTTGACATACCCCCACAAAAAATAGTCTAATGGTGTCAAATCGCACGATCTAGGCGGCCAATTGACCGGCCCAAAACGTGAAATTAACTGTTCACCAAACTCGCCCCGCAATTGCGCTATTGTTTCGCAAGCTGTGTGGCATGTGGCACCGTCTTGTTGAAACCACATATCATGCAAGTCAAGAACTTCCATTTCGGGCAAAAAAAAGTTTGTTATCATAGCTCGGTAGCGTTCACCATTGACAGTAACGCTGCGATTCGCATCATCTTTGAAGAAATATGGCCCAATAATGCCGCCGGCCCATAAACCGCACCAAACAGTGGCTTTTTCGGGATGCATTGGTAGCTGTTGCAATGCTTCTGGCTGATCTTCACTCCAAATACGGCAATTTTGCTTATTTACGTACCCATTCAACCAAAAATGAGCCTCATCGCTGAACACAATTTTTCGATAAAAAAGCGGATCCTCGGCCAGCTTTCCAAGAGCCCATTCACCAAAAATTCGGCGTTGTGGTAGGTCGGCTGGCTTTAGTTCTTGCACCAGCTGTATCTTAAAAGGCTTTACGCCCAAATCCTTCCGCAAAATTTTCCACGTAGTGCTGTAACAAAGGCCT
This sequence comes from Scaeva pyrastri, assembly GCA_905146935.1. Classification (NCBI taxonomy): domain Eukaryota; kingdom Metazoa; phylum Arthropoda; class Insecta; order Diptera; family Syrphidae; genus Scaeva; species Scaeva pyrastri. The sequence goes on from LR989927.1 coordinate 51,422,363, forward strand.
AACTGCTGGGAACGGCGCCGAATCGACATTTCGCGGTCTTCTGTCACACTAGCTGATACGGCCGCAATATTTTCTTCAATACGCACAGTACGTAAACGTGTTTGTGGTTTAATGTCCAACAAAGTAAATTGGTGCGAAATTTGGTCACAATCTTCCGAATAGACTGCTCAGAAGGTCGAGAATGCCGACCATAAAATGGAAGCAGCGCGCGATGAACATTTTGAACCGAGCACGAATTTTGATAGTAAAATTCAATAATTTGAAAGCGTTGTTCATTTGTAAGACGATCCATGGTTAAATTGCAAACCAAACTGAAGCTGTTTGACAGTGACACAAGGTACTAAACACACGTCAGCTGTCAAAACCAGTGTTGCCAAAACCAAACCAGCTAAAAAATCACCCGTTATATGTACATAAAATTGAAAAATAAGTAAAATACAGCTATACTTCAAATTACAAAAAAAGGAAGAATTAATTGTCGGCTGTTGGCATCGGTGAACTGGCTGCGGGCAAACGGCTTGTTCTCCGCCATAAAATCTACCAGCGTATCCTTCTGGGACTTTGATAATCTTGATCATCTCTAATAATATAATATTTATTAATTAAGTTCTTAAATCAATTATTTTCATGTGTATTACCTTTTTTGTCTGCTTTTTAGTGATAAATTTTGACATTTAAAGAGAAAGACTTATCGACTTTCAAAGACACAGAAACCCATTTAATCGAATTTTTCCAGGATTCATATTCCGTTTGTTCCAGTCGATAGAATTAACGACTGTCAATGTTGCAGAAACCCGACGCGACGATGCGATTAAATGAATTTCATCCTAATTCTCACCGTTACAGAAAGTTACAGAACATAGGCCCAGGAGTCAAATAAGCTTTATTCATAGTTTTTGTTAATATAATATTTTAATTGTGCGATGGAGAATTATCCGAAAAACTCTATTCCAAGAATTTGGACCACGAAAATGAAACGCCTGTGAAATTCTTTTTCGTAAGACTGTCCTCGCGGTCCTTGCAGCAGGATAAACATAATGAATTTACAGTTATTATCGATTCATGCAGTAACCAGCAAACCATTGCGACACAATGGAGGATATGTCCCTACAACTACATACGTAACGTACATATATAAAACATCCCCATGAAATGTTATCCACTTTGTCCTGCAACGTGTTTCCAACAATTTCACTTCTTCGTTTTGTTTTTGTTACTTAAAATAAATTAAACAATGATTTTATTTATATCAACAATGACAATGGATGGTGTCGAGAGAATTTTCCTACTTCAATTGTTAATGTTTTTTTTTTTTCTTTTTTCTTGCTGCGGACGAAAAAATTATTCGAGATCGTTTGTGCTGAAATGAGTGATGAATTTAAATGATTACATGTTCTTAAATCCTCTGTGTGCATGACGATTATTTTTTATTAAAATATCAAAGATGATGATGAGGAATAACCTGGGGACACTCATTTAAACCTTCAGGCCCCGTTACTGTTATCCCTTGTTTAAATAATGTATTGTGTATAATTAAGTTCATTCAAAATGAAAACGGAAACAGAATTATTTTTCGAACAAATAAAACCCCAAGAGCGTTATCTATCATTTTACATGATTAAAGCCTTCGAGCTTAAATATACGCTTTGCTGGGAAGGAGTATAAGCCTGGTATATGTACAAAAAGCCTGGGTAAATTGATGTTTTTACAACAAGTACCCATTCCCTTACCCATGGCCATGGTCAGGTCATCTCCATCCTCACCATCACAACTAATGTACATGGTCTATCCCGTCCCGAAACGGAAATACGGGTGCTATATCCGGCGGCGGCGGTGAAGCTCAAAAAAAAAAAAAAATATTTATGTGTACGAGTACGTCCAACAGAGCGACCAACTGATTACATCCATTGACCCAATGCTTTAGTTCCGATTCCGATTCGACCGCACGATTCTGAACCACGCTATCCGCACTTAATGTCACTCAGTCGTGAAAAGAGGATGTACGGCCGTGGCCGGCCGGTCATCGTCATGGGAAATACGAGCATTGTATTGCCACAGAACCATATTGTAGGTGGGTATTAGTGCGGTTTTTTAACACAAAACATTGTAACATGCATTTCTCGGGGACATGCAAATGTGAACAAGGTCCTGAAGGAAGGAAGAGAGAGGCATGAAGAGTAAAATAAATGAGGAGCTATCCCATTTGTATTTCTATCCGTTCAGAGGTTCACACAATAACATAATTTTCATTTATAGATTTGTTAGGAGGATCCTATCCTAAAGGACCGACCGGCTGGCCGGTGCGGTGGCATCGGTGGTGCGGTTACAAGAGGAAAAGAGAAATATAGGAAGCTATAGAGTGGGACAGAATATAGAATTGATTATTGTTTTGTGTTCGTTGTGACATCTGGGGAGCAATTTAATTGATGTTTAGGTAATTTGGTGTGGATATAAAGTTGCATGCAGCAGTGAGAAAAAATAAAATTCATTAAATGCTTACGCAGATACATTTCGAGTCGGCAATTATCGTTTGTGAAATTAATTAGTCTTAATGAAAAAAAAAGAATAAATAAATGTCACCAGAAAGCTACATGTGCGGGCTAATTACCCCAACTGCATGTGAAAGTAAGAAACTTTCAATGTCATAAATGACATTTGTGGAAAAAACTGACAGAAATAAAAACCTACAAAGAAGTTTCTGCTTAAATAAAATAATTAATCAAACTCAGCCATTTTTCAACAACGCCCAGCGGACATTTAGAAAAGTTTGTGGAATGTACTTATTTTTATTTCTAACATTTTATTTTTGTATTTTCACCATCACGCATCACCATCATCAACCCAAAAGACATTTTAATATTGTTTCAAAACTTTGGTTAAGTGGATTTGTTTACATTGAAAATTTAATTGCACATCAATAACTCGATGGTGATGATAATACTTATGCTATGTGCTCCACCACACACCGCGTATACCATTTTAAGGTTGAAGAATAATTTACACTGAAGTTATCTTCACCGCAATCTAACCTTTATCGCAATGCATCTCGGAAGGAAACGGAAGTGTGTAATGGCTTTATGGAAATTGACAAAGTTTTTGAAGTGATGATTATTATTATTTCTATGTACACTGTAGGCATGAGATCTTCAGGAAGATAGGATAGGTACAAACATGCATATATAAATTCCCAGAAATAACATCTTTGGATAAAGTTTTGTAATATGCGAAAAACGAAAATTTAGAAGAAGAAGACGCGCTTCAGTTAAACCTAAAACTTGTAAAATGAGTTGGCGTATACAAGAATACAAGAAGAGCTGAAAAAGGTAGTAATTTGGCTGAAACTAATTTCGCTCTGAAACTTATACATGAATTCCATAAAGGAACATGAAATGAAAATAAATCGCTTATGTCTTGTTTTTATTAAACTTTATACTTTTTATATAGTATTTCACAAGCCAACTTTATCTGGTATTGGGAACGTGGAGTCTACACTGACTTTCACTTTAGTTAATTCCAAATTATGCCTCTAACATAAATTGTTCTTTTCTTTTATCACTTATAGAACTATACTCTTTATCTCAAGAGTTAAAAATTCGATGTTGAATTTTGTCTTTTAATATCTTATTTATTGAATGAAAATAATAATAAATTCTTTAATAATTTAAATTTAAAGAAGAAAGCGAACAACCATTATTCAATTGGTCTTTAAAGTTTCCGGAAACTTAGTTCCATAGTTTTCGCTCTTCCATATAAGTCAAAGAAATTGAACATGGAGTTGCTAAGGTGGTCAACTTTAAGCTGTTGGCGGTCAATCTTACAACAAAATCAATATATTTTCAAATTGTTACTGCCAATATAAGTAACAAACATTCTAAGCCAACTCGTTGTGAATTTCCATGCAATCTTCAACTGAACTAGCATTTTCATGCATTTTGCAACTCAACCCAACAATTTACATAATTACGCATTCTGTTGCTTGTTTTGTTTTCAAAATCAAATTGAATTATAAACTAAAATGTAAAGAAGTTAACCAGAAATTTCTTTAACAAGTGAGTTTGTATATTTACAACTTTTGTTTGCAATATGCATTAAATTTTTTCTATTTTTAAGTGCACGCAAATTTCCCTCTTATATTTGATCCGTGACAGAAGATTTAGAAATGTTGACATCAATAATTTGACAAATAATGTAGGGACAACAACTTTAAGACGACAAATTAAAAGTGAATATAGCGTTTTATTTACCCTTTACATATGTATATTATATAGATAAATAAAAGATGACATTGTGCTGCGCTGCGATCCATGCCACAACCTGGCGGCTGTGAGCCAGTGTTGGATTTACAGATTTGCCGCTTGTAGGCTTTTCTATTTTTGCCACCTTTATACTACCTCGCAAATTCGATACCCAAGTTCACAATTGCATACATTATATATTTTATCTATAAAATTCCCACTGTACGACTTAAGAACTAAGGTACCGTGTTAAATCCTTGATTATTTTCACAATAAATAATTATGAAGAAACATTATTTAAAAAAAAAGGTAATCTCAAACAGGTACATACATACTACTTTTAAGGAAAGCTAAGGTATGTCTTGAAACTATACAATATTTACATAACAGAACAAAGCTTACACCAGACATTTTCAAGATATGCGCTGTAAAGTTTTTGTACCAGGGTACCAGGTACATTGTACGGATACCCGGGTATCAAGAGCTCTGATACCCAGTTAAAAATTGTCAAAAATTTAGTTTCCTTCTTGTGGCTTTAAGGAGACGAATTGTCATGTCCTAGATTATTTTTACAATTCAACAATTTCGTTCAAATTGCACGTAATTATACATCCATACTATCCTTACATCCATACATCCATACATCCATACATCCATACATCCATACATCCATACATCCATACATCCATACATCCATACATCCATACATCCATACATCCATACATCCATACATCCATACATCCATACATCCATACATCCATACATCCATACATCCATACATCCATACATCCATACATTCCATACATCCATACATCCATACATCCATACATCCATACATCCATACATCCATACATCCATACATCCATATATCCATACATCCATACATCCATACATCCATACATTCCATACATCCATACATCCATACATATATTATATATTATATATTATTTTTAAATTATAAATGCAAAAGTAACTCTGTCTGTCTGCCTGTCTGTTACTCTTTCACGCCTAACAGGCTGAACGGATTTTGTTGAAATTTGGTATGGTGATAGATGATAACCTAGAAATGGTCATAGGCTATAAATAATCACGCCATCGTTCTTAGGGGGTAGGCAGTAGGCAGATAACTTAATTGAGTTACTTATTTTTGGTCGTTTTTGTTGGCACTTTTACTCTTCCACGTCTCAACGGCTAAACGGATTTTGATGAAATTTAGTAAGATAATAGATGGTTACCTAAAAACGGATATAAGATCAAAATGACCACGTCATCGTCAGAAAACTGAATTGAGTTAGTGATTTTTGTATGGTTTTTGCTGGGAGTTTAGCTCTATCATGCCTAAACGGCTGAACGGATTTTGATGAAATTTATTTAGGTGATAGATAGTAACCTAGAAAAGGATATGGGCTATTAATATTCATGCTATCGTACTTAAGGAGGACGCAGTAGGTAGAAAACTAATTAAGTTAGTGATTTTTAATCGTTTGTTTTAAAAGTTTACCTCATTCACGCCTTAACGTCTGAATGGATTTTTATAAGACTTGGTTAATTTAAAGATAGGATCCTAGACACGTACACAGGCTACTTTTTACGGCGGGAAAAATACCTCATTCCCGCGGAAATCTAGCGTGATCGTGTCAAGAAGCGCATGACGCCATAGCTACTGAAATGATTTTGATGTTTTTTTTTTACTTATTGTTACTAAGACTACTAAGTATTTGGCATGGCGTTGTCGTCGTCGCTATCGAGATAAATGAGAGACTCCCTTCATTGGTCATTAGATATTGGTCATTATTCATTATTGGCCATTAGTTATTATTGGTCATTGGCCTTTATTGTTCATTGGCCATTATTGGTCTTTGGTCATTATTAGCCATTGGTCATTATAGGTCATTGGTCATTATTGGTCAAAGGTTAAAGGTCAAAGTTCAAAGGTCAAAGGTCAAAGGTCAAAGGTCAAAGTTCAAAGGTCACAGGTACAATGACCAATAACCTAAGGTCAATAATGACTACTGACCTATATTGACCAATGGCCAATAATGACCAAAGACCAATAATGACTAATGACCATTAATGACCAAAGACCATTAATGACCAATGACCTATAATGACCAATGACCTATAATGACCAATGATAAATCATGACCAATAATGACCAATATTGACCAATAATGATCAATATTGACCAATACATATACATCAGAGCTCACGATAATGTACATACATACGTGTAACATACTTAAAATCCGGACATCTGTTACTATCCGTGTAGTTGAAATACCCTAATACACAATTATGTGTAATAAAACTAATATTATAAATGCGAAAGTAACTCTGTCTGTCTGTCTAAAAATGACAGATATATAGGTATTGTAAGACTTTAAAACGTCCAGATATGTCAAAAATTTCAGTTTGACAAATCGGACCGATAGCAATTACCTCCTATCTGAAGTTTAAAAAACAATTTTTTTTAACGCCCTGCAAAGCGGGCGGGGGTTTCTATAATTTCGATCTTTCAACTCACTCAAAGCAAGGGCAGAGGGCGCAGCAGCCGATTACAATTTGACAGGTGATATTTACTGTTAAGCAAATGTGCTATTTTTTTGCTATAATTGTTTACGCTGAAAGTCATCCATCGCGAAAATTCCAATTGTTCCCCGTTGCACTTGATTTTGTGATGACAATCAATAAATCATAAGGCCAATAGTGGCGTTCGCGTCGCATCGGAATCGGAAGTCCTACGTCTGTCCTACGTTTCCTATTCGCATGTTTGCCAACCGTCTCCGTTGGTTGTTTCTGCATCAGAAAACTAATTGAAAATCATTGATTATGATTATCATAAAGCGTAAGGCGATAGTTGGTTTTCAATTTTTATTATCAACTTATCTTTACACTGTGTAAATTGATCAATAAAAATTTAAGATTGCTTGGTAGCACTTAGTCAAGTTTGGGAAGTTAAGTGCAAATTTTAAGTTAACTATAACAGACATAAATGTTATTTCGATCAGTTATTGTGTTTTATTTTGAAAATTATTTTCAATCGTGTTGAAATTTGAATCTGCTGCAGTCATGCAAGGTGTTCAAACCGGTAACCATGTGCGGTTATTTAGGTATAACAACTGTAATTATTGCCTGGCAGTGGATGACGTGGTTTCTAAAGCCATTCCGAAAAAAAAAAAAATTTAAAATTAGCTTTATACTTTAACGTAATTAAGTTACTATTTTTAACACCTTTACTACCTGTTATCTGCCAAAGTTACCACAACCCAAACTCTATTAAGTTGCTGGTCATCCTAACCTATAAATCAGATGTCTTAAAACATGTAATATGACTGAAACCTATTGAATTTGGATACATCTATTGTCATCATTGTCCAATTTTTCCGACTAACGGGGTTATTAATTGCTGCAGAAGCTTCTTTTGGTCATAAGGCGTGCATCCGTTTCCGGTATGGCCTCAAACGTAAGCTAGTAAACTAGTGTTTCTCGCGTGTTTTGCACTTTTGCCATGGTGGTTTGGCTATTATTATAGTCGGTTAAGCTATTGTCTGAGTCTTGGAGCTTGAAAAAATTGCGGCTATTATGGCCCAGATGGTTTTAAATATAGCCCACCTTGAAAATTGCGGTTGGTAAGAAACATTTCAAGATCGAATAATTCTATTGACTTCAAATGAAATGTATTTGTACACTATTGTATTATGTATCTTTCTTAAAAATATTTGTCTGCTATTTAAAATGACATCTGGTAAGGTTTTGGAAAAAAAATCAATTGACAGTTTTCTACAAGAAACATAAAACCACAAAAAGTTCTAACAAAAATAGTTTTATTTATTTTTACACCTAAACAATGCGATTCACAATGAAAACAATTGCAAATAAAAAATTTAAAGAGGTTACGAATAAGGCTACAGCACTACTTTTCACTGGAAATAGACTGTCCCAAAGTTGTAATCGTTCTTTTATTGGTTCAGGCCCTAAAAACACCTTCTCTCCATTAATATACATTGTGTTTACGTGAGTTTTATTGGAAGGTAGCCATGTTACTTTGTTAATGCTCTGCGGTGAACTAAAACTCAATTTTTGTTTAAATTGTAGGTAAAACAACACATACATACACATGTATGTTTGTATAATGTATAATCAATGTAATTGTAAATAATTCTTACCCTGTTTTTGCAAATGTCGTAACTAACTTCACCATACGTTCCACCATAAACCACTCGGGGTCGTTGGGATCGATTGTTTTTCTTAACATTTTCCGTTTGATGATGTATTGGAGATCATCAGCATGGTTCACGCCTGTTAAAGGAAGTAACAATTACATATTATGTACAGTTGTAATTGCCTGTGTGGCGTTTGAAAAAAATAAATTAAACAAAAATCATCACCTCTCGGTTTTCCCTCCCAATTTTCGAAAGCTCCAAATCTTCCCAAATAATCAAAACGGTAGAAATACACATCGACATATTTTCGGGCTAACTCAACCAACCTATGAATACTGTAATTGACAATTGAATCTGAAAATATGTCACCAAAATTTGAAAGTTTTTGCTTGGCAATCGATCGATTTCCCAAATAGAATTTTTTAAGTATTTGAGCTTTATCGATTTTTCGACCATCTTTGAAATTATGAACGAAAAATGTAGGAGCATATTTTGCAAAATTCAAAGTGATGTCATTCAACAATCCGGAATTATTTTCATGAACTGAAAAGAATCTCAGTAAACTTATTGTTGTTCTTCTTTTTTTTTGTCAAAAACTCACTGTGGAACATATATGAATACTCATCCTTGGTTATCCCAGTTAAAATTGGTATTTTGGTGAAATTTCCCTCGGCAAATGTGAGCGTTGGTGACTTCAACAAAAAATGTCCATCAATTTCCCAACTCCATTTCATATCTGTCATATTCAGAAACTGCCACGAACTGGCAACACTGACAATTGTCGTCCATGGCAACCTCCTCAAGCAATCTAATACATCGACGGAATTGAACATGGGGCATGCACAATCACGAGCAAGCTTACGGGTCCAATGTAGGTTAGGAAAATTATAATCAGCAGACGCTGATCCACTCATGAGAATTGCCCTGTGAAACAAACCTTGCGACAATGGCGACACCAAATGGAGACTGACAGAAATTGATCCCGAACTCATTCCCAAAATTGTAACAGACTTCGGATTTCCCCCAAACTTGGATATATGATCGTGAATCCATTCTAGTGCCATCACCTGATCCAAGTAGCCATAGTTTCCAGGAGCTTCTTTTGTACGTGTGGTAAGAAAACCGAAAGGTCCCAAGCGGTAGTTCATCGTTGCAAAAACAATGTCACTTTCCATAAGGTATTCAGGTCCAGCTGCTTCCACGCTGTGACTCCCGCCATACATATTTGCCCCACCATGTATATACACTACAACCGATTGATTTTTATTCGAGCTCTTCGTATAAACATTCACGACGAGACAATCTTCTGACAGGAGATGCACAGGTTTTCCCATTTGGGGACACATAAAGCCATCAGAGGTGGCATCAAGTTCACCAGACCATGATTTTATGGCAATCGGTGGTCTAAAACGTTTTTCACCAATCGGAGCTTCAGCATATTTTATTCCTCGAAATGCTATAAATTCTGAACCTTTTTCCGTTTTCATGCGAGAACCGCGAATTTTGCCCAAATTGGTTTCAACCAGTGTTGAAATTTCACCAGATAAAACGTCAAAAAGGAGGAACAGCAACAAAAGTTTCGTTGAATTCTTCATTTCTTTTCAGTTTATTGACTTAAGAACAATCAAATTAAAAACACTATACTTCTATTTTCTTATCATTGCAGCTGCAACGAAATAACTTTGATGCATTTGTATTAACAATGTTTCACTAACAAACCACTTCTATTTTAATTTCATTCAAGTCAAGGACAAGACTGTATTAATATTGAATACAAAATATTTTTTAAAGAGACATACTTTTGTAGTTTTGTTTTTGTAAAAGCCAAACCAGCCTTTAACAAAAGATAAAGGGTGTTTTAGTTCAATCAATTTTTATTAATAGAAATAAAACTTCACTGTTATGTGTTTTATCACATTAGACAGTTGACAGAGAATTTGTATATTAAGAACAATTGACAATATTTTCTTCATATTAACAGCTTATTCTAAAATGCTGATGTAATCAGAAATAACAAATCCCATCAGATATCTTGTTTCAATAGTAATTTATATTTTTGTTGTCAAATGTTTGACCAATATTTTTCTCTCATAGCTGAAAATGAGTTAAAGTACAAACAGTTATCCCCTTTATTATTATTCGTATAACAGAATATTCTTTGACGTTTAATGCTGACAAGTTTTAATATTCACCGTTTTGTGGAACACATTCTACTTACTTTGTTAACTGTCATCATGAAACATTCTAGAACAGGGGTGGAATCGGCTAAGGTGATTGGTGATTATCACATTTGTGATTTATCATTGTTTTATATCTTGGTAAGGTAATCACAAACAAATATTAAATATTTGGCATCACTTTAGAAGAAAACCATTTACGTTTGTGTTTCATCTTAGTTTTTCTTCCAATTTTTACAGCGAGAAGTGGAAACGGAAATTAAAAGTAAAAAACAATCACTAACTTAAATAATTTAGTAAAAACAATTGAAAAAAGTAAATGCTGAAATCCTATTTTAGAATAATTGCTTACAAATGGGTAAATCAAAAACAATACTAAAATTTATAAAAATTGCACCCGACCAAATACGTTCATTTTGCATGAAAATATATGAAAAATTAACAAAACCACGACACTTTAACGTAGATGTGATAACAAAATAGCTGTCAAAAGAAAATATCACAAAAATGAGATTGCCACATGTCACAGTCACCTTACTCAGACCAAATTAATTTTTTGTAACTGTCAAATATCAAAAATCACCTTAGCCGGTTCCACCCCAGAATACAAAATGAAAATATAATCGAAGCAACTTTGCACACCCTTTATACTTATGTACATTATATCAAATCAACTTCAAAATAAAAAATAAAAATACTATGGAATCTAAATTAAATACACATAACGTGTAATTTTCAAATAAAAAAAATTAAAGCTTAAAGTTATAATTAAATATTATTGGAAATAAGGTGGATGTTCTTGATCTCTTTTAAATGTTATTTTCGATCGTCGGTCATTATTGAAACATATTATCAACTGAACTGGCAGGTTAATGTGACAACTGTTTAACGGTTTGACTTGAACCGGATTTGTTTGTTTTTGTTTATTGAAATTAGAGATCAGGGCAAATTAAGATCAACAGTTTATCGCTATTGTCTTAAAAAATAAGTTTATGGGTTTTTAATTAAATATTTCATGCTGTTATTTATATTTAAGAGCTTTAAGAGCTTTGACACTTGCATAGTAAAATGTTTGTCGACGTTCCTTTGGTAATAAAAACAATTTGAGCTGTCATAAATATCATCACACCGTGAATTTGTTTGCTAAATTCTTGCTCTAATCAATCTTAATCTCAATATACGAGTACATAATGAAGGTTCAAAGATTGTTATTGTTTTGACAGCAGTTCTTGAATACTTAAACTTCAAAACTGGATGTCATTTGATATGTCAAACGTTTTAAAATAAATAGATCTACAATATAGGTATTGCTGTAGAAAAATATGAACATTTTTATTTCTAAACCATTTTATTTAAGAAATGACATGTACAAGTATAGTGAAATTAATGGAATAATCAAACTTATTCGAGAACTTAAAGCACAACTTCCACCTTTGCCAACGGGATAAAGGGAATCCCATAGATGAAATCTTTCGGCATATGGTTGGCTGCCTAGTTTTACTTTTTCGTCAATATACATGGTATTCACTGCAGATTTATGTGAGGGCAACCATTTTATTCCATCGATGTTTTGAGGGGACCTAGAATGAAAATTTGTTCTATGAATTTGACATATAAGCCCACGTTCACACGAGGAAATGTAGTTTGCAGAAATTTTATGTTTAATCTCTCACAGTTAAGTATTCTTTAATGATAAAAAAATACTTGTTGAAAAACGTCAGCAAATCTTTAAGTCAATTTTATTCTCCGTGTAAAAATCACCTTAAGTGCATTTTTTATGAATAATGTGAGAAACAGATTGACACTGCAACCTTAACAGCAACTTTGACAACTCAATCATTGTAGGGTCAGTTTTTTTAAGTGGATTTGAATACATTAACACAGCAACATCGACATCGACTTTAATGTTAGAAATAAACCCTAAATTCGATGTTGCTGTGCAGATGTTGCCAATTTTAAGGCGAAATTTTTGAGGTTTATCAATACGAAAAAAATGAATGTCATCAAAATCGCTGTTCATGTTTTAAAATGTTACACATGTTTTTTGATGTCGAAATTTTCTTTGCTGTCCAAGTTGCTGTGTCAATCTGTTTCTCACATATGTAACTTACCCGTCTCGAGCGAAAGACGTCAAAATTCCAACCATCCTCTCTACCATGAACCATTCGGGATCATTAAGAGCTATTTGTCGTTTTAACTTTTGTCTTTTGATGAAGTACTGAAGGTCATCACCGTGGTTGACACCTTTTTGCAAAAAAAAGTTATAAATTTTAAAAATATATGCAAAACTAGGATCCCTTTCGGTCATACCTAAAGATTTTCCTTCCCAATTTGTATATGCCCCTAAGCGTCCCTGGAAATCAAAACAATAATAGTATACGTCAACCCACTTCCTTCCCAGCTCAACCAATCGATGGACACCATGACTAATCAACGTGTCGGAGAAAATTTCACCAAAACTTAACAAATTATCCTTGGTTATGGTTTTGTTTCCCAAATAGAAATTCCTGACCTTTTCAGCTTTCTTCACTTTTGGATCGTTGGTGAAATTATGCATAAAGAATTCCTGGGCATATTTGTCGAAATTCAAGCTGACATCGTTTAGAAATCCTGTGTTATTTTGCTGACCTAAAAAATTGTTTCGAAGGTTTTGAGTTTTGATTTTTGTAATTTTGAAATATCTACATACATACTCGTACATACATATGTACGTAATATGAAAAAAAGTGAAACTTACTGAAGACCATGTAATTGAATTCATCCTTTGTGATACCAGTCAAAATGGGAATCTTGCTGAAGTTTCCCTCAGCAAAAGCTTCAGCTGGTCTCTTTGTCAAAAAATGCCCGTCAACTTCATAATTCCATTTCATGTTCAACAAATTATAAGCCTGCCAAGACTCACAGACAGTTACAATTGTCGACCATGTTAATTTGCGCAGGCAGTCTAGCATATCGACATCATTGAATCTGGGACACGAGGTCTGATGAGCTAGTTTTTGTGTCCAGTATAAATTGTCTATGAGGTGTTCACTTGTTGCTGATCCACTCATTGCAACAGCTCTGTGAAAGAGACCTTGGGAAAGTGGTGAGGACATATGCAGTGTGACAGCCATTGCCCCCGAACTCATTCCAATTATCATAACCGATTTGGAATTCCCTCCGAATTTCGAAATATGATCCTGAACCCAATGCAATGCCATCAACTGATCCAGGTAACCAAAGTTTCCGGGGGCTTCTTGTGTGCGCGTGCTCAGGTATCCTAAGGCTCCCAGACGAAAATTCATCGTGACCAAGACAATGTCGCTTTCCATGAGGTATTCAGGTCCAGCCGCTACCACACTATGGCTTCCACCATAAATGTTTGCCCCACCATGCAGATAAACAATGACAGGTCGACTGACGGATGTTGAAGTGTTCTTCGAATAGACATTCAAAATGAGGCAATCTTCGGAGAGCAAGTGTTTTGGTTTTCCTATTTGGGGACACATAAAGCCATCTTGCGTGGCATCCAATTCACCAGACCACGATTTTACAGCAACCGGAGCTCGGAATCGTTTCTCATCAATCGGTGCCTCAGCATATCGTATTCCTCGAAATGCGAAGAAAGGAGATCCCTTTTCGGTTCTCAGAACCACACCGCGGATTTTACCCAAATTAGTTTCGACTATTGGCGGCCAACTTGGTCCAATTTGACTAGAAATAAGACCGAAACCACACGACACAATAAGCAATAATTTCACCAGCGGACGCGACTCCATATCAAATGCGATCTCAAGCGGTACTGTGGGGAGATTAAAAACAAAAATATACGGCTTGCCAAAGTCTAGCCGTTCGATGCGATCGCGATGGTTCGTTATACTAGAGATAAAGATAATAATAGGTAATGTGAATGATATCTTTCTTTTTGTTGTTGTACGTTTGCACTGTTTTGTTTTGTTTTGGATTTTTTGTTTTATTTTAGCATGATGCTTGATAACTATATTTAGAAGGTTTGCTCTGTGAACAGGGTGCCGCAGAAGTTTTCACAAGTCATCACGCACCTCGGAATTATTCTAAGTAGCCACAAATACCATCAGGCTCCAAAATGTCAAAGTGATACCTTGGTGAGTAGGTACTTTGAAATATTTTGTATTTTGTAGAGTCGTGAAAATATCATGGCAGAAATGAAGTTTGCCACCAAGTGCAACAATTTATAGTTTACATATCATCGCTGTTTAAGAAAACCGGCATAACTCAAAAAACACGATTTCTGAGTTAATGGTGATCATGATCGAATAAAAAAAACAATTCTCTATCTTTCTGTCAAACTGGCATAACTGTAGCTCTTCGGAATCCCGCTATATGGAATTCGTTCCAAATGTCACATTGGATAATACAGTATTTTACGAATATAAGAAACACTCATATAAGAAAAACTCACCCATAAGAAACACAAATAAAAACCCAGTAACTTTTCTTAATATATAGTTCTGAATGTAATCGTATATAAGAAACTCGCCAATAAGAAACACACTCTTGTAAGAAACACATTTTTAAGTACAAATATCAATTTTTAGAATAAAAAAGAACTGCTAAAAGAAAATTACTTCCTCCAAATTTTTTTTTACTCATCCTTGTTATTCCTCCGTTAATGATAGGTTTCCACTTTCCAGTGAAATTATACAACAGCAGTTTTGGAAAGACCTCGAACACTCTACAAATATTTTGACATTTCGACCAACATTAGACTTGTTGCTTGTACAAAAAAAAATATCTCAATGGACTGTAATATGACTCACAAACTTTAAACTCGTTTTCGGAAGAATCATGTTTTTTTAAGTTATGCCGGTTTTCTTAAACAGCGACAAATTTACTTTACAAATGTCAAAAAAAAGACATTTTCCACAAAATGTCAAAAGCTCTAATAAATAATAGATAGTTAATTTTCTGTCGGGTGACAATTTTTAAACCACCTTATAAATTACTCGTTAGCATACGAGTAAATTTTATGTACATAGGTACAAAAATACTGCTTTCAGTTTATTTTTTATGGAAGTACAAATAATGTTGATTATGTAGGATTGTGATAATGATAAGCTATTATTTTCTCAAATTATGGATTATTTTTTTAGGACGAGAAAAAGTATGAAATTGTAGATGACTTATCGTATGTTCATATAATTCTATTACTTTTTACGACATCAATAGTGGTTTGAATCGTAAGACAAAAAAGTTATGATAAATTCTCTGCAAGATTTTGATGACAATTGTTCTTGTTTCTCAAGATAAATTGCAGAATATTACATATTTGACATGATGATAACCCATTTTTAGTTTATGTGAAAGTAAGTTCTTTATGTCAATGTGATTGCGAAAATTTCATACACAGCGATACCACATGTTCAAATCAAGATACGAAACACAGCAATCAAAAGGGAAGTTTTAATTTCATATACTTTTTGATTGTTTGTTTGTTTTGCATGCAGTTTATTATGTTTCCACGAGAATTTCAAAACATTCACACGCATTTGACTGAGTTTGCTTTTTAACAATAAAATTGAAAAGGAGAAACTTTATTATGCTGATGTTAATTTTCTAAAAATTGATTGCTTCAGAAATACCAAACTGAAACTCTCGAAACTCCATGATTTTGAAAAGTTCCCCCTTAAACAACTTCAATTTGATTTTGAAATAGCTTCAAGAACAGTGCATACAAACAAGAGATAGAGAACAGAACATAACTAATTTTATCGTGAGACAAATAAAAAATAGATTTTTCATTTTTATCTTTTCTCTCCTAAGATGTGCTTTTCTTTTTGCAATATAATTACCATACATAAATCGACGTAATATAAATTTAAGAGCTGAATGTATTCATTCTTTCTCTGTCTGTCTGTCTGTCAGAGATGTTGACTACGAGTCGTAAAATTCATTTATACCCATCATTCTGACAGCATAGCAACTGATAATAACCACAAATTTGCAACCAATATCCCATTTATTTCGCTCTCACCGCCCATAAAAGCGTCCTTGCTCTCAAATAACCCGCCACAACTTCCACCTCATGAAGAATGATGACATTCAATATCTAAGCAAACAAATTTTAATGTCTTTCTCGCTGTGGGTAACCTTGTGAACATACCCTTAGCCTTATACGTTCTCGTGCGAACTGCATTCAGCCAGGCAAAGAACCATAAACACAACCCAAACCCAACGCGATTTCTCTTTCTGAGTGAAAAGTGCAATAATGATCCTTTTTGAAACTGAAACATCCTTTCCACAGGCATCAGCCGTTACATAACCAATTTCTCCCACATATTCCACTCATACTCGAAGACAGCCATTGATGCTCAAATACGGTTATTGTAAAATGGTATCAGGGTTGTTGCCGGCTCGACTCGGCTCGGCTCGGCTCGGGGCGGCAACGGTGTTTTAATGGCAGGCGGTAGCGGTTATGAAGCTAATGATGTTGGCTAAAGTTTTTGCACTGAATCCACTCGTTTACCGCATCCGCTTGAATAGTGCTTTTGCAAAATAAAAAGGGGATCAAGGCTTAATAACATTTTTGCTATGTTACAATATCACGATTCACGAAAGTGAAAAACAATCCTTCCTATTCAGAACAAGTTTGCTGTTGGGTAGGAGTATAAGACTCCATTTTACTTCGTGCACATATGTACTACAAACAAATATGTAGAAGTATGTAAACGACAGCGTTCAGTGCCAACTAAAACAATTAATTTAAATGAGAAACTAGTGGAAAGCATTCAAAGTTAATTGTTATAAATGTTAACTGTACCTACTCACAGAGTATTATTTTTTGTCTCTTCTGTTTTGTTGGTAATTTACTGAAATAGCAATAAAAATGACGAATTGATTATATCGTGAACGTATTCACTCTGACATTTTGTTTTAATGACTTTTGAATGAAAATGAAGGTATAGGTGGGTATGTGCAAAACTTACGTGTTGACCACCAATTATTTAAGTAATTTATGGTTAAAATTGATAAAATATTTGATTTCTTTTTCCTACAAGGTTAATCCACTATAATACAATTATATAAAAATGATAAATGTTAGTGTTTTTACTACGTGCGTAGTTTTCACAATTTTTGTGAATATTTGTCATAAATTTTCATAAACATTCGCAATTTCACCGAGGAGGGTTAAATGTCACAATAAAAGTTTATTGTTTGCACAAAATTGAGGGCAATTTTTGACCATTAAACATTAAAGTCATGTTAAGGTATTTGTGTATAGAAGTACACATATATTAATTAATGCCAACACGACATACATTAGGGAGAAGACGCTCGGTAAATAAAGGAAAACAAATAAAAGAAATTAGAGACCACGCTACTTTTTTATTTTTTCTCTACAAACAGTACACACCGCTTAATTACACACATCTTTTTGTTACATATTTGGTGAATTTTAAATTCCTTGGCAGAAATCTTTGCAGCCAACACTGCATTAAAATAAAAAATAAATATAATGACACTGAGTGTTTTTCGTTCTTAAAACATGTGTAGCTCTGAGACTTTACCATCTGACAGAAATTATGTATCCTTACTGTCGAAGAGTATACGCTTATGTTCCGAGGTTCAGAATTAAACTCTGAAATACAACAATAAACAATTTGTAGGCGTGTTTTCTTGGGAAAATGTCAACAGTAAAGTAAGATTTTACACATATTGCAAATACAATATCCTAAATGCTGATGAAAGTAGTAGTAGAATCCAAACTGCGAATAGAATTTTGACATTTGCTCGAGTCTCGAATATAATGTTGGTTTGGTACAATTGATAACTCTTGTACATATGTATATCTCGAAGGCATGTTCGTAGAGTACGGTAAGTAGTTTTTAGTTCAGCATTTTTCATTTGTAACTGAGAGTTTACTCCTATAACCGTTTCTTGCGCTTTTTGAGATTTCATGTTCTATCTGCAACTAAACTAACGCAAAACAAAAACGCGACAAAATTGAAAACGCTGTCGATAGAACTGTTGGTGTCATAGAAAGCTGTGTGATCTTTCCTGAACCAACTAGTATTTGTAGCAGCAACATAAGAGGTCTTAGCTGTTTAATTTTAGTGACTCATGGTTTTATACTTTAGTCAAAATCTTACTTCACTGCCGATAAATTTCCCATAAAAACACACCTATTGTTGTGGATGCTGAATTAACCAACAAATTAACATATTTTTATTTCATTTCTGTCCCAGGAATGTAACGTCTTTGCTGTCTATAATTTTATTGGTCAGTAAAGTTGGAAAATCAATCAAAGGGGAAATACTGTTTGAATCCAGTTATGTAGGTTCATCAATTATAAACAATTCTCTTATATGAAGACATAAAATCTATTTTAACTTTTCCATCACCAATAAAACTTAAGGTTTATTCTAATTTTAGGTTTTATTAAGAGGAGACTTTTATGGGAAATTTTCTTTCTTCTTTTTCTTTGGGACTTGTATCTAATTGCATCAAAATGTTAAGTTTTCTTTTGTGAAAATGTTTTCACATAACCATTAAAATAACGGCTTTCTTGTAGGTTGTTATAAGGTCAGTGGAAAACTTTGTTAAAGTTCAACAATCAAAGTCTATGATACACTTTACATAATATGTATCTATGTATGTATGTATGTATCTGATAATTTTATTACTGCGTGACTTTCAATTAGAATTTATTTACATACTCGTACATAAATGTTGTTATTTGGTTTTATTTGTTCTTAGAGAAAATTGTTGAATTTATTGGAATCCTTATTATTTGATGAAATACCACTATTCGACACTTCGTAAGATAATTTTATTTGTTAATCGTGATGAAGATTTGAAATCATTTGAAAATCGATGAATGCGAACGAAGTTATTTCCCTGGTTTAATCGATGGCAGACATTGCCCCAATCGTTGGAGTGGAACTTCTGAGTGACTTGAGACGTCACAAAGATCATACTCACATGATGAATGATTTGATAAGAAGGCCATAAGTTAGATACTAATAAAATTCCATATTCAAAAATTGAGATCTGAAGATAATGCATTCTGAAAATATTAAAAGAAATTACTTCATCGAATTTAAATCGAGAACTATTCAGTTTTATTTTGCATATTAGAAGACCAACAAATTTAACTTACAAGTTTTTAAATGATTCTATTGTCTTTTCCCGACGAATTACAAGAAATCAATCATAGTTCGATAAGTCATAAATAAATCCTACTTATCCAAGTCCAACTAATTCGAAAATGTCGTTTAACTGAAAGTTTAATTGATAGCTCAACTGAAACTGAAAAAAATTACTTTTGTATTATAAAGTTTGGTTTTTAGAGTTTAATTTTATTTTTCGGATTAATGGCGGATTTCTGAGAGATATTGGAAGCAAGAACAAGAAGAAATAAGAAGGGAGGAACATGAAAGAAAAAAGGACATTTTGGAGAGTTAAGGATTACGTGAGTATTTTTTTTATTTATTGTGCACTGGATCATAACTTATTTGACCCACTCCTTATTTATACATTCAATTGAGAAATGCGGAAGCCTTAACAAAACAAGTTATTAATAAAATACAAATGCAGAAAGATTAATTAAGACTTAAAATTCAACATGACATTTTAATCCATTCATTTTATTTTAAAACGACATTTATTTTAATACATAATTAAAATAGATTTTCTAGTACCCCAGCTTATTTGACTCACAATGTTTAAGGATCACTTGTTATAGAACAAATATGGGGATAAAGGTGATTTTTTAGTCTTTCTCTCAGTTGTTTTTTAAGCAAATTGAATTTTCAATTTCGGTTAGTTTTTATGAAAGCAAGACATGTTACGAAGATGGGAAATGGGAATGGTTTTTCTCATAGAAAAATAGCCGAAATTGTAAACATACCGGATGGCACAGTCAAAGTTATAATCGACCGTTTTATGTTCAAGAACCGCATCGAGAATAAGCGAAGAAAAGCTCCAAACAAAATTTTTAGTAACTCAAGACTTCGGTACCAGGCTACTGGCTTGTAAAATGGAGAATACACTTGGAAAGTCTTGTTTCCCCGAAACCATTCGATTTGTCGTATTTTAAGGAATCATGACTTGCATGGAAGGGTTGCTCGGAAAAAGCCCTTTATTAATTTACAAAAAAATCAAGATTGACGTTTAAAATTTGCAAAAGAGCAAACCCAATAAGGAGCTCCAGAACAAAAATATAAAGGCAACATTAAAGCATGGAGGAGGTCATTTATACCAGCCGGTGTCGAAAAGCTCCAATGTATTGAGATGGACGAAATGGTTTACCTTAATATTCTGAAGGAAAACTTTCTCCAAAGTGCAGAACCAGGACAATGACCAGAAACATACATCGGGGAATTGTACAAACTTGGTTCATTTACAATTGCCCCCATGTCATGAAACCTCCATCAGCACAGTTTCCAGATTTAAATGTTATTGAAAATCTTTGGTCCATTTTGGATGCAAACATTCGAAAACGCCAAATTTAAATTTCCAACAAAATTGAACTGAAGTTTTGGTTGAAGAATGGGCAAACATACTTCCGGAAAGGACGAACAAATTGGTGCGGATTTATATCATAACCGACTTAAAATGATTTATTATAGATCAAAAGATTGGTAATACTAAATATTGGTGATTATTTTGACATTCTCTTTCGTTCGAAAGTGAGTCGAATTCGTTGAAACTTGATTTTGAGACTCGGCGATTAGAATGTTAATCGCACAAATCGAATGTTCACCCAATCTATAGAAAGTTCATTCATTCGCGAAAACTAATTCAATTTTGACATTCGAAAGAATAGAATTAAATGTCATTTTTGTGTCGTTTGAATTTTCCTGTCGAGTAATAAACAAAACATGTAAGTTTTTAATTATTTCATGGGAAATAATTTACTTTTATTAATTTTGTTGTTGTTTTATGTTTAAAGGACGCATTCCAACTGGACAAACCGCGAACAAAAGGGAAAATTAAGTAAAATAATGGAAGAAATACCCGGAGGTAGCATTGGGTTTAAAGCATTCACTATCCTTCTACTCTGAACTTCTTCAGCACCAACTTCATTTTTTATAAATAACACAAATGCCATATTTTCATTGTTATTTAATTATTTTATATTTTTATCAAACAAATTTAAATTATTAAACAATAAACAAAACAATTACCAATAAACAAAGATTTCACTTTTTGGTTTTGACATTTCACAAACACTTCTCTTTTGTATTTGATACTTTAGTGTGACCAAGTGTATACGGAAAAAAAATACAAATTTAGAACGAGTCATGAACAACTTATTTTTTTTTAAGAATAGTTTCAAAACAGCTGAGTTGATACAAAAATGTAATGAATATGTATTTATTTATGGTTAAACTTTACTTTATAATAAAAAAATGTATTACTTATTTTGTTTCTTGATTTTTTATACAACATCTATAAAATGTTCAGAAACAAAAAAATGTAAAACGGTCATACTAATTCAAATAGAAACATGGTAAATGTCAAACAGCTGATACTGAAAATGAATCTTTTTTCAAGTTCATTTTATGCTATCTTTCGCAAATGAATGTTATTCGATCGAATCTCAAAATTAAGAAGGTTCATTCGACTATTCATGAGAATGTCAAAATAAGCACCATTAGAACTATGAACATTTTTCATTATCATTTTTTTATCAACAATTTCTTTTCAATGGGTCAGATAAATAAAAATATAAATTAAAATATTGATTTTAATTTGTTATTGTTATTTTGTTTTGTTATTTAAAGCTTAAAAAATTAAATTAATTTCTCTAACCTTTCTGGGTTTTTTTTTTTTTTTGATTTTGTCTTTAAAACTTCTTAACATGTGTTGGATCAAATAAGCTGTGATCCACTGTACTAATTCAATTGGTTTTAAAATGGTTAATTTGTTGTTATTTTGATTGGATGAGATTCTAATTTTGTATTTTCTCTTCAGGATCCCTTAACATTTAGAAAAAAATTGAATTCAAAGAGAAAAAGGAAAAAGAATTGGATGCCAGGCCAGTCGGTCGAAAAAACGGAATCGTAAAGAGCTCCTTAATTATTGCTTTTCTATCACAGATTTGGCAATTTGGAGGTGGAAACTCTGATTAGAGGAAATCAATGTATGTATGTATTTATTTGCAGACGGTCTCTTATGAAGTTCTTCTTAATTATTTGGTGGTTTATCCTTATTTGATAACTGAGATACATAGTCGATCTTAAATTTATTTTTTCTCAGTGTTAAAGAACTGGTTGGAAAATATAAAACAACCATTATGTGATAAGGTAGGTAATGGACACCATCATTAAATTGTGGCCATTTCTCTTATAAATATATTGAGGTATAACGGTTGGATATTACTTTTACAATAATATCTATGTAAATAATATTATTAAATTTATAAGTCGAAATTCAATACACTTTTTGGGCATTTTTGGTTTATTATGTTACCTAGTTTTTTTATTCGTTGAATATAATGGATAATGGTTTCTTCTTGAGATGTTCTTATTAGTCTTAAATTTCTAATTTAACATTAAATTTAAATGTAAAATTGAGACTGACACGGACGAGTGACAACCGATACACAAGTGAAAGTTAGATGTTATTTTATTAAGAAGGAAGTCAAAGGGGGGAAGAAAGCCTCCAGTGAATAAAATTGTACACAATTCTATAAGATAAATAATAAGTATACGCCCAAGTGCACTCTTATGAATGCTTGACAGTTTGGTACGGAAGAAGAACTAAAAATCGAAATGAACTTTGATCTGTTGACGTGCACAATTATAAAGCTAAATATAAAATTACCTGAAAAAATGACAGTTTTAGCTGCAAGAACATTCTTGTTTTTCTTATCTGTTTTGGACTGTCATCAAGATACAAGTACAGATGACTCATATCTTTTTTGTTTAATTATTGTTTATTGTATCATTGATTTCATTACTTAAGAGGTTAACAAAAAAGACGAACAATTGAGTTATTCTTATCTCTTTTCATAATTAAAAAGAAAATATTAGATTATAAAAAAGGGTGGATGCAGAGAATTACATATGTATATGTTTAAAAATTCTATGGTGTATACATTTAGACTTATAATCTAGTATTTTTATCTTAAAATTAGTTAATGACAATTTATAACCAATAAAAATAACATTTTAATTATAATGAGACCACTAGTGGCGACATAAAGAGAATTGCTGCCACTATGCACTGGAAAAAGTTCATCCCAAAGTCTAAATCGCTCCGTAAACGGACCATATCCCAGTTCCGATTTTGTATCGATATACATTGTATTTAAGTGAGTCTTATTCGTTGGCAGCCATTTTGTTTCGTTTATATTCTGTGGATACCTTCAAAAGAAATATAATATAAAATAAATGATGACAAAAATACAAAACTATTGTATTTGACTGTCTCCGAACAAATGTGTTTTTAAATCCGCAGACTCAGTTCGATGAGATGAGAAACACAAAATATAATTAATACATACCCATTATGCGCAAATGAAGAAATCATTCCGACCATTTGGTCCACCATAAACCATTCTGGATCATTTAACGTGAGTTTAAATGGATTCATTTCAACGCTTACAAAGTACATCATTTCATCACCATGCCCAACACCTGCAAAACAAAATTCATCATTGTCAAATTTCTTAAGCAATCTCCTATGGACTTGAGCCTACCTCTTGGCCTTCCCTCAGAGTCTAGGTAATTTCCAAATCTTCCATGATAATCAAACCGATAGTAAAAAACATCCACATATTTTCTTGATAGATCCACTAATCTGTGAACTCCATGTCCAATGAATGAGTCTGACAGGATTTCACCGAAATTCGTCAAATTCTGATCATAGATGGGCCTTTTGCCCAAATAGAAGCTGGTAAGTTTTGAGACTTTTTTGCTATCTTCCAAATCGTGCATAAAGAATTCGGATGCGTACTTTTCAAAGTTCAAACTTATATCATTGAGTAGACCAATGTTATTCTCTTCACCTAGAGAAATGCAGACGAAAATGCGACATTGAAGGTTTTTTAAAAATTGTTCAACCATCAAACTTACTGTACACCGCGTAGGTAAACTCGTCCTTGGTCAGGCCCGTGAGTATTGGCATTTTCGTGAAATTGCCCTGATCGAACAGCTCAGTTACTTTGGCTGGCATAAAGTTTTCATCGACTTGATAACCCCATTTCATATGGGGAAAACCATAGACCTCCCATGAACGACAGACCTTCATAATCGTCTCCCATGGCAGTTTTCTGAGGCAACTAAGAACATCTGGAGGATTGTACATGGGACATGAAGTCTCATGAGCCAATTTTCGCGACCATTTTACACTGTCGAGGACAATTTCACTTGTCGCCGAACCACTCATTGCGATGGCTCTATGAAATAAGCCCTTAGACAGTGGTGAGGCCATATGAAGAGTTACAGCCATCCCCCCTGCACTTGTGCCAATCAAAGTCACCGAGTCAGGGTTTCCTCCAAAGTTAGCGATATGATGATGGACCCATTGCAGAACCATCACTTGGTCCAAATAGGCATAGTTGCCAGGAGCTTCAGGCGAATTCAAGCTAAGGAAGCCGAATGGTCCGAGGCGATAGTTGAACGTCACAAAAACAACATCTGTGTCCAAAAGGTAGCGAGGTCCGAAACCACTCAAACTATGACCACTTCCGTAGGCATTCGATCCACCATGAATGTACACTATAACGGGGCTCTTTGAGCCCTTCAGCTTGCGAGTGTAAACATTTAAGAACAAGCAATCCTCGGAATGCTCCGAGGACTGACCGAGGACTTGGGGACACTTGAATCCATCCTTTGTGGCATCTAATTCATCAGCATCCCATTTCGTCAGAAACTTTGGAGCTCGAAAGCGTCTGTCGCCAATTGGTGCCTCAGCATATGGTATTCCCCGAAAGGCAAATATATCATGACCTCTTTCCGTTTTCAATACTGATCCTCGAACCTTGCCCAATTCCGTTTGGACTACCGGGTCTAATTGAGCCTGAACCCCGATAATACCGACTGCTACAAACCACAAGACATCTACGGATATAGACAACATTTTATGGCTAATTTAAGAAAATACTGAATCGAAAATAATTAATTTTGACTCTTTAATACACGAGCACAATATAAATACGATGAAGTAGATAAAGTTGGTCAGATGTTTGTTATCTGTTTTTGATTAATGGAATGAGTAACTTCTTTTGATAATTATTAATTGAATTTCTTTTATCTTCTTGTTCGATTTATTTTAAGCGATTAAGAAAGGGTTCGTTTTTGGTTAATGTCAGTTTTTCTTTCAATGATTGACTATGTTATATCTCATCGAAAATCACAGAATTTCTTTTATACTCGTACTGCTCTAGAAATAGCTTATTTCATTCATTAAGAATAGTTTTTTTTTTTTGCATATATATAGTTCTTATAATTCTGATATTCATAAGAAAATGCTGAAGTGCCGCAAGGCTACGTTTTGTCTTCGAATCTTATTTTCATCAAAGACATATTCTTCCCTAAGAACATTATAATAATATTCTTATTTCAAAAAAATCATCAAAAGTGACAAAAGTATCATAGTAAAGTGAATATTTGCATATATATATGTACTAGTATTTTGACAATTGAATACTATTGGTTACTTTGACAGCTGCTGACCTTTCAATTCTGCCTTAGTTTAAAGTGAATTGAAACTTTGCCATCATACTTGACAAAATTTCAATTCCATGTAGAAATAAATTTAATCTTCCAATTATATTCGCTCTATTAAATATAAATGAAATATATATTTTTTCCTTTTCTGTTAATATTCGTTTTCCAATCCATTGGGGTATTACAACATTAAGAAAACAACTTTTCATATAATAAAGTGAGCAAATCGAAATTCAATATAACTCAGTTAATAAATTGTATGAATTTTTATGCTATCTGAACACGAAAATCTTTGGAAGATATGTACGTGAAGTACATACATATAAATATATAAATAAATAAGGACCCATAAAAAGTAGGTTAAATATACAACCTTCCAAACATTAAATCCTTTAAATATAACACTCAATTCGTATTGTTATTTTTATATTTATACTGTATTTCCCTTTTCCAAAAAAAAAATAAAAAAATATTTCAAAGGATATTAGGTTTTGGATTCAATTTAACTTTGGGCTAAGATGCGGTCAGTGATTTTTTGCACACTTGATCCTTGGAGCTTATGGAAATGAAAAACAAAAAATAATGACTCGAAATGAAGAAACTAAACAAAAACAGGACTCAAGTGTTGAGTAAACAACAAAAGGAATTCAATAATGAAACAATGGTGTTTCACTCGACAGAGATATGGAAGAATTTTTTCCATTTTTACTGGCTGAGAAAAATCCATACATTTTCCCGAGAGGATAAGGCCGGGCACATAAGATTGTGTTTTCATATAGGAACCAAACACAGAAAGACTTTTCGCTTATATGGATTTGTTGTATTATAAGCTTTGTGTTCATGTAACAAAATAAGAGGCTGATGGGTGCGATCCACACTGACAGCTGCCCATTATAACTTGAAAACTTGACGTTTATTGAATAAATTGACAGTTATCAAGCGTTCCCTTGCAGTCTTCAAAGTTCAAACAAAACATGATTTTGTTAAATCTTGTGAATTTGTTAATTTTTGTAAAAACTCTATAATCGATTATATAACAATTTTATTAACAAAAAATTATCAGGCTAAGGAAATTTCTCGAGATATTGGTAGATTTTTTTGTAGTATTTTATTTTTTTGTAAATAAATTGTCAATTTGATATTTGTCAATCATTTATTGATAAATGCAGTATGTTGAAAATAAAATACATTTGAAGTCAGTGTTATTGCTTGTTGTGAAAATATTTGAGTAGAAAAACAACTTTTTACAGTTTTTGGTAAATTTTAGAATTAGTTTTTTATTTTTCGTAAAAAAAACTGTCAATTCGATATTTGTCAAAAATTTACCATATGGTATAAGTCGTTAGTTCCTCTCGTGATATTAGAATCATTTTTTACCAATTTTTGGTACTTTTTTGTTTTTGACAAAAAAACTGTCAACTGAATTTTGTCCTAAGTTTCACCAGATGTCAAAAACGTCATTTCACATAGTAGGGAATTGTTTTAAAGATACAGTGGACTCTCGCTAACTTGAACATACAATAACTTGAACATGCTATTTTCCCTGTTATATATATTTTGTAGCTTAAACAGTCAATTTTGAAGACTCTTTAACTTGAACTTTTCTATTGCTTACTTCACAAGTTGAACAATTAAGTCATTTGAACTTTTTTATTGTTGACAATAATTAAGACACTAGGAACGGGTGACGTTGCTATGGTACAAAGAATTGTAACATATAACGTAGTTATCGAATCAATTGATAAAGTAGTCAATTAAGTCTCTCAAAAGAACAAAACGTTCATAAAGGATTCACAGTTTTCCAGAACCTGAGAGAAAGAGCGCTGAAGAATGTTTTGTATAAAACTAAGCAACGATTTTTTTTTAAATGTTTGTTTAAATAAAATTGTGTTCTGTAACATTTATATAAATTAATAATCATAAATTGAATTTTTGATATTGTTTCCAGCAACATGAACAATCCAATAACTTGAACAGCCCTTGTTTCGTACGTGTTCAAGTTAGATTCCACTGTAATATCATTTTTCCTTCATTGCATTTTTAACAGCAAACTTTTTTTTCAGTTTTTCAATTTAAAAAAAATTACGGAACTATTTACAAATTTTTACCAAATTCGTATCACATCGTATTATTTAAAAACTAATTTATTTGAAGTCAAAAGCACTATCCGTTCCTGTGATATTTGCGACCAACCAAGATTTTCACTTTTTTTTTAAACTACTAGGTATATTGAAAAAACCAATTTACAAATTTTTTTAAAACTCTTTTCTGCATCTTTTAAAGTTATAACCTGTCGAACAAAATTTAATTGGAGTCGATATCTGTACTCGTTCTTGAGATACCGTGGATGAAAAACGCTACCTCGATCGTACGCTAGTACAAATGAGGAACGTACACGCACATACAGAAAGCTCTCTAAAAATTAAGGATATAGATTCTAGAGACCTTGAAACTACCGATTACAATAACTCCCTATGGGAAGTTAAAAATGTTAATATTAGTTTAGAAAAAAAGAACATTTAATACAAAATTTTCAGCACCTAAGGGTGTTGAAATTGAACTGAGTGAATTGTCCATAACTCGATGTAAAATTGGACTAACAGCAATGTTTAATCATTTTTATGAAAATCACAAAAAAACGTGATATATTTTATTTTATTTTGAAATTAGTTTTGACGACAGCACTGACAGTGAACTCGAGCAACCCGTGTGATGATTTATTATTTTTTCTCGCTTCCACTCATTAAATGCAAAGAATCGGTATCTCACTTTTTTATGTATTTTGTTGTACGTCAAATATACCAATTGTCAATTGTTAATTAAAATCGTAAATACTACTCTTTTTTAATTAAATGCATACACATGGAAGAAAGTATTGGCACACCTGTATCTTTGACAACTAAGTAATTTTTACAGAAAAAGAAAGAATCTGTTTTTAAAAATTTAGTGAAGAACAATAAATTTTAACTAATTTTAAAAGGAACATAAATAACACACATCATATTTTAATTTGGGTATTGATTTTAAGGGAAAAAAAGTATTCACACAAAGTAAGTAGTATTGTGTTGGTCAATGTTCTTCCAATCACCTGTAATCTTGTAGGACACAACAAGTTAAGATTGGTAATATGTACATGCTCTAAAAAAAATCGATGTACATCTGGTGTCCCTCAAGTTAGCCACCTGGGTCCACTTTTATTCATAATTTTCATCAATGATATCACCTCTGTTGTTAAATATTGCAAATGTTTGTTATGCGCTGAAGGTTATTTTTAAAAGTTTCGAGTTTGAATGACTGTCAACTTATTCAATACCTATGATCTGGATTCTCTATCTAATTGGTGTTGCACCAACGATCTTAAATTGAATATTAAGTAGTGCAATGCTATTTCTTTTTCCAAAAAAATCCCTCAGTTTTAAATTTAACTATGCAATTAATTCTGTACATATAGATAGGGTTACATGTTTGAAAGATTTAAGTGTGGTACTAGACTCCTCACTTTCTTTTAAAAGCCATTTCGATTATTTTGTCCCTAAGGCCAACTCGTTGGGAGGTTTCATAAAACGAAATGGAAAAGATTTCAGAGACCCCCATGCCTTATTATTTTTGTTTATATCTCTTGTCAGATAACTTTTGGAATATGCAGACGTTATATGGAGCCCAATATATAGTGTTCATTTTGATCGCATTGAAAAAATTCAAAGACGATTCACTAAATTATATATTTTAAAAAATGCGCTGGAAATTTTGTCCTGGGTATGAGGCTAAATGCCAATTACATGGAATAAAATCCCTAAAATCAAGGCGTAAGATCCATGGTGTAAAGCTGATCAGAGACTTGCTATGCTACCATATCAAATGCCTACCGCTTCTTGCTTTGATTCTTACGAGTATACATATATCGATATTAAGCGACATTTCTGAAATTGTTCAGGAAACGAACAAAACTTCTCATTTAGTTATTTTTTTGAGTATTTTATTGGAAGGCACAGATTTGGAAAGGGATTTTCAGAATACAAATTTTGACATCATTGCAAAACCGAAATTTTAATTATATAAGAAGTTTTTGTCGCTTAGTACATTTTCGTGGTCAAGACATTGGCGCTAGACACAAGTTATATGGCGCATAAATACTACAATGGTCACAAAAAATAATCGTATGAAATAAATTGTGTCGCTTAGTTCATTTTTATTATTTATCATTAACAATAAAATAAATAAAAATCTATATAAAAATTAACATAACATTAATTTAAAAAACGAAAATTCAAAAAGGACACTTAATTATTAGTTGTATACAAATATAAATAATAATAAATAAAATATAATACATACAAATCTATATTTAAAGTCCTAAAAATTTAAATTATCTGGAGTGTTATAAGCGACAAAAATGGATGAAGTTTTATTCGGACGAGTGTACTAAGTTACAATTTTGGTTAAACTATGCGACATCTAACAAAAATTTTTTGGGGAAGTTTGGTTGCTTAAGACAAAAAGATTTTTAAAAATGTCGTTTAGCATAATTTTACTGGCGGATAATACAAATTTCAGAGAACAACCTTATTCCAGTGAGAATACTTGGCGGTTGCTAGAATTTTATTTTCTCTCTAATTTCTTTTGTATATATAATATGGCAGCGAAACTCAAGCCAACATGTGGCGCTTAAATTCTAGTATAGTTCCATATAAAAAAGTGATTTTTGATAAAAATGTCGCTTAATACATTCTTACGGGAAGGTATCGATATGTATGTTCCTGATAGATGAATGAATGATTTATTTTATTTCAGCAAACTCATAAAACTAATTATGGTAACAATAAAACGTTATCTACTGCTCATTTTAATGAAGTGTCCTCCAATATTGCTTTTTTAATATAAATTCAAATTTAAAACTGAAGTAACGGGTGATTTTTTAGCTGGTTTGGTTTTGGCAACACTGGTTTTGACAGCTGACGTGTGTTTAGTACCTTTTGTCACTGTCAAACAGCTTCAGTTTGGTTTGCAATTTAACCATGGATTGTCTTACAAATGAACAACGCTTGCAAATTATTGAAATTTATTATCAAAATTCGTGCTCGGTTCGAAATGTTCATCGCGCGCTGCTTATCGAAAAATTGTGTTCAGCGATGAGGCTCATTTTTGGTTGAATGGGTACGTAAATAAGCAAAATTGCCGCATTTGGAGTGAAGATCAGCCTTGCAACAGCTACCAATGCATCCCGAAAAAGCCACTGTTTGGTGCGGTTTATGGGCCGGCGGCATTATTGGGACATATTTCTTCAAAGATTATGACATCGACATTTTTAAGACAAAGAGAATCTAAAAGACCTCTGCGTTAAAGTGTATGTTGAAGGGGACAGTTATAGCATCATTGGTTTTCATCATTGAAACCAATCATTGGAATTTTTTTGACAAGTTGGTTATAGCTATTATCATTGAAAAATATGTCATTGAAAATATCTATCATTGAAATAAAAAAAAACACTCTGTTTTGTACACCACCTCTACAGTTTGGAAAAAAGAACAAATTAGAATTCAAACAACCGTGTAAATGATAGATTTATTTAAATTTCTTTTAAACACTACATACGTATAACTGCACAGTTTAAAAGAAAACAAAAAATTAACAAACATTTTCCAAGAATTTGAAGTTAGAGTTGATCTTTGAAAGAAAAACTGACAGGTGGGAATACAACGAGAATGGAATGCTTTCATTGGAACGATTTTGTTCCAAAACGAATCAGCTGTTCATTGAAAACGATTTCATCATTGAAAAATTAAAAGTTAACTTACAGAAAAATTATGGGTTAAAATTAATTTTTTTTTTTCACTTAAAAAAAATCTCCAAGTCATTAGCTTCATTTTGATACCTCCAATGACAAATTTGACTTTCTCTATGCTTTTAATAGCGAAATAAAATTTTCAATGATGAAAACCAATGATAGCTATAACTGGCCCCTAAGAGTATTAAAAACCAAGTGTACCACCGACAGAATATTTTGAAGAATAAATTCGTTTTTGAAATAAAAAACAATTGTCTATTTAAATTGCGTAAAAATAACCGTCTGTCATAAAAATCTCATACAACTAAAATCCGTTATAATTTGCATAATTTTTTGTATCATACAATTTGCAGTGTACTACGAGGTTTTTTGTGCACTAGTGTAAAAAATATAGTTTCAACCAGAACCAGGCGATGTCGACCTGCGGCTAAAGTCCATTTTTCTTCTTCAAAAAATAGTTCAGCTTTCAGTTGACCTTGTCATAGGACTATCTCTTGGATGCGAGAAGGATTTCAAACAGTCATTAAAATCGGTAAAAAAAATATCATTGATTTATGAATCGTTAGGATAATTTAGATTATTTACGAAATTGATACAATAGAAGATTAAATAACCGCGACTTATTGAATTGATATCACAAGATTAAATTTATGTCTGATGACGAATGATTATATTGATGTTCAGATAGCTGAAATCCAGCGATATACATACATACATACATATAACAAGGGATTATAAATTAAAATCTAATTTATTCTTTATTTCTTTTCATTTTTGTTTATGACAAATTTATTTTAGATGCGAATGCGAATGAAAATGAGAACAACAATCATCATTATAATCATTAGTCCCAGAAGCAAACAATATGTCCTTGTGGTGCAATTTATTCTTTCTTTTTTTTTTATTTAAATAATCAGGACATACATATCTACAAGCAAATATATACAATGATTCTTTAAAATACTTTTTTTTTTCTATTTTATTGTCTCTTAATGTAACTGGAAACAAAGCAATTCGGACGGTCTGTAGTTGTCCTGGTAAGGAAGATGAACATTGGACCTCAAGGTTTGTTGTTTTGTTTTTATTATCTACTATTTTGTAATAAAATTAAAATTTACATATTTCAATTTGGGAAAGGTGTATTCCCAAAATTGTGTGTTTAAAGTTTAATTTTAAATTTATTTCAAACAAGATTTCAAATGATTACATAAATCCTGTTTACAAAAAGTGGAAATGTTTTAAATGGTACTAAATACAATAAAATTGAAAAAAAAAACCCTCATCCGCAGCAATATGCGTGTTGAGACCGTAAAAATTATTGGCTAAGAGAGTCCTCTGATTTAAAATTCTACTAAAATAGATCCAAAATTTTGAATTTGATGAATTTAAAAAACAATAATATATTTCAACTAATTAAGTTTTTTCTTTTTTATTTGTCTGCTTCCTTGATCAGAGTAGATTTTTCATATAAAAATTTTAAAGTTTCAATTTTTTCAATTCCTGTCAAATAAATCTAACCAATTGGTAAGTATTTAGGTAATAGCCTTATGAAATTATACTTCGCCATACAATCAAAAAAGCAACCAACTAGAACTTTTGTATTTTTTTACTTTTCACACTAAAAGAACACATTGCCAAGTGAACTTTCAATCAAAAGAACATAACTTTGTTAACTTAACTTAAATGATAATAAAAAATTGTCAAAGGCAAAAAAAAACATTTAAAAAACTATCATTTTAATTTGTACAAATGAGTACCAGAGCAGGCGATGCTTTCATTTTATGTCCTGATGCACCTTTCCTCTTCAAGTTCTATGCACGTTTGAAAGACACAATTAAAATGACAAAGTAAATTTCATTTGAGCAACTTTCTTTCAAAAAAACACAACATAAAAGCAAAAAATCCAGGGATAGAGTCCAGGATGTACGAGTATATTATACCCGATGAAATACATTTCAATCCATTGTACATTTTTACGGGTTTTTGTGTTCGTATACTTTTCTTCTCCATCCTGGTGCGCTGCGCTTATCCTTTGCACATTGTACATTGCCATCATCAATAATACTGGGAATAATAACAAACGAATAAGTACCCTTTAATTAAATAATATTTCAAATTGCTTTCTTCCGGACGGTTTGCGGAAATTGTTCTCTCTGTTCCTCTGGAAAACAAAAGTCCATTTCATTTTTATTTTGTTCGTTCACTTGTCGTTTTTTCTTTTGGTCCTTCTTGTTCGGAGTTGTGATGTTCTGAAGCTCCTTTTCATCCACTTTTCATGATGACAGCCACATACATATATAGTTCCAAGGATACGAATATAACAGGTGCGGAAAAAGAAGGGTGGGAGTTGAGATGAATCGCATATGAAAAAACGTCTTTGAAAAAATATCATCATCCTAATGATTGAAAAAAAAATACTCTTATTGATAACTTTTGTACCATTTGTGAATTGTGGGGGGGTTCCATTACCCCTGAAAATAATTATAACCCATTTAATTATGGCGCAATGCGGGTAAAATATATATGTATTAATTTTTCATAAAATAAATCAAAGTTAAAACTAATAACATACTTCTAAAATCGCAGCCTCCCGCCGCTTCTCGCCCCTTTGGTATAAATTTGCCCAAATCCGCACCTGCAAACCTATATACGAGCAACAGCAGTTGCATTGGAAAACAATGTCCGATTGGCGATGGCGATGAAAAACGATGCAATTATAATTGTGAACCGACTTAAATGATTGTTCTGGACATGGGTAGATGATAGAGGTTCTTAGTGCAGTATTTACAAATGAATTGTTGCCAGATATGAAAACCCAACAACCATCTCCCCCCCACCCAACACAAGACTGAAAGGAAGAATTTCTTTAATATAAAACACACATCCATACAGACATACACATACTGACAAGAAAATTGGTTTAAAAAGAACCAAATTTCAAGCAATCCGAAAATAAAAATCCATCATATACTCGTACTTGTATGTATGTATGTTTTTCGAGGATTTACTCGTACTCGTGTCCCAGGGAAGCCGCATATATAAATATCATATCCTCCACTTATGTATCTACCTTTTTATAGCAAGAGATGGCTGACAGAGAGATGGAGTATCGCACAGTGGGTCAGCAGTCGGAAGAAAATAAAAAATGCATTCACTTCGAAGAAATGAATTTCCGCAAAAAGTATTTCCGTTTCAGAAAAAAAAAAAAAAATTAAATA
The DNA here is from genome assembly GCA_905146935.1 of Scaeva pyrastri. Classification (NCBI taxonomy): domain Eukaryota; kingdom Metazoa; phylum Arthropoda; class Insecta; order Diptera; family Syrphidae; genus Scaeva; species Scaeva pyrastri. Next base: position 51,457,579 of record LR989927.1, read on the forward strand.
ATGTAACTGTGATAAATGTAATAAATTTTTTATAATAGGGAACGTTTTTACTGTCAGTATTAAGCTTATAGATACGTTAGGTTAGGCTAAGATGGCTGCTGGTCAAAAGAAAGAAAGCCAGCACACTTAGATTAATAAAATGGTCCATTTTGACACCACTTAGATCATTTGATCCTCCTACTCGTTGAACCATTTGGGGCTAACAATAAAGCGTTTGAGATAATAGATTACTTAGTTACTAAGAAATAAACATTTTTGACACTCAGCTAAATTAAAAATCCATGATGCGGCTTCAAGATGAATTATGCTGGTACTATGCACAAGAGTGGGGCTACAAGGTGTAGGCCCAATAGAGAAGCTACAACCAAATTATGTATTACATTTAGAAACGGGATTTCCAAAATCGTTCCTGATGACAAGCCTTAAACTGCATTTTTCATTTATATCCAGAGTCATGGAGCTACTATTATTCGTAAGAACACCTACTGGCCCAATGAATGGAGGGTGTTTTTTTCGGAAGCGTCAATTCAATGCCCCTTCACACAAAAACATTGGAATATATTCATAAGCAAAGCGAAGCATTCACAGTTCCATGATGATTACTGCAATTTATCCTACGCTGAGGTCTCCAACTACTTTTTGGATTCGAATCCACAAGAGATGATTAGGCTCATTCTCAAAGCACGGGCACGGGCCTTCCAAAATGACACCACTGGATTATATACGATGTGTAACCTCGACGACGCAACCGAGAATACATAACACTTTGTTGGAGTTTGTCCCATATTCAGGGGATACAGGAAGCAATTTCTCGGAAGCCATCATTTAACCAGAACTCAGTTCCTAGATTGTTTAAATGGTCAAAACTATTGTAAATATTGACATCAAATAATGAATGAATGTTTTTAAATATAATTTATATACCTTTTTTAACCTGACAGGAAACTTATATTAGTTAATGTCAAATTAATTTTAAAACCAGCAAAACTGTTCTTATATTTATAATGACATGAATTATGGAAATACAAATTATTTACTACTACTACTACTTCTTCTACTAAACCGTTTGAGATTGTTAATGTCCGAGTACTCGATTTTTAGAGGCGTTCGACACCATAAGCTGGGTAATAAGGCGAAATTTAGATATGCTTTTTGATTTTGACGAAACTAGACAAACAAAAATCTAGTTAATTGTTGTCTCGAAATTTGTCCAAATTTAGAATATTCAAGGTCCCACTGTGAACATAAATATACAAGAATAGATAACTAAACGATTTATCATTAAGCGAGCTAAGTTTGTAAAGGCTAAGTCATCGTGATGGTGGCGGTTGTGATGGTTTCTGGTCTTGGTCTTCTTCTTCTTCTTCCACATCGTTGGAGGTCAAACTTAAAAAGACACCAGAAGCTGCTCAAACTTGTTATCCTTAAACCGAAAATGGTCAAGTTCAAAAACAAGTTCATCTAAGAGTATCTATGAGAATCTGTACAGTACAGATATTGGTATAAAGTAGGAGTGGTTTAGATCTCTGTGGTACATATATACATGTGTGTACATATACATATGTATGTAGGTACATATCTTTATTTGTGTTTGAATAAAAGTATAAATGTTCAACATAGAAACCAGAATGTGTGCCAAAGGTTTTTCCTTCTCCACATATGCACAAATGTAGAAACCCTATCCACACACACCTAAACGAATGTAAACTTTACTCTACAGAAGCTGTTTAAGATGAATTGTTGTAATAAATTTTATTGGGCATTTGAAGTACAATTTTCGAAAATATCCTCTTGATTGTGACACTCTCACTCTCGTCCAACGTTTTGCTGCTGCTGCTGCCAACAATGTGTGTGTTTCATTTAAGTGGAATTTAAATTGCTTTCACTTGACTTACATACATACGAACATTTAGTAGACAAATAAATAAAAAAATAAAATTGACTTAAGAAAAAAGTCAAATTGATGATGTGGTTAACTGAAATTCTTCGCTCGAAAATATAATATAAAAGTGATAAACGTTTATAGGGAATAGACTAATAGCTGCAACAACAGCACTCAAGCTAGTCAATCATGGTTGTCATTTTTGGGTGTTGTGTAGGACTTGTCACTTACATAAGACACAGTAGGAGTGTTAAGAAAATAAGAAAGAAGACACTGGTGGTCATATTAATTTTGATGTACTATGATCTAAGTGGCGCCCGAATAGCGACTGAATGTGCAAAATAAGTTCTACTTAATTGCACTTTATTATTTCAAAGCCAAAATAAATAAAAATATTAATACACTCAAAAACTAAAAATAAAAAAAAAAATTAATTGGCGCCCGAGCCCGACCAACAGTTTAAAATAATTTTCAATTTTTTGTTTGGATGTGTATTACCTAATACATAAGGAAATAAGTTCAAAGTTTAATTGCAATTATAAACATTTAAATGCAAAAGGTCAAACCTAAGAGAAGGGTAAATATTTCAATTCCTGAAGCAAAATAATTCTCAAAAATAAAGTAAAATTGTATAAAAATATAAAAAAAAACTGAAATTATTTTAAACTTCCCAAACACAAACAATAAAATGTATATTTAATCTGGAGTATAATTAAAACAAACTGCTGAATAATTAATAACCAAAAAAATCCGGCAATTCTGGAAAACCTAATTACCAACGAAAACAAAACAAAACAAAAGAAAAAAGAAATATGAAAAACTTTCACTTCGCGTTCATTAATTCTCTCGAAGGAATATAAATCCATTAAGTTGTGCATTTTGTGGTTCGTTAATGTATAATATCTTTCCGGACCTATTAATAGCTGCAAATAACTAACTGTTTTTATATATAGACTTTATTCCAAGGCGTCACGTTTATATTATGACTTCCACAGAGAATTTACTTCCCAACCACAGCCAACCAAAATCAACATAAACCGACAACTAAAAGTGTTAATCCCTCCTCGACCTTCTACTTCTTTCCTGCCTCCGTGCGTCCGCCTGACTGAACTTGGACTGGATACTGGACTCAACTAGACACGGGTTAATGTTGGGATAAATGATTTTCCGATTTCATTATTGCATAATAGGTAAGCATATAATTTTTTTTTCGAGCTCTCCCTGTTGGTTCTGGATTCTAAATGAGAAGGGGAAGACTGCTAACGTGTGTCCTTTTGAATAGGTTCCACAGTTTGTTGGTCGGACTTGGACTCGGACTCCTACAGCGCGGCGACATGGACTCGGACCGAGTGTGTTATACCAACGACCACCAGGCCCGCCTTAAATACATTAAATGTAACATGAAACGGCAAATTTGATCGCATGTAATGAGCTTTTAATGATACAACAAGACACGTACTCGTACCTCCATGGATGTCCTCGGTACTCCCGGTATGCTACCAATATTCATCTTGTGTTTTGTCTAGGGGCTGGCTCGTAGCTAGTCGGTTAGAGAAAAGGATGATTTCGTGTCTGCCGTCCTTCGGCACAATATATCGTACAAAACATCAAACATGCGGAAATGTAGCTAAACGGAAACCGAGAAAAAGTTTTACGATTAGAATATTGTGCAATATCCAAAGGATAATAATAATACATAATAATATGATGATGCAAAAGGACATGAGATAATTTTTCCTCATTTCCGTTTATGGTGCACTTATAGTTTGTTGAATGTATGCCCCTTGTGTGTGTGTGGGAGTGTACACCCTTTATGTGTACTTCATACTTAAACGTTTTATGGCAACATTTTATAACAATTTTAAGACGTTTTTTTTTTTGCATTTTCACCACGACGACGCACGACAGAACGACTGACACGAAAATGATAATAACATAATTTATTAAGTATTTAATATTAAATGGGCTCAATTTTATATATTTTTTGTTGTCTGTAATTTTTCGTAATAAAAGTGCTTGAATTGAAATCATAAATCATGAATTGTGGTGAATTTAACTCGTTTTTTTTTGAGGATCAGAGAAATCCTTTTTCAGGGATATTTTTTGTTTTGTGTTTGTTTGAAGTTGACAATAATAATAATATGATGGGTCTGGGATTCGTGCTTTTTTTTTGGGAACAGGCCAACGACGACGCACGAGATAATAAATCAAAGTATTTGGGTTTTCATTGGGTCACATGGGCTTTGAATATTTTTCTTTATTTTATTTTATTTTATTTGATTTTGCCTTTGATTTGTTTTTATGTAAGAGTATGTATGTATATCCCAAGTGAATGGATACATTTTTAATATTTAAATTTGGCTTCGATATAAAAGTGCGAAGAAAAGGAAAGAAAAAATGTATTTTATCAAACATGAAATTTAAAATATAAACTACAAAGAAAAATAATTGCAGTCTCAGTCGGTAAAATATCATCAAATTCCGAAATAATGATTTAAAAAAATAATTTCTTATGATAAGAAGGTTTAAATAAATTGCATGAATGTTACGAATCCAATTAAAAAAGGTCGAAACCATATTTTACCAATGTTAACCAAGGTCAAATAAATCAAATTCTTCCCATCATTTAATTTAAAAAGATTACAAACTCGTAGGTATGTACAAATGTTCAATATTTAAATCATATCATCTGCTTGTGTCATGTAAGTACGTCTTCATAATATGGCTTTTTAAATTTTAAGTCTCAGTTGTATTTATGAACATCATACGAATTTGTAAAATAAACTTAAACTTAATAAATATTTGATGGATCTTTTGTCTCTGTGTCACAATAAAAACAAAAAATGAGAAAAAATGATTTCCCAATCGGTCGTTGGTGTTTTTTTTGTTGTCTGCATTGATAACTTGAAGGAAAAAAAAAAGATCTCATCATGTGACTTTAATTTATTCTGCCATCAACATGAATATTCCCAAAATGTTTCCTTCGCCTCCGGAATCCCTTTCTCACCGAGTTTATCTGTCTTTATAACAAATTGTCTGCCTGTCAGGTAAATAAGAACCAAAGAACAAGTTAAAAATCGAAGAAAGAAAAACAAGTAATTGATTTGGATGAAATTGATATTTCCATCAATTCCAACAAACGACCCAATCCGATGAATAATTCCTAGAACGTAACTTCAAACAATTGACCAAAAGATAATAAAACAAGACGTACAAAATTTCAAAGATAAAATTCAGCAAACCAAATCATTATCTCTTGTACATTACAAGAATTGTCCTACTTTTTCTTTTATGGGTCCCGGTGGCGTATACGTAATATTTTTTTTTTTTCATTTTCATTTTTATTTTGTGTCATTGTTATTCTCATTGCGATGAGAAAAACCAAAACTACATACTTAAAAGCTGGAGAAGACATTATATTTTTATTTTTATTGCTTTCCTTGGTCTCGTGAGATTGTAATTACATAGCGGGTCTTGCAGATAGACGGAATATATACATATGTACGTATATGTATGTCTCTATGGTATGTGTAAGTAGTATCTACGTTTGTCCTTTTTATTTTTGTACAATCCAACATTTTAATTACCTTGCGAAGCATACATTTCGACAATTCAACACACAATCTGAATACAAAAACGCCTTAAATTAAAATCCCATTACATTTTTTGTCCATATACATACATATATCCTTCTTAATAACACGCATCCTTGCAAAAATACCTTCATATAAATAAATTAAAAAACTCTCGAGGTTTTTTATGTGATTGTGTTTTTTTTTTTCTTTGATTGTATGAAATATAATGTAGATTTTTTTTTCTCTCACAATTGGGTAAACGACAACAAGGACCAAAAATTAAGTTAAACATATCGCACAATATACGAGCACATACATACATATGTAGAAACGTATACAAAAGCATGTGAAAGCAACCAATTGCCAGGATAAAAATCATCTGTCAGGAGTAATTCTATGCTAAGCTTATTATTGTGTTTATATACAAACACACAGTCGTACATACAAACACAAACACTTGTGAATATTTATTTAAGGTAGAAAGAAATTTCTGTGTACTCGTATTTATGTCCTTGCTTAAATATTCTTTAGCATACATACATATGTATGCAGGCAGTACGACCCTCATACAGTGGAAGAGAGTTTATAAAATTAATCTATAAGCAAAGTTTCAAAAAAAGGAACACAAAATAAGGGAAATATTATGGTTTTGCAGTAATTTTAGTTTATGTCGGAATGTATTTCCTGTTTTTTTTTTTTTTTTTTTTTTTTGTTAAGGGGTAACTCTGTTTTGAATAAATTGGAAACTTAAGCAAAGGCGTACACATTTAGGTACATAGGAGCAGGTGGTATTTAAATGTCCCTAATCTGATTAAATGATATTAGTAAGGAGTAAGGCGTTTTTGACATTTCTATTTTTGTGTATATTGTCTGAGTGTGGAAAAGGGGAATATGTAAAAAGCAAATACAAATATTAGCCCAATTTATACTAATAAATTAAAAAAGGAAAAAGGAAACAAAAACCTGTCCAAATATAAAAATTGGACCTACCTTATTTTATTATTTTCAGAACAATTTAAGGTATTAAGAAACATGACTTTTGAAATAAAGCTTTTCACCATGACTTAGGTAATTGAAAGTAGATACTCTATTGATAAAAAAAAAAAACGGATGGAGTTGATTTTCTCTGGCTGATTATAGGTGAAATTTGAGCAAAAGGACAGATCCCGGTTCAGGAACTTGAATTTAATAAGTACGAGTATCAAAAACTTGAATTTACTTTGTAATCAAGTACGAAACTAATTCATTATCTTACAAGTAAACCTATGTAAATAAAACAGGATCTTCGAAATGTAAATACATACATTTGTACCCCTATAACTTTGGAACGACTGCACCAAATTCGATGATTCTTGGTTTTATGTATCGGTTATTGTTAGGACATGGTCTGTGTAATATAATAATAACAAAAAATTAGCACACCGTGGCTCATTTTTGTCTTTGCACTATTGAACACTGTTTTATGTCCAAGAATAAAAAATATACATATAAGAAAAATGTTTTTCCTTTAATATTTTAAATCGAAATGATGCTTTCGAAATTATCAGCTTTATTACGGTTGTCAAAGATCAATTAATTGACAATTGAAATATTTTGTCAATCAATTGATACATCGGTATTATGAACCCGAGTTGATCATTTTTTGATCCATTGTGAACAAAGATCAAAAATCTATTGTGAATAGTGCCTATTTACTTAAGACAGTTGCAAATTTTAGTATGTTTGGGATGGATCGTTGCCTTTTCGTTGGCTTTAACTTGTCGTTGATATCTAAAAATACATTAAGGAAGGCTTCTTTCGAAAGTCCAAAGTTATGAATAAATCTAGAAGCGAGCGAAATTAGTTTTTATAATGTAATTAAAAAAGATCTTTTATCTACATACATATTGTTCAGCCACATCCATCGGATTTGAAGCATCGCGTAATTTTCTTCGAATTTTTGCTTGCTCCAAAGTATTTTCGTCTTCAATTTCATTTTCACCGAAAAATAGTTCTATAGTTGACATGCTTTTAGATTTCGCGATCCGTAAAATATTTTATCAACAAGGAATTTGTGATTGACTGAAAATTTGATAATCAACAAACATTTTGACAACCATAATACCAAGACTATAAATTTAAATCATTCACAATAGATTAATTTCTGAAGGGCGTTCACAGTTTATCAAAAATTTTGATTTTTAACAACGATAATACCGATTCATTAATTTTATTGATAAATATCAAATATCGTATTGATCTTTGACAACCGTAATAAGGGTGTAAAAGTCTTAAAAAATTTGATGAATAGTGTCGAATTTCGAAGCGTGTTTTTCACCGCCACCGTATTTTTTGAACTACTGAACTGACAGTTGATAGTCATAGTTGACATTAAACTTCAATATTTATTATTATATCGATAAGAAAATACAAAAAGTGTATTCCTGGAAGTATGATCAAGACATAGGGTTGCTTTGCACTTTCCAAATCTGAATTTATGAATTGAAATACATATGTTATCATATAATCCTGCTTATTTATCTATGAGCATTTAGACTTGCCAAATAGCAGTGTTTACAAAACAAACATAACATTGAAGTTTAGAATGGAAGAATTGAATTTTTGACAAAAAGGCCACATTACCTGAATCCATCGTTTCTCGATAGAGTTGTTAAAATTTGTAAGATTGTAGGCGGTAATCTCTCGATCTTCTGAATCGATTTTGAAAATTCTTTTACCAATAGAAAGCAAAGTAATTTTTGAGTAACATAGGCTTAATATTGGTGATAAATTGGATATGGAATGAACCAGAAAATAGTGCTTGAAGTTTGTGTTTAAGAGAAATACAAGGGTAAACATATTCAAAAAATTTAGGTCTATTTATGCTGGTCTGTAGCTGGTTTCTTCATGCCATCTATTCTGTCGAGGCTATTATTATTATGCAAACAGAAAATCAATTGCGTTTCCAGATTTGTAAAAATCATTAATCGACTTAAGTGTAAAAATTACGCTCATTAGAACCTGGATATGAAGATTTAAAGCACCTTTCAATCACACAATTTAAAAAACAGGGCAGAACAATGCAGGGTCAGCTAGTTTCAGATAAAGAATCAGCATATCTTCCAGCACACTTAATTCTTAATTAATCTAACAAATTTGTTGCAATAAAGGAACAAAATTTAAGTAAAAAGACAAAAATTCATAACATCATTCACAATGAAATATGAATCAAACACATTTTCTTCAATCACAAGTAAAACATAGTTATGAACATACATATGTATGAGTACAAGTAAAGGATTTCTTAAAGTCGTTTCTTGGCGTGTCATGATGTGCTATCAATTCCAAGAAGTATTACTTACATCTGTGTCACGAGTAATCCATTAAGAGTTTTGTGTCATTTAATGTAACATTATATTTTCTACATACATACATACATATATACACTCGTATGTATGTTATATTTTATAAATAAAAGCTCTGTTTATTAGAGTGAATTTTGATTGACAAGCATACAAACATTTACATACACTCGTTTTCTAATATACTTGCATTATACATATGTAAATAAATTTGATGTGACAAGTTGTTTGGCATGAATTTATACATTTTACTTTTTGTATAAATTTCGTTGATAAAATAAACTTAATATTTGCATACATATATAAATGTACGTGTACATGTTTTATAAATGAAATTAAACCTTATGGCTGGATCTTATGAACTTGCTGTTTTTTGTTGTCTAAAATGTGCGAATTCCTAAATTTTTATTTGCCTTCTTTTAAATAAAAATAAATTTCAATTTGATATTTGACTAAGAATTGAAAAATTGACCTTTAAAGAACTTTTCTCTTCCATTGCATTTATCTAACAATTTTCATCTTCAAAATGGGTCCACAAATCGAATCGAATGAAAAATTTAAGTTAACATCCAGATCAGCAGCATCGTTGAGGAAATTTTTTTATTTTATTTTTAGTGTTGAAAAAAAAAAAAAAATCGAAAAGGAAGTTGTTACATTTAAATTATTCATTTTTGTAATCGGGCTTAAGAGCAGACGACCATAAGGGCAAGTGTTCCGTTTCGTACGTTTTTCCTCATGAGTTCACAAGAAAAATACAAAAAGAAAAAATATATTCAAAGTCGTCACATTATCGTATCGTAGTTTCATTCTCTTAGTTTTTTTTTTAGAAAATACAATTTAAAAAAAAATATATAACATGTGTAAGTATGTATGTATGTATGATATGTAGTTCAGAAAAGTCTCGGTGGAAAAAGTATTTTTTGTTTTGGCTTGGTTTTTCTTTCTGGTATGTTTGTATGTATGTACCTGCAACAGAACTAAAATTGTGTCAGTTGGTTATATTTTGAGTTCCTTAAAAAAGTTATTTTCAAAACTCGTGTATTGAATTTATAATACACATCACTAGTATCAAGCGTCTAACAAAAAATATATACCATCCGGTAGGGGAGCTAAAAGGACTAGACTACAATCTAACTGTCATATATCTTTCATCGTTATCACTACTTCACTATATGACTACCCACCCACCAGACGAAGATCCACCGAATTGTATGTGATGGAAATCCTTTTTTTCGCACCTGTATGAAGGTTTTTATTAAAGGGTATTTTTACTCTCACGTCTAACCGTAGAACAGTGGGGCTTATAAGTATAAATTCTTGTTCAAAGATTTAATGGAAAAAGTTAACAAACGTGTTAAATGTTATATGATATAGAGCTTGCAAAGTAAAAACTAAGTGAAATATCAATGAAAATGATGAAATGATTTCACTTTAAAATAAAAGACGTGAGCGTGCCACAATATTCCACATAGTAATTTTTTTTTTAATTCAAATCGTGTTTTATAATTCTAGGCTTAAATTTCATTCGAATAAATGTTAAAAAACAATATACAATTCTTCGTGTAGGGATTTTTATGAATATTTAAATTTTTCTGTAAATATCCACATAAATTTCTTTTTTATGTTTTCGTTATGCTAAACATATTATGAATGGGATAAAAAAAATAGTTTTTGATTTATTAAGACTAGCAGCTCGTCTTGGCACCTCACGGGATGGATAAATAATGAAAGAAAAGCACGGTTTTGAGTTGAGGCAAAATTCTCTTTATTTCTACCTAACATCTCTGTGCTAAATTTCATCCAGATCCGTTCTGGTGTTATTGAGCAACAAACATCCATCCATTCAAATCTTCCAATGTCCAACTTGCACATATTTTTGGATGTACGTCACATTTAACTTATTCTGGGATTCCTTTGAAAAGTACTTAATTTCATAAAAGAGAAACACAAATGTTCTCTTCCTCTCGTATCTCTTAAGAAAATCATGCTTATGGAAGAGAAATTAAAATGTATTCTCCCCTAACCAAATCAACACGTTACATCGTTTTCGTTCCTCGTTCGTTACTAAGTAGTTAGTTCCTGCTATGTCCACGGGGAAGTGGGTGATGGAATCGGAATAGTGACTTCTGTCACATTGCACCGAAGTGTGAGTCTGGTCGGTGAGTTCGATTTTCAACAAGTCAACTCAACACACCACCAAACCACACCGACTACCTGTCCAGTGCAGTGGGGAAAAACATCGCATTTCAACTTTAAGACACAAAAAAAAAATAACATAGAAAATTCTCTTTGACTGGAAAAAACACAACAAGAGCAGGTGCGTGTTTTGCGCATTTTCCTCTAGAAGAGCTGTGTTTTTTTTTCTATCATACCGATACCATGCTCCATATTTTCCCGGACCAGACACAGACACCAGAACAGAGCAGAAATTTACGGTATTTTATGTATGGAATATTTTCGCGGAGAATCAGTTTCATCTGAGACGCGCACGATAACGGTCGATAAAATAGAAATAAATACAAATTCGATGTAAGAAAAAAATTGGAAAATTGCGGTTTTTGTTTTTTACTCTTCTCTTACTCAGCCAAAGTTGAGAATAAATAATAATTGTGAAAGAAAATTTAATTAATTTCCCAAAGCAAATCAAGAAAAAGTTTTAAATCACTTGAATTGAGATAAATCTTTGTGCTCCTTTCATCTCTCTCGGTGAATGTCCTGTTTTAGTTATTTTTCTTCCGATATAGTGCTACTGCATACTTTTTCCAGAGTGAAATATATTTTTCTGTGTGACCTATAAAAAAAAAAACGGAAACGGAACCAAAGAGAGCGCGTAAAAAATTCACATACGAGCCCGAGTATATTGTTCTTTTTATACGAATATATCCTTATGTACCATTGTGAAGAATTGTGAATTCTATACATATACGTCAAAATAATACGACAACAACAAAAAATGTTATAAAGTGTCATCGTCCTGGCATCAGTAGCATCCTTCAAGCAACAGAGTACTCACCATGACAAGAATTATGGTAATATAAATAAATATATATGTATTTAGTACTAAATGCTTACATTATATAGAGTTGATGTTGTTGTTGTGTGGTTTTTCATCATCATGAATACAGTAATCCTTGTTTTATCATCAAAATACATACACGCACACAAACACGCAAATACAAACAAATGCAGGTCGTTTTTATGATGGATCTAAGGATCCAAGACAATTCGAATTGCAAACAATAAAATTAAAGCAAAGATTTATTCACTAAATCCGAGGCCAAGTCTCATTAGTCTAGGAAGGGATGAGGGTTTATCTAAACACAGGATAATCCAATTATCCTGTTCAGACCAATTTTTGTTAAGAGAACGACCCAATATCATACTAAGTTAGCGCAAAAAGAGAAGAGAATGAGGGGGCCACATAAACAAGAGAATATCTATACTGGTCTGGTATTATATGTTTTTTTTTTTTTTTAATTGCTTGAAAGATGGCAGAAGAATTATAATGTTGATCCTTGTTTTAACGGGCCAAAGAAAAAGTCGGAATATACTTCGAACCAACTGACATATCCGGCACAAACCAATGCAAGAATTTTGATTGAAAGTACGTGAAGGGAATTTATTTGGTACGAGTAGATTTCATTTAACGACGAGCCACGATATGGTGTCAAAATTTGAGATTGCGAAGACGGTAAATTAAAAATAGGTACTTAAGGTTTGGTATTGGTATGTCTATAGGGATGACGGAACTCTGGAAGAAATTAGCGTGGGAGTAGCGAAAAACCGAAATAAAAAACAATTTTGCCGGAAGTGAAAAGTGTGCTTTGAACATTTTGATAACGTAAGAGTCTTTAGGGGCTTTGTTGGCGGCTTAACATTATAAATTAGACAAACGTTGAGCTGGAGAGACTTGTTGAAGGTAATTTTGGATAAAATTGAATGATAACTTTAATGTGGCCTTTTAAATTTAAAAAAAAAGTCCAAATGTTCTAATGGAAAATGGGCCTTAAAATATAAAAACTCGAATACGAACTTAGATTGGGAAGGATTACGATTTATAAGACACATTTCAGAAATGAAAAATTGCTACATATTTTATATATATATTTTTACATTTAAAAAATACTAGAAAATCTAGGTTTTCGTTTGCGGAATTCATAAATATGTTTTTGGCTAAAACAAAAAAAAAAAAAAAATAATATGCTATACATACTTACACACCTGAAATATATGTATATGAAGTTTTGACTTCAATTCAAGCCAAAAATATACAACAGTAATTCAAAGACGTATGTACCACATATTTCCTAGGCACGAAGCAAAGAACATTTCTAAATATTCAGTCACAATTTCATCAGAGGAATTTTGACATTTAAAAGCATTCTTTTTATATCAATAACTAGCTGACCTGGTGAACTTCGTCTCGCCCCAATTTAATGTCTTAACAAAAACTTCAAAGTAATAATAAAACCTAGATAGTTCCAATGTTAATATGTTGTTTTATTTATAATTAATTTAACAACCACCCCAATTTTTTTGACTTATTCAAAATCATTAAATCATGACATTACACAAATGGAAAACTTATTCTAATTTTTGGTGTTTTTGCAGAGTCAATTTTCGATATTAGGTATAATTATTTCCCCTGTTTCATATTTTTTTTTAACAATAATCAAAATGTTGTTATTCAAAAACTGTGAAATAAATAGTAATAAAAATTTCGCGTTACCATGTTGGTAAAATAAATGTATGCATTTATCTGACTAATAATCTTAAAAATGTATGAAATTCAACTCACTTTTATCTGGACCAAAAATCGGTAGACGATGGGCTAAAAATTGTCTGGGATTTTTTTAAGCTCAGCAAATTGGGCTTTTAACCCACCCAAATAAGCCAAAAGTCCATTATGGCAAGCAATGCACAAATTTGTTTTTGTCCTACTGTCGTCATTAATTGAAAGTAATTATATTTTATTTTTTATATTTTTGTTTATTCATATTTTTTGACAAAACAAAAAAAAACTAAGAATTTGTTTTTCGAAAAGTAAAGGTGCTATAACCCTTATATTACAATAAAAGTAGTGTTGTGTTTAAGTCTGCCAAATTTTTGTTTTAAGTATAAAAAAACACTCACGGACTTGAGTGCAATGTTTTGTCAAAATTTGATAGCAATCGGTTTAGAACTTTCTGAGATTAGCGATTAGGAACAAACATACATTTAAATTTATATTAATACACTAGCTGACCCGTCGAACTTCGTCTCTCCCATATTTAATGTCTTAACATAAACTCAACAGTACATAGTAATAAAACATAGATAGCTTAATAATGAATAATAATGATATAATTATGGTTTTGTGTTAAAAACAATGTTTTGGCTGAAATAACGGCTTAAAATCAATCTTTGAAATGATGAGCGATTAAAGATAGGTTTAACCATTTGCTTTTTATACTGACAGATGTCAAGGTGACAAATGTATGTCAAGATGACACGACAGATGTCAAGATGACAGATGTCAAGGTGACAAATGTCAAGGTGACAAATGTCAAGGTGACAGATGTCGTAAGAACCATTCTCGTACTTCAAGGAATATTTAAAAAAAAGAATTAGTGAAATCGGTCCAACCGTTCTCGAGTTTTGCGCTTAGCAACACATTCAGCGACTCATTTTTATATTATAGAAGATACGTATAAAATTAACTTAAACGTTTAATAAGATATAAGAGGTTTTTAGTGCGCTTAAACTATTAAAACCGAAAGAACTGACTAGGCCGACGACGGTATCGTCTCAATCTCAATTCGAATGCTTTTTTCTGAACTTCATTTTACCATGATTAACAGGAAGAAGTGCTGTTTGTTCTTTAGTGGATTTAAGTATGATTGCAGCTTAAAATAATTTGTATACAATTTAGTCAATATGTATTTCAGACATTGACATATACACAAAACAAACTCAATTCTTCTTGATGCTATTTCAGAAACGACTCAACTCAAGACCTTAATTCTTTATACACATTTAATCGTTACGGATATTTGTTTTTGTATTTTCGATCTATCTTAAAGTTTAAATAACAACAGAAAACAAAAAAATAAAACATAAAAAATCGATTGCAATAAAACCAAAGTGAAGCTAAATTTTCCAAAAAGTCATTTTCGTTGACCTCTAAATTCACTATACTTTCTGCTAACTCATTTTCCAATCTTCGTCTGTTTTTTTCTACAAACAAACAAACAAAAAGATAGGAGCAAGTGTATTAAAACACTCAACCTCCTTCATCACACACAATCTGATATCCTTTTAAACGTCAATTCTTTTTCCTTTTGTTATCTCTCTCCGATAGACTAGAGGATATCGGATATCCCTTAAAATGTTCTCCAGAACTAGTGATGGCTGTAAGGGCTCTCAGACAGACACCAAGCCAGAATATATGTATAGCCATATCGTTATCATCGTCGTCGTCGTCGTCGTTCGTCGTCTCATAACTTGGCCAATTTCTATTTCACGTACAAAACAAAAAATCGGAAAAACCAACCGTCATCGCTTTCCTACAGCAGGAAATATCAGACTGGCTAAATGAAGCGAAATAAAACCTATCGTCTTCGTCGTCGAGAAAAAAATTGGGGATATTTGGCTTAGTTCCAATCGGTTGGCAGAGATAGAAAAAGTTAAAAAAAAAAATGACAAAAATTACAACAACACAACAAAAACAATAATTCACCATTCTAGGTCTATGAACTTTTTTATCGGCAGCCGCCAATTTACTAGCTCCGAATCCGAAGTAAGTTCTGTTCGATGCGATTTGGAAATCGCTCATCCATTCATGGTTAACTGTCAGCCACTCAGCACCTTTTCCTTATATCCGAGTACTCGTATGATGACACAGGATATGTCCAAAAAAACAACACACTGTATCCTGCTGGGATGATTTAATGGCTTCCTTTTCTTACTTTGTGACATTATTTTAAGGGATAGGTTCTTTTATTAACGACATGGCAGGGACGTTGACCAATAGCCATAGCCATAGCAAACACAAAGACGACATTTTATGATGTCATAATGACGGGTATCCCTTTCCCTTTCCCTATCCATCGACCAGTGTTCAATGGTCAAATCATCTTGACAAGGAGAGGATGATGGCTGCCACAGTGCCTGCTGGCTGTGGTTGGTTAATGCATTCAAAGATTAATAATTTTAAGAGCCTATTAAAAGCTAAGCTCTATAGTGCTGTAGGAGATGAAGAGTGGACACATAATGTCCAATTCATAAAATATCCTCAATGAAAATAAAACATTAAGGGTAGATTTACATAAAATACAAGACATTTTAATGATAATTGTAAATTACCATTTCGGAAAGAGAATACAATCTCGGATCGCAGACAGTTAAGTTAAAAAAAAAACTATAAAACATCGATTTAAGCTTTGCTAATAGTCCTATTTCAGGTGTATGAAGTAGGGGCTGTTAAGCACTTAATTAAATTTAATGTAGTATGTATTAATATTTCTCTGATCCTCTTTTTCAAAGTTTAGAAATTTTTTTGACGAGTTTTATAAATCGCTGGAAAGGTAGATATGTAACGGGTGATTTTTTAGCTGGTTTGGTTTTGGCAACACTGGTTTTGACAGCTGACGTGTGTTTAGTACCTTGTGTCACTGTCAAACAGCTTCAGTTTGGTTTGCAATTTAACCATGGATCGTCTTACAAATGAACAACGCTTGCAAATTATTGAATTTTACTATCAAAATTCGTGCTCGGTTCGAAATGTTCATCCCGCGCTGCTTATCGAAAAATTGTTTTCAGCGATGAGGCTCATTTTTGATTGAATGGGTACGTAAATAAGCAAAATTGCCTTTGGAGTGAAGATCAGCCAGAAGCATTGCAACAGCTACCAATGCATCCCGAAAAAGCCACTGTTTGGTGCGGTTTATGGGCCGGCGCGGCGGCATTATTGGGCCATATTTCTTCAAAGATGATGCGAATCGCAGCGTTACTGTCAATGGTGAACGCTACCGAGCGATGATAACAAACTTTTTTTTGCCCGAAATGGAAGTTCTTGACTTGCATGATATGTGGTTTCAACAAGACGGTGCCACATGCCACACAGCTTGCGAAACACCATTAGACTATTTTTTGTGGGGGTATGTCAAGGCTAATGTCTATAGGGGCAAGCCCGCTTCGATTGACGCACTGGAAGCCAACATCCATGCATTCATTCGTGAGATACCGGCCGATATATGTGAAAGAGTATGCCAAAATTGGACTCAGCGGATGGGCTAGCTGAGACGCAGCCGCGGCCAACATTTGCATGAAATTATCTTTAAACATTAAATTGCAAGGTTCAAACTATCGATTCAAATAAATATTTCATTCATTTTTTCGAATTTTGTATGTTTTTTTTTTTTTTAAGTTCTAAACCTCTTAAAAAATCACCCATTACATTCGTTCTTTATTCAATACTACAGACAGCAACGTTCGCACAGTGGGGCAATCAGAAAAAAAATTCCAATTGTTTTAATTTATTTTTTGCGGTGTTTGATAGGGTTTTTGTTTACACAAATAATAGTTAGAGAAACCAGTTCTAATTCGATTTCTTTATTTAATTCTTGTTTGTGGTTCTGAGCGACCTATTAATTTCAACAATATTCGTCTATTTTTACTAATGAACAATTTGGCTTACTGTGGTTTTATTTGTAAAGTTAAAATTATAAAACTCATCCGATTTGTATTTCATAATATACACTTAGAGAAAAAAATAGTTATGCTAAAACTTTTATACTTTGTCTCAAGAAAATATGTAGGTTAAAATCTGCCCAACAACTATTTATGTATCTTAACTTAAGAGAGTAAAGTGTTATTTAAGTCTTGAAAACTTTTATTTAAAAACCAAAAATAAAGTTCTTAAAATGCAACAACTTTTATATTTAAAATAAGAACATTATTTTCAATGCACGAAGAATAAACATTGTTGTCCCAAAAATTAATTTTATCGTTATTGTTACGTTTAAAAACGTACATTGTTGTCATAAGAACATTTTCTTTAAGAATAATCAAGACCTTAACCCAAATCATTTAGCCTAAAAACAAGTCCATAAGGAAATTACGCGGCCAGGAAATATTCGCTCTAGTTGTGTGGTCAGCTGATGGTTTCAGTTGTTGTGTGAACTGGACTTTATATGGAAGAAGGTGTAGATCCAAATGCAAAATACGTCATAATGTGCCGTAAGACAGTCCTAATTCCTCAGAAGGAGGAGGAATCGATACATTCGGGTCTTCGGCAACACTTTGACTTACAGTACAGCAGCTATATATTCAGTGGTACGAGCAAAACGATGATGCACAGGCCTTACAATATCTGTAACCAATCCAGTCTCTTCAAAATTTCTTCACAATTTTTCCAATTGCTTGTCAATCACAATTTTTGTAGTAAGGTTTTAAAAATAGTGTAAATGTGTCTTCATTGACTATCATTCCTGAAAATTTAATTGAAATCGGTTTAGTGGTTTCGTTTTGAAATAAAACAAGCAAAACGTGGCGTGTCAGTGGGCGGAATTTGATAGGGACATTGTCTCGAAATTGATCATCATACCTGAAAATTTCAAAAAATCGGTACAATGGTTTGGATTTTATGGAGTTCTTTCCGCTTTCCCATACAAGTCGCCCCACTGTGCGTCGTCGTCCGTAACTTCGTTGCGGAGCAGTAGCTCAAGGAACAATTTATTCCCTCAGACCTACTCGAATTCGATAAAATTGCTTTGCATGGACTTGGGCATATTTCGGGAAGTAAGCATCGCAGAACATTTTCGTTTGCAGTTTCCATCTGAGTTCGAGAAAACCTTCCGATTGATGAAATTATTTTGTGTGGCTAGGGTTTTTTTTTGTCGAGTTGTATACATCAATATAAAGATTCATTCGTTCTATATTCAATACTGAAGACCGCAAAAAATTTTGATTTCGGGGAAGTCTTAATTTTTTGTCGGTTTTTCAATATAATGATTACTACACCTCTCAAGTTATTGTTTCAGTAAAATTGTCAATAAATAATAATATCTAATGAATTGAAAATTTATAAAATTAACACCTACATACTTGTTTTTCATTTGAAATGAACAAAAAAAAAATAGCATTAAATATTTATATTCCAATTAAAAACTCTCAATTTTATTGCAAGTTCAGGTTTAACAAAAAAATGAATTATCTCTTTTATTCTATCAATTAAATAAAATGTGTCGTATTTTTTTTTTAATGTAAACAAAATTTCAAACAGCTAATTTAAATATTTTTTTTTTAAATAATAATGCTACATTGATACCACACACAAAAATAATAATAATAAATTTATTTCGGACTCTCCCACTTATTCATGCATGTACAATTTTCTGCTGCCGATAAATAAAATGGAAATGTTTTTGTAAATTTATGTAATTTATTTGGTGTTTACAAAAATAAATCTGCATTATAAAATATTTATTTGATTTTGTTTATTGTTTTTGTTTGAATTTAATCTTTTTTTTTTTCTTTTGAAATAATGTGTTGATTTCTTTTTGTAGAAACATAAATTGTTGATAGTTCAATAATTTTGTTGTGTTATTTGATTTGTGCCAATTTAAAATTTAACAAATGGGAAAAATTATACACAGGTTAAGAGGCACTTAAAAAAAAAAACCTTGGAAATAGTAATAATAGGTTTTTGAGTTTTTTATATGATTACTTTAATGAAGTTATTCAACTTTTAATAACGTAAATTTTAAAGTGTTATTTTTAAAAAACGGTGGCAGGTTTTTTTAATGCAGTCTTACATTTGGACCCTTATACATTTGCGATTACGCGACGGCAAAGCGCTGGAGTAATGTTTTTAGTTTTGAATATATTTAATTAATATCGTTTCAAATATATTTAATTAATATTTATTTGAATCGATAGTCTGAACTTTGCAGTTTAATGTTTAAAGATAATTTCATGCAAATGTTGACCGCGGCTGCGTTTCAGGTAGCCCATCCGCTGAGTCCAATTTAGGCATACTCTTTCACACACATATCGGCCGGTATCTCACGAATGAATGCATGGATGTTGGCTTCCAGTGCATCATTTGAAGCGGGCTTGTCCCTATAGACATTAGCCTTGACATACCCCCACAAAAAATAGTCTAATGGTGTCAAATCGCACGATCTAGGCGGCCAATTGACCGGCCCAAAAAGTGAAATTAACTGTTCACCAAAATCGCCCCGCAATTGCGCTATTGTTTCGCAAGCTGTGTGGCATGTGGCACCGTCTTGTTGAAACCACATATCATGCAAGTCAAGAACTTCCATTTCGGGCAAAAAAAAGTTTGTTATCATCGCTTGGTAGCGTTCACCATTGACAGTAACGCTGCGATTCGCATCATCTTTGAAGAAATATGGCCCAATAATGCCGCCGGCCCATAAACCGCACCAAACAGTGGCTTTTTCGGGATGCATTGGTAGCTGTTGCAATGCTTCTGGCTGATCTTCACTCCAAATGCGGCAATTTTGCTTATTTACGTACCCATTCAACCAAAAATGAGCCTCATCGCTGAAAACAATTTTTCGATAAGCAGCGCGGGATGAACATTTCGAACCGAGCACGAATTTTGATAGTAAAATTCAATAATTTGCAAGCGTTGTTCATTTGTAAGATGATCCATGGTTAAATTGCAAACCAAACTGAAGCTGTTTGATAGTGACACAAGGTACTAAACACACGTCAGCTGTCAAAACCAGTGTTGCCAAAACCAAACCAGCTAAAAAATCACCCGTTATTAATTTACAATCTAACCTATGCAAGAAAGGGAAAACATTAGATACCTTAAAAGGATTTGAAATTCATAAACCTACACAAAAAAAAAAAGAACAAGACAAACTGCAGCTTTAAAAACGAACACATTATTATATAACATTGTTTAAAATAATTAAAAGAATTAAAATATTTAATTTAAAAGTTTTTGTTTTATTTCTATAGTTCCACTTCAACACAAAATGGGAACAAGTACACAAATTGATAAACACAACGGAAAATACCAATTTTTAAATTCAAATTAATTTTGAAACAATTTTAATTTAAACTTCAAATTTCTCACTGCAAACGTCATCTTCCCTTAAATTTAAAGAAAAAAAATGGAATTTTTATGAAATTCCTTTTTAATTTTCTCCCCATGTCAAAGACAAGGCATAAACTTTTCTGCTTTTGACTTGCAACCAAAGACAAAGAACTAACTAATAAATAAAAAAATACAAAACAAGGAGTTTGAACAAAGAGAATTATAATCGTGTGTAGTGTGTGCGTTTTTTTAGGATTTTCCAAATGAATATTTAATTAGGATTTAATACGATAACGGCTACAATGTTGCGTGATTGCTTTTCAAAACTCTATCAACAACAACAAAATCAAGAAATCCAACAGAAATTAGTCACGTTACTTACGGCAAAAATACTACTGTAATACTTATTTGTAGTTTCTCTTTCTGAAACAAAACTAAAATTCACATTCACATGTTTAAGTTGCGAGAATAAATTAGATCTGATTTCTTTGAGTAGCCAAAATGGCGCCCAACGTAAGGCACTTACTTTCTTCTGTGAATATGTTTCGGGGAAAGGAAATGTTTTTATTTATTTTTTCTCCATGCAAAGGATAAGTTTTGCCAATAATGAAAAAAAAAAAAGAAAGAAAAACATTCCTAGCTTTTCTGGGGGTTAATTTGATGAAGAAAATCCGAGAAAGGGAGAGCGAAAGTTTGGACGGGGATATGAGAAAAAATTTAAGTCGTTAAGCAAAATTCGGGTGAAAATGAAATCTGTGGTGGAAAATTTGCCAAGTATAAATCTTGGAGAACTGAAAGAAGTCGATTTATCTGGTAAAGAGTCGTTTTTGTTGTTTTCTGATATACTCACATGTGAATGGTCAACGGCCATTTCTTCCGGGGTTGAATTGTGGCCAATTCAGAAATTTATAGTTCAAATCGATAAATTCAAAGATTGATCCCGATAGCCAAGTGCGAATCTGATGTTGATGTTGTGTTTGATATGGAAACGGGTATAATCCGGTGAAACGAACATAAATCACGTTCCTGTCGTTTCTATAAGGCTTTGAGAGGTCTTAAACAAATTTTGCTTTCTTTGTTGTGAAAACAAAAAGCATAAAAGGCATTTCGACACAAGAAAAACATAGAATGTAGTATTTTTATGATTTATTTACCATCGTTTTTGAAAGAAATAATTCATTTTTTACGATTACGACGACGACGATGAGTGTTTTGTTCGAACCACTGAGAAAATGTCCTTTACTTGGACCTTTCACACTAAGAAAATGGGTTGTTTATGATTTTCAATGAAACAACAATCAAGATAAAAAAAAAAATCAGCCATAATAAAAACTAAAGTATCTGAAAGGCAAAGTTCAAAAGACTATAAACTTTATTATGTATGGCGCACTCGTGGCACTGGCGACAATAGTTAAATTCATATATACATCATTTATCTACTTCTGAATAGTTCAAAAAGAGTTAAAACAAAGACTTTAAGGAACTATAAAATCCCTTAGAACAAACAAAATGAGGTTATTTGGGAACTACATATACGAGAATCTACATATATGTGACATATAAAATGTATAAAATTAAATATTTAAGGGTGGCAATTTATTAAGGACATTTTTGAAGAAATGTATAAAATATAAACCATCCCTGGAATGAAAAAACGATTTCAAGTTAGATTAGGTATTAATGACGGAAGAGTCATTTTGAGTAAAAGTAAAGTAAACTTAGTAGTTTGTTTTGAACAGAACAATTATAATGATAATTGTGTAAATAGTAAAAAATCACAACATTAAAAAGTTCTGTTCTAAACCTACATAAATGTAAAACTCAATTTAATAATAATTCAGAAAACTACTAAATTGAATGATAAATTGTTTCATAAATTACACAATTACACCGAGCCACAGACAGATGTAAAACATAAACAAACATTTCCCTTCCATTTCTCCCTTTAATATCCATATCGTTAAGAAAACCAATAAATTCAAAAATAATCTTTCATCATTCCTCAATCAAGTGAAACACAAACTAAACTGATTGATGTCTTTTTTTGTGTTTCTCTCCTCGCTTAATGTGTGTTCTAGTTTTCTGACTTTTTTCATGTGGCCAAAATTAAATTGATCTGCCATATAATAAATCACATTTAACGAGTAATTACCAAACGAATAAAAATTTTCCCTTCCGAATGGATTTATGTCTTTTTGATGGAAGTAATTAAAAACAAGCACACAAATAAAAAGAAAACCACATCACAAAGGAATTTCTTAAAGACTTCTGACAAGAAGTCAACAAGTTGCAATGATTCGCTTGACCTTTTGCATTAAGAACATTTTTCCGTATGGTTTCCATTTCCAGGAGAAATCACTTATAATTGCTGCCAAAAATGTTTAAATACACTTCACACTCCAGAAATAGAGACTTACCTACGATAAATTGAGGAAACGTCATCGACAATCGTAGGGCTGAATTGGTCAATCTTGGGGCCCTGATTCAATAGTGTCTTTTGGATGTCAAAAACCGCTCAGGCAAAATGTCAATTGCAGCAAGGGCGCAATATTTATTTCAAAAGACAGACATAGTATATGAGAGCTTAGTTGGAATGAGATGATTGGTGATTATAACATTTGTGATAATCATCTGTCATCACCTTTAATTTTACATCTGGGTAAGGTGATCACAAAAAATATTTAAGATTTGGTATCACTTTAGAAGAAAAGAGTTGACGTTTGTTTTTTATCTCAATTATTCTTCCAATTTTTACCCCGAAAAGCCGAGAAGTGAACAAGTGAGAAGAAAAGTAAACAATAAATTTATTTAATTTGGTAAAAATCGTGAAAAGTTCAGCGTCTTAGCTAACTGAAGGGTAGGTGGAATATGGGTAGACCGAACTCCAGTGGTAAATCCAAAAGCCGTAAAAGTTGTGAAAATGTCTCTTTTGTTACGCGGAAGTTTTTCAGAAATCTATTAAATCAAAAAACAATCTTTAATACATAAACAATAATGAAAAAACAAAAACTTACTTTGTAGATATATGAAAAATGAACAAAACTAAGGGAAAACACGACAATTTTACATAGATGTGATCATAAAATAGCTGTCACAAGCAAATATCACAAAAATGTGATTGTCACATGTGACAGTTCGTTCTGATTTCTGAAAGGATTCAATCTTCAATGTGTATTGTAAGTAACTTAAAATAAAAAAAAAGAACTGAAGAGCTGTCAATCAAATTGTAATTTTGATTTTTACGACTTCCAAAGATATTTTTTTGACAGGTGACTTTAAGCGGTGAGTTTGTCTTAGACAAAGTTAGAAGGGTTATGTTTGCTATTTTCCAAAATTCTGGGAACACTTACTTCAATAGTAAAACTATCCGCTTGCTTAAGGTAGATATCAAAGAGGATTTAGGAATGATTTCCACGTTGTCATGGGAAGCTCGACTTTAAGCAAAGTTCTAAAGTAGTTTGTCAACTTAGCGGTAGAGAACTAATGTCAAAAATGGATACGAATTCAAAATAACGAATTCAATACAAGAAGGTTCAGGCCAGTGACTATGGCTTAGTTTTTTTCTCCATCCAAAAGCATCTCTCTTTGGTAGTTCTAATGTTTTGAAGATAATAAAATCTGGCCTGTTATCAGTCTTTATTCGTCCTCTCCTTGGTCGAAATGACCGAAATGAAAATGTCAAATTTTTGGCGAATTGCAGATCCGCTCGTTTTGTAGAAAACCTTCAACACCCTTCAATCCGTAAAATCTTAAACAATAGGGAATTCTGAATTGAAAAAAAAATCGAAAACGGGACGTTTTGGTTTTCAAACGAAAATCAGAACAGCCGTGTGTGACTGAAACTACATGTCAAAGTTCGAAAATCCACATAAGAAAATGTTTATAAATTGAGAAAACTCAAGGTTGAATTAGTCAAGTGATATTTCAATGTCTTCTCTTCAGAACTTATTTACCATCGAATTCTGCTATATTTTGGAATTGAATGAAACTTTTACTTTATTCTATTTTAAGTTGAACCTTTCTCTAACATCACCGTATTTCGTCATTCTAACATAAAATCCGTCACTGGTTAGGTTAAGGTTTAATTATTATTATTTTTACCTTCCCGCGTTTCTGTATATTTCACAACTTTTTTTTTTTTAATTTTGTATTTTATATAACATTTTCTCCATGTTGAATTTATGATAAGCTTCCATAACATGGATAAATCCAGTAATCCCTAATTGAATTACCCACAAGAGGTCATAAAAAAAAAAACAAAAAACTTTGTGCGGAAAAAATAAACATGAGAAAAAAATAACAAGAAAACAGCCAACGCATGTCGTCAAAATAACAAGACGATAAATATAACTATACACACAAAAACAAAATAGGCAAAAGAAAAAAGAAAAAAGAAAAACCAAACGAGAAAAGAAACATTTTCACGCTAACGAACTTTTTCACCTTCACTTGAAATTCTTTTGTTTTTATAT
This sequence comes from Scaeva pyrastri, assembly GCA_905146935.1. NCBI lineage: Eukaryota > Metazoa > Arthropoda > Insecta > Diptera > Syrphidae > Scaeva > Scaeva pyrastri. Next base: position 51,482,904 of record LR989927.1, read on the forward strand.
ATAAATATTTTTTGTTTGTTGTTGGTTTTATTCGTCCGTATGGATTGGGAATGTTTTCCAAACAATTGAAAAAGTTTTTCCGTTATTATATCTTTTTTTTTTTTTTGAAAAATATACTCGAGCTATAGATAGAGTGTATCGGAGGGAATTGCATGATCCAGCGAGGAATATGAGTCGCATGGGAAAACATGAAAACATTGTTAAGATAAATAAATAGATTGTTGATTTATGTCTTGTTTGGCTTTTAAAAAGTCACTGAATTTGCTCTGCTTATCCGTGTGTCAAATGTTTGTTTTATTTTTGATCTAAATACTAGGTGACCTGGATGGGCATTGCATGAGGAATAATTTCGAATGCAAATGTTCTGATTTTTAAATATAATTTCCATATTTAATAGAGTTTTCTTCAGAATTCTTAACGCAATTTAACCACTCAAAAATATCTTCATTGGTTGACAACAGCAGACACTCAAAATTCTGAAGGTGTAGAAATTAAGGTTCCATAGAAGCTTGTTAAGTGGAGAGACTGCACCTGCACCAGATCGGGACAACACAAAATTTATCTTTACAATCTTAATCTCTATCAGGTCAGGGATGTACTTTTCTATTGGTTATTATAAGGCGCAACTGTAAAACTTTTTATATTTATTAAGAATATTATTTTTGCGAATGAGTCCATTTTGAATTGTCTTTTTTTATCAAGTTTTTAGTTCACTTTTATTTTCGGTAAAATATCCCATAAATATTTGGTTGAACTCATTTTGAAACGCGTTACTTGATTCATAACTAACAATAAGTATGAAAAAATCACATCACTTTCTTTAAAAGAAATATAATAAAACTACCTTGAGATTGATAATACGGTCGTTTCACGTTTCCTTTCATGTTTTCTGTTACATATCGAGCCCTTACCTCCAAATTATGGTAAGCAACACTTTTGCCGAAAATGCGTTTTTATCGAAACTACTATTTTAAGCCATAAAGGACCCATCCCTGTTTTTGTTTTCCCTCAAAATATAATCTGAATATATTAAAATCATAATTATAAATGTACAATTTTAACTTTCAAATACATTTTTGCTTAAAAATATTCAAAAAAAAAAAAACTTCTCCTGTACAATTTGATTTTTGCCGCTTACAATAATTTGGCGGCAAGTGCTCGATATGTTTACATCAAATACTAACACATTTTTTTCATATTTTGTTTTCACACAAGTTTTACTTTATTAGTGTATTTAAATCTTGTATAAGTTTCTTACATTTTTTTTTTTCTTGATTTCAGTCTCAGATTCATTAATTTATTTTTATTTTATAAATAAAAATATAAAGATTTCGAAAAATTAAAAAATGGCGCCCTAGTAAGTTGCCATCAAAAATAACTCCATCCCGGTTGGAATGGATTTGTGAGAGCTGTCAAAATGATTAGAACATTATTTTCTCGGTCAAACGAGGTGGAGACTTTTTATGCCTGAAAAGTATCGTTTGCCTTGGGTTTTTTTTCATCTGGTTTTAGTCAGCAAAATGTGAAAATTGCACTTTGCTAAACACGTCTTTTCAGCCAAACTTCATAGTTTTTCGCGTGAACAGTCTAATGCCTGGAAAAAACCTGAGACAAAATTTGTCCTTGAACAAAAATTGTATGGGAGACAAAATTTTTCCCGATCTGCGTACTAGGCTTAAGGAAGGATAAGAGTGATTGTCAGTTAAGTGTATGATTTTCAGTAAAAATCAAGGAAAGGTTTTAACATTCACCATCAAATACTTGATATTTCGACAACGAATATTTTTTTAAATTAATTTTTCAGTCCTGAGTGTGGCGTCTGCTAATAAAAAGAATATAACTGATTATTTATTTCAATTTGTTAAATACTAACGTGAACAAAGCTTAATAATAATGATAAACTTAATAATGATATGCTTAAAACTACTTAACATCTAATTTTAATCTAAACTGTTATAAAACATTGGTCTCTCATTTTTCAACATTTAAAACGAGACGATTTGTATTGCACCGTTCTCTAAATAATATTAAGTCATCTTACAAAAGTAGACAATCAGATGTAGTTTTAATTCTTTTGAAAAGTTTAATGTCATTAGCATATAATATAAGGACAGACAAATTTTGTATGATCGAAAACCAAGTCATTTATAAATAAAATAAATAAGATTGGGCCTATGTGGCTGCCTTGTGGAACACTAGAGTTCACAATAAACGCGGATTCGAACATTCATTACGAAATATTTCACTATATTGTCTATTTTCTAAATATGATACGATCCAATTTTTAAAAAAATCGTTAAAACCTTGACGAGACAAATCAGTAAAATACACAATCTACTTGTCCATCACGTTTCTCAAAAACATCTAAGCAAAAGGACGTTAAATTAAATAAATTAGTAACAGTAGAACGTTTTTTAACAAACCCATGCTGGTTATCACAAATAATACAACTACAATGAAAGGAAAGGACACTACAAACAATTGACTCAAACAGTTTAGGTATCACAGATAGCTCAGTAACAGGTCGATAGTTCATAATTTCATTTTTAGGACCTTTCTTGTGCACTGGAGTTATAAATGACCTTTTCCAGATAATTGGAAAAACCGAACTTCTTAATGACGTGTTTAAGAGAACACATAAAAGGTAAGACACATTTTTTCAAAATAGAGGATGGCAAACCACGATTTAAACACTCATCTAATTGGAATATATTTCAAAATTGATATTATTAAGATATTGAAAGATTAAAACTGAAGAAGAAAGGCAAGAAGTGTTTACTGGATTTGATTCATCAAACGATTCTTTGAAATAGCTTGCAAACATGTTTGCAATAACTTTTGGTTCATGACTAGATGATTTTGAATTTTACGTAGAGTTAAGGTACCCACACGTATTCTTCTTGCAGTTGACAAACTTCCAGAAATTATAAGTAGGTGCGTTTTGTTGTTCATTTTATCCTTAGGTTAGTACAATTTTACATAGTAAACAACAACAAACGAAAACTGATGAGAAACAAGTTAGTAATCGAGCTCAGTAATTTACTAAGGATACATGTTGCGGCTATTTGACACATTTTATTATTTTTATTTCAAATCGATATTTTGTTTATTTCTCTGACATGTTTTGAAGTTTAATTTGATTTTTTTTTCTTTTTTTCTCTGAAAAGTATTGACATTTGGCTCAAGGGGAACCAGCTTTTAAATATAAAACGAAAGTCAGTTTAAAACTAAGGATAGCGTTTTATTACGATCCCGATTACTAAGCTAACCTAAGTTTAGCAATAAAACGCGCCTAGTATTAGATATAAGATAAGTTTCAATTTTATGTACAATGTATAATATACTCTTCATATAGAGATTTTGAATATTCATTAAATAATTGCTTAAGAATAAGGAACGTTCTATATAATCACCATCAGCTTTTGTTTGATTATATTATTTTACCCACGCTTTGTTTCTTTTGTTTTTTAAGTTTTTGATATGAGAATCCAACCATGGTTTTTCGATCAGCTGGCTTTTATGGGATTTAATAGATCTGTCAATGCTAGACCAATTTTGTTCTTCTTAAGTGATTTTGACGCAACTGAGATCTGGTACTCAAGATAGTGACATTATATTTTTGACACATCAATTGTTTTGTGTCTACATTTTTCACAAAATATTTTAAAGCTGTCATTAAAGTGATCGCAAAAACAAAATTTTGAAATCCCTACATAATTTTTTAGATCTCAATTGTCAACATTCAACAAAAACTCTCAACTTAAATTAAATGTTTAAAAACTTTTAATTTTTAAATATGTTGCATAAAGTGTATATACAATTTATCAACTGTTGCTGGTCAAGAGTTATTTTCGTCTCAGTTTATTTAAATAATAAATTCATATCCATAGAGTTATTTCACTCCCTCTCCCTCTATCTTAACCTAAAATTAATTATTCCAATCCAATAATTCCAAACACGACCCAATTAAGTTAATTTACATTCATTATACTCGTATGTCTCTCGTTCTTCGAAATGTCCTCGAGTCGCCATATTATAATGAAACCACAAGCTTTTCCTTGTTCTCCACGTCTGTGGCCGTCACCCATAGCCCCCGCCGCCGCGCCGCCGGCCATGTCATATTATTTTGAAACCTCTTCACATATGGCAATGCAATCCCAATAAATGTTTTACCTGGTTGGAAATTACTTTAAATATCTATAGACTTACCTATATATGTATGTATGTAAATAAATGCAATTTTATCGTAGTCGATATTCTGAATCCGATGGAATATAAGTTAATGAATTTCAATTTGTGTTTTTTTTTTTTTGTTGTACATTTAAGTGCAATTCCGGGGAGATACGACTCCCATATGCACCTCGATTAATTAAAGGAATTAAACAGTGACGAAATATATTTATAAATAAATACTCTGCTACTCGAATAATTTTGTGCCTGAGAAAATAAAAAAAAAAATAAAAAATGAAAGCAAACAAAAATTAAAAACATGGGGAATATAATATAAAATAAATATTTTCAAACTTAAGAGAATGTATTTCAAAAATAAACAAATTATTATTTATTTATAGTGGAAGAGTAAATTTAACATGACCTAGGTAATTTTAAATATTTTCTTCCTCAAAACTCAAAAAATCTAATGTGATTTTAGAAAAAAAAAAAATTAATTAAAATTAATCACGTAAAACTTTTACGATTCCGTCTGACCTTGAAAATATGGGAAGGTATAGTTTTTGTTTGTGTTTATTTCTTAACGACTTAATACTTCTTGAAATTTATGATTTTGATTATTTTGGGAAAAAGAAACATGAATTATTAACTTTTGCACAGAAAGTAAAAATATACATAAGTGAGCCGAAGAATAATTATAATTTATAAACAAAAAATCGATGGTGGTGAAAGTTTACGTTAAATTTTGTAATTTTTTTTTAACTTTATTTTATGATATAAACTGTGATAATGGATTTCTTTTTGTGTTTAAAAATTTATCGAAAGCAATTTATTTAATGATTGTTTAGCAGAATTTAAATAAGCTAAGTCATAAATACAAATTAAGAAAAGGAAAGTTCCAAAATAAATCAAAAAAAAAAAAAACAAATAAAATAATTGCGAAGAAAAACAAACGTCAAAGATCGGACATCTCGAGGATCAGTGCCAAAAAATTGTTGGAAAAAAAGCAAATAAACAAAAATTATTTACTTCCTCAGGGAGAAATGTCTGGCAATTGTCTTGAATATTTATTGGCATGGTGATAATTATTGGCATCACGGCATTTTTCTTTTTTATTTTCCAACTAAAATGTGATCTGATTTACAGACTTTTGGGAGGGAGAAATAAACAATCACCTCTCGCAGCGGTGATAATTTATAAATTGGATACAGTTGAGCGGTGCTGGTGGATTTTTGACTTAAAATAAATATTGATTTAACAGGAAAATAATTGAAATTTGTAATTTTAACAAGAGCCAAGTTAATTTATTTCAAATTTTTATAGTTCACAAGAATAACTGCATTATATTTAAATATTTGCCTCAGGGAGTAAGGTTCAGGAGACTGGAGACAGTGTTGTCCTTCATAATTCATAAATTCAGTAATTGACAGTTCTGACTTTTTCACACTTTCCCTGGACTTCGATATTCTTTTGTCTTTTAAGCTCCATTTTTCGTTTATCTCCGAAACTGTTTGTCCTAGTTCTGAAGTTTTCTTGAAAATTTTATTATAAACAAATTACTTGCAGCTTTTACAGTTTTTAAATTATTTGGCAATAGAAATACGATTTTTTTTTCAATCGCACAATTTTTATTTGAAATCATTGGACTTAAAAACAAAGACGATTAAATAAATTCGAAAATAATGAAATAATAATATATACAAAAAATCATTATGACATGGCATTTGCCGTCTGACATATTAACAATTAACATAAATTACTAGAGGGCCCGGCAAACTTCGTCTCGCCCCAATTTAATGATGAAACTCAAGCTTTTGAAAAATATTGTTGTTGCTTTTAAATACAATTTTTCCCGATAGCCCGATGCCGATGTACTTCGTAAGTTTATTAAAAAGTAAATCGAACGGCAGGACAACCGAAGTTTATGTCCTAGTTATTGAAACCATCAGCCTATTTACTTTTTCAGACTTTTAACTGTCACAAATTTTAACCAATTCGGTTGAGCCGTTCTTGAGTTATAAATTTTATAATTAACACGACTTTCTCTTAAATATCAAAAATATTGACATCTTCATCGACCGCTAGATGTCATCTCCTCAACTAAGTCAAAATTAGTTGATCGTTGCTAAGAATTACTACGTTCATGCACACAAACATCTTACGTTGTGTCCCAAGATATTAATACTGACGGGAATGAGTACAATCTGACCAAAAACTGACAGCTACTGGTTTATCCGAGTGAAACGTCAAATGAAAAGTTCTTGACATCATAGTATGGGTTTTGGGAAATGAAGAAAAATCGGAAATTTTCTTAGAAGGAATCACGGCTTATTTGGAACTTTTTGGCAATTAAAAGTATCATGAAACTGTCCCAAAATTCACGATAGCTCAAGGCAAACACATAAACTAAAACCTTACACAACCTTTTTTTTTAACAATCCAAAATGTTATCATATCCTGGTAGAGTGATTTTCAACTTAGCTAAAATCTCCTTTAAAAGTTAATAAAATTTGACATGCGACTTAAAAAATTAAGAAAATAACCAATTCCCTGGAAAAGCGATGGCAGCGATTCATTTTTCGGTTGATCAAGATTTCTGTAAATTCTTATCATTCCCTATATACATACTTATACATACATATATATACATATGTATAATGTATATAGCTGAGCACCTCCTTTCCACTTGTATTTATGTACAATCCATTTTAGAGTTGGTCGCTTAAAAACAAAATGTTATTTTTTAAAAAAACTAAAATTTAACAGCTCTGGCTCCCTTTCTATTATTATTTATTTCTGTGGACTTTTATTTATATTTTTTTATTGACAAACCTTCTACAAAACATTAAAAAACATTTAAAAGAAAGATGAACGAAATCGGTTTAGGCGTTCTCAAGTTATAGCGTGACCAGAAGAAAATAGGGTTCATTTTTATACAAAAATACAAATATTGTAATAATCTTCTATAATTATTTATATGGATTTAAAAAAAGAAGTTTTACAACTTTAAGTTTGAATTAATTAAAGTGGATTATTGGTTGATAAATCAGAAATATTCATTCATAATTCTAGATCTATAATTTAACGCTATTTTTCAATATTTCTACAAATTAACGACATTCATCTCATTCAGAATGGCAATAAATTGTTCATCCGATAAGAAGTCACTTCCAAAAAGTCTTTCTTGTATTTCCCTTAATAACTGTGCTCCAATGAAAATTCGGGTCTGTGAGGTACATACACTCCGCTCCACTTGAATAGAAACAAACTTTTTTTTTATTATCAGAACGTGTAGCACTTTGGTAAATGTATAAATTCACTTCTTTGTTTTAGTTCCTATAAGAGGAATCTATTGCAAATTAAACTGCATGGTCAGAATATTTCAGGAAAATACCATTAGCTTATTTTAACCACTTTTCTAATTGCTTCATTAAAAAACACTGTTTTTTTTGCGCCACTTGAATAGAAACAGTGTGCGTTTTGTTTCTATTGGTTACGGTTACGACAAAAATTCTTATTTTAGTAATAGAAATTTAGATTAAAAGTATTAATTGTTCGCTCAAAGAAAATATGGGCCGCGGAAAACCATTAAACCTTGCAGAAAAGGCCAAAATAGAAGTATACGCGGAAAACAAGCTTCCCCTACGCACAATTGCCAACAAAATAGAAAGAAGTGTGAAAATTGTTTGGTCGTACCTTAGAAATAAAGACAGCTATGGAACAAATATGAAGGGCAGGCAAACAAGAGCCACAACAGAAGCAGACAGAAGAAAGATTATTAGGCTGGCCTCCAATTCAAGCGACTCTGCTGCTAAAATCAAGGCGAAGAGTGGTATTGCAGCTAGTCTTAACACTATTAGACGTGTCATTCGTGGGTCACAACATTTGAAGCGCCTTAAATTGAAGAAAAAACCACCATTAAATCCAATACGACGACAAAATAGAATAGATTTTTGCAGAAGGAATATGACGTGGAAGGAAGAGTGGACAAAAGTGGTATTTTCTGACGAAAAAAAATTTAATTTAGATGGCCCGGACGGGTATAATTTCTATTTTCATGACATGAGAAAGGAACCAAGGTTTTTGGAGCGCCACCATAGCCGAGAAGGCGGTGTAATGGTGTGGGGGGCAATTTCCTGGTTTGGAACAATTGATCTGAAGTTTCCCACGTTGAAAATGACGGCAAACTCCTACAAGCAAATATTGCAAGAAGCTTTCCCTAAGGTTACCAATGTATTTGGACCAATACCATGGACTTTTCAACAAGACAACGCGCCAATCCACAACGCAAGGATCATTAAAAGTTGGATAGCCGAGAAAAATGTTACCTTACTTCAATGGCAACCGTACTCCCCGGACCTAAATATTATAGAAAACGTTTGGGGATGGATGGTTCGTAAAGTGTACGACTCTGGACGACAGTATAATGACAAAGAATCACTTACTGCTGCTATCAAAGAGGCATGGAGTGCAATTTCACTAAATTACTTAAAACAACTGTATGATTCACTTCCCAACAGGGTTTTTGAAGTTATTTCAAATAAAGGTGGTAGCACACATTATTAAAATATCATTTTAAATAAAAAAATACCCTCTTTACTGCATTTTTTTCAATTTGTTTCCTTATTTAAGCGAATGTTTCTATTCAAGTGGAGCAAAAAAAAAACAGTGTTTTAATGAAGTAATTAGAAAAGTGGTTAAAATAAGCTAATGGTATTTTCCTGAATTATTCTGTCTATGTAGTTTTATTTGCAATAGATCCATCTTATAAGAACTAAAACAAAAAATTGAATTTATATATTTACCAAAGCGCTACATGGTTTGATAGTAAAAAAAAAGTTTGTTTCTATTCAAGTGGAGCGGAGTGTATATAATTCAGGCTTATAAGTTCGTTTCGGAGTCTAACCATTGTTGAAATCTCGTTCACACTATTTGCATTACTGAAGTAGTTTTTTTCTGCAAGATTGTGGTTTAGTCTTCTATAAATTGTTCTGAATAAGGACTCGGAAGCTTCAGCTATATAATCTTCTCTACATTTTTCATCTACTTTCGCAATAACATCATATAAGATATCCTTGCAGCTTGATATGCTTCCAACGAACGTTTAAATTAAACACCACGTTAATAAATGAATGTTAAAAATTAATTAACAAAATTACAAAACTAATGATTTATGTAAATCAAGACAAGGGTCCAGGAAGTATTTGTATTTAAAAAAATTCTGAAGTATACGAGTACAATTTTAAAAACATAAAGTTTTGACAAAAAAAGAAAATTAACTTTGACTCTCTGGGTACAACATTTTCTATAAAGCTGTATAAATGGTTGTCTCAAAATATCAGAATATTGAGTTTTCCCAAGGTTTTGAAATAAAGTGCTGACAATCCTAACAGAGAAACTATTTGACAGTTCACAATTTAAGAAATTATGTATGTCGTTTATTTTATTTTTTAAATGTTAACAAAGCCAAAAATATTGTGATTTCAATAATGAAGATCAATTTAAGAGCTGAGATTGTTTGAAAATATGTTAATCCTAAAATACTAAGATATTTTAATTAGTTTTGATTAATCAAAGTAGTTTTTCCATTTGAAAAAAAAAACAACAATCCTTTTTAAATTGTTTATTCAGTATACAAACCCGCGTGCCTTAAGAAAAGCTAAGCAAAGTTTTTATCCTCCTTATTTCTCATTTTGAATTTCTTTTGTGTTAAAACCACCAATTTATGTTATCAACGTCATCCAGTCGTCTTCGTCCTCGTCCTCGTCCTCGTTTTCGTTCTAGTCATCGTTGCTCTTCATTGTTATTCTCATTTTCGTTTATAATTCTTTTTCAAGAGAGAACAGAAGTTTAGATGAAAAAGAAATTAAAATATTAATGATTAATGATAACAACAAACACTTCTTATACATACCTATAATAATAACTGAAAACACAAGGTTTAAAGCATTGTGTCTTTATAATGAGAGTACAAAGTTAATTTCGATGAAGGCCGAATATTTAATTCAAACACGATATTTCAGGCAAAAAGAAGTGGAGTTTTTTTAAAGTTACCGTCATTTTCATCTTCTTTTTGTGGTCTATGAATCCAATCCTGTGATCAAACATAATTAAGTTTTTGTTAAGGAAAACGAATCCAGAATTACTCTAGCAGTAGACTATCCACAGTAATTTTAAACAAACGCCGGAATGATACTGATGATAGTGTTATATTTAAAACTAATCAGTTCAAGCTGTCTAGGAAACAAAATTGGACGGAAAACCAACATCAATTTATTTCATCCTTCTGGCGCCGTTATCATTTTGAGACAGGTTTGATTAAAACTTCCTAACCGAAATTTTTCCGCTATTAAAAACGTGTGCTCTTGCGGATGATGATGAGGCGAAGGCTATACTTACATTACCCTACCAAGGACAGAGGAATGTATCTTCCGGGGGGCACAAACGAAAAGTACATATTTTTAATCCAGGCCAGGTGGGTGAAAAAACAAACCCACTTTCCTGAAGTTCAGGAAAAATGATTAAATAATAATCAGTCCAGATCCTAGGGCACAAGTTCCCCCTGTTGCCCCCTTTTGCCGTGCGCCTATGTCCATAACCATTCCAAAATGACATTACCATCATCATCATCGTCCACATGAAAAGATTGGATTTGGAATTAAATTACATGATGGAGGGGGTCATGGGGGGTGGAAAAACACAATCGGTTCATGTCAAACCCATTCAGGTTATTAATTCTCAATCAAAATATATGATCAGGAGTTCTGGTGGTGCGGCTTACTGTTACTACAACAATGTCAAACCCTCCCCCACTCCTCCCTTCCCCACTTCGTATCTAAATTATTAATCACATTTAATCCACGTTCGTTCGTTGTTTCGTCGTCGTCGTCGTCGTCGTTGTTGTCGAGCTTTATGGAAACCCGTTTTATTATTATTAAACAATAAAGCGCAATATTTTTCCTTGTGATTGTTTAGTTTAAGTGTAACAGTTTTCCATTGTTAGAAGTCTGTCAGTCACGAACAGTGTTTCCAATTCTTTTTTTCTCTGTAATTTTTTTTAGTACAAAAAAATCAAATTACTGGTTATGATTGAAGGTGATTCGAATGCATATGTACATAAATTAACCGCTTCCACAGCACCGCACGCAAGGACCTTCAACTTGAATACCTTTAAGGACGACACAGAAAAAAATGCGGAATTGCCATACACCTACCCTGCCATACACCTATGCCTAAAACGGGCTCACCGGTAGGTATCTCTTGCTTAAGTGAAGAGGTGGGGTTTTTCTGTTTGGTATTCATACATGTGCCAGAAGTGGGATGTGAGTAAAGTAATTGAACACAAAATAACCGCAGTGGCCTGGTGGGCGGGAAGGGGTGCCGTCGTTTTGGGGTATTGGTATAAGGACCTATACTTTTTTCCCCTAAGCGTGGCGTGGCGTGGCATAAATGACGATGTGTAGACAAGAAATATGAACCTCTGCCGATGTACATACATACGTTGGCATAGAGGTTATTTTGACGACAACATTTTTGGCGCATTACGTGACTCCGTATTTGCAAGGAAAGGATATAACGTGTGTCTTTATGTCGAATTCGCATAGCGTACTCAAAGATAGACCTAAAGGCTACAAAAGAAGATAAAGCGGAAAAAACGATATTCTGATGGCATTCATTTTATTTGCCACCCTCCCTGTACTGCAAGCCAAAAAGGTTGAATCCGGGAGTCGATTCAATATTTTTGTCATACACACAAATTGGTCGTCAAAAGGAAACAAGAGAGAAGAAGACAAAAGAACAAAATGCGATAGGAATGGTTCGAAGGGAATAAGAAAATAGGGTTTAATGGCAGACAATTTGTTGTGTCAAATGGAAATAAAGGCAATTCGTTATGGCAGCAAAGATTCCAATAGGTTCGGTATGTCACATAGTAGTTGTTTGTGGTAGCTAGGTGTATAGGTATTCAATTCAGGACTATAAAGGAGAACAATGGTATGCGGAGGAAATCGATAGTGACAAATTAATGGGCAATTTTTCATGACCCTTTAACATAATAATTGCGAAGCATTAGAAGTTTTTTTTTTAATAAAGAAATGCTGTTACAATAGAAGAAAAATGTTTAGATAAAGACAAAGTACATACCTACATCTATACATTTTAATTTCTTCATTCAGTTTCAAGAAAGAAAGAAATCGAACAAAAATGAGAAAACAAAAAACACAAAAAGAATTTAGATTTCCCAAAGGAATCAAAGTCCATGAATATACTTATGCCCTAAAAAAAAAGCCTAATGGGTATGGGTAAAAGGTTCTTATAAAATTACGTGTTCGACGAAAAAATGGCTTTTGACCTATAGAAGGTTTATACATAATTTCAAGTTCTACATGTACACGTAAATTAAGTAGTTTAGTAGACAAAATACAAAGGGTATAAGTAACATTTGCCCACTTTATAGCTTATTTATAAACAAGAATTTTATACAAACATATACTTCTTTTGACAGTTGTACTATGAAAAATGTCAGTAGTAGTAGGTATGTTTTTTTGACAATGCTATCCGTAGTGAAGTAAGATCTTACGTTCATTATACAAATGCACAACCTCACTGTTAATAAAAGTAGAAGAAGGATCCCACAAGGGAGAGAATTTTGACGTTTGCTCGAGTCTCGAATATAAATGTTGGTACAATTTGATAACTCTTGTGTACCTCGAAGGGCATGTTCGTAGAGTACGATAAGTAGTTTTTGTTTAACATTTTACATTTTTCACTGAGTGTTCACCACACTATAACTCTTAGCTTCATTTTTAGAGGTTTCATGTTTTAGGTGCAACCAAACTAAGGTAAAACAGAAACGCGACAAAATTTAAAACGCTGCCGATCGAGTGTTCGTAAACTAAAGCGACAATTTTTACGTTGTTACGTTTTTTACTTTTCGCGTTTGTGTATGAATTATGAAATCTCATAAGCTTAGATCACTTTTGTCGTTGCTACATAAAAACGGGTGGGTTTCTTATATTCATAACTAGAGAATCCTGCGAACTTTGTCTCGCCTGGCTGTTAGATAGGCCGATATTTCACCAACCCATCAAAATTTTCAAAATTTGCAGCTTTTAGGAGTTAATGAAGTATGTAATGAAACGTAGTATGGAATGAAATTAATTTTTTGATTGAAAAAAACATTATTTAGTTATACGTATAAACCTTCCTCTTCAATCACTCTATCTATTAAAAGAAAAACGCATTCAAATCCGTTGCGTAGTTTTAAAGATTTAAGCGTACATAGGGATAGAAAAAGCGAATTTTTTTTATACTATGTAGTGTCGTTTGTAAATTAATTGTGCCACGTGTACTTTTCGCCGTATAGCATCGAATTTTTGGTGTTCGTCTTCAAGAAAAAATCACTTAGTGTAAATCCAAAACCAACCAAAGTCTGCGAACAGACCCCTTGACTTTTGTTTTGATATTTGTCACAAAAAAATACACCAATCAATTTTTAATTCTAAAACCATAGGATTTATGATATTAACTAAGATAAATAAACTTTTTTTTATGTTTATAACTATATAATCTTGTAAATCTTCCATTTTAATTTAATTCTTTTTATTATGTATTCTCAGCTTGGCAAAGAGTTTTTTTTTTATTAAATATTTGACAACAGTAGTAACAAAATTTAAATTGAAAATTCACACCACTGCGGATAAACGGTTTTTTTTTTGAGAAATCCCACTTCACTACGGATAGCATTGCACACACCTAGTTTCTCTGTCTCGTATCGGTACCATCTCGTGAAACTGTCTGAATGCAATTTTTAAATTCAACGTTCTAATGGTAAGACTATAGGAGAAAATCGTCTAAGTTTCTTTTTCAAAAATTAAACGAAATCCTATTATATGTACATTATACATAAATGTAAAAGTACCAGAACTGCTGAATGGATTTGGGTTAAATTTGTCACAGAGATAGACTCTAGTCTGGAATAGGACATAGGCTTTTTATCCCGGTAAAATGAATGGTTCCATTAGGATAGATTTCTTTTAATTTTTACAATTCAAACTAGAATGCCTTGAACATATACATATTTTATAAAATTTCAATTTAAAGGCAACGGCGAAAGTATACAAAATAAAATATACATTTTTAACGAAAAAAAAACTCTCACAAAAGTTTAAAATAAAAACAAACAAACTTTTTACAATCCATCGAAAACGTTTATTCCTTTGTGTTTATAAAGCAAGAATTTAGTTTTGAATTATTGGTTTATTTTTAACCGGATTTAAATGCAGCAGTGAGTTCGTTTGTAACGCTTTCAGAATAGTATGTATACGCCCGGGTGTACTTTACCGTTTAATCGTTGTTTTTAGAGAACGTGCGTAAACATAAATGAAGGAAATAAAATGAGTATACCTTTAAGTGTCCGATTGTATTACTATAAATGTTTTTCTTAAATTTGAAAATAAATAGTGGTTAACATCTTAAATGATCCAGGTTACGTTGGAAAATTTAAAGCGCAGTATCTTCGAGCCTAAATAAGTTATCTGCTGAATAGAAAATAAATAAGAATGTAACCAATGAAACTCAAATAAAGCTAGAGTATGTGTATATAAAGCTTATTATCCAGCTTATTTTATAAGCGTTGACGGCAAAAGGTAGAGCATTTGAAAGTAACCGTTTTGAAATAATATTCCTTATTGTTTTCGAGGTGCATTTTTAACATTTTGAAATGGGTCCAATAATTACAACTGAGCAGCAAACCAACCATAAACAATTTAAAAGAAAAGATTTTCGCGGCTGAAAATTGCTGACCACATCAATATGAGACCTGCAACAGTGCGGCATATCACATTTAGATTTGTGTATAAAAACAGTGTGGAAGTGAAAGAAGAAATGGGCCGGATGAAATATTCACTCCAGGAGATGAACGCAAAATCATTCAAAAAGTACAACAAAACCCAATGTTATTAGGTCCAAAGATAGCTTCCCAGGTGCTTGAGAAATTGGGTAGGTCGTGCAGTGCTCAAAAAATACGCCGCGTGCTTCAAAATGAAATCAAGGTCAAGTAGCTCAAAAAAATCAATTTATAAAAACAAAATCAGCAAAGTCGTCTTAGTTTGCCAAGGAACATCTTTCTAAGGACTCCTATTTGTGGAACTTTGTTATTTTCTCAGACGAGTCCAAATTTAATATTATTGTCTTAGATGGACTTTCTTACTTAAGTGGCCTAAGTCTAATACATCAGAACTCTAAAAAAAAAAACAGAACTTTAAAAACATTAAGCCTGCAGTGAAGAACGGAGGCGGCGGAATAATGGTTTGGACCTGTATGTTATCAATTGGAATAATGGACAAAACTCTGTACTTCAGCTTTAAAAAAAAAATTGATTCAAAGCACGGAGAAGTTGGGCGAATGCAATAGTCTTCGATACTATCAAGGCAAAGATCCGAAGCACCAATCGGTTATTGAGCAGTCCTTTCTTATATGGAACTGTTCTCATCTCATTTAATGAAACCGTCAGCACAGATGACGATATTTGTAAAGTCAAAAAGTTGTAGAATACACGTTAAGTGATAATATGTAATTTTAATGTCGACGATAACTTATTTGGTTGAATTTGGAGTTACAGCGGTTTAAATGTTTTTAAATTTGCTGAAACAATAATTAAGCTGTTACCCACTGTAATTTCCTAATTATTTATTTGATTTCAGCTAATGTCATTGAAATCGCCTAAAAAACAATGAAGCTAGCAGTTTTTTACAACCCAGTTATGATAATATTATTTATTTTAATCGTTATCCAAGATTTTAATAGAATTTTTGTGAATAAACAATTTGAATTGATCGAATTGTAAGAATTGTGACTTTTGACTCAACTCAAAAACTTCTATTAATATTATTTTATTAACTATCTATCCCGCGCCAAGTCGGAACGATCAGCAAGTATTCTATTAATACAAAATTGTGACTGTTCTCCTAAATCACATTGTAAATATAACGGCAACTGTAAGGTTTTGTCATTGATCGTACGCCAACGCCATCTATTAATTATTTTTCTAATTCCGCAACCCAAAATGAATGCAAAACACATTTATTTTGCATACAAAAATCAATTTTAATAATTTCCCAATACAAAACAAAAATTAATGAAAATTAAACAACGGAACATTGAAAACACTCACTTTTTTGTATTAAAACTTTAATTCAATTCGCCTTTTATCACAAAATACAATGAACTGAAAATCGTTTAAAAATTTTAATTGTAATTGAAAACAGTTCAGAATAAAATATTTGTATATTGAAATCGGTACATAAATGCACGAGTTAGACGGCCACACCCACATTTTTGAAACTCATTTTAGATGTCAAATTTTATTAAGTTTTTTTTATACGTAAAACTATATGGCATCGATTTAATTTCTTTCTGCAAAAAAAAAACACCCTTTAAAATATAAAACCCATAAACAATTAACAATTTGTCTATAAGCTTACACTTAAATTTAGAGAGAGAAAAAAACATATTTAATTTGTTTATCAGCAAAACACTCAAAATTCCAGACGATAAATCTGTGTAAAAGCTAATTTAGTACGACATATTTATTTTAACAGTCTTTCCGTTCACTCCATTAAAAAATATAAGACTCACTGTTTCCATCGATAAAAAAATTACACATTAAAAAAAAAAAATATTATATTAAACATCATATTTTTGGCGTCAATTTAATTGAATTCCTTTCAATTTTGTTCACTACCCCCCCTGATGGGGAGGTAAAGGTAGGTGTTAGAAACGTCTTTATTCACGTTTACAAACGACTATGTAAAAAGTACTTGTTGTGGTTTGTTGTTGTTGATGTTTAAAAGTTTCGGCACTTACATAAAAATTGTTCTTCTAAAAAAAAAGAAAAAAAAAACTGTCGGATGTCTCCAAATTTTGTGGTTTTCATTACAATTTTGGGGAGGGGGAGGAGGCGTGTTTTCCACACATTATTGATTCTTTAATTTGAGATTCAAACTCAATATACACTTCTTATCTTCTTCCTCTCTAAGATTTGGGTTTATTTATATTTTCTTGTCTGTTTTTTTTTTTTTTGAGGGGAAATTTGAGGAAATTGAATTTTCTCGTTGGTCGTTGTGAAAAGAAATCTTCAATAATGTGATGGATATCTCGGTTTCTTTTCTTTTTTTTTTTCATTTTAAAAGGACAAAAACTCTGAATAACATCATTATCACCATTAAATCGAGATGAAAGTCAATTGAGTGAGTGTTCAAGGACATTATGTCTCATAATAATCATAAAGAGAAGGACTTGTGTAAAGAGCGAAGTCCAAGGGGTGTTGGTTCTTATCACAAAGAAGAAAAAATTACCTCACCACAATATTTACACAAAACTTGACCCAAAAAGTGAATTAAGAATTTAAATGGGGAATTAAAAAAAAAAAAAGAGAGAGGAATCCTTTCAAAACCACACTAGATTATCTTGTTTGGTCGAAAAAGACATTCTCTTGTCGAAGAGGAAGCAAAGGGAGAAGAACTATATGAAAGAGAAAATTGAAGTAGTTTTTTCTTTTTTTTCAATACAATTTTTTGTAAAGCCTTTTGGAAACCAAACCATGTGGTTAGATCTAAAAGATTCCTTTGACAAGAAAAATATCTATAAATTACAAAAAATAAAAAAAAAAACGAACAGATTAAGAAAAAGTCAGTCAGCCTCGGTAATGTGCACAGAGAAAATAGGACTAAGATTGAATTGATTTCTGTCAAAGTGTCAACACATTAAGTTAATTATATTTGCAATGTCAGCCCATCAAGAAGATTACAAACAAAGTCCAACAAAACTGAATTTTGGTGAAGAGGTTTTCTTCGATGTCTTTAGCTTTTACTTTATGAAAGCTCTTTGATCTGGAAAACCCACACTAAAAACAAGATTATATTCCAAGTTATTGACGAACATGTTTTTCGTGTCACTATGGCAAGAAATTAGATCCTAATAGGAAATTCTAATCGGTAGATTATCTTTCTTCTGTCGAATAAAAAAAAACTTTTAAAGTGGCGCCCAACATGAGACTTTTGTTTACGCAATTTGGTGCTAGAATTACTTTTTTGACTTTTCTCTTTACTTATTTGGATCATATGATTTTTGCACAGTGTAAATTTATAACTTTTGAGCTACATTAATTTAGTTCCAAGGCAAAGAAGTTACAAAAACACAGACAAAATGAAATGAAAAACGGACTACCACAAAAACTAAATAGACTTTGAGGTATCTCGTCCAGAACTAACAGGAAATATTGAGATTGCTTTTTCTAGCATGCTCTCTCATTCTTTTTTCCTTTACATTTCTCCCTTTTATTATCTCGCTATCTCCCTTGAATGAACATTCAAAAAAGTTTTGCAATGCTTGAGAATTGTTTTTTTTTTTTGTTTTTTGCAATTTTATGGTTGCATTTTCGTTTTATTTTATTTCGTTTTTTTCTATGTTCTTTTGTTTACCATATGGTTTTACAGTTTTACCTATTTGAAGAGGCAGAAGATTGGTCGAACAAGACCACAAAAAACTATAGAGGGAGGAAGGGATCGTAAATGAAAATCAGAACAAAAAGAAAAACAGAGTTAAATCTAGAAAATGGACTGAGCTGAACACATTGAGGCAACAGGCTCTATAATGATTCTCTGACTGGTCACCACCGGTAACTCGGTTCAGGTCGTCCTCGTCACTGATGACCAGATGTGAATTGCCAAATCCAATTGAATCCAACGATGAATATGCACTTGAATCAGAGGAGAGTAACGTTGATAGCGGATGGTTGAGCTTGGAAAGTTCTTTTTTCTTTTTTCTTCTTTTTTTTTTGAACATTCCCAGAACCAAGAAAAGAGTTGATTGTGAATTTGTATAAGGGATAAAGGATTCTATATGGTATGAAGAGGAGGAAAAGTTTTTGATAAAAGGAAGTTGAAGAAGTTAAGTGTGTTAATTAAATTTACTTCCACAAGAGTTTTTGTGATCTCTAGTTTTAAAGATACTTAAGTTAATTAACTTCAGTGTGTGATAGAACTGATAATTGGTTTTCGATATTTGATTGGATAGATAGAAGGATTGAATATATGTATGTTTGTATTTATGTATGTAAGGGTTTATATAAAGTTTAAAAGGGGTTTTGAAGTGCTTATTGATTGAGGATAGATTGGTAATTATATTTTGAGATTCAATTTGGTTGGTTAACTTTTGTTGGGCGCCATATTTAATTGCAATCTTATTTTTGAATGAGTGGTTTTTAATTTTATCTTTTATTTGTAGCCAGCGAAAAGAAATTGAATTATTTTTGACTCAAGAGAAATTTAATACTGTAAAATTGTGTTAGGGTTAAAGTGAATCCCAAGAGAAATTCATTTTTATTTTTATTAGTGAATTCATAGAAGAAATTTCATTTTTATGTAATAACAGAAAGCAACTCTTTTTAACAAAAAAAATATCTCACGTTGGGCGCCAGTCAAGTACAACACTGTAAATACAGCAATTGGTTGCAAAAACCACTCTTAATTAAAGAGCAGGATTCCTATGCATATTGAGCTCTAAAATCTATTCCCAAAAATATTGAATCCTACAAAAACTAATCCCAGCAAAAGCTTTTCACTCTTCAAACAAAAACCAACTGATTCCTTAATGTATTAATTTTCAATCCATCGGAATGGGAAAAAATACACAATCCACTTTAAAAAAAAAATCAACTCAAAAATACCTCCTTCGCTTTCAACATTTTATTTTTGCTCAGCAAAAATCTATCCAACAATAAACATTAATAAAAAAAAGAGAAAAACAAAAAACGAAGAACAGAATAAGATAAACCCCATCCGAAATGAGTTTCCTTGGGGTTTTGATTAGATGTTTCTAATATCCATTATATTAGTAAAAACATCTACCAAATATACAATCTTTTCCTTTCTCATTTAATAATGAAGAAAAATCCAGAAAATCCATGAGGCAGAATATTTTTCAGCTGAGAACAGACAAAAAATTCCTCCATCACCACCCATACAACATATAAGTAGATTGTATGTATATAAACAAAAAAAAAAAAACAAAAACAAATATAAATCCTCATTGTTATAAGATAAAAATGGCCTTGTTTTTCCATTATCCTGTACGGTATATAACCGCAACAAAAACAACAACACAAGAATCAGTGTTTTCTTTTAGTACGCCATACTATCTAACCTTAACCAGAGGCTAAATCCTCCTTAAAATAAAACGAGAAAAAAAAAACAAAGAAAACAAAAACAAAATCAATGGAATGTATTCGTTCATCTGAATGGGTTTTAAATGTGGCAAATATAAGGTCGTGTGGTACCTACATATAAATACATGTGTATGTATATGTTTTTGCTTATATATGTGGTTTTTTTTTTATTTTATAAAGAACCGGGCTCTATTTTAAGAATCAGGGGTCATAAACAAGGAAATAAAGGATAATCAACATCTAGATCGAGTTAATTCTGTGAGTTGTGTACATTTATAAGGGACACTATGAAAATTTTAAGATTATCTTGTCAGGGTCTTGGATCAAGGATTTAATCCTTATCTTCAGGTCAGAGTTGAAGATTTGTCTTTTTACCTATGTACATAAATATGTTTTTTGTGTTATTTGAAAGTGTCTTCCCAATGAATTATATCAAAATTAATTAACATTTTGCCAAATTAGACACTCAATTTACTTCACAAAAATTCGTACATTGGGCGCCATCGCCAGTTCAATAAAGTTTAAGTCCATTATACACATTTACTTATTTGAATTCACATTAGAGAAGTGACTTTATTCAACTTATTGCACATTGTTGTCTTTCTGAACAAGAAATCTTTGAACAAAGAGGCAAAAAATCAAAGTTGGGCGCCACCTAAATATCAAGTCCATGCAATAAAACATTATTTTTGAACTGCAATAACTTATAAATTTAGAGACACTCATAAATACAGAAAAAAAACAAGTGAAGGCACACAAAACACTCAGATACACCCCAACCCCCACCCCCTACATTGGGTGCCATTATGTATACTTATTTTGATAATACAAAGTTTTGCGCAATAAATCAGTCGAAGTGTATAAAGATTACCTATTTGAAGTATGGTAAATGTACTTCTCCTCATAAATCAACACAAAGCAGATATCTTGGGGCAAAGTTTTCAAATAAATTTAAATTAAATTTTTTATAACGCATAAATAAATTGATATAAAATTTCATACCCAAAATCCAGTGAATAAAAAATCTCCTCCTTTCGAACACACTTTAAAATAATGCACACTTAAACACAAAGTCAAAAATATAACTTTATCTACTAACAAGAGTAACAAGCTTAATATAAACATTATCCTTGCACTCAATGTATATACACTTTTTGGTTGTTTATATTTGTATTTTTGTGTTTTTTTTATCTAACACTTTAAACACATTAAAGCACAACGACACGAACCGTACAGCATGACAGTAGTTGAGAGTAGAAGTACTGAGAAAAGAGTCCTTTATAATATGCATGCCATTAGCTCGCACTAAAAGCACTAAGCACATAAACACATACTTCAGCCTTATCGCACACACATCAGCACAAAGTCACAGGATATATCTGGCGTGCGTAACCCACCTACATACATCTACACTCTACAGTAGAACTCAGACCCACAAAGAGCATCAGCAGTCATATCGTTTGCAAACACACTCACATCACCGTCACAAACTAAATTGCATGCCACATAAAAGTGCCTGATGCGATGATGTCTGATGAGGCTGTCATATACTCGTAGATCTGCATCCTTGCTAATGTAGCTTGTCATGTTTAGACAGCCAGAGTTCATATGCACTGCAACCACAACCACTCCAACTCACACCCACTAACACTCTTATCTATAACCCCACTTTGATGAGATACAATAAATAAAAATATTTTTTAACGATTTTACTCATGTTGAATATTTTTAATGCACTTTCAGGATATGCTCATGCCCAAGCAAATTGAATTTTGTCCTTAAATTTCAATCAAACAAAAGTAAAAAATAAAATTCATCATCTCACCCCAACGCTTCGTCACATCAAACAAAAAAATATAAATAAATAAAAAAAATTATAACCTACAACCAACATTCGCATGAAGGACATCATTTTCTTAAAGTTTTTATTCATTTTCGATCAAAAAAAAAAAAAAAAAATACCAAAAAGAAGAAGATAAAATTCTCACATAAATTCTTAAGTAAAAAATAAAAACATTATACAAATTTTGCAACAAGGATCTATCGCTTCGGGCGTCAAAAACGCAAAAAGGACACTCGAACAAGCAACAAAGTTGAGTTGAGTTGTGTTGAGTTTGGGTTAAAGAGAGAGAAAGAGAGATTTTATTTCGTCCTTGAACACACATTATGAGACGGGGAGTTCTTGTGTCCTGTGCGGTGGGTAGTTGGATGCCATCCTCATCGTCGTCGTCCATGTCCACAGGTGTTGGAATACACTAAGAAGTCGAGGCATCCTTATTGCTGGTGAAAGAGTGCCTGTCCTCCTTTCGTCCAAGAAGAGAGGTCCTCAAGGAGCACTATACGTCGAGTATATATACACGAAGGAGAGGTCGTCATCGCTCACTCGTCAAACAGCTAAATTCGGGACTTAAGTGATTTTCTTTTCTTTTCTTTTTTTGTGGGTTTACATAGTTCAGTGTGTGGTGTTTTTTTTTCATTTTTTTCATTTTTCATCCGTCTTTTTTCGGCAAAGTGCGAGCAACGTAACATTTTTGGTGTAAGAAATGCCCGAACAGGATAATTACGACGATGAGGTAATTTTATATTTTTCTTCTAGTACATATAATATATTTTCTTTGTTGTTGTTCAATTTAATATAAACTACATGAAATCTATTTACATTTTCAAGAATGTTTAAGTGAAAAGATATAATGACCACGTTAAATGATGGCGAGGCTTAATTATGCGGACATTTTTGTGATTTTTTTTTTTTCTATCTTGTGTCTTCCTTTTCAGCAGATGAATAATTGAAGATATTATATACCATACTTTTGGAGATTTTATGGATTTTTTAAGTGATTTTTTTTTCTTTACTTTTTATTTTTGACAAGAAAGTGAAGCTAAGAAATTTTGTTAGCATTATGTTTATAAATCAAGAGCTTAAAATGCTAATTTGCTTAATGGTTTTATGTCAAAAAGTCCTTCGGTAAAAGAAAGTATAATTAATGAAAAAAAAGATGAATTTTTGGACATGAGATGTAACAGAATTTTGGAAGGACTTACATTACACATATTGTTAAATTCTTCAAATTTTCTGGATAAAAAGTTGCTTGTTTTTTGACTACTCCAATAAGAACTCTAAACATTCATTAATAAATTAATTTAGATATTTTTTATGTAAAAAGTAACAACTTGACGTTGAACATGGCTTCTAATTTTTAAGTCTCCTTTTTTAATTTGGGCTAATCCTTATAAAAATAAATTCTATTTCATATTTCATGATAAGTACCTATATAATTAAATTTCGTAATAATTGAAGTTGTAGAAAAATAAGATAATCAATAGTTTTTTTTTTTCAAAAACAAGAAACTTGCTTTTTCCAAGAAACAAACAAAATAAATCAATATCGAATTATTGTTTTTTTTCAAAGTGTACTTCCCAAAACTGCTGACTCACTATAATCCAACTTCAATTACTCTCATATTTAGACCAAAAGCAAAAAAACAAAAAAAAAAAGAACAAGCTAAGCATCCAAAAACTTTTCTTTTATATTTTCCATTTTTCAACAAAATAATACAAAATGGTAAAAGTTAGGACAACAACATCATAATAATTATCACTCTTGTCTCCTAGTTGAAGGGATGCAGAGGCAGAGCAGACAATGTTACATAAATAGTATCCATAGTATGTTCCATGGAATATACCACGAGTGAAATTCCTCAGAGTTTCGGAAACAATTTCAAAACTTCTTCCGGTGAGCCAGCAATATGACGCTCGCTCATGGTCCTGAGCTGATGGTGGCATAAGGACAAAGCAATGAATAAGCAAATACGTAGTTAAAATTTTCAGCACTTTTCATCTCACCTTTTGGAAGGAAATACTTTTTTCTTGTCATTACCATCATTTTGGCAGAAGGTGAATCAGCTTTTGTAAGACACCTATACAGGTTTATGTTGAACATGAAAACGTCTACGAGGCAGTTTTCGGCAGCAAAAGAAGAAGGAGGAGCGAGTTTAGCAACGATTTTTCTTATAAAACTTGGGTCAATATACAATTTTCAAATAATGTGAGTCTATACATACGATGAAGGTTTTAATACATACATACACATACTCGTATGTATTTGAACCGAAAGGGTTACAAATTCAATCTTATTTCGACAAAACCTAGACACATTTAATACCGCACCTATACACAACAATGATGACAATGACGATGATGATGATGATGATGATGATAAGGGCCCGTAAAAGAAATACCCTGCAAAGATGATGATGATGATGAAGATGAGGGCAAATAATACGACAAAGGTGAGGAACGGAGGCCAGCAGTGGAATTAGGAACGAAGTAATGGTGGCTTTTTGTGTATAAATGTATTGAGATAATGTTTTCATTTTGTAAATGGCGATTTCATTACGATACAAAATTTCCTTTAGAAAATTTTATGTAACTCTCAAGAGTGGGGAACAGAGATTTTATCATTTAATGGATGACCAAAATAAGAAGCTTTAGAAGAAATTCAATGATTCCAAAAAAGTGGGGAAGTTTGGGAGGAACATTTAAAAAATTAAATTTGGTCGATGGGGGCGTATACGTACTATTTTTTTTTTTAAATCATTTGTTTTGCATTGGGACTTTAACTCTACGAATTAAATTTTGACAACTATACCAGTATTACTATGAAGGAGTGAAGTTGATTTGTCAGGAGTGGACGAGGAAGAATGTAGTACTCGTCTTTTACGATAATTGCTTTGACTTGAAGAGTGCAGTTGAAAATTAAATTAAAGTAGTCAAATAATTAAAATTAAATAAGATATAATATTTAGTAATTGCTTCTGTGTGTAGGAAAAATAAATAGCCTAAACAATTGAGACTTATCAAACTCTAAAAAATTGAATTTTTTTCTGAACGACAAAAAAAGAACAACTAATTATACAATACGAATTCGTGTCAATTTTTATTCTTCGTGTCCAAACAGTTAGATTATATTTTTTAAATTATAACTCAATGTTACAACACCGTAACTACATGCATATAAAAAAAAACATTTACATTTATGCATATACAAAAACAAAATCTGTTCGAGAACGGGGAAAAAGGATTTTCAACAATCATCACCTCCAAAAAAAAACCAAAATTTAACAAATTATTGTCAATCTGACAACTTCCAAACTTGTAGTGTGATATTTAGATTTGTGATATTTTTATTTATTTATTTATAAAATGTCACTCTCGACTTTGTTGACAGGCGGAGTTGAAAAAAAAAAAAAAGAATCAAATCCCTATCGATATCGCCCACATCATCATGATAGCCATTTCAAAGTTTTAAACAAATATAACCCGCATCGAAAAGTTCGTTCTAATTGCACACAATCGAAAGTTATATTGACATAATATACATACAAATACATACAACCAATTATTTTGAACGAGAAAATTTAAACCCGAAATCAATCAATTTTGATCGAATTATTTGTACAACTATGTGATTTCGATTTAAAAACAAAATACGATTTTCATTTTCTGATAGAACAGGGTGTAGAATTGTTTGTATGTAGTGTAGTGTAGGGATGTATTGTTTGCTGATGGAATCCTTTGAAAGGGATAAAATTTACACTTGCCTAAATACATATGTATCAATTCAAAATAAATTTAAAAATAAAACAAACAATCATAAAACACAAAGCTCGGATATCGATTGAACTTCTTTTTCACAAATAAAATAAAGGGTGGTTAAATTTTAGGGGCCGATTTTAATTTTGAATAAAACACAAATTATTGTAATTTCTTTTTATAATGATAATATTGGTATGGTTAAATTATGTATGCAACAAAATATAGGCCAAATGGCTGTCGCCACGACCGACCTCAGCGACACACCACCATCCGATGGTGCACATTTTCGATGACGCTGAGGCATAATTGAGGTTTTATGCCGTTAATGTGCCGAATTATTTCATCCTTTAGCTCTTGAACTGTTTCTGGCTTATCGACGTACACCTTTTCCTTCAAGTAACCCAAAAGAAAGAATCCCAACGGTGTGAAATCACATGATCACAGCCAGTGGCGTAGCCAGGATTTTGTTTCGGTGGGGGCTTGTTTTCAAATCTTACGAGAAATATTCTCTTCTACGGCGTCAATCATCTCGGGTTTATCTGCATAGACAAACAACTTCACATAACCCCACAAAAAATAGTCTATCGATGGAAAACCACACGACGCGAGATAATGATTGCTTTGTTTGTTTGCTAGAGGCATGTAGCGTCTTCTTTTTGGATCCAGCGATCGTCCACATCCACATCTTCCAATTTGGGCAAGAAAAAATCAACAATCATTTCTCTATAGCGTTCACCATTGACTGTAACATTATGACAGGGCTTTATTTCTAAAGAAATATTTACCAATTATTCACTTTGCTCAAATAGTACATTAAAAAGTGACGTTTTGAGGATGTAACGGCGTCTCAGTATTGAATTATTGAAAACCACAAGTAAGTAAATGAATGAAATATTTATTTGAATCGATAGTTTGAACCTTGCAATTTAATGTTTAAAGATAATTTCATGCGAATGTTGACCGCGGCTGCGTCTCAGGTAGCCCATCCGCTGAGTCCAATTTTGGCATACTCTTTCACACATATCGGCCGGTATCTCACGAATGAATGCATGGATGTTGGCTTCCAGTGCGTCAATCGAAGCGGGCTTGTCCCTATAGACATTAGCCTTGACATACCTCCACAAAAAATAGTCTAATGGTGTCAAATCGCACGATCTAGGCGGCCAATTAACCGGCCCAAAACGTGAAATTAACTGTTCACCAAACCCGCCTCGCAATTGCGCCATTGTTTCGCGTGCTGTGTGGCATGTGGCACCGTCTTGTTGAAACCACATATCATGCAAGTCAAGAACTTCCATTTCGGGCAAAAAAAAGTTTGTTATCATCGCTCGGTAGCGTTCACCATTGACATTAACGCTGCGATTCGCATCATCTTTGAAGAAATATGGCCCAATAATGCCGCCGCGCCGGCCCATAAACCGCACCAAACAGTGGCTTTTTCGGGATGCATTGGTAGCTGTTGCAATGCTTCTGGCTGATCTTCACTCCAAATACGGCAATTTTGCTTATTTACGTACCCATTCAACCAAAAATGAGCCTCATCGCTGAACACAATTTTTCGATAAAAAAGCGGATCCTCGGCCAGCTTTCCAAGAGCCCATTCACCAAAAATTCGGCGTTGTGGTAGGTCGGCTGGCTTTAGTTCTTGCACCAGCTGTATCTTAAAAGGCTTTACGCCCAAATCCTTCCGCAAAATTTTCCACGTAGTGCTGTAGAACGCCTTCGTTGAACATGAATCTGTCCGTATGGTTTGAAATTATTGTATTAGAAAGTTTTAGTTTTTATTTTAGACTTTTGGGAGAGGCTTCAGCACCTCTAGCCCCCCCCCCCTCTGGCTACGTGACTGATCACAGCATCCTATTGACATGGCCACCACGTGAGTTAACACGGCCATTGAATTTGTCGCGCAAAAGAGCCATTGTTTCGTAACCTGTGTGGCAAGAGGCGAAAAATTAAGCTTCAATTTTTTTGAGCACTTTCAAAAACCGATATTCTAAAAATTTTGAGGTAATTTAAAAAAAATTATGTTTTTTTTTAAATTATTTTTCAAAAAGTATTCCGGATAGGTTCAATTCATATTTCAATATGCTTTTGAAGTAATTCGTACGAGTTGTTTGCCTAGTAGGTGAAGTAAAAGTCCTACGTTGCGTTTTCGCAACGTCAAAGTAAACTAAAAGTCACCACCGCGTTCAAATTTGGAATTGCAAGCAAGTTATTTGGAATTTTGTTTTTTTTTTCAAGAATATATACAATACCCCAGTTAGATCTATATTGGTCAAGTAAACCAATATTTCGCTGATATTTGAGAAAAGATGTCAACAATTTGCTACCCATCATCTTTCAATCTATGAACAGATGATTCTTTATTATGAACGATATTCTTTAACTCGGGTACAAGGAAACATCAGTTTTTATTGTCAGCAAAAGCAATCTTGACAGACCCAACAGAAATTAACAAAAAATTACGATTTCGTATTCGACAAGGAAAATCAAATTGTTGCTGTTTTTTGAAATGATATTTCAATGATGACAGTTGTGTCAAAATCATTTGATTGATCAACCAATCGAACAATTAAAACAGTTTGATCGCACAAAGGCGAAGCATGTGAATTATAGTATAACGATGGATGGAGTTGATTAGTTTGATAGCGCCAAAAGCAACTATAGAATGGACTCGATGCAGAATTATTAAATTCATGAAGAATAATATTGATTCCACTGAAAATTGGCCAACTTTCGCAACTTGGATTCAGAACGTTGTCAATTTCGTGTTGAGGTCGGAGACAAGCTGCAGTTCTACCATAAGGAAGTGGTTCGTTTCAATGACATGAAAAGAATTTTCGTGGAAATAGAAAAACTTCTGAGCTGTGTGAAGAAACAAAAATTAAAAAAAAAAGTTGATTTCCAAAAATTTAGCTACTGCATTTGGCGGATGTAGCGAAAACGCTACATGAGTTTTCCGGCAAACTATAAGCTTTTCCAAAAATTTGTCTTCAGATTTCCTCTAATTAGACCAAAAGTACTTAGGTAATGTGTAAAATTTCAGGTTGTGTGTAAAATTTCATGCAACTGTTAGCCGCCGGAAATGATTTGAACAGCATTTTGAAATTTGTTCATTCTTAAGTCTCGAACAATTTTCCGTTCTTCGACCGATGACAAGATTCGCTTTCGTCCAGCTTTATTTTTGCAGGGTAAATGTTCGAGGTTTTGCCGAATTTTACTGATTGAGCCTAGTGATATAGCCGACAATTCCGCAATTTTCCGGTGTGGTACTTCTTTTCTCAAAAATTCTTCAACCTGCTTTTTTTGGGTTATTTTTATTGGTTTATTGTTCGATCCTATTATAAGAAATCTGAATCACGAAAATATAAAATTTTCACTTCATTAATTAACAAAACTAAGCACTGAATATTATTGAGCTCTTACTTCACTTTTTTTTACGATCTAACTCACAAAAACGATCACGAGTCATATAGGAAAACTTACTCTTGAGTAAAGGAGAATAAAAACCGTTATAACTGAAGAGAAAATTATGTAAGGGATATAACCAGAGATGGCAGAAAAGCGATATTTTTTGATTTACTACATTTCTTACGTGTGCTACATAAATGAGGTAGTTAATGTAGTTAAATGTAGTTAACGTAGTTAAACGTAGCAGACGTAGCGCAAGACGTCAAAATTTAGTTTGAAATATTAATTCAAATGTTGAAAAGTGTAATTTAAATAAAAACAAACTGTGGTTGCTCGTCGCCGGGAGCAACTTAATTTTTGTGAGTTGCTTGCTTTTTAATTTTGGCATGAATTATGATGTCTCGATGTTCATAAATCTTTATTAATAAGAAATTATAGATACATACATACATTGTTTAAATAAAGTACTTTATTCTAACAAGTGAAATTGAAATTTTAAATAATAAAACAGATGATTATTATTAATAATAAATTTGCATTTTTCTTTTATTAAGCTTCAAATTCTATGATTTTTTCATTTACGCAAAATATTTTGTACCTACATATGTCGTTCAATGTCTTTCACTCGTTAGTTTTTTTTGTATTCTTTTTTAAATCTAACGTTTTGTGCATATGTAGCATACGTAACTAATGTAGGTAATAAATGAAACAAATCAGGCTTGTAGTTTACCCGATTAACTACGCGTATTTAACCGAGTAGATTACCTGACGTAAACTACTCTGCCATCTCTGGATATAACACCTTAAAATAAGAAAACAATTAAAATAAGAGCAATTAAAGAGAATTTGTATTTTGTTTATGAAAAGCGTGACCAATTTTTTGATTCACTGTTATAAAGAGTTTCTTAATTTAATTTTTAAGCTAACATTCTCAACTTTACACCGTCAAACCAAATGTTGGGTTTGTAAGTAATCTTGTTTTAATATGTCTAAAAACATTAAAATGTTTTTAAAGATCTTTCTTCAATTTATATTATTTGAACTTTATTAAAAAGATTTAACTTAAGAAGGCGAGTAAGATTTCGAAAAAAGCAACCATTAAACTTTTTTTTGTGCTTCAAGTGAGATTTACAAAAGTTATCCTTTTTAAAGTTAAGGACAAAAAAAAAAAAGAAAACAATATATGTATGTACATGTACAATCCATTGTGTGAATGCAACGAAGAATGCAATTTCGATAAAACTTTAACACACAAGTTCCATATATAACTTTGGTATTACTTTGAAATAAAATAAAAATAAAAAAAAATACGAAAGGAAAAAATTACACTTCAGCTCAAAGGAGGTGTACACAAAACAACATCATGATAATATCACACATGTAGAAAGAGAGAGTGGTTATATACATATGTATGTGTATGTATATAATGTATGTATAAGTTTGTATGACCTTCTTAGGAAAATCCTAACCCCTTTACTTTTACATCCTTTTTTGTTCCTTTAAGACATTGACACTGACATAAGTGAAATTTTCATGTTAAGCAGCCACACATAAGATAACCAAGGAAAAAAGGATCTTTGTAAGAAAAAAGAAAAAAGAAGAGAATTCTATAGAAGAAAATGAAACAAAACACAATTGCACAAAAGCTCGAGTTGGTTCTCCCCCATCGAGGATTTTTATTTAAAACATAGGAGATAGGACTTATTCGTATCATCCGACCAAGACCACTGATGTTAGGATAGTGCAAATGTCGTCAACGTCATCTCATCATCATTATTCCTGAATCATTGCGACAACGACGATGACGACAACGACAACGACGATAGAGGAAATATCCGAGGACGGTGGTTTAGGGTTGAAGGAGACGGAGAAGGGAGAAGGGATAGAAAGCGAGTAAACAGAATGTTACACTTAAATTATCCTTTACAGAATTTGCATTGCAGACTGTCGTGGGACTGGAAGAGTCGCAGAATCTCAATGTGGAAAAAATTAAAAAAATGTCACCCTCTAGGGGCGCAATTACGTTGAAAGTTTCATGTGGTGGTGCAAGCTGCATACTTAAGGCGAAAAAAGTGTCCTTTTAACCCCAAAGAGGAGGGGAGAAGGTTATATATGTATACTCGTATATGGCATATGGGAAAGCCACCGAAACCGAAAACTCATTTGCCCCATACGAGTATATGCACCATGTTCTTGGATTGGACCGACATGACAGACAAACTCGAAGGTACACAGATTCCACATGATGCCAATTCAGGAAAAAACATAAAAAAAAAGAATTCACACAAAGGATCTTTCGAATATAAGGAAGGATATGAAGAATGAATGCCTCTTCTATGCGAGATGACTACGTATGCAATGCAATGCACCAAGTGCTGGATGACTGAAGCAAACGACGACGACGACGCACGACGACGATGATGATGATGAAGGAATACTATGAGTTCATAGAAGCTGAATTCAGATGGAATCCCATACAAGCGCCAACCTCCTGCCTTGCCGTGCAGTCAATTATAACAGTTTTGCATAATTCACTTCCGCTCCGTTCTGCTGCTGCTGCTACTGTTACTACTTCTGCTTGTTGGTTTTGTGCTGCATGCCACCATCATGTTCGAATGATAGAAGGCAAATATTCAAAGGAACTCGATTTTGAATAGAAATTTCGAAACGCATGAGATAATAGCATTAAATGGCACTTTGTTCAAAAAGCCATAGTTTTCTTTTTCTTCTGCATTTTTAATTTTTTTTTTGTTGCTATATTTGTTTTTTAATTCGACTGCACAGTAATTCAATTCGCAGCATTAAAAACACACACAAATTAATGCAAGGCAGAACATTAATGAGGTTGCATCGAAGGAGAGCCAAGTTTTGCGCACATTTTAAATAGGTACGTAAGCAGTAAGCCAATTTGTGAAGCATTTCGTCAATGATACTCGAATGTGCAGCAAACATAGTAAAGTTTAAGGTTAAATGTCATAGTCATTATTACAGTCTAGAGAGTAAGAAAGAAAGGTTAATTAATTAAGTTTTCGATTGTACGAAACTTTGTACCTGGGTAAGAGAGGAAAGGTTTTCAATTGAACTTCTTTCGAATAGGAACGAAATTAATGAGAAACTTTTTGAAAAATTTAAAAATATGAACAAATGAACATTTGAGATAAAATAAGAACAAGAAGGAAAGTTCAAATTTCACACAGGAAGTCAATTTTTCAGCACCAGTTCTTTCTATGTAAGATTGACTTTTTAATCGGCAGGATGCTAGAAGGAGACTTCCAAAAACAAATACGGAACTTGAGTTTATTGGTATTTCTTTGATTTAATTGAAATTTCTTAAGATCAAGTTTTTCAATAGTGAGCTTTAAATCAGTCATTCCCAGGGCGTATTCCGAGTGGAGAATCATAAGCTCGAAGGAAAAACTAAACAATTTCATGAAATCCGATGGTTTTTGGGATTGAGACTGAATTTTACTCATTAATGGAACATTAATTTCAGAAAAAGAAACATTCTGAAAATCAACTGTCCAACGGACGAGCTCTAAAGACAACAAATCCAACTCATATATCAACGGATTTAAGAAAAAGAAATGTGTCCAAATAAAAGTAACGTTTTGAAAGCTTAATAAAACAAAAAATTCTTTTCAAAAATAAACAGAAACAATTTTATTCATAAAATTAACTAAAAAACTACGATTTTCAAAGTTCCATATTTATAATCCACAATTTAAATAACTGGGATGTAAGCATGTAACTTGATACAATCGAGGATTGGTGATCGCATATTAACTTGAAACAAATATATTTCGACAGCACGTATGCAACTTGAAACAAGATTGATTGTGACTTATACTTAAAAATATAATTGTGAATCGTTTTTTGAAGTGTCAAATGCTATTTTTTTTAAATTTGTTGCTATATAAAAAAGTGAATAGTGCATACTTTAATTAAAAATCATATTTTTTAATTCAGAAAGTGAGGATGAAGAGATACTATGTAATTTTTTTGGAAAAAGAGTTTTGTTCAAAATAGATAAAATTTGACTCTCAAAAATTTTAAGCCAGCAAGGAATATTTTTTTTCAAACTAAATTGCTTTCCACGATAACTGTTTTCAGTCAGTCAGAAAGTCAATAATAAATTTCTTCAATGTTTTCATTTAGCAAGATTTAGGTCATATGTATATCAGATTTTTCAAGAATTTGACTAACACCCTTATTACGGTTGTCAAGGATCAATACGATATTTGATATTTATCAATAAAATTAATGAATCGGTGTTATCGTTGTCAAAAATCAAAATTTTTGATAAACTGTGAACGCTCTTCAGAAATTAATCTATTGTGAATGATTTAAATTGATAGCCTTGGTATTATGGTTGTCAAAATGTTTGTTGATTATCAAATTTTCAGTCAATCACAAATTCCTTGTTGATAATTGAATTGAAAAAAAAAAAAAATATTTTACGGATCGCGAAATCCAAAAGCATGTCAACTATAGAACTATTTTTCGGTGAAAATGAAATTGAAGACGAAAATACTTTGGAGCAAGCAAAGATTCGAAGAAAATTACTCGATGCTTCAAATCAGATGGATACATGGAACATATGTATGTAGATAAAAGATCTTTTTTAATTACATTACAAAAACTAATTTGGCTCGCTTCTAGATTCATTCATAACTTTAGACTTTCGAAAGAAGCCTTCCTTAATGTATTTTTAGATATCAACGACAAGTTAAAGTCAACGAAGAGGCAACAATCCATCCCAAACATACTAAAATTTTGCAGCTGTCTTAAGTAGGAAATAGGCACTATTCACAATAGATTTTTGATCTTTGTTCACAATGGATCAAAAAATGATCAACTCGGGTTCATAATACCGATGTATAAATTGATAGACAAAATGTTTCAATTGTCAATTAATTGATCTTTGACAACCGTAATAAGGCTGTAAGTATTGTAAAACTTTTTTGACAATTTAAGCCGTTGTTGTCTTCGCAGAACTTGTTTAAAGTCTTCTACTCGCTCGACGGTCTATCCTTCTAGCATTAATTCGCCTGAATGGGATTCTCAATTGGGTTAAAGTCGGGAGAAAATGCGGGTGACTTCAATAAATTCACCGAATTAAGTCTAGTCCAATAAGTTTTTTCTCGACTCGTGTGACTTCTGCCGAAAAGTCCAGGATTTCTCCGGGTGATCTCCCAAAAAAAAGGAATCAAAGAGCTGCGGAGCACTTAAACATAATTCCAGCTGTTTATTTTTGACGACGTAAACCGCATTTTCAAGCACTGAGCCACCATTCAAAATTACTCCTTTCGAAATATTTCTGTGCTTTTCGTACGTGACGTCATTCTCTGTGAATCATCTATGTAAGTTAAATATCATTTCATCAGAGAAAATTACTTCACATTAAATTTGATGTCATAAAAAAACTTAAAAACTTTAAAACTTACAATCCAATCCAATCGATTTCCTTGTTGTTTTGGGCAAATTCCAATCTATCGGTCTAAAAGACGTGGCGTGCAATTCAGACACAGGTTTAGATTCCATAGAAGAGCCTTCAAAACTCAAGCTTTAATTGCTGGCGGCAAGTGCGATAATTAGTTTTTCTCGGACGTTAAGCTTCCTTTATACTCCTTTATGTTTCAAAGTGCCATTGCTATTCGGATCTTTAAAAAAAATTGACCACTACCTCCCCGAATTCTGTAAATTATTAGGGAAATTTCACTACGCTTGCATTTTCTTCATGTAAAGCCAAAGTTTTGCCTTGTTCAACATTCCAAACAGTTTTATTGTGAGATATGTTTTTTAAAACTTCGTATTCAATAAATAATTTAAAAAAGCATCCGCTAATTCAACACTAAAAGACTAGATAGTGGTATGGGTTTATAAATATGAAACGAGCAAAATCGTCCAAACAAAACGACTTTGTTAAAATGTAACGGAATTCTCTCAAAATAAAAATTATCAAAGAGTAACGGTACTGGCCAAGGATTGGTGACAAAAAACCATGCCACCTACTTATTTTATCTTTTTTTGTATTTAAAAATTCATAACAAATTTTTTTAAATATTAAAATTGAAATTAGAAAGTGAGTATTTTCAAAATAAATAAAAAAACAATTTTTTTTTTTGCTTCAAAGTGTTTTAATAAAAGTTTATTAGGATAATTATGAGGACAACTAATGTAATTCACGTTTAATACATCTTTTATCCATTTTCTTGACAAAAATTGGCAAACAATCTTTACCATATCGGAAACAGAAGCCAAAAGTTTATTTTTTTGTCGAAAAAGTGGTTGGACGAATGGTTTTGGACAATAAATGTACCTTTCATT
Source organism: Scaeva pyrastri (assembly GCA_905146935.1). NCBI lineage: Eukaryota > Metazoa > Arthropoda > Insecta > Diptera > Syrphidae > Scaeva > Scaeva pyrastri. Next base: position 51,518,632 of record LR989927.1, read on the forward strand.
TGACACCAATTTTATCGCGTGCTGTGATTGGATTGGGGTGACTTAAAATTCACGTTTTTTGAAGTGGCCGGGCAAGCATTTTTGTTTCCTGATTTTGCTTGTCCCATCAACAGTTTTAGAATCTACACAAAAAGTTAAAAGATAAGTGCCAAAAAACGCAAATGTGTTTCAAAAGTCTCATTAAAGAATTGAATTGAATTGCCAAAAAAAACGTTTCGGAAGAAGCCCTCTACCGCCAACAGTTCCCTGAATAAGTTTGTCCGACCAGCGCATTCTTCATAAGTGACCTCTAATCGGCCGATAATTAGGGTTATGTTCTGTATCCCGATTGGACAGCTATTCCTACGGTCGGCTCCCTTACTATAAGGGATATTATAAATGCGAAAAAAAATTTGATTTTCATCTTTCAAATCGTGGATTTTTTAAATTTGCCAGCTTCTGTGTTTATTTTAGGACATGCATGAAAAAAGGAAAGAAAAATTGTAAAAAGAGTTATCTTTCATCATCACTCCCACCGCCACCCCCAAATAAAAGAACAACTCCAACAGATGTAAGGTCCATAAATTTGATTTGTGATCAGAACATTGAGCAAGATTCTATTGTCATACTCGTTCCTAAGTACATTGTTTTTTATCGAAATACAAAGATGTCTTGCCATAAAATCTCCATGAAGATCATCGATTCAACTCACACCTTGAAAAAGCCCCAACTCCATTAGGTACTCCGCCTACAGAATCTCACCGAGAAAGTGTTTTATTTTCTAAAACACTTTCATAAATAGCCAATAAAATTTCATTTTTAGAATAAATTTTCTTCAATTTTCTTTTTATGGAAAATTCATAAAGGGGAGAACGGCACGAGTATACTCGTCTAAGCGAAGCTATTTATCAACAATTGCTTCCTCATGAGTGCTTCCCTGCTTCAGATTCCTTTGCTGTCATTTTCATACCTAACCTACATACACATACATATATACTATGTACAAATACACGACATACATATGTATTGTATTAACTCCAAAGAAGCATCAGCATTAGAATTGCTTCTGGCTAAAAGCGTCTGTATATGCTCGTACCTTGTACAAACCTACCATTATTGGCACCCTTTTTATTGTGTACCTCTACCTACCAACAGAGAAACGAAGAGGAATCATATATATCCTGCGACTGCGACCTTTTGCTAAAGGTCCCTCCTTTTGCTCCATTTGCAAGTGAATTGATTGCAATATAAATATAGCCCATCAACAATAAGCTGTCATATCTTTTTTGTACTTCTCGCCAATCTTTCGCGCAACAAGGTTTTTGAAAAAAAAAAAAAAACTATTAGAGTGAAAAAGCAACAAAAGCAGGAATCCACTCTTCGTCTTCATCCAGAATGATGAAAGATTGAGAAGCTGTCAAAAACATTTTTCTTTTTCTTTTTTATTCTTTTGCCAGCCTCCCCCCGCATTTCAATTCTCACAGGAAAAAAAATGCTCTAGAGTCTGGAGGAAAGTGGCTACGGCCAAGAAAATTCGTCCAGCAGTTCGCAGGTGTTATGGAGCTAAACACGATGTCGGTATTAATTTTTCACCTGGATTTATTTCGAGTCCTTTTTTGCTTCTTCCATTTGCCTTTTTGGTTTGAAAATTTCTAAACTTTTACAGAAAAACCCCTGAACATAGATTTCATGTTTTCAATGAAGTGAAAGTGAAAGTGAAGAGTTAGAGAAGGCAAAGCCTTTTGTGACTACCTCAATATCTCAAGTGCTGAAATCTTGACACTTTTATCTTTTGTGATTGTGTATTGCACGAGTTTCAGGATGTACGAGTATGCGTATAGTATATAGATACACTTGTGACTTTTCGAGTGTGTATTTATCATTTATCTTTTTTTCACTTTTTCTTTTTTTTTTTTTTGAAAAACAAAAGTAATATTTTAGAAACAAATGCTTCTTAAAATTGTGTACAGAAGAAGAGTGAGAGAGAGTATTACATTTCAGAAGTGGGATCTGTGTGATGCTAAAGAAGTTGAGTGCTTTCTGCTGAAAAAAACGCATCCAACTGGAAATGAAAATGTGAAGGCAAAAAAGTTACCCCCGCTTTCGAGAAACATTTTCAAATTTAAGTTGTCTCGTTTTCTGAAGAGCAAAAGGGTATACACAACCTATACCTACCCTAAAGGTTCTTAACGCAGTAAAAATGTGAAGGGTTAAGAGACATGAAGCTTGGTTAGGGTGGTCGTAGAAATTTGTTGAAATAGAACAAATTGTATCATTTCTTGCTCTTTGATAAGAAAGTTTAACACATAAAAGAGCAAAAATTTATTGGATGACAGCAGATGACGACAAAGTCTACTCTTGCAAGGATTTTCCTATGACAGACTATATAGGTGTCCCTCCATTCCATCTATGGAAAGTGGTTTTGGTTGTTTTTCAATTAGCTTTCAAGTGGAAGGTGATGTTTTTGACGCTGTATAAGAAATATCAAATGGAAATTGGTTTTTGGAAAAAAAAAAACGTAAATGGTACGAAGTTATTTTATGGAAGAACAAACAATTTTTAAAGTGAGTGATATTAAAGGTCTTTGAATTAGACACCCAAGAGTAGTGTTTTTGTTTAGTGTCACATTTACTTTCGCAATCTACCGGCTATGACATTTCATGACATAAAATAAATTTAGGAGAAATGCGTGAAATTCAAGGGACTGAAAAGCCTAGGCCTTTCTGTTGCAAAAGATTATTAAAATACTCTTACCAGTGTTTCTTTTCATAATTTTTATATCCATTTTTATTACTTTGCACAACTTATAATGTGTAAGTTTCCTGTCAAAAAGTCACACACTCTTTGTTATCACAAAATTGAATTTTCGCACACAAGCTTATGAAGTTAAACTGGATACTTCTTATCGAATTAAACAACTAAGGCCATAGAATCCGTCGCATATGTTGCGGCAAAGTACTAATTACTATTCAACTGACAGCTCGGTTAAATACACACGTTCTAATGAGAAGCTACCTATTATAGGCAACGCGTTCACCGGACGCAACGCAAAAAGTAGCTCAACTTTCAATTTTTCTCTCCGGCAGGTCCGTTGACATCAGTTGTCAATAATAGTTATGTTCGATGAAGACATTTCATTTGGTGCATCACAGTGCTCCGAACTCGTTCTGATGAGTTTTATTCACTCTTATTTAGTTACTTACATATAAAAAATATGCGAATAGAAAATATAATAGAAACATTTCTTCAATATTACTTACTGAATTCTTTTAAATATTATGACTCATTTTACAAAATAGTATTTTTTAGTCTTTGTGCAACTGTGAAGGTCACAAATGTCTGTACTTTTAACTTTAATTGATTGAGCGAAGGCAAATTGAAATGAAACATAATTAAACAAAAAGAAAACACCAAACAATGGTGATAATTTTGCAATTCTTTAAATAAAATACGAAAATAAGCTTCCTCATAATATTGGTACTTTGGATTTTATCCATTATTTTGATAGTTTTGTGATGCCAATTCCGTCAATTTTTCAGTTTTATGATACCCAAACAAATATAAAATATAGAGTTCTCATTAGTTCTATAAAATGCTTTGACATTCCTCAGTACTCACTAGGTTCGGAAAATAGAACAGATCTAGTTTGTACTGGGTCATCCATTGGGTTACCCCTATAAGTTTCGTATGTCAACATCAACGGATCCGGTGCCGCAACGCATGGGACGCATTCTATGGGTCGGCCCCTTAAAGCTCAGCTACGTTAAATTTGAAACATCATAATTGCTATTATGGAGAATGACATTTGTTCAGTTGCTGCTCAGAGCCGATAGTCTTATGCTGCTATAGTGCTCTCATCTTTTATTTATTAATAGTATATTTAAGATATGTATGTTATTGATAAGAAAAAATAAATAAACAAATAGAAAAATACAATTTATGAAGCTTCCAAACAATTGACTGTCACTTTTGTAAAATACCCTTTTCTAACTAAGATATGGTTTAACAAACAAATCATAACTTGGATGACAGTCGGATTTTTGACAGCTGTCAAAGTTGCAAAGCATTTCTCCATATTTCTTATAATTTTCCCTTCAAAAATTGAATTCGTTGGAATAAAATTATCAGATCTTTAATCTTGTCTTATTTCTGTTCAACAAACCATATATATGTAGTATAACAACAAAATGTCTGCCCTAAAGCTTCTCAATACAAAGTTGAGCATTTTCTTTTGAACCCAAAACCAATAACCCATGATTCTCATAACCTAAAAATCTTCCTTCCTCGGGAAGCAAAATGACAAAATTAAAGTTATATCCCATCTTGATTTAATGCTAGACATCTAAGCCTCATGATTTAATCATGAACAAATTTCACTATAAACCGATTTTATTTCGAAATCGAAATACAGGTTCTATACTTCCATTAAATTTCATCATAAAAAAAAAGAACCTCCATGCAACAACGAACGATAGATACGGTATCATGGATGAAGACGAAGATGAAGGAGGATTGAACTTTTTTGAATTTCATATACCTAACACTGTGAGTGTAACTGTAGACGAATTTTTAGTATTTTTTTCGTCGAATTGAGTATAATTCGATCAATAAAAAGTCTCGAGGAAATGCATTTTCAGCAGAAATGATATTCTTGCTGTTGCAAAATTTGAAGGACTAGGGCAGGGGCTGGTCGTTGGGGGTAGCAGTTGAAATGAAAAAAAAAAACTTTCTGTTTGCCCGAGGCAACTCTTTTTTCCTTGATTTTTTATTTTTCCTTTTTCAACCAAATAATATTCTCATACCAACAAGCTTTTTTTTTTAAGGGCTTAATAGTAGTTGCTGGGGTCTTGTTAGATTTTTTGTTTGTATTTGTCAAGTGCAACTTGAAGTTGCACTTGTAATGCATAAGTTTGTGGTAATTAAAAAGTTTCTTTCTTTCGCCCACATAACAGTTTGAAGTGAGTTTCCCGTTTTATTTGTATTTTTTTTTTTAGTTTGATACAATTTCACTAGAAATTTTTCAAACATGAATATCAAATATTGATTTGGTATAAGTTTTTGCTTTGTTAAGCGTGTAGTTGCAGGAATTAGGATGAAATAAATTCACTGTTTCTTGTATTTTATGGATTTTGTGAATTTTCCACTTTGTCAGCTGGAATAAGGTTATCAATCATCGTTTCCTATGAAATTTGAAAAGTCAGAGCCGCATGCAGGATTTTCATTTAAGTGGGTGTTAAGATTGCCAACAGATTTTGGTTTATTTAATTTCATTTAAGTGAATTTTCTTACGTGTCAACGACGAAAAGTTTACTTTATCTTGCTTGTTTGATACATAACCATTCATGTTGACAGTTATAAACTGATAGATACAATTTTTAAACTTTAATTAAATTAAATTAAAAATTCGTGAGAATGAGTCTTTACAAAATGTGAACGCTTTCACATTCGTCGTGGTGAAAAAAAAAGTTATAAAAAGTTTGCATTTGACAGAAGAACTTCAGAATTAAAAACGGATCATTACGGTATGTTTGCACTTCGAAAATGACCTTTTCTTTTCCCATATTGTCTTTTTCAAATTATGTCATTGGGAAGTCAGTCCTTAAGGCCTTATACTTAATTTAAAAAAAAAAAATGCATAGTGTAAACACACACTAAGGTTGGTTCAATAGTTTATTCCAAAAAGATATTTTTATCTTAACTGTACAAAACCAAAATATATTTTTGATTCAAAGTGTACCAAAACTTATTGCTCCCCGCCATACTGTTTCCTTTGATCACTTTGGCTGTGACACGATACTGAGACGGACGTCTCTATTAAATAAATTAAAATTAAACATTTAAAATTAATAAAGTAATAGTTGTAATATAAATTTATGTGTTTTAATAAATAAAGCACACCCTTTGTGAATCCCCTCTTAGTGGAGCCGTTCATGGATTTGGAATTGCACACATAAAACTTACTTATACTGATGCATGTTGTCCCTTGGAAATCAATTTGAAAAAAAAATCTCAAGATCCCGAATCTGAATCCACATCCGCATCATGCACTGAATCTATATGTATTCTAGCTACACTCGTACTAAATATATATACGTATGTACGTATGGAAAGTTTTTCTTTTATTACATTTTTTTCAAATCGAATTTCATCGGAAATATAATATAAAAAGAAAAACGAGAATAATATCCATATAAATCTTGCTGCAGGTAATATTGCAGGATAATACTCGTTTAATAAAAAGGATCATGGAGCATGGAATAAAAGGAGGAATATAGCTATCGTCAGCATCGTCGTCGTCATCATTCTACGTTCTCTATCTCTACGATATAATGTAAAAGAAAATAAGAGAAGCAGATTAAGAATCCTTGAATTATATTCTGCTACTTTATGCATAGTAAAATTGAAATAATAGAATCTTTTCAGTTTCTTTCTGTTCCATGGTTGCTGCCTTATGTCTTCAGCAGCCTCACTAATATTTTGAAGAAAAAAAGATTATTACCGAAGGGGCTGAGTGGAGCAGGGGGGATTCATAGTTGAATAAAGAATGAAATTTAGTTTAATAAAACCAATGAAAACAAAAAAAAGACCAAGAAGTAAAAGAACATTCTCCACAATTGTTTCAATGTTGAGTTAATTTAATTTTATTTTGTGCGCCCTTTAAAAGAAGAACAAGGAACCGGAAGCTTCTTCTGTTTTTTTGTCTTTATGAAACAATGGCGGTAATTTTAATCAACAGGAAGACGGAAAAGGATCTATATTCTGTCGGATATGTGTTGAATCGTTGAATAACGTTATTCTGCTTTTTATTCTATGGCGGATGTTTAATTTCCTTTAATTATTTCCCATTTTTTTTCGGGGAATTTTGTGTTTTTGTTCCTTTTTGTCATGTTAACGGATTTAATTTCCTGTCTTTACGTATGCATACGGCGGATAAGATAATTCATGTGTAAAATTCAAATATATTACCAACTAGGTAAACCCTCACCTGGGATAAGCCTATCCACACAAAGAGGTGAAAAGTTTTTCAAAAAAAAAAGAAACAAATTTAATTACGAATAAATTCTAATTATGAATTCAAAATGATAATCTTTTTCGTGTTTTATGTGTGTGTGATGGGAAAATTGGTATTTTTAGGCAAAATTTTAGTTGTTTCCGGAAGAATGAATATATTTTTGAATAAATTGGTGGAAATATTAAAATTGATTGCGTGTTGATATGGTTGCGAGGTTGCATGTCATCAGTTGATGGTTTTTTGATAGTGATAGCGCAGTAGATTTTCCATTTTCGTGTGGTTTATTATATTGAAAGGATTAGTATTTCAAATTACATACATTCATACTCACGGAATACAGGAATGAGGATGAACAAACGAAGAGAGGAATCATAATTTATTTATTGCGTTGAAATGTTATAAATTTTATATCAACAAGGTTATATCAAATTAATTCGAGTGGTTTTTCACCTATAGGTTGCTAATGAGTGTATATGTTAGTGGAATCGATAAAATTGCTTCAAACGACGCAGTTCGAATATACATAAAATGATTATGCAGTATTATTAGGCAATTAAGAATTTGAAAGAGTTCTGGAAACAATCGACTTTTGATGTAAATGGTGAATGAACCTATTTACATAACAGAAAATTAAATGTTTAAAATGTCTCACTAAATTTATTATAAATTTGATTTGAGGCATTTTTAAGGTGACAATAAATGCGATAACCAAAAAATTAAGCAAAATATCAATATCCTAATAAGAAATTTTATAGAATCATGTTCCTAAACTTATGGTTCAATCTTCAATTGCCTTTGCTTTATTTATTTACCTAGAATTTATAATAAATACAAACAATGATATTTCGATGATGTTTCATCAAATAAGAAACACTTTTAACTGTCAATCAAATGTCAAAATCGTGTATTATGACGTGTTCTTTTTAATATAGTGACAACACAAAAAATAAGAATTTCTCATTTCGGCTTTGTTTTAAAGTGAGATCACCCTGGCACCCGAGCAAATAATGTCGCTTCTGACATCAAACAATAGGGAAGACCAAATTTGTTCGGTTTTACAGTAAAATGGTGTAGGATTTATCTCTCTGAATTCAATTTTTGAGTGAGGGAACGTACCAGCAAATACACATTGAAATACACAAACCTAAATCCAATAATTTAATATTAAACAATTTATACTTAAGACTATAAATTTTGTATTTTCCTTCAACCACTCCATCACCCCCTTCAACAAAAAAAAAAATAAATAAATAATAATAAGGAAACTTCGAAACCCTGCTGTATTCTGCTTTCTGCTTTTCAGAAGTCCTTACTCATTTAAACTACCCTACTCTCTCTCTCTCTCTCTGTTTTTCTCTCACAGTTGTTATGGGTCCACTTATACATGCCTTCTATAAATATGGTAACACAGCAAGGAATATAAATTTTCATTTGAAATGGAAAAACTTTTATACTATATATACATATACAATACACCCATCAGGGAAGTTTTCGAATTTTATTTTATTACTTTGTTTCTTTTATTTTCCTTCCGCATTTTCCAGTGAAAACTTGAGTTTCGTGTGACATTCGGATCCAAGAAAAAAAAAAAAAACTTTTGCCTATACCTAATGACATTTACAAGAAGAAACAACAACAGCAATGGCAAAAATAAAAAAGATCACGGAAATTAAAATTAAAATGGAACTGAAAAAGAATGAATCAAAAAATAGAGCAACGTTTAAAGTTAACAAGAACTAAGAAGTTTCCCGAGGCATTCAATTCTGGGGGAAACGTATCCACATGACGTTAAAAGCTTTAACCATCAGGGACCCATAAGGAAGGGTGGGAATTATTGACAATAGCGAGGCTTAAGGCAACATGCTGCAGAGTCAGCTTGTTCACAGTGGATTAATCTGTAATATTGAAGAGTTTAATAAAAAAAACAAATTAGGACTATTGGATTAACTTAAATATGTACATAAGTTAAAAAATATGCTTGTTAATCAACATTATAATTAAAGAATCCAACGTGCATATTATATTGACTAATTTAAATAACTAGAAACTGTGAAATTTATACTAAGGCCTTAATAGCTAAATCACAATATCGCGTTATTCGTTTTTACGATTTTGTATTTCAAAAAGCGCGACCCTAGAATTTACAAAATGAAATTCAACCTCAAGCGTTCACTGACATTTCACACAAAAAATAAAACTACATATTTTAAAAATAATCAACCAAATTTTGGCTCAGAAATCTCGACAACTAAAAAAAAACTTAGGAGTATTTGAAATTGGTACTTTTACTTTATTTTCTTTTATTTTATGTACAAAAAGAAAACAAAAATTTAATTTTTAAAATTCAATAAATAACTAACAACAAATTGCATTTCAGCTGTCAAACGCCCGACCGAATAGAAAATAGATCTACTTTTGCTTTGCTCGGGCGTTTACGATATTACGATATGAGGTCATAGCAACGCCTGAGGTAATATTTCGGATTGCCTCATAAGAATACATAGTTTCTATTAAAAATGTCAAAGCCCGACCGACCTAACGCTGTATTGTGATTTAGCTTTAATTCGGATTGCCTCATAAGAATACATATAGTTTCTATTTAAAATGTCAAAGCCCGACTGACCTAATGCTGTATTGTGATTTAGCTTTAAGGCTCTGTGAATTTTTGTTTAGTGGAACGTAAACTTCAAATTCAATATCGTATTCCAACCCTACGAAAATTGATCGATATTGGGATGACACAAAATTTGACGTTTACATGAAATCGTTAGTCCATTGGCATAGATTTTGACAAGCAATAAACTGTTAGAAGTACAATATTTTTTATCAACTAAGACATAACATATAATTATGTAAATTAGTGGGGCTCTCATCCGCCCCAGGACCTCAAAAAGGAATAATTAATACATAAGGTTATCTCTCTCTTAGATTGAAAGGGATCCCTAGATTTGTAGATATGTATCTTAAATTTTGTTGTTTTTTTATAATACAAAAAAAGGAAACAAGAAAAATTTAAAAGAAAAAGTCTCAAAATCTCTTTGCCTAGTCTATTAAAAGGGGTTAGGGTAAGGTTCTTAACAAAGGAAAAAATGTCCTTTTTCCCATCCTTATAACCGAGTAATAACCCGATTAAATTATAAGATCCCCCTTATTGTCGTCTTCGTCTTCGTATTCGTATATTCGTGTCATCTGCCATAGGCAACAACCAATTTAACGCGGATTATTGTCAACATTAATGAAAAATGTTTAGCCAAAATCCTCTGGTATTTATTTTATTTATTTTTTGTTCTCTTTATTCTTTTTTTTTTGTAGTCTTTTTTCTGTCTTAAGTTCCATAGGAACTTGGTAAATTAATAAAACAAAAAGACAGCAAAAAAAAAAATCCCTGAAATAAGAAAGGCGATATGGCGTATGTTTAGCTGTCATGATTGATATTGCTTGAGCGACAATTTATATGCTTGCTTCTTGTTATTGAATAGAAAAAAATACTCCAAATGACATGAGTGATTGTGCAGTTAATATCCTGGAAATGAACAGTTATACATTTCAGTTAGAATTGAAGCCTATTTCTAGGTGTCAGAAGTGATTTCTTTCCATTTCCACAACTTTTATGTCTTAAGTGTCTTTCACATGAGGCACAAATATGAAGTTAAAATGTTGACATTAAATTTATTAACATTTTCACTGACAGCTGTTAATTATTACAAAGTAAACAAAAAATATTTTAAACTTTAAACTATACATATAGATTTGAGTGAATTTTGTATTTTATTGATTTGTGGAACGCATCTTTAAGTTGTCAACTGCTGATTTTACTTAAACTGTTCACTGCACTTGGTTAATACTTACATTGAAATGTTAAACCTAAATTTGGTGTGTTTTTGAATACATCGTATAAGGAAAATATGTAGAGATTCAAATGAATTGATTTCGCAAACTTTCAAATTGTGTCCTTTTCCTGATAACATAAAAGTTGAGTTCTTAAATAGTTGTGAATTATTAAAATTTTACATTCGAAGACAATCTTTACTATTTAAAAGATGTTTCAGTCAAAAAATCTCTTCAAGCATAAATTGTAAACTTAAACATTAATTAATGGTTTCATCTTTAGTATAGTTGAGCAATTGAAATATAATACTTCCCCAGACCATTGCAAGGAATAGACTTATTTTTCAGACTTTGCCTTCCACTCAAAGATTCTCATAGTGTCTTCTCTTAGGATGGGACTAGAAACAAAAAAATCCCTAAGGATAAAGTCAAAAGAAAGCCCAAGTGGCTTTAACTCTTCGTATATTATGAGACACTAGAAAAATGGTCTCCACTTTTAAGTTAAGTATGAGTATTGTGTGCGTGTGTATTTGTGTAAGCCATCAAGAAGTGTGTAAGCAGAGGAGATAAGCCCGAGAGAAAAAATTACCCACATTAAAAAAAAAGTAAACAAAGAGTCACCCGGAAAAAATTCTATAATTTCCAAAGGACTTCCTTCATCATACCCCTTGTCGAGTCGGGTCGGGACAGAGACGGAGAGATGTAGCCCGCAGGTTCTCAGAAATGTTGAAGAAAACATCCTCTACGGGAATATGGCAATGTATACGGGCTACGGAAATTACTTTAAGTTCTTTTTTTCAATCTTCCTCTGTTATTATAAAATAAAAACAAACATAAAGCAATTTATTTCAGTTAAATGGAAAGTATCCTCATCGCACTGACACAGACTCATTTAAGTCAGTTCGAGTCCTTAAAATATACCTTAATTTTTTTTACTCCTGTGAAGATATTTTTTTTTGTTTGCCTTTCTTTTCACAAACTTCCTCGAAACCCCAAAGCTCATGCCGAGTTATAAATAGCTACATAGCCAGCCCGAATGTTCGTGATTCTTTTTAAATACAAATTGTCCCAATTAACCCCATACCCCTGTATCCTTGTGTGTCTATGACATTGGCAAATATGGCATATCCTTGTGAAGCCGCTAACATCAGGAGCAGCCATCTCCATCGCCATCGTATCCTGAGCTTCCATCTACAACACGAACTAATTAGAATGATGGTAAGACGCAGACAAAATATAGGTGGCGTTGGTAGCACTACAAGTACAAATGATGGCTATGACCTCTATTTGGAGCAGTGTGCGGCGCGGCGGCGTACCTTGGAAACAACATCAAGAAACCAAACAAACAAATGAAACGATATGACGAAGGAAAGTTATAAGGAAGCTTTCTGAATCTAGGTCAAGTTTAATATATGCTAATGAGTCGTTTTCCCTCTTGTCTCTGTTTCACTTTTGACTTGGAGATTTAAATGAGCAGAATCTATGCAGAATGTGGCTCTTGCCCAACCATAAGAGGATTTAGTTCCGGTCCGCTTGTCATCTTAAATTAACTGAAACGAATTTGGACTTAGGCAGACCTCAATGCAGATGAGCAAAAGCTAAATCCTTATACATACATATATTTCTAGCTGTGGATCGCGTATACATATACTTATAGTACTTAGTTAGAATGATTTGAGTTTGAATTTGAATTTGGATGATTTCGACACAATTTAAATGCTCATTATCAAAAGGGTGTGTTAACATTGATATGAAATTGAAATTGACATTTATGCGATGACAGAATGGTTTCAAATTGAATTGCGAGCGAAACGGAAACGAGTATTATGTAAATATGAAAAAAAGTCAGAGTGAAAATATGTTATGGAACGTTTTCACTTCTTCTTTGGATTGTGTATTTTTTTCATCAGAATCTGTAAAAAGTTACCAAAACTAATTTCCCTCGATTAAGGAAAATCGTATCGATAAAATTTTAGGTTAATATTTGTTTATTTTAAAGAAGAAAATGAAGAATTTTAAGATTGTGATTTTGACAACAAAATGTGATAGCTTCCTTTAGACAAATCTTAAGTCTGGGAATCTAATTCATTATTAAAACTGTTTGATAAGAGCAAGTACTGGTGACTTATCCGATCCCTGATGGCTTAATTACTCCACAAAATTAATTTATTTTGTATCGGAAGGCGGGCTGGGTGTTAGCGTTGTAAAATAATTTTGATTGAAATTATCTGTCGTGTTGATGAGTATGTTTCCATCACATAACCGCCCGCCCCGCCGCCGCCGGCCGGCCGTCGTGATATTGAATAATTAATATAGAGATGTTGAGAAGAGAATTTGTAAAATGCGTTACGCATTCAATACATTAGAGAATAACATGTTGATGGAAGAGTGATTAATCGATTTAATTATAATTTTGAATATATGTATTTTAGTCTATATGTATGTAAAGTATACATTACTTTACGTAGATAGATGTATTCAAATATTCCTTGATTGGTTAGGGTTCAATGTTATTAAACCTTTTTTGATTTATGCCATTCAATGTGTAAACAATGGTGAAAAATATATTGAACAGCATTTTGACAGTTAACAAGCTGCGCTCCGTTAAGAACATTAATGAATCTGTCAGCGAAAAAGTGACAGCCACAACAGTTGCTTTCCTTTGACGTTTTTGGAACTGACAAAGTTTTTTAATCTCACACTATGTAATATTTGTTTTATTTGTTAGCGTAAAATAGACATGGAACTTAAATTGTCTTTAATATTTAAAACATTAGTGACTTGATACAAATGTTAAGTGGCCTACGAATTATTTCATAAATTCAATTAAATAGTTTTTGATATTCACACAAATCCGGCTTTGGTTGATTTACCTCAACAAAAGTCAATTTCCACAAAGTGATGATTTTGACATTTGTGAAAAAAAAAACACGAAAGAGGAAATGCCTTGCTGTTGGATTGAAATCTCAATTATTTCCATAACAAATAATTGTGAATTGAAGCAATTCATTATCTTGCTTCAATCGAGAGTTTAATGTGCCTACTTTTTTAAATGTTAGTTAGTGAAAAATCACCGAGCTAAAAATATTTGCTTTTGTATTTATTTATTTGCAGTTGGTATCTGGAAATACAAACCAGCGCAACTGGCGGGGGATTCTCATAGCCCTACTTGTCATCATAATTGTTCTCGCCCTAATTGTCACTTCAGTGGTAAGTAAACTTTAAACATTAATTTCATGTCGTGAATTAAATTAAAAAAAAAAAAACATCAAGTTGACGAAAGGTAAGTATGTTTATTGAAATGTCCTTTCATCTTAAAAAAAAAAAACATCCACATCTCTAGAACTGATTGTCCCCCGACATTGTGTTTTTTTTTTTTGTGTTTTCCGTATATCCGTATTTTCTGTGTGTGTCTCTTCTCTCTTCGTTCGTGTACCACAAAATCTAAAATCCTGTAGAAAACAACATATAAAATTTCTGCATTTATCAAAGGTCCTACTGACACCACCCGATGAGGGGCCACGGGTCAAAGGCCAACGCATCAAACTACAAGACATCGTCGATGGTGTATACCTGCCCAAGCGTGCCAATGGAACATGGATAAATGGTAAATTTACAAATAAACTGATTGACATTCAATATACGAGCACAAGTAGTGTCAAGACAATTCAATAAAATGTTCTTTCTTCTTGCTACATACATACATATTATATGAACCTAATATACTTACCTGTATCTAATTTATTTTTGTAGCGGAAGAGTTTATATATCAGGATCAATGGGGCAGGATAAATCTATTGAATGTTGCCAATTTATCGGCTCGAGTACTGATGTCAAATGTTACATATGTAAGTGTGAAATTGTATAGAAAAGTGTTTTAAATTCTGTTTTTCTTTTTTTATTCTTTTTGACAAATAGAACTTGATTCTGATATTTTAATTTAAAGACGTTAAAATCAATCTTAATTTTCCAGATTTTATTATAGTTGAAAAAAATATTTACGAAATAACGAAAGGAAATGGCGCAAAAATTTTAAACAACCTATTGTTAAGGTCTTAACATTTTAATAACTATTGCTAAATATTTAACAATTTACTAACGACTCCAAAATTTTAAACCCTTCTTTTCGTTTTGCTAACTGGTAAATTGCTATCTCCTTCTTATTAGAAAACAGGCATCCGAACATGTCCAAATAGTGACAGTTCATGAGAATTAGCAAAGCAAACATACTTAAACGGACCCATTAATTGGAAATGTCCCAACTGTAAACTGGGAAATCCCATGCAATCCAATAAGATTAAAATACACATTCTGCCTTATCGGCAATACAGTTTCCATCGAAAAATTTCTCTAGTTCGAATAATTTGTATCGGCAATACTTTTTGAATGAAAAAATTTCCAAGGAAAAATTTCTCCTGTTAAAATCCCTATCGGCAATAAAGTTTCTCCCCCGAAGTATTTCTGCCTTTGCTTACATAGGGAACAGAACATTTTGACCTAAAAAACTTACCCTTGAAGAACAAAAGCGTTACTATTTTGAAATGGGTGATGTGAAATTGAAACGAAATTAAATTTTAAACTAAAATTCTTGCAGTAAGAAAGTTAAGTTTGGCTCAACTTTCCAAAACGACTGCAGGTATTTTGACCCACCGAATTTTGTATTCGATAGATAAACACTAAAAAACGCAATTTTTTGCCGCCTTGAGTGAGAACACATATACATATTACTATATTCAAATAATTTTTAAGTTTCACTTTTTCATACAAATCACCGACGTCATGGTCGTTTCCAAATCCTTTTTGAAAAATTGTATTTTTTGAATCTTCAAAAAGACACCATTATTGAGGTTAACGTTAACAATATAAACTCCAAACTTATGTACATTGATTTGGTTAAATCAAATGGACTTCATCTGCCAATTAAGAGTCTTCGCTTAGTCATTAAAGAATTTTGTTGCCTTTTGACACAATTTTCTTCATCAGTTTATAATAAACATTACATTATTGACATTAAAGATCTTAGTTATCGTTTTAATTTGTTATAAAATCAAAATTGAAGTTGTCAAAATTTTCGAAGAAATATATTCCACGTTTTTTTTTTTTGTTGTAAAGTTGGTTGTATTTCTTTCCCGAAAACGAGATTCCGATGGAGATTAATTTTTAGTTCTCGAATTATGAAAAACACACGAATCAACACTTTGAAGTGAAATTGGAAAGACATTTTTTTTAGGATAATAACAGATATCATATGGATTTAGCAAATTGCTAACAGTTAAAGTATGGTTTTCGGGATTTTAACTTTAGCAATATGTTAAGAGATACTAAAATATTAAAATCGTTTAAAATTAGCAAAACTATCTTTTTAGCTTAGCAAATTGCTAAAAATGGGTTTAACAATTTGCTAAATCGTTTAAAATTTTGCGCCAATGTCTCTAAAAAAAATCACAATTTCATTTATTTTACCAAGTGACCATTTGTTTCTTAACTCCCATTCAATATGATTTTCTGAAAAAAAAAAAACATTGCAGAAAACATCGCATTTCATGTTAATCACCAAAAGGAACCGTAGGAAAAATCGCAAATCACTTTTTGCAAAAATAAAAAAATGAAAACATCGCACTGATTATTTCATAATTTACTTGACAATTTTGCATAAAATAAAAACAACATAAAAAACATGGCATGTCATCTTATAAAGGTCTTCTTTTACTGATAGGATGAAAATATGTAATTTTTCTCCACCCTGTTTTATAAATACATATTCTTAAGTGACTTATTTTGGATACCACTAGGACTCTAGGAATGTCTTTTTTTTGGGGCTAATCTAAAAATTTAACCTTGAAAATAATTGTATTCATCTTATTACATATTTTTGAAGTCAATTCAAATACCAAGTATAATTTTAGAGACATTTTGTTCTGTGCGTCATAAGCGTAGTAGTTTATGATTCTATAAGATAAACTCTAAAAATTCATATTTTAAATGGTCCTTATATGGAAATTATAAGCTCAAGTATTTCATACACATTTCAAAAATTCAAATTATACCAACAACCATTGCGATACCCTATAATTTAAGTGCTCCCACTTTTATTTTTTTTTTTTCGGAATTATCTCTTAATAAAAAAATTATTTTTCTTGAAGTCAAAAAGAAAACTTTATTTTGTATGCATAAATAATAAATAAACAAACAATGGCGAAGCCAAAAAAAAGAAGAGATAATTTGAATTCATCGCAGGATGTTTCTTAAGATTTTCCCTTTTCTAGCTGATTTTCTACTTTCCATCTGCTTGTTCAGCTAAGAATATCAAGATTCACAAAATTCACATGGTGACTTATGAATATTTATTACATGTTTATTGAATAGAAAAAAAAAAATAAATAAATGGGAGTAGAAAGGTCCTTGTGCGTTAAGAAGATTTGTTACATTTCGGGTCAAGAAATTTACTACATACATACGTATACATACAACTCGGTTATTTATAACAACAAAAATTCCATATCTTCTATACAGAAAATAACAAGAACATAAAAACAGAAAAACAGCAAAAAAAAATAAATAATTCGATTTGTGATAATTTAAGCAGACGCAATTCAGCACAATGCTGTATTTGTATCTGTATCTGCATTGTATCTATAAATGTATCTTTACACTCAGAGAAAAATATCCTATAACTGTTCAATGGGACGACCATTGATTAAAAAAAGCCTTTTTTAATAAGATTTACTATTAAATTAATGGTTTTCAAACTATTGTTTCAATAGTTTTGAAACTATTGAAATTAAAGGGACTCATACTATTAATTTAATTACAAATACTTTCGTTTTAATAGTTTTTTACCATTAATATCTTATAACAAGTACCATAATTTTAATAGTTGAGTACTATAAAAATTTAATAGTATCCATACTATTAAAAATCTACACTTTTAATAATGCCTACCATTGGTATTTATAGTACGTATTATAATATGTAAGGTATCATCTTATTAAATAGAACCAAATTTCGAAAAATACACTGGTTAATAATGCATCCCATTAAAACGCACGATTTAATAAGATTTGTCTTATTGAGGCTTATAGTATGTACTATATTTTTTATAGTATCGTCTTATTAAATTAAACCTAATTTCGAAAATTTTATTGGATAATAGTGGACCCTATTAAAACATACGTTTTAATGAGATTTGTGAGTTTGATAAATTAAGTATAAGATTTGAAAAATTATTAATTTATAATGCATATATAAAATGTTTGTTTCTATTATTAATATATGATTCTATTGTAATATACGACAGTAATGGAACAAGTTATTTTTACCAACATACTCGATGTATTATGATTAAACTAAAAAAAATAATACGAAAATACGATTGCTATTTGAACTGAAGTACAAAAAATAAAAATCGAATTGTATAAGTAAGATAGTAAAATATTTTCCGAGTTATTACCTACAAAGTTGATTTTCACTATGCTATAGTTAAATAAATGTGTTAAGCATATTTTTTGTACATAAATATTAAGTTATCGTCTTTCTGACAGCATTGGTACCCTATATACCTCAAATATTTTACCAAAAACAAACAATTCAACTTTATAAAAACAAAAATTGGCTGACATTTATTTGAACTCTTAAAAACTTCCAAGTTATTTAAATAAAAAAATGTACAAGTTAAAAGTTATGTGTGTGAAGTTAAATGATACAAAACGTGATGTATTTTATTAAGGTAAGTAAGATTTTGTTTAATTTTATATATAATAATTATGCTATGATTATTTTACTTATGCTTATACAATTTTATACATTGCATCGCATAACTTAAGTATTTTTATAGAAAATTTTAATCTTTTAATAAAATAATTCTCATATTCTGTTAAAATACCTAAAAGTAAGAAGTAAAGCCAAAAAAATATACCGGGTAAAAAATGTATCAGAAAATAAAACTATTGCGAAGTTGTATCTACATTTGCATAATATTTTGGGTTTTGAAGAAAAAGTAGTTTTAATTTTAAGCTGTTTTTCTTTTAATGTTGTTAAAGATTTTTGATTTGATTGCATATTTTTACTTTAAAAATACCTACAATTCATGAAACTCTTGATAAAATCAAAATACCTATTTGGGTATTTTTTGCACAAATTTTTTTGAGAAATGCCACGTGTTCATTTAATTTAGAAAACATCCGTTAGTTTTGCAAAGTATATATCGCATAACTTAAGAGGAATAATAGGATATCCTATTGAAATTTATATTTTTCCGGCCTAGTAATAGTAGCACCCCATTACTTCAATAGTATTTCTTATTAAAACTCTGAGATTTTAATAATTTTGCCAAGTAAAAACTTTTCCATAATCAAGTGTTTTCTGCAGTAATTGATTACAATCAGCGATAAAAACAAACATTTAGCATATGATTTTAAAGAATTGTATAGTTAAAAAATTAAAAAATTGTATGATCTTTCAAATTTGTTTCATAAATTATTTTCGAATACATTATAGTGAATTATAGTTTTCCCCGATAATTTTTCAATTCCATAAAATAGTATTAAGAATACATTGCAAATGGAATTCAAGTCCCGTTACATTTTTATAGTATTAATTTCATTATAATAGTAGATCCCATTAAAGTAAGAATTTTTGTCGCACTGCTAATAGTAGCGTCCCTCTACTTTTATAGTATTTCTGATTGGTTTAAAAGTATAGACCATTAAAACTCTAAGATTTTGTTTTACAATTTTTGATTGGTAAAAACTTTGCCAGTTGTTTTGCTACTGTCCTCGAGTGCGGTCGCCAAAATATTTGAATTTATTTAACTTAGTGTAAGAAAAGTGTGAAGTTCAAAACAAAATTATTAAATTCAAAGTCGTTTCAAATCTGGTACGTCTATAAAAATTATTAAGTAATAATAATGTATAATAGTGAACTATAGTTTTGTATGTTTTTAAATTCCCTAAATTAATATTAAAAAACACGTTCAAAATTACATTCAAGCCCCGTTAGATTTTTATTGTATTCATCTAATCATCTTAAGATTACAGTAGTTTATCCCATTTAAGTGATGAGTATTAATTTTCCTATTTTTTTATTTTGATTTTTAGTTACCATGGATACCTGGGACTTCGGAGTAACCTCGGATATATTGAAGAACAAAAGAGATGAAAGAATTAATGCATTCAATTCATTTTTTAGTTATTTAATTTAAAAAAATGATAGTGTAAAAAGTTTGTATTCATGTTAATATGAAAAAAATTGTTATCTTTAAAAATGTATGTAAAGTATTTTAAGTCTACAAAAGTGTAAATAGAAATGAAAAATAAATAAATTGATTGTTAATGTAATGTATTTTAAATACTTTTTTATTTTTCATATGAGACTAAAGGCTATGGAAGACGTTTCATCTTGAAAAGGTAAGTATATGCATACAAATACACAGATAAATATGAATCAAGAGCTAAAAAATGTATAGATGTTCTATTTTTTCAGCTTTAAAAACTATTAAATCAATGGTTCTACAGTATATACCATTAAATCAATAATACTACATACATATTAATTCAATGGTACTATACTATTGAACTAATAGTACTTAACTATTAAAGTAATAGTACTTAACTATTAAAGTAATAGTACAGTACTATTAGATCAATGGTAATGTACTATTAAATGGATAGTGTTATACTATTGAATCAATAGTACTTTACTATTGAGTCAATAGTATTATACCATTAAATCAATAATACCATGTTGTTAAATCAATAGTATTATACCATTAAATCAATCGAATTATACCATTAAATCAATGGTATTATACCATTAAATCAATAGTGTTATACTATCAAATTAATAGTGAAATACTATCACATTGTATTCGAAATTCGATAATGTGTTCGAATTTCGAAACTAAGCAATGGTATTATACTATTGATTTAATAGGGGTATACCATAGATTTTCAATACTGCGAGTCCCATTAAAATACTTTTTGGAATGGTACACACTATTACTTCTATAGTATTTAACTATTATATCAATAGTACAAACATACCATTAAATTAATAGTATCAAAACTATTGAAATAATGGTACACACCCTATTGACTAATTTTAATAGTAAAAAACCATTGAAACAATGGTATTCCCATTGAATTTATGGTATTTTTTCTCTGAGTGTACCTCTGTTAAAGATAGGGTTGTGTACTGAAAGACGGAATTTGTTTTTATTATTATTACAAGACCCAAAAGCAAATTGAAATGAAAGCTATAAATAAATCCAAATGGAAATATATTCATTTATTTCATTTCGTATAATATACTAAATTGGGAATGTAATTAAAATTAAATTAAGCTCTGAAACGATAAGATTTTCCTTTCAGGAGAATCATATCGACCTACGTTAGTACGAGTATAATAACTCATGTGGAGGTATATTAATTAAAATAAATGCTAAATGGAGCATGAACAAAGTCAATAATCAAATTTTAGTAGAATGGGAAATGTTTATTATACTCGTAGGTAATTTGACGATGAGCTTCATTGAGCTATTGATTTTATTACTATACAAGACTTACATAGTTAGAGACGTTGTTGAAGCGATGTAATTCAGTCCAATGCTGCGAATTAGTAACCTGCTTACTTGGTACGCCAGAGTCACACAGTTGTGTTTAAATTCCCAAAAATTGTGCTAAAAATAATATTTAAAAATTTTTATTTACAATAAGATTTATAAGGATTTTTCTTAGAAAAATAGGAGGTTTTTAAAAATTACCTGGAATTGAAATGCATCAATAATTCAAATGAATCGAAAGTTGCAAACAAATCAAATAGCAGACTAGAGCTGTTAAATGATTGGGAGTTCTAAGAAGGAGTTCCATAGCTGTCAAACTCAACAGAGGGAAATACAAACGTTTCTCAGCAATAAATAATTGGGTGCATCAATTAACTGGAGGCTTTGTATATTATTTTTTTTATGTAAAGCCAAAAACTTGTCAAACGTTAAGCAAATTCAAATTTGACAGATGGAATTAAAATAACTGAAAGACAATGAAAAATTAACAGTCATAGAATGCTCTGTCTATCACAAGTGGTGAAACAAGTCGAACAATTTTTTGACGGCAAGATTGCGAGATTAACAAGTTTTGCAACACTTTTTATGTTGACAAGCAAGAAAAAAAATTGAGTCAATTGCTCTACACAATTCGATTTTTTAAAGAGCACAAAAAATGACAACAAAACAAAAAATGACAACAAAAACAGGATGCCACCTAAGCAATAAATTGTCACTGCCCTGTCCTTGCCAATCAAATCTAAGCATTACACGTACGCATTCGGAAATTAAATGTCAAAATTTAAAATCACAATTCAATGAAGACTTTCAAAAATCTCTCCAAGTAAAATGACAGTATACACTTTGGAAGACGTGTGCCACGGTATTGTGGCCTTGTAAAAGTACTCTACTCCAAGGCATACATACGAGTCAAATAAAAAAATAACGATTGTTTTATTTAATCCATTTTTACAATTTAAATTTTAAACCGAAAATTCATGAGAAAATTTTAAATCCAATTACAAAATAAATCACTGCACAGGGACACAAAAAATCACACTTGACTGAAGCTTCACATTTATTCTCAATTTTAGGTAGCTTACCCTTTTTGGAAAAAACAAACAAAAAAAATTGTAAAATCTTCTAAACCCAGATTTTATCTATCTCAATAATTATTATAATCATCCCAAATTACATAACATTAAACTCAGAGGTAAAATAAAATTCAGAAGGATTAAAATATTAGACAGAACTCATTAATCCCTGACCTGTCATAATAATGAATGATGTGCTTATACCGTGAATCTGCATAGTGATAAATTAAAATCTTCCCCCATCAGCATACGAGTATATTTATTGGCTTACTGTATAATAGCTATTTTGAGGTTGAGAATATATGTATTGTATTGTACGTACAATCCATAAATTTAATTTAAAATGAAACAAACAAAAAACAGACAACAGACAACACATTGTGTGTGTCATTTAATTTCTCAAATTAAATGAACCACAATAACAATCAATTCCAATATGATTCTCCGGCATTGGTTTTTGTTGTTTTGCTTGGTAAATTTAACAAAATTACGAATTTAATTAAATTATTATTATTATATAAGCATTGCCATCACCACCGCCGCGCCGCACCATTGCCGACATCAACACAATCAAAGCTGGCAGATTGTTATCTTCCATTTTTTTTGTTGCCAAATAATTGAACTCGTTATTTATGCCGTGGAGTCTGCCATTTTAATCACTGGATAAAACCGCTGTCACCAATTATTGTGCTTGTTGATTTTTTGCGATAAAAAAAAAATATATAAGAACAATAAATAAAACTTCATGCAGTATCTTTTAAACTTTTGTTTTTAATTAAATTTTTGATGGGTGTACACTGTAATGGCGCTGGTGGTGGTGTGCACACAGATGTCAGGATCGTTTTCCATTTGGCAATAAATGTTGAAATGTTGAAATTTAAAAAATTTGTATTTTTATTATATTTCCATCTTGTATTCATTTTGATTTCGGTTTTTCTTTCATTTTGCAGAAAACTCTCGCACCACATACTTTTTCAATTTCGGCAGATAAAAGATTTATACTGCTCGCACAAAATGTTGTCAAACTGTTCCGGCACTCGTATTTGGCTCAGTATACAGTGTTTGATATTCAAACGAGGTGAGTCTGCACATACAATTGTCACGAGTCACAATTCTCAAGTTCCGATTCATTGTCCTCGTGAATCCTTGAAATCAATAAATTTGAATTGGGATTTTCTTTTCTTTGCTCTGGAAAACAGTGAAAGCATTAAAATCAAAATTGACGCACACGTTGATGAATGGCCGTATCTGCATTATGCACGTTTCACGCCATCTGGCAACTATCTGATTGTTGTGTACAACTACGACATCTATTACATTCCAGGACCGCGTTCGAACCAAGTTTATCGGGTGACAAAGGATGCAGTTCCCGGTGTAGTATATAACGGAATCCCAGATTGGCTTTATGAAGGTACGTATACGACGTGTGTGACGTGTGCACCATGTAACTTTCTCAATATTTGCCGCCATTTTGTTCCTTCTTCACGGTGAAAACTTGTTTTGTTTTGTTTTGTTTATTTGTTTTGTCATAGAGGAAATCCTATACACGAATCATGCCATTTGGATGTCTGACGATGGCCATCTGATGCTTTATGGTTCGTTTAATGATTCAATGGTGCATGAACAGCATTTTGCTTGGTATGGAACGACATCGAATGGTGGCAATGCCAATGCATATTTGTATCCGGAAATTAGATCGTTAAGGTAAGTTTTACTGCTCCTGTGCTGCTACTGCATCCTGCTGCAGAACTGCAGCACAATAGCGTATGTTCTGTTTATAGCCGTTTATGCTCTGCTGGAGCTGGAGATTTTTGTGGCATATTGTGGTACCAACATATGTACATATACATACATGTATTTGCGAGTAGCTGAGAATTTATGAGCCCATTGGGACTTTCTATTTCTATAAAAAGGAACTTTCAAGGATTTTCTAAAGGGACAGAAATAAAATGGAAAATTGTGCGAAGCAAGGACATTGATTTATACAATTTGATTTAGAAAGTAGAGCAATTTACCTTCACTAAACGTTTGTTAATGGCATAATGGCTTATATGGTTTATTTCATGGATTCAATAAAAATAATTCATTGAGGCTCAATTTTTCGTGTAGTTTTGTTAATAGAATTACTCTTCCGTTAAATGCGTTTTGTTTTACCCTTGGGAAAACACAAACGCAACAAAACATAAATTTTAAGTTTGTGTTTAATACAGCGGCTCTTATGAGTTTTATAGCTTGACTTTTAAACGTGAGTCGAAAGTAGGTTAGTTTACTGGCTGAACACAATGAAGACGGAGCTGCAGCGCGCGATAAATGTTAAGGATTAAATTTGAACTAACAAAATTTAGTGAAAACGGAAGATTTGGACAGAAATTTTTGCACATCCAACATTTTTAACAACTTGTGTTCCTTTCATGGATGTTTATGACATTTCCCTACTGATTTGGTGTTTGAAATGTCAAAATTGCTTTAAAGTTGTGTATTTAACTTCAAGGACTTCCTATAGTTAGAAGAACTTCTGATATTAATTTATTCAGACTCTCATATTTATCATTTGCAACGTCAAATCTGGTTGGGATGAAATTATCCCAAGTACTAACTCCTTTGGAAGTTAATGATATTTACTTAAATCTAAATTGAGGCCGTGATTGCAATAGTGGCCTACCTGCATTTGTCATTATTTTCTGTACTTGGAAGGTAACCCGCTATAGCACCCAAGCTTTAAATTTTTTTCTTTAAATTTTTGTTACATTTCAGTTTCACAACAAAGTTAAACGCTTTTTTACTCAAACCAATCACAAAAACCTTAAAGCTTAGTTGCTATAGCGGACTACCTTCCAGGTACAGAAAACAACGAAACATTCAAATAGGCCACTATTGCACTCACGGCTTCAATTTATGCTCCAATTTTTATTATTGGTAATGATCCACGTTGGTGTCTAACCTTTGACAAGCTTGCAAAGTTACGTTTTCATTTACTAATTTGACATTTAATCACTTCGATCAAAACCCACATCGTTTGATTAATTCATAATCTGACAAATTACGTTAACGAATATTCGGTAACGATTTCATATAATCCCAAATGTACTTGAGTCTGTTTGCTAACCTTAAAAAGTAATAATAACTTAGGTTGTTTCTCCAAATTCCAATTAGTATATTTCATCTCAAATAACTAAATTAACTTGACAAATGATTTTAATGCCTCACTTGAATCGTTTAAATTATGTTCCTACCTTAAACAAAACACAGAGCATCTACTATCTAGATCTATTACTTCTGCTTCTAAAAACCATAAATAAGCTTTAAATACCCCGATTTAAATAAATCTTCCTTCTTCCCTCGTCACAAACCAACGACAACGACGGCGGCACACATAGGAATACGGATTAAGATTGTACTCGTATTTATATCAGAAAATGCCCATACAACCTTGAAAGGGATTATCATAAATATATTCTCAGAACATCATACTTCAGCTCCGGTACCGACTCCAATTCCAGTTCCAGTCCCTAACCTATAACCTTTTGACAATAAAAATTCACCTCAAACTTGTTGCTTGACGAAAAAGAAAATGTAATAGAAGGCAAAGTGTAATACACCCTAATACCCCCTAACAATCCTCAGTGGCTCGATTAGGCCCGATCAAAAGAAGTTTCGTTTCAAATACTTTTTTCTTTTTCTTCTTTTTTTGCCTGGTTTTGGCATTTCTGATTTAAATTTTTATTTTTATAAACAAATTGAACTTTTCCCAAGCAATGTGGGCTTATCGGTTTATTATGCCGGGGGTGAGTTAAACTATGTATTAGATCTGCCTTTAGGGGGCTTAAAGGCTTTTTGTGAAAACGTGCTTCTGAAAATGTTTGAATTTAAAACCTTACGAAGGACTTTTCTTCTTCTTCTTTGTGTTTGTGTTCAAAAAAGCCAAAAAAAGGATTCACATTAAGTCTCAAGGATGTCATTTTGCACAGAGCATCCTTGAAGGCATTGTGTGTGATGTGTACGAGTAGAGGTAAGAAGTAACAGAATTTCTAAATCTAATTCACATATGTAGGTATCTACTTGGGGGGATTTATGGCTTCTGTAAACATCGTTGTAGGTTACCACCAAAAACAAAAAGCCTTTTAATCTTTTCAAAAAGACGAACAACACTACACCCACAATTGGAAGCAAAAGCAATTAACAAATAAGTCCTTTACACCTTCAACATTTCTGTGTGTGTGTGTAGTCTGATGTAGTGTCATAGGGGTGTTAAGGTAATTTAGCTAGTTGCTAAATTGCGTGCTTTTGACACGTCAAAAACTAAAGTCAAGGGTTAAATCTTCAAAATGAGACCTTGTTTAATCTTCTCACTACACGAAATCTTCAAAAGATTCAATTCACAAAAAGAACGCAAAAAGGCTTTCAAGTACGAGTAAGAGTAGCTAAGTACAAGCCACTTTTGACAGAGGTTCGGTTAATCATATGACATGAGTTTGAGGGTTTAGTGTAGACGGGGTTTAGGAAGGTACAAACGTGTCTGATGATAAAAACATAAAAATCTTAACAAATCTAAAAAATCTTAAACATGTGTGTATTTTGTTCTCATCTCATTTTCTATCGCGTATAGGTATCCGAAGCCAGGGACTCAAAATCCTATTGTCAAATTACGTGTTGCTGATTTAGCTGATCCGAAGAATATTCGCATTCGTGACATAAAACCGCCTCAAGTTTTGATAAACGAGTAAGTGTTCTATTTTTTTTTTTTTTGTTTTTTTTTTTTTTTTTTGTGACAAATTGGGCGGCGAGTACATTGCTGTCTTTTTTAACCTAGAGCAAAAAAAAAAAAGAAAATAATTTTTATCCTTTTGAATAAATTTAAATTTAAGTTGTTTTCTCTTCTGTTTGTTTCCTTAAACAGGGATCACTATGTAACAAGTGCGAATTGGGTGAGCGAAACGGAAATTTGCGTTGTTTGGTTAAATCGACCGCAGAATATTTCTGTGGTAAGCGTCTGTAAGAGTCCTGTATTTTTATGCATAGAGGTAAGTTTATTCTTTTTTTTTTAAGAAACAATTTTGGGAGGGATTATGCAAATTTTTAAAAAGTAAGAGCCACAATAAGAAATCATTTTGACACTTTTGTGTGATAGAAGGAGTGTGATGGGGAATTGTCAAAAAAGTGAAATGACAGCACGTACTTTTTTAAGTGAATATGTTTATTTAGTATTTAAGGTTTTTGAAATAGACAAATTATGTTAAATAAACGATAAAAAAGACGGCAAAATAGAAAACTAAACAAAATCACTTTTCCACTTCCAGTCCCTCACTTTGACATATGATTAAAACTTGAGTTTCGAATAAAATAACTATCTCAATATTTCATTTAATTTGATTCTCCCAGTAGATGTCTCTATACACCAATTTATTTTCACACACAAGTTGGCATTAGCAGAAAGATTAATTTTAAATTTGTTTGTGTAAGCCGGACCGACTGTACTTCTTCGACTCTTTTCAAAAGTTCTCTAAGTACATACATACATACTCGTACATAGGTACTGTGTACTATTGTTCTGTTCCTGCAATGACAAATGTCCCCAAATTATAATTTCTCAAATTCTGTACGTGACATTTAACTAAAGTTAAAGTTAAATCAAGAACATTTTTTCTGTCACTGACACACCATTAGTCTCACACATTCGCTTTTGCGTCTTTTTACCATCAAACACACACACACACACACACACTTGAAGGTATACAAACAAACAAACAAACACTAACCGCAGGTACCCACTGAGTAAAGTCACTAAAATATATCTAAAGCTGTCTCCTTACACTCGCACGTCCTGCCATATTCCATACGCACTTCAGTCAACATGCCATAGTAACCTTTCAACAACAACTACAACAAAAAAATTCAAACCAAATACAGACAATTCTAAGGACGAAATGGAGTCCATTTTTTATACCCACCCACGTACGTGTGTATAAATAAAACAATAAGTCACGTAAGGCTCATGTAGCTTCTCCATCTCCATTACAATTCCTCATCACACAACAGTACATTAATGCATTTGTATACAATATACGGTACTGCTATACAAATGACAATCATCTGTCAAAAAATTAGAGCAAATTCTTCTTCCACTCTTGCATAATTCCTCTTCTCTGGAGCAATTCCATTATTCAAAAATGAAAAAACTAATATTTTTACACGCCATTGTTGTGCATAGTCTCGCGTCCTAGTTTTTGGCTTTTAATCATTTCAGCTGTTTGTTTTTTTCTTCTCTTTTTGTATTTTTAATCCTCTTGTACCGTTGTTCCGTTTGGTGTGATACTTAGACTCACCGCATCAGTGGCGATGGTCGTGGTTGGGTTGACACAATTTCAGTTCCTTTGTTTGCGTCAAATGCTTCGTCCTATGTCGCAATATCACCGTTACGAGATGGAGCTTCAGGTAAGTTCTGTTTGTTTGTTTTTTGTTTTTTTTTGTAGGTTATTAAAATGCACATAAGCATCGCATGTGCTGAATTCTTCTTGGTCCATATTTCTCCATTTCTAGGTTATTTCCGTCACATAGTGCATGTGCATGTGGCGAAGAAGAGAGTCCTTCCGATTACCCATGGACGATATGAGGTCAAACGGCTACTGCACTGGGATCAGATTCATAATTTTATGTGAGTATTCGGCACGATGCGATGCATGGTGGCGAGGACAAGGGTATTGAGCTGGAGCCCCATGAGTGGGAACTCTATAGCTATGTATGCTTCCTCCTTGAATAATGTTTGTTTTTGCACACTTTTCTGTATACACAGATATTATCTGGGAACCCCAGAAAGTCTGCCATCACAACAACACTTGTACAGAGTTTCTGCAATCCCACCACGACTGGGGGCGCCACTCCAGGCACCCGACTGTTTGACGTGTCCTCGAAAAGAGAAGGCGACCGAAGAGAGCCACACAAAGCCACCACCGAAACTAGTCACGGCCTGGGACGATGACTGGGAGGACTTAGAGCCGTTGACTTTCCCACCGCCAACGCCGCCCGAAGCCGCCAATGATAGAAATAGAAAGAGGCCATCGAGGAACCTATCCGGACCGACAGAATGTCTCTATCACACGGCCAAGTTCCCCAAGACTTTGAGTGCTGATTATGTACTGATTGAATGCCTGGGTCCAGTCATCCCGACAAGCGGGATTTATTCTGTTGGCCGATTTGCCAGTGGCAGGCCACTCGAGCTACTAATGTCGGTGCAGAATAATACCCGGTTACGAGAGAAAGTCGCCAAGATAGCATTGCCACAAATCAAAACTTTTCCGGTCATGATTTCCGGCGGTTATCATGCTCAAGTTCGACTTTTCATGCCACCAGTTTTGCGAGAGGACGAAATAACCCGGTATCCTACGATTTTGCACGTCTACTCTGGACCTGGGACACAGTTGGTCGAGGACAAGTGGCACATTGACTGGAATACATATTTGGCTGGTACCAAAGATTACATTGTAGTGCAAATAGATGGACGGGGATCTAGTGGGCAGGGCTACCAATTGTTGCATGAAATTTACAAAAGACTAGGAACGGTCGAGGTGTCGGACCAGTTGGAAGTTAGTGAGTATTTGAGAGATAATTTGCACTTTATTGATGGCCGAAGGATGGGCGTTTGGGGTTGGAGCTACGGTGGCTACACCTCGGCCCTGGCGTTGGCGAGTACACAGTCAATTTTCCAATGCGGAATAAGCATATCACCGGTGACCAATTGGAAATTGTATGGTAAGTGTGAGGGCTTAAAAGTTTACTTTGGATTCAAAACGATATGTGCATAATCATGATTCATTTTTGTCACTCACTTTGAAAAATGTCTATGATCATTGAGCCACACAATTAATTGTGGAATGTACATATTTATGTTTTATTTTCACTGTGAATTTGAATTTAACGTCTTAAACTGCTTTTCCATTTCAATCACAGATTCCACATACGCGGAACGCTACCTAAGCTTCCCCAATGTCACCGACAATTATAAAGGCTACGAGGAATCCGATTTGTCAAAATACGTTGACAATTTACGAGAACGACAGTTCCTGCTAATCCACGGGACAGCTGATGACAATGTTCACTACCAACAATCGATGGTCCTAGCAAGAGCTCTCACCGCCAAAGGAGTCCTGTACAAACAACAAATCTACCCCGACGAGGGTCACAATCTATCGGGTGTAAAAAGACATCTTTACAGATCGATGACAAGCTTTTTCGAGGATTGCTTTAAGAAGCTGGTAAGTGAAAAGTGTCCTTGTTGTAAAGTTTTCAATTGGTTTTCGGTTTCCTTTTTTTTTTTTAACCAGCTAGGTGTCCTTTGATATTTACATAGTTATTTACATATATTTTCACACACATGAATTTCCCTTTCCCCCTATATCTTATATGTATACCTATGTTTTATGGTCGTCCATCCATCAGAGCTACCAGAATGTGACCGATGATGGGGTGACAGGAGATTTTCTGGACTTCCATAGATTCTATGCAGCCAAGTGAATCCTGTAAAATAAAAAAACACTAATACACACATACATTATTAGTACATACAAAGCCAAAAACAACAAAAAAAAACAAAGGAGTTGATAGAGAAAGTGTTGGTACGATGGTGACGGTGATGGTGACGGTGATGGTGATGGTGAAGTGAAGAGTAAATATTTTGGGAGCACAGAAAGTAACAATACATCATCCAGGACGATAGACGTCAAGCAGGACTTTTTCGCAAAGTGCCTGGTGACGATGACGAGAACGATGACGATGAGCAACGACCAAGAACCAACGAAACGACGCGACGCGAAGCGAAGCCAACAATAACAACCCACATAAACTGTCATTCTATCTCCACTCTACACACCAATCCTCCCTAATTATATTATTTAGGTACTTACACATTAAAACCAGGCTTGCTGTCAGATGTTGGTTCTTTTTTTTTTGGTGTTGTGTGACTTGCGAGTCCTTTTTGTTTCATCGTGTGCTGTATTTGGTTTGGTTTATTTTGACGTTTTTTTTTTTGGTTTTTTGTTTCTGTAATATTCGATGGCTAAACTGATGTCATTTTGTGCCCGAATTCTTGTTGTTTTTGGTTTTTGTTCGTTTGGTTTTAGTTCTTTTTGTGGAATGTAGGTGTCTCAATTTTGTTTTCCTTTCGATTGTCCTTCATTTGATTGGGTTTACTTATTTTTGTGTCCAGTATTTACTTGGCTAATGGAATTTTGTCATATTGTACGCATATTATTCTGTTGTGATACCATTTTTGTTTTTCTTTTTAGTTTTATTCTCTATATTTTGTCTTATTTAGTGGAACGGAATTAAGTAAACGCTTTTTATTGGTTAAGATCTAGTAAGATTTGTGTGGATTGACTAATTCACACACAAATTGGAGCAATTAAGATGATGTATGTATATGTGTACATGGTTTTTATGGACGAATTAAAAGATTGATCAATACTTCTAGAAAAACCACATGTGTGGTATGTGTGAGATCGAATAAATCGAAAGTGATTGATTAAAATAAGGAATCCTGAGCAAGGGTCTTTGATGGGCCTTTCTTTCGAAAAAATATCACAAACTCCACGGAGAACGAGTGAGAGAGAGAATTGTTTAGGTCATTACTTTCAGAAATGATGAATGATTTTGCCATTTTTTCTTGAGAGAGGTAACTTACACCAAAACCTATACTGTATTCCTTGTGGCTTGAATTGACCATTAAGGAAAATAAATTACCTTTAATAAATGAGGCAAAAGTCTGGTTCCTTTTTTATAGGAGATATTTTGTATCAAAATTTGATTTATTTAATGGATATACCTCCACAATTTGTGTTGCTTTATGCTGTATTTTTAAAAAAATATATATATACAAATATATATATTAAAGAAATTAAATATGCATTAGGCTTTCTGCTTGAGTGAAATCGAAAATTAATATGTTCATTCTGACAAAGTGAGAAAAAAAGTTTCACATTAAGGGGTGCATTAGAAGCTGACCTAACATACGTTATTTTGCTCTTGGATGTAGGTTTTATGATACATAAAAGAAATTAATGTGATCAAACTAAATTCCCTAAAAATAAAAAAATATATTAAGAAATTACGTATACGCCGTGGTGTACCACGCTAAAAATGACATTTTAGAGAGAACGTCACTACCAAACTGAATCAATAAGAACAAATATGTATATTTGTAATATGTACCTGCATTGTGTTGATGTTAAGCGTTTAATAATTTTGGCAAGGCTTTAAGTATGTATGTATATCCATTTATACTCGTAAAGTATGCAGACAAAAAAGTGCTTTAAATATTTATTACTATTTTCCGTTGATATACATACATACCCATATTGTTAATTTATTATTAATTCTTTTAATTTATTTATTTATAATATTTCATTAAAAATGTTTTTCCTTTTTTTCTCTTTTGTTATTTATATTTTCAGGTTCCGCCAGAATCTAAAGCTGGTCTTGGAAATGGCGGTGACATGCAACAGCAATAAGAAAATTTAAATTTAGATGTTTAAGTAGGTTCACATAAAAAATTATTGTATAATTTAAAGTAAAATCTAAAGAGAAAAACAATGCTCAAGACAACAATACAAAGAAATGTTTTTAAAATTTTTAAAAATGCAAAAAGATTCAAAATAGAAAAAAAAAAAGAATTACATAAAACATGGTTGTGAATTTATGAACAAAAAAAAAAATAAATCAAATGACAAAACAATTACCATTAAATTAAAAAAAAAAAGAAAATACTCTTTAACAAGTTACAAAGAAATGGAGAAATTTGTTTTTATCGAATGTTGTCAACAAAAATAAATAAAAAATATTGAAATAGGACCAGAGATATTATACCAAATGATGAATTAAAAAAAAAAGAAAAAAAAAATGTTTTAAAACAAAATTTTCCTTTTTCGCAACCCTTTCCTTCGAACAAATTTCTTCAAAACTCTACAAAAACAAAAAACACTTTTGTTTAATTTGTATTTATTTAATTTTTTATTGAATAAGAAAAATATCTTTTACTCTTCTTGGTGATACTTAAGTGCCAAAAAAAAATTAAATCTTCCCAAGACATTTAAAGAATTGTGTGTGTTCATAGGGTTTTCAGTTTTTTTTTTTTTTATTTTCCTCGTTTATATTTTGTCTGTTTTTTTTCGTTTTGTGTGTAAAATTCCATTTTTATTTTTATTTTTATTTTTTTTATGGGGAAAAATTGCAACGAACAAAGCTAATATTTACCATAAAAGCGTAAAAAAGAACAGCAAACCCCCAATTGAATATGCCAATTTTTTTCGCTTTTCCTGCAACGCTCATATTAAATCCGCCACACCAATGTTCAACCCTCAGCAAGAAAGAGCAGGGATGGACTAGTTTATATACAGAGAGGGCCTTTGACACAATCATAAATTGATTTTTTTTATTTTACTTAAATGATAATGTGTTGTGTCAATATTATATACCTAGGGTCAAGTAGAAAAAGTCTAAATTTTGTTTCAAAAAAGTTTAAATTTTCAACACTTCTAACATACTAAGTTTGAAAATAAACTTTGAACCTCAAATAGGAAGATTTAAGAATCCAACTGTGACATGGTATCCAAAATTTGAATATTCGAAAAATTCAAATACAACTTAAGTTCGAATATCAATTTCAGACATTAGATGATTGATTTGATATTGTTGTTTGCATTGAACCACTTTGAACTTTTACCAAAGGCCCCCCTGGAAAACTTTTTACATTGTTTGTTACTCCCCCACTGAAACAAAGTCTTATTTTCTTTTCCATGAAAAGCTGAAAAATGTCTAGTGGGTAGGGTAAGAAGGGGGTGGTTTGAGCAAATAAAAAAATGAAAAGCTAAGCGTTGTTAATCCATGAAAGGTTTGTAAGGACTTGTACCATTAAATGGGGTTGAACTGTTCGAAAGAAAAGGCGTGAAAGCATTTGAGTTGCAGGCTTTTTTGATTTTTTTTTCTTTTGCTACGGTTAAAGGAAAACACATAGACATACTCGTATCTAGCTATAATTTAAGGTTTATCTATGGGTTTTAGGGTTGAGGTTAAAGTTGGTTGATTTCAGAACACAAAATGAATAATGTCGGAAACATGAATTCAAGTTTATAAATAAAAAAGAACCATCGACTTTATACCAGCCTACACACACTGTTATTATCCGTTTTATCACATACATTAAAAATGTTAATTATAATTGGGATAACCACGTGCTCGTATAGGTCTAAGGAAAGCAAATGAGATTCTTTTGAATTTTTAATTTCATATATCCAAAGGCTATGTGAAGAAAGATCATCAACGCCGACGATAACTTCAATGGCTTACTAATTGCTTCGCTTTTCAAAAGAAGAAAAATTGTGGGTGTAAATGGGAGATTGTGTTTCCATAATTAATCTTTTTTTTTCTTCTTTTTTCTTTTTTGTTGTTACTGATGTTATTTTGTTTGTTTTTGGTTTAAGACCTTCTGAACACTAAGCTAAATTTTAATGTCTTAATATAGCTTAAAAATATATTACCCGCATTTCCATTTCGTGCCTTTAGAGAAAGTTAGTAGAATTTCGAAATATATTTAATTTACGTATATTTTTTTCTTTTCATTTTTGAACTCTATGTGAAAAACAAATACGTTCCACATTAATTTCTCACCTCAAATACTAATATTGAATAGATTTGGCTTTTGTTAACATATCCTTACACATTTTGGATGAATAAGCTTTGGAATGTTAATTAAAAAAAGAATTAATTCAATTTTGATCCACATTACTCAACGAGATAATCTTAAATGAAATAAGAGTCAATTCGAGATTGTACACTAACGAGAATCGGTTCCACCAGACCGGACCGGACTGTTGAAGTGGATCTTGAGTTTATTGAAAATTAACATTCCACAACTTATTTTTTAACAAAATTTTTAACAAAAAAAAGGAATAAATTCAGACTATTTATTGTGGAATGAAAACGAAGACGTGAAAAATAAATTGTGAAACGTACTTTTTCACAAAACTAAAAAAATATACGAAAAAACTTTCACTATTTCTATCTTTGTTTCTCTCACCCTTTCTACTCCTCCTCCAGTACCTAATTTTAATTAAATTAGATAATAAATTCAAAAACAATTAAAAATTAAAAAAACATGAATTAGATTAACACTGAAAATTATGTGTATTGTTCTTATTATAACCTTAAGATTCCTTCCTAAGGAAATATTTTTAGCAAATAGATGAAAACTATAAAAACGTTCATATAGAGTAATAAAAAATTAGAAAATTATAAAGAACTTTTAAATTCCAAAATTCCAATTAAACAGCTACTATTTTGATCCTAGAAATATGCAAACGTAAAAAATAACCTAACCTTTCTTTCATTCCTTTTCTATCTCTCTCTCTCTCTCTAACTCTCTTTCTGACCCAAGTCAAAATTAATGAAAAGAAAACTAATTATATGGAACACACACGTTGTTGTTGTTGTTCTTATAAAATATCTACAAACATGTATAAAAGCATTGAAAAGTTCCTTTAATTTTTCCACCACTAACATTTTCAGTGTCAAAATGATAAATCTCCTTGTTATTGCCTCACCATTCTTATTTCATGTATATCCCTAAGCAAATAAAACACACATAAGAAGCAAAGCAAAAAAAAAAAATATAAAAGAAATAAGCAATAAAAACTTTATTCTAACAAAAATATGTATTTATTTAGTATTATAATGAGAGAACACCTAAAAGTATACCCCATAAAAAATATTAAATAAAAATGAAACAAGCAATTTAACTTATAGAGAATTAAATTTAACAAAAAAAGAAAAAAAAAACCTATTCATAAAAAATATGACTGTAAAATGTGTTAGAAAGTAGACAAATTATATTAATTTGATTACTAGATGAATAAAATATAAAATGTACATAAATAAATTTACATTAAAACTTTCTAGAAAGAAAAAAATTTAACTATTTAATAAATTAAAAAACAAAAAAAAACAACAAGCAAACAAAACATAATCAAATCAAATTTGATCTTCAGGTGTGAAATAAAATGTTAAAATTATTATAGTATAATTATTATTACAAAAAAAATTAAAATATATATATAATTATAAGTTATTAAATATACTATATATATAATAAAAAATCTGTACAAAAACTCAGAGCTACCTATATATTTCAGTGATGGAATTCATTTCTAGGAATTCATTTAAAATTAGTTAAAAAATTTAAAATATTTCTATATAAGATTTTAAGTATAGTACGAGTAGATTGTTCCCTTTCAAGAAAATCAACAACAACAAAACTTGTTATGTAGCCTTAACCAACAAAATAATAAAATAAACATTTTACAAAATAAAACAAAAAAACATATAAGTAAAAAATATAATTTCATAAAATTATTGTGTAAATATTCGTATGTTTATTATTTTCATTTAAAAAATAATAAATACATAATAATGTGTAAAGTGAAAATTATTTTCTTTATAAAATAAATTTAATTTAAAAATATTTTATCCTTGA
This sequence comes from Scaeva pyrastri, assembly GCA_905146935.1. Taxonomy (NCBI): domain Eukaryota; kingdom Metazoa; phylum Arthropoda; class Insecta; order Diptera; family Syrphidae; genus Scaeva; species Scaeva pyrastri. The sequence goes on from LR989927.1 coordinate 51,555,597, forward strand.
TATTTATTAAAATTTATTCCCAAAACTTTAAATTAAATTAAACATAACCTTTATAGTATTATTTGAAAATTTTAAGCAATAAATTGATCTTTCATTAGAAGAAAATTATGATGTTGTTTTTATTTCGTTTGAAAATCAACAGTTTTTCAACTTGACAGTTGATTAACAAAAAAAAAATCACACATCAGAAATAGGAATTTATTATCAAAAGCTCAAAGTTCAACCAAACATTGTTTGACAATTGCTTACTTTAACTTCACATTCTACTACACACATCACATTTACACGTGCCAACTATTACGACAACAAATGTCAAACTGTCTGCATTAATAATTGACAGCTTAAGGAAATTCCAATGACGTTATTTGTGGCATTTACTCTACTCATTCTCACTTTGCCGAGACAATTATTTTCAACTTGTTATTGCATTTGACATATGTACATACATACATAGGTATGATAGCACAAAACAAAACACATTGCGCAAATGGCGGGCGTTGACGGTAAGAGGCGAGAATTTGGTGGTGGAAAGTTTGGTGTGAATCTGAATAGTGTAAAAGAGCAGGAAAAGAAAAAAAGTCGGTTAGAATGAGACATCAGTTTCAAACTGTCAGTTGCAGGGCAGGCTAGACCAAATATGTATAAAAATAAAATTTTTCCAAACAGTGTGCCCATTTATAGAAACATGCATAATATAATCTTCATGTTTTTTTTTTTAATCAAAATAACAAAAAGAAGGGACCCGGACAAGTCTGATTATTTCCTTCTTTCAATTAAAATAAAACATCAGTGTCATCTGTCACTTGTAAACTATACAAACTTATTTTGACAATAATTTCCTATACGTTATAATTTCATGTCAGAATGTTTATTGTGTGATTTTTATAAACATATAAAAGAGAGATAATGGGACAATCAAAATTTTTCTTCCAGATCTAAGATCGTAAGACAAAAAAGGAATCGATGATTAGGCTTTGGCCTAAATTGAACTTTTTCCCCAAAAAAAAAAAAAACGAAGTGAAATGAAGGAAATCAAAATCGAGAAATTCTTCTTGATTTGCTTCGTCGAATTTCCAATTTCACATTCACTTGCACTTCTGTCACATTGTCTAGAAGAAATACAAAATATTATTGTCTTTTTTATGGAAATTGCAATGCTTATTTAAAATGATTCAATGGAAGGAAATGTGATTCGAATAAGTATAATAATTCATTTCGAATGATCCTGACTTTCCACTAAATCACTTTGAATTTTTTAGGCTGGTGTAACTTTACCCACGAAAATTTTATTCAAGCTGTTTCTGTGAAAATTTTCAATGCCGTATGACGTTTGCTCGTGTGAATTTATTTTTGGAGAATTCAGTTCAGTTGAATTTGAATTTAAAGGATTTTTCATTAAATTCATTTGTGAGTGAAATCGCGGAATTAGAAAATCCGTGAATACTAATTAACAATGGAAAGTTATAAATAACTATCAAATGTCTACCCCGTCAAAATTAGTTTTGATCGAATGATGATATGGCATTCGCCATTGACGTAAATGGATACCTAAAAAAGACACAAAAATGTTCGAAACAAAAATTTAAATTTAGGGACAGTCAATACTTTAGAAGAAACTGACACTTTAAAATATCAAAGGAGGTTTCTTTTTATAAATCCATTCCAAATTATATCCAGCCCTCCAGTTAAGAGTATTTATAAAAATTTTTACCGACAGTCAAATTGAACATACAAATGTACATACATATGTATGTTGGTACACCTAAATGTGTTCTTTCAATGAAGTAAAAGTTTTTTGGAAATTAATTAAATTTGCGTGTTACCTATCCAAAATTCCACTTAACTGTCAGACTCCAAGTTAGACATTTTTAGATTCAATCAACTCATATGATATACATATACATATTATATATTCCTTAACTTTGGATCAACTTCATCGTAACTGTTGAATTAAAATTACTAAACATCGAATCAACTGTCTAACTGTACCATTGACAATGACAAATATTCACGTACAAATTGTGGTTTTATCGATAAACGACTGAAGCAATAAGTTCCACATATTCATTAAATAAAATCCATATTGTATTATGTCTAAAACAGAGAATCAATTCACAACTTGTATAATATTTTCTCACAAGTTTTCGACACTATGTTGGAAAACTTTTCTAATTTTAAAATATCCATACTTACACTATGTATATTTAAATATGTATTTAGCTAAAATCAATTTTGTCTGAAACAAAAGGGTTACTATACACAAACATACGTTTTAAGTTCTTAAACTTCCTAACCAACATAAAACTTTTGACACATGTCAAACTTTTTTCTGTCCAAAACCACTTCATTTTCATTTGACACATATTTGAAATTTGAAATTTGAAATTTGAAATTTGAAATTTTATTGACTTTTGATCTTTAAGTTTAACAACAATAATAATAATTTATTTAAGATTATTCATCAGTTTAAAAGTATTTTGACAGCAATTGCGTAGACCAACAGTCAAAATACACACTCTTTTGAAAAAAAAAAAAAACATAAGGTATCTTAATATATCATAAAAGTGTCATGATGTCAAACTTAAAAATTCTTTTAACAACAAGTAACAAAATCAAATCCCAATTGGACATTGTTCTTCAAAAACACGCAACACACAAACCAACTCTTGCTTAGAAACTTTGTAAATAACACAAAACTTTATTGAGGGTACCTATTTTCTCCTCAACCCCCCTCCCTCCCCCTAGTTCATCACTTTTCCCAAACTAAACTTGTGTACATCTCATTGACATTTCCAAGAATAATTTCCCTTTTTCCTGCTTTTTAAAATCAATTGTTTGGTTTGGTTGACTTCTGAAGTGCCCGGGCGTCTTCAGAATGGTTGTGTTACTGTTATTGAAATTTTCTAGAAAACTTTATGCCATTTGAGAGCCACAAAACAAAATCACCATTAAACTTATTTTATATATGTATACTATTAGTATGTTCTTTTTACTTAAAAACCACTTTAGAAGACTGAAAGTGAAAAGAGAGAGCATTTTAAAGAGCAATCCTTTTGGGAAATTCGTTATTATTATTTCTTAGAATTAAATTTTATGAATCCTTTGTATACATATGTATGAAAGTAAAATGTGCTCAATATGTACGAGTACAGTTTAACCCCTCAAATGTGTGGGTTTGTCTATATCGTGCTTCAGGCGCAAAGGAAACCTGTAAAAAATTCTGATCATTTTACAGGCGATGTGGGCGGCCGGCCGACATGACAGCAGAGTGAAAAAGTGAACTTGTGGTTAACGTATTTTTTTATAAATTCATGTTAGAATACTGAACGACTGTAAAGTGGTCAAAAACAACTTCTCTTTACAGTTTTAACTTTCATTTTATATTGAAAATTTTAGTCGGCCGGCGGAGAGATAAAAGAGAAAGAGGGGTAAAATAAAACGAAAACACAGGTAAATAAAGTTGGAGCGTTAACACCACCCATAAACTTTTATAGTAATCCAAAAAACAGATCGTCGTCGGTCGTTCCCAGGCGTGCAGTGTTTCGATATACGAAACGAGGTATAGAATTTTTCGTCACCTGCAACAGCCTGGGGATTAATTGAAAAATTCAAAGAAAAAAAATGGGAAAATGGAAAATATGCTTACGGCAGCGAGAGGGCGACAAAAAAAAAAGAGATAGATTGGAAAATATTCCACCCTTCCTGTGGTAATCCGGGCGAAAAAAAATCCTTAAATTTATTCGAAAAGCGACACCTGGGTGCAGTTTTTCTTATTTATTGGACTTTCTCTCACAGGATGTTATTTAATTAATTAATTTTATTTAAATGAATATTTTTTTATATTTCATTTTTGCAGAAAAAATATCTAATAATTTGTACTTAATTGCGATTAATGATTTGTGGAAACTATTCTTATTATTATTGACAAATTAAATATATTTCTTATGTCCAGGCAATCAAATTTCAAGATTCAATTTTCTATAAAGTATTTTTTCTTTAAATATACACACCATGAAATAAATATTTTTTCTAGTGAATTCAAAACACCCTATAAAGTCAGTTTTTATGTGCCCTAAAAGTGATGGCACGTTCACATCATCAACATGGTTGCATAAAATAGTTTTTATACAGTTTTTTTGCTGCTTCCGGTTTAGACAACGGCAACGAGAGGAAGTGAAAAATTCGTTTTTATAGTACCTCTGAAATTTTCATAACTTAGGCTTGAGGATTTTCCTTAATAAACTTCATCCTTTTGAAGTTTTTTTTTTTTTTTTTTAAAGCACACGGTCGGTTGATATAATCTTATAAATTATGTAAATATTTATGCCAGGAAATAAAATACAATTTTATTCGTACGATGAGTCCTTAAATTATAACTATGTTTAACCTTCAACTTGCTGGCATTTGAAAATGTCAATATTATTACGACCATTCCATGAGATGACAATGACAACTCTCCACACCACACAAACATCCTCAAACACTCTCCATCAACATGACAATTTAATTTTGAAACAAAATCAAATTTCATAGGCTGCCGCAGATGACACATGAAAGATGGAATTTGACTGACAGCTCACCGACACGACAGCCAGATAGACACACAAACACACACACACACACACATACACACACGTAGTCACAGTCACAGACCAATTGCTTGGATTGATTTTGTCAATCAATATAATGTAACATGACATGAACAGAGCATTCAACCATCAGCACCAGTATAAATTTATATGAGCTGTTAATTCAAAGGCTAAATGGTTGTGTATTCAGTTTCTGTGTGGAAAACCAAATGTTATCCTCTGTTATAAATGGATTTATATTTTGTTCCAAAGAGCCAACTCATACCAACTATGAGCTGACAGACGCAATATTTACTCAGAAAATAATTTATTGGCATTTTGTGGAGTTAATTTGTGTCTGTAAATTGTCAAGCCATCTATAGGATCCCATACTCTCCTTAGGAAAACATTATCGCACTATTTCTGGACGTTGACGGGATGGGATGGGATTGAGTGAGTGAGGGTGGTATAAGGGAAAAAGTAATTTGTTCGTCTGAAAATAATATGTACATACATATACAGATAGATAGACAGATAGATGGAGGTCTCAAGAGGAACTGTTGGCTGTTGGTAACTTGTTAATTACGTTCTTACTTATTTAATTACTTATATCTGTTTCCATTGGTTTGTTTATTTCGCTTTTCAGAAAGATACCGAACAAGAGAAGAATCCCTCTTTATATACCTTCCTACGTTAAGTTTATTTAACTTTCCTTTAATTGCCCTAAGACTATGGTCCTCCTCATCTCTTATATAATCTCATGAAAGTTTTATGAGTTTGGCTTTTGTCCTTTGCTATTGTTCTTTTGAGATCTACATACCTTTATAGTTATTCCTATTTTCCTACTTTCAGGTACTTACATTTACATATATATATGTATATTGTATATGTATGTATGTGTGTAGCTTTTCAGGTTAAGTGATATTATGTGTAATCCATATTTTGAGTACTTATAAACCTATCTGGAGCTTCGTTTATGGTTTTGAAATTCATGAGCGTGGATTATTGCTATAAATATATGTAGATATGTTATTGCCATCAACCACTACAGCATTACTTCACAAGAGTTAGTATAAAAATTGCGTCTGTATAATTTGGTGGTATCAAAATCTATCCTTTTGGTTTAAAGTCTGTCTAGCTCCTCCAGGGGCTAGGCAGGCAGAATAACTTTCCGCATGGCAGTAAGAAAAGTTTAGGGAAGTGCCTAGCATTGACCTCCTCGCGGTTGATACTGGAAACGTGCCATGAGGCCAACAATACAGGCTAAGTTGCAGAATTTATAACGACCAATTCAAAGCAAGGACCTATTGCTACACCAATCGGTACCACGGGAGATGGAAAGCCCTGTCAGCAAAGCAAGACAATTCATGGCAGCCATCTTTGAGGTTAGACTAGTGGTGGTTGTGGTTGTTCCAAAGCGGAAGCATATGGTATCAAATGACAAGAACACCACGTCATTGATGCAAGAGGTGCAGATACACCTCGCCCTTGAGCAAGGGGTTGTCTTCTATGCCGCAACGTTGATTGCCAAATTGTACTGGGACAATAAGATGATGTGGTGTGCTTTGTTCTAAAATAGAACTTAGTAGACCAAAACAAGTACTTCGGTACAAAAATCACAAAAATAAATCTAACCAAATTGGGGCGTATCCAACGCTTGTCTTGGGACCGTTATCCCAGGTAGGCCTGCCGGGGGTTTAAGTCCTAAAGACAGGTACCGCCAAAAAGCTTTCTGTATAATTTGGTAAAATATTTTAGAATCATTTTTATGTTAAGTCGATAAAATGGCGAACAAATTGCAGATAAATCTAGAAAATTAACTCCAAGTCTATACGAATTTAGTAAAATTACGCAAAATTAGATGAAATCAAAAATAAATCTCATGAGGTTACAAATTTTGTCCAATAATGGACGTATCATTGAATGAAGAAGAAACATCCTTAATCACGGACTCAAAATCAACCCTAAAACTAAGAAAAGATTTTTATATTGTCAATCTCATGATTCAAAGATTTCGCATGAAAATTTTAATTTCACATGAATTATAAATCTTGGAAAAATTAAAAAAAGGTCCTACATCCTTATTGGAAATAAAAAAGGGGGAAAAGGACAAATCAGAAAAACAGAGTTCACGTTCACAGTGATGTGAAATTTGCATTTAAAGTTGCAAAATTTTTTTCTTCCCATATCGGTCAACATAGCTTATCATATTATAAATTATCCTGGTGGATACTTATTATTTCATAATTTTGTACCAAGTCCCACGTTCTGTCCGTTATGTCCCCATCAACAACATCTGTCAGTTCTAGAAAACAAGATTAACCACTCCCCCTTCTCCACCTATACAGCATCCCTTCGTTGTTCGTTGTTTCCAAAACAAAAACACAACACAACAGCTGTCTGTCTTTATCCTTTTAATATTCATTGAATTGACTTTTTGTCTTTATTCTGTGTATGATGTCCTTGTACGTTGTCCTTTTATACACAAACTCGTACTCAACAAATATTATTACAAAACGAGTCTCGTCATTTAATGTATCCAAAATACAATGCCATGCCAAACATGTGCTTCAACGTAAATTTACAACCATCATATCGTCATACGAACCAACCAACGTACGAACATCGTTGTAGTTGTCGTCCGTCGTCTGTCGCGCCATTCGTACGGAAAAGGATCAGAATCCACAGTGTTTCTGGAAAGCACACATGTGAATTTGTGTCTTCATCTCCGACTCCACAAACAAAACCCCTTTCTTCCGTTTTATGTTCATCTGACTCCGACTCTGACTTTGTCGCCAATTGAAGGTAAACTGGCAAAGGCAATCCTACTCCCCTATACATGAGGAGGCGGTTGGGTGGTCTATTTTGAATAGACGATGTTGTTGTTATTTTTAGTCTGGAAGGAAGGTCGATGAAGCCCATTTGCAACATCTGTGCTAGCCGACTAAAAGATAATCCAAAATCCAAATCGCCACATGCAAACTGTTGGCCGCTGTGGTGCTTTATTGATATTTCACTAAAGTTCCTTCTCCGTCTCCGCAACTGCTATTGATTCGTGTAATTCAATCCTTGAACTTTACGCCGATGCGATGCACTCACAGCGCACAGACGATTTTGCATAGATTAAATTTCATCTTCCATAAAGTAGATATCCGACTACGAGAACGAGTACCATGTTGCAATAACGCACTCAACACTAATTTCAAAACGAAAAACGTTCCATAGCTTTTCCTGAATTCCAAGGATTCTTGAGCACACTACGAGTATATTGACGGTGGGTGGCTAATTACAATTAAATTTATCGCACCTCCCATCACAAAGCCTGCTCGTATAAGTCCTATCTTCTCTTTGAATTTACCAAAAGCATGTCCAGGGAAATTACGACGATGACGACCGGCAACCGAGGCTATATTTGGCTATGTTTGAAAATGGCTTTTAGATGGATTTTCATTTTCATACCTACATAATTACAAGTGAAAATCTTTTGGCTGGAAGTTATGGGTGTCTTTTGGTAGAAAATTGTTTTCGCACAAAAGAAAATTGTTGTCGTATGACTAAGGAGGAGGAGATGGATCTTCAACTAAATGGCTATAAAGCTTTTATTATATGAACCCATATCTGCATGATGATGATTGAATTCTACTCGTACTTAAATTGACACATCTTTAAAGCTTTGGCTTTGATTATGACTATACGTTTGAAGGAAAAGAGTGCTCCAAAATGTAGGACTGATTCGAATTAGCATCCGTATGACAGCTGTCAATTTAGTATAGGTAAAAATAAGGCATTACTTGAGAGAAAAACTTATTTATATTGCTCAAGAAAACGGTGTTCCCAAATTGAAATTTTTTGATGCGACTCATTTTGACATTTCAAAACGTTAGAATTAATAAAGAACTGTCACATCAGCTCTCATAGAAAACGGTGTTGACATTTTAATGCTTCCATAAATAACGACCCCAATGGCTAGTCGCACCAAATTGAAACATTTGATTGGCCATCTGTACGTGCAAATTGCAAACACACATTCTTTCTTAGATTCTTCTCCTTTTTAGAAAACGGATTGTATAATATTTTGCATCTGATGGTGCTTCATTGATACGTACAGGTTGTTTAGTTTTACATATTTATGCTCAAAGAAGATATCGACACTAGGTATTTAGCAGGCTTGATTATCTCTGTAACCAAAAACCATTTCAAAGAGAATTCTACAAAATCCTATACAACGATCTTTAAAAACCCATAAATTTTTTGAAAACCGCACACAACACATAAAAACCATTTAAATACTTTGTTCTCGATATCTTTTCATTTCTTCAAGGCATATTTAACACAGACAAAAAAACTACAACTTTCATACCTCAACCCATTATAGCCAGTGCACACAGCTGCTCCTGCCCTCACCACCACGCCACCGCCACCGCCGCCGCCGCCGCACCGCAGAGCAACCTTTTCATTTCTGTATTCTGTCCTATTTAACCTCAGTGGCAGGATATACAGGGAGACTCAGGAAAAAAAAAGGCTACCCAATGTCGGTTATGTCCACGAAGATGGGCAGACTTGCAAAAGGCTTCTTTGGTGTTTCGTTCGAACTGCGAACTGCAACTGCTGCTGCATGGCTGATTTCGGGAAATTGGAGAAAAAACAAGGACAACGACGAGGACGAGGACGAGCTTTGAACTGCATCATCAGAGTCGGCCATCTCAATGTGGGACGACACGACACGACACGACTCACAGAAGAATTTTGCAATCACCCGATGATTGTCATCCCGATATAACGTGCTCGGGGGCCTTTGAAAGTCGAGGTATACGAGTGTACATGAAGCTGCAGCTTGGCTTTATTGTTGGGTCGTTTGGAGCCCATATGGACATTAGAGGCGGATGGCAAGGACCAAGCATTCCTCTGACTGTGCAATCGGTGTCGGTCCACGCTTTTTATTTTTTTTTTTTTTTGCTTTGCCACAATAGAGCATGCCACTTGCTACTTCTGCCAACTAACACTCCTTTGTATCCTGTGAAGCGCTGTTCAATGTATATTTTTTGTGTTTTCTATTTTTTAGAAGGTATTTTTTTTTCTTCTTTTTTACTACTAATGGTAATATCCCACTTTTTTGTTGTTGTTCGTGTGCTTTTCCCAGGAAGTTTTTTGTGTACATGACATGTTATCACGCATCACTTTATGTGTTGTCCCTGTTCCTGATGGTGCAACTTGTGCTGTAGTGGGATTGAAGTACATAAGTTTTTTTGTTTTCTGTTTTTTGAGGAATAGAAAAAATGATGCGATGCGTTCATATCGTCGATGTTCTTTTATGAGTCGACTTGACATAATAACAACGCGTGGTTCCAGCTTCTATGTCATAGCCATTCCGCCCCTGACATGGTTTTAAAATGTTATTTGATATGAATTGATTACTTTTTGTTTTGCTTTTGATTTTGTATCGCTGCGGTTCGTTGGGTAACAACTGATGCAAAAACGCGTTTGGGTCTAATTTAAAATAATCGATAAAATTTCCTATACTCTTGCAAAAGAACATTTTTCGTTAACAATTCATCTTTTTTTTTTTTGGAAAATCATAATAGGCGCTAACAAGCTGAAATTAATGTATTCATATACTCGTATGTACATATGTATACAAAAATTGATTTCATAGTGCTTAAAAATGTTTTGAGGCTGACTGGCCTTGTGAAGCCATCCATCAAAAAGGTTGTCAAAAAAAAGCGTTAAAGGAAGGGTATTTTGAAGTGAGATTTTATTTTCTTCTCCTGAAATTATATTTTGACAGCTACATTAATACTAGTTCCATAGCAAAAATATCATTTTTGTATTTTTCAAAATGTTTCCTTAATTTCTTAAACTGTGTCGAGTTTCCAAAAGCTGTCATTAAGTCTGTTTACTGAGTTTTAGAGTAGGATAGAACAGAGTAGAACAGCGTAGGATAGGATAGAACAGAACAATAAACGTCAGACAACTTAAAACAAACAAAAATCTGGCATCTGAAATTGTAAACAAAAAATTGTTTTGCTTTGATTTTTTACAACATAAAAATCAATTAAAACTGTTCCAAATATAATATTTTATTTACTTTATTCTCACACAAAACAAATAATATAAAGCACAACAGACGAAATGAAAACCAATCACAAATTACAGACAGATGATTTTGACACATTTCACAATTCTGTTCTACCTAAAAAGCAAGTGTAGAAAATGCTGTTCTAAAGTGTTCCCAACTGTTCTAGATTGCCTCATTGAACAGCAAACTCGAACACTTTAGAATAGCAAAAACCTCAATGAACAGAAAAAAGCTGTTCTAATCTGTTCTAAACTGTTCCAAACTGTTCGGAGCAGCTTCATTGAACAGACTTATTGAAAGACTGGCTTTTTCAAAAGTTAAACTGTTTAATGTTTAAGGAGGTCCAAGAGCATAAAATTTGTATTAAACTTTCCCAGGAGCGTTCTCAAGTGACAGATTTCGGAAATGTCAAAGTAAAATAAAACAGACTTAGACAGAAGTTTAAATAAAAATTGTCCAACAATATATAGACACTGAAGGGCTTAGTTAATGGAAGTTTTAAAAGACAGGGTTGCCACCCATTGCAAAAAAAAACATAAATTCCACCGTTAGGATAAAAATTTGTTGTATTGCTTTTATTCTTTAAAGATTTTGTTTTTCCAACCACGAATAGCAAGTCATAAATTTACATTTGTTGGATAAAAAAAAATTAAGAAATATCTACTTCTCTTATCTTCAATCTTTGGACTGTCCTTTGTCTAAGATTAAAATAATAATTTGTATGCTAAATAACAAAAGCGGATGCTTTTTGTTCATCATCCTTCGAACAACTTTCTCCGTGCTCTGATTCTGCTCCACGTAAAACTTTCTTCTATCTTCTTGTTTATTTTTATTTTATTTTTGAAGATAGAAAGATACATAAATTATTATCTTTCACACCCTGTCAATTGCTAAAGACAGATCACTATAGCGACAGAGTATATGACTTATGCCGACATCCGCACCTGCAGAAAGACAAAAGTCCAACTCGGAAAATAAAAAAAAGAATGGGACTTTTCTCAAAGAGGTGTATTTGCATTTTATTTAAATCTTTTTGAAATATTTTTTTGTTCTTCATTTGAACTTTATCCAGAGATTGAGATGATGGCTGCCTGTTGTTTACCTTTGGAAGACAATAAAACTATAGACAAAAATATGGAGTTGATATAATCATATTATAGTCATACAAAATATCCTCATCTCCACTAACGGATGGAATGCCTAAGAAACATACAAAAAAAGCAACAAAAATACTTTCTGAGACGGAATGCTATTGGAGAACGACTGGTTGGGCCATGGATTTCTACTATTTCAAGTTTCAACTTTGAAACAATAGAATTTAAATTTTGCGGATGCATTCGCAAAATGAACTTTTTAAGTTTTGTGCATGCAGGCAGAAGTCAGAGTTTCAAGTGACTGTTGAAAATTATAACAATAAGGAAATATGGACCAGGCCAGGACTAAGAGTATTTATATAACCAGACGAAAAAGACAAGCAACAAAAAAGAACACAACGAAACTTTGAAATGTGAAGATTTGTATATTTTCGTTATTTTCATATGGTTATGCAAGGCAAGGCAGGGCACTGTTCTTGGATTTGGACAGGAAGACAGTTATTGGAAAGGAATATTCAAATTAACCAAAAACAAAGAATCTGAGTGTTTTGTATCTCGAATTCAGTTTGGGTTTATTCGAAAGGACATCCTATTGAAAGCATGAAACAATTAGTTTCTAAAAACTTCAGGACCCCAGACATTGTTAAAATAAATTACCATACCTTAAATTGAATTGTTTTATATCACAATGATAGTATATTTAAATTTTTTAAATGAATGCTCTATCGACATAAAATAGAGTCAAAAGAATACTTACGTCAAATGGTTTATCTTGAAAAGTAAAATCAGTTTTTTTCAGTAATCGGCTGGTGCGCCCTCTGCCCCAACTTTGAATGAGTGGAAAGATCGAAATTATAGAAACTGTATTATTACGTGCAATTTAAACGAAATTGTTGAATTGTAAAAATAAGCTAGGACATGACAATTCGTCGCCTTAGATCCACAAGAACGTAACTACATTTTTGAAAATTTTTAACTGGGTATCAAAGCTCGTTATACCCGGGTACCCGTAAAACGTACCGGGCACCAGGTTATTGCGGGTATTTGCCGATCAAAATCCAGAGCTATACTGTACTGAGTATGCCAATTTTTTGAGAACACTAACGAGACAAGTTGTGGAGGCAAGAGCTACAAAAACTTTATAGCGTACCTATACCTTGAAAACTTTTAAGTCCGCCACTGGTGTAAGCATTATTCATATAATTAAAATATTGTATAGTTTCAAGACATACGAGTATTTGTACATGATTGAGATTTTCTTTACTTAAAATAATGTTTCTTCATAATTATTTACTGTCAAAATAATCAAGGATTTGACACGGTACCTTATTAGTTCTTCAGTCATAATTTATGCAACTTCAAACTAAGGTATCGAATTTAAGAGGTTGTAGACGCGGCAACAATTGAAAAGCCTATGCAGGCAGCAAATCTGTAAATCCGCCACTGGTAATCTGATAAGCAGTGCAACCAATCCCTAGCTAAATTTCTATTCATGTGAAATAGTTTCTGGTTTCAATTATAAAATCAAACTAATTCCAATAGCTATGGAAAAATTATGTGTATTGAAATTTCAAATTTTCAACAAAGTAATGGCTGTCAATTTCGACTTTGACAATAACCGATTTGTAAATTCTAATTCAAAATAACAAACATCTTTCAACTGTTTTATTTTTGAAAATATTCTTTTGGTTTGAATATGAACTAACTTTAGAGTTTCGTTCAGTTTGAAAAGCACAACATTTTCGGTATTTCTTTGTAGCTACAAAAAAAGCTTTTCTAAGGCAGTTTTTATTTGAAAATCTTAAATTAATATAAAATTGATAATTCTTTACTATTTTAAATTGACAATGATTGTAACATTTGTCTTAAAAAAAGGTTCGAAATTTTTGGTTTTGGAACAGAAAAAAATAGCCCAGCACCAGCGCAGCATTTTAAAGACTTAAGTAGCCAGAAGAATGTTGCAAATTATAAAGGTACATTCCACATAACAGCTTAGGTCAAATTGCTGATTAAACACATTCTACACGCTAATTTAACAAATCAATTAGTTTTTTAAACAAAAGATGCAGTGAACAAAATTCCCTCTACAAATTCGAGTAGTTTGGCAAAATCATGGTTTGACTTTTCTAAAAAAAGGAACAATTCTTTAGTTTAGTTAAAAAGGCTTATTGCAGCAAGTGCGTGTTTTATTCTGAAATCTTATCTTCCAATTAAATTTTCAGCTTAAACAAGGTTAAACATTTGGCAAGACAACCAAACTTCGATTTATCAAATTTAAATTTGTTCTTTGCATTTGAGTTTAGATCAAGATAAAGTGCAAAATTGTTGCAAGATTCCATTCCTTAAGTGTTTGTAAGAAGCTAAACTTAATCTAAGAAATTAGGTAAATGGTTTGTTTAAGATTAATGATTGCACTTTTTTATGAACTTTACAATCTACGAGTAAATAGGAACAGTCATATCTTGCATCGATGTAATCAAACCTCAACTGTCTGTCATTTCTACTGATTTCCTTCCAATTTCATATGATTTTCCATTTAGCCCTTTTAGTTGGTCAAAATCCGACTTATGTAGCATACTGCAACGAGTCCAATTTCAAACAAAATGTCTCTTTCTAAAAATGTCATGCATGTTATAGAATTGTTTTTATCAACTCATATTTTATGTACCTACATATGTATGTATATCAACTTATAGCGCCATGTAATGGGAACAGAACTTCATTCAAAATTGATAGATATACAAATCGCCAAGTTGACTTCCCTCCAACCAAACACCTCGACTCTCCCTCTGCACCTATCTACATACAAGCAAGATGATGTTCATGTTCATGATGGTGAATGCGACAACTTTCGCAGAGTGGCATTCACACTCTTCAAATTGTGCCGATGTGCTGATGCCTCTGTTGTCTGTTCCCTTGCACAGCCACTTGCACCAAAGCTCTACCCCAATATACATATCTATGATCTAGCAAGTCAACCAACTAAACCAACCTGGCATGGACATTTTTCCTATCGGCATTCCATGAAGTGGGGGCCTAACAGGGACCAGGCTAGGCTGGATGGGGCAGCCACCGCCAGACCAGACCAGAAACCAAACCATCATAGCCCGCTGGATATATGTATGAATGAACCGTGGGAACCAAAACCACTGTGGATTTTTGTTCCCTCTCTTTCGAGTGCCTTTCTCTCAATGTTGTTATTGTTTCTTTTTTTTTGTGTAAGTATTCTTTATACTTTTTCATAACTCATCAAAAATTAATGCGAGAAGAGAACAGAAGTGCGGGTCCCTCCTTTCCCCTATTGCCTTTCCGTATATACAGACCAAACTCAAACTCAAACTCTGACGGACTTGTGTCAGTCTGGTCTACGGATGCGTTCTCCATTATTAAACAGTTTCGATTACAGAATTTAGTTTTTATTTTTCCCGAGTGTGAGGAACAGGGAAACCCCGTTCAGTTCATAGCGATGGTAGTGTTTGAAATATGAGTTATGCCGTTGACTATAGTGATGCAGTGTCAGTCATTTAGGCACAGCAATGAGTAGGAGGAGGGAGTGAAGATGGCTTCTGGTTGATGATGATGTTGATGACAGCGCAATGGACAGTTGTGGTGGCCTCTCTTAAGTAGGTTGATAGGTTGATATTGATTTTTAAATATGTAGTTGATCCATCATCGTTTCATATGGTGAATAGTTTAAGTCTGGACATCGTGGCACACACACTTGTGTGTGTATGAATTATTGAAGTCCCCTTTCATTTGATAGCAGTTAACTAAGGCGGGAGTTTTCTTACTTTTTTTTGTAAAAAGAGAGACATCCGCGTGGTATCCCATGCAATGAGAATGACCTTGTTTGCCAAGTATGCGGGAGTCAATGTTTACTATTGATTTGATTATGTAGATATTTTGTAATGTACCTATCTAAAGATCCAAGAGGTAGCACAATGGACCAAATACTGATAAAAGTGTTGCAATGAATTCCATGAAATTGATTGGAATTCAATTAATTGGGAAACTGAAGTTTGAAGTTTGTGAAAGCTGTAAATTTGCCGAGAACCGAAGAAATACCATGTCAAGGAACCTATTGCAAATCGCTTCTTTCGCTCGTTTATATTATATATTATGACACAAAGCTTAAGACCTTCATCTGATTTTTCGCTACAATAACAAACCAATTTTTTTTGTAGATATCCTAATACTACAATTAAAAGGGTGCTGTTTTCGGAAAAGAACGGTATTGTGCGAGATAATTTGTTGTTTTAAAAATTCTAAGAATCTGTACATTTTCACAAACGCAGAGGCGAATTTCCATTAGGGCAGCACGCGTATCTTATTGATTTTATTTTTTACAGTTGGATAGGAATATCAATAGAACAGAGTTAAAATATTAGAGCGAGGAAACCCCTTTAAATTCTAAAAACAAATATTTTCTTTTCATTTTTAACCCAGCTTTTGTTTGGAAATAATTTTACCTCACTGTATACCTACGCCTACACCATTTTTTTAGTGTACAAAACTTTTTTGTAGACCGCTTCGTTTTGTCCAAGTCGAACTAAGGTCTTTTGACTCATTTAGGTGGGTTTAACGCCCAAGTCTATACACCACTACGGATGCTTTTGAAGATTCTGAAAATTTTGCAAAATATAAAAATCTTTTTTGTTGATACTGTCAATGTATGATATTATAAGAATATTATTGTTTTAAGTGTTTAAATGTGAAAATAGAAAATGTCCCCTAAATTTATGTAAAATTTCCTCAACCATTTAAAAAAAGAATAATTTTGGATAAAAGTCCCCGCAAAAAGTATATCTGGTGTTACTAAAGCGAAAACAAAGAGGAGAACTGTCAAAATAAGTTGAAAAAGCCACGCATCTTCTCAGACAGTGAAGCTGTCAAGAACAAATGAACATTCACCTTATTTGGGTGCCGGGTCATAAGGAAATCCAGGAAATTTTAAAGCGGACGAACTTAAAAAAAGTGGAACAACTTTACTTTATTAGATAATAAATCTAATATCGGTATACGGTACACCCTTACCTTCGTGTAAGCTTATGCTAAAGAACCATACCATAAAGAAAGCGAACCCTAGGTGGTCAAATACGTCCATTCACCTGGTAAAAAAAATTAATCTAAGCAACTCATATCGCTTGGTAGATTGCAGATTAGCTTCGTTAAAGGAGTCTTCACACTGGACACTGCTTAAAAGGCAGCATGGTTTTCGACTCCGAGCTCCGGCATACGATTTTTGCAGAGACTGCATGGATAGAGAAGAAGAGGAATTAATAATTAATTCCTCATCTTCATGTTCCTGACATGCCCTATCTGCCTATCACAGAGACGAGGACTTCACCTTGAAGACTTTTGTTAGCTCCAAAGTCCAAATAGTTCAACGAATAAAGAAAGTCTTTAGATCCAGGTTTTATGTGGTATCACAATCAGAGCCGGCTTTAAGGGTGGGTGCAATAGGGCGGCCGTCCAGGGCGCCAAATTTCTGCCTACACTGAACACAATTACAATGGACCAAATGTGCTGGCTTTTTCTAACCAGCAGACACCTTACCCAACACAACCTAATATACAAAAATAATTTCAAGTGTGTCTATAATTAAATTTAAAATTCTGAACTACATGAACTATTCAAAAATTCACAAATCCAAAATTGAACTACCTGGCATCACTCATTAATTATTAAAACCATAAGTTAAACTAGTGTCATCTCTTTTTTCCCAATAACATTTTTCTCCTTCCACATTTATAATTTCTCCACCCATTTTGGTACAGTACTAACTAAAACTAATTTTAAATTCAAATTTCATTGAAATATTCATACCTAGTTTTAATTTATTATCCGTCCATAATTTCATATTCTATGAATTGCTTCACTTTATTGAATAATCAAAAAACACATTTTCAATAATTTCACTTCGGCGGCACGCAACAAAATTAAATAAATCAAATAAAAATACACCGTGGGAAAAAACCGAGCGCACTAACAGGTGTTTACAATTTTACATTGAAATTTCAACTGATTGTCATTGTATGAGTGTATCATTTTCCCACAAGAGAAATTACTATTTTATTAATATACTTGATCTCTTCACACTAATATTAAGGAATATACAATCTACCGGCTCGCTTTGTTGAATGAAATGAGATGCTTTTCAAGTGATGTGGTTGTGTGTTCATCTGATCTGAACGCACAACATGCTTACCACTTTGCATTGTGATAAAAATTAAATTTATTTATTTGAAATTTTTTTAAATTTAGTATCATTTGTTGAAGTTTCAGAGTTTTTATTTTTTGATATTTTAATAGTGGTTAATTGCTTATAAGTTTTCTATTTATGTAAGTTGTCAGGACACACATTCGTATATGCCATTTTGACATTTTAATACAGTTTAATGGTAATTATCTCATTTACCAAAAAATGTATTTCTTTAGGTACCTAAAGTCTTTGATCACAAAATGTAGCCATGTTCAGAAACATACGATCTGTAACATTTTGGGTTTCTCAGGAACTTACTTTTTTTCCAAAACTATTTCTTAGTAAAACAACATTAATCTTTTTGAAGGTTATTTATTTTTAAGTTTAAGTGAGGAAGATAGATAAACGTCAAAACTTCGTAATAATTATCCCACTTTTAAACGTATTGAATTGATGTAGTTATTCGTTATTTTCGCAGAATAGAAAAAAAAACCTAAACTCAGTTAAGTGCGAATGGCAACCATGCCTACCCCACGATAAAACTAGTTTGTTTTGTGGGAAGTTGTTCAGTTCGTGTTTACGTTTCCCCCATCGAGCTTTATCTAATTTGTAGATAAAAGTGCAGCGGGATTTGTTTCCTTTTTTATACAAAATTCAAATAAGAAAGGATTCAATATTAATTTAATTAATTTCCTAACCAAAGGATACAATTTTAATATAAAAATAAAAACTAAAAGCGAAAGCCAAAAAAGTAAATTCGTCGGTCGGTGTGTAGTAGTTGGTGTCGGTGTGGTGCTGCTGCTTTCCTCGTACAAGTGACGCAGTTCAGTGTGCTCTCTCCTGCTGGTTTGGTTCCTGCTGTTGTCTTTTTTCTTTTTTGTTGGTGTTGTTTTGTACAAATGACAGCAGCTGTCATTGCTAAAGTCGCTTCGCTTTCAAAAAGGATTCGCTGTTTTGAATAAAAATATTTAAGAAATTAAAAGTAAATAATTACCGATTGTTTTTCTTCGATTTTTGTGTTTAATTAACAGAGAAAATTTAATTTTCTTCGATTTGTGCCAAAGATTCTCACTGCAATTTACTCGGTTTTCTTGTGCTGGATAAGATACTGTGATAACAAAAAAAAAAAAAACACATAAATGCTGAGTAAACAATCTACTGGGTGTTTTTTCTTTAATAATAAAATTGTTTATCGTTTGTTTGTTTTTTGGAATTTTGTTTAAATTTTAATTTTACTGATATCGCTTTGGTGGACAATGTGGATTAAATGAAGAGTCTGGGATCAGATAATTACTCAGACGCCAGTGGTATGCCTCATTTTGGTTTAGGCGGTGGTGGTGGCGGTGGTGGGTACGCTCAAACTCCACCAAGTCCGCCACAACACCATGGTGGAAATGCTTTGCTACCGCCAAGTCCACCCCAACATCATATGGGTCTGATGCCGGCCGCCAGGATGGCCAGCGGTGGAAATGGTGGAGCCGGCCTGCTACCCAGCGGATCTGTGGTGCCGAATTCGATTTACCGGCCTCACATCGAGGACAAGAAGCTGACGCGAGATGCAATGGAACGATATATGCGGGAGCGGAATGACATGGTGATTGTCATATTGCACGCCAAGGTAAGATGTTCTATTATTAAGCTCCGAGGAGGTTGTGGTGGAAAATTAAAATTCCTTAGTGAAATAAAGATTCTAGTGATTAAGTCTCGTCTTAAAAAAAGTAATTAATGAAGTTGGCATTTTGTTTGTATAATATTCACCTTGATCCTACTTTTTGCAAACGTTTTAATATTTATTAAATCAGCATGGGAGTTAGGCAGGTTTAGTTGGATTGACACTACTTGTTGGGTCTATGGAATTTGGCCTCATTTCTATTGTTAAGTTGAGTGGAAATATATTTTGTTGTGGTTTTGGTGGCAACATAATGTTAATTTATTGTTATCAATGTTTGAGCTAATTTGTAGATATAAACAGATTATTCCAGGCAATTGGACTTTTTGATATACATATTTGGATAAAAATAAGCAGTCAGTTTGGTTAAAGGTTTCAAGTCATAAGTCATAGAAGAGTTACCCTGGGATTGGAGGTCTTACTTTAGGTTTAATTCAAAATTTAAGGTCTGTCCAACACTCGATTTGCAGTGAATATTTACCTTGAAAACTAGATCGAAAATTTTTGAACTTAAAATTCGTCTCTTGAAAATATTAAGACGCAGTTGCTGTCATATTGTTTTTCTCTAATTGTAATCTATTCTTAACATAACACTTAAATTGTTCATTAAGAATTAATCAAATTTTGGTATTATGCTATTTGATTAAGCTTTGCATATGCATTTGTCTTTTCTTGTTGTTTTTAAGAATTGCAACTTATGTTAACCCAAAGTCCCAATATTGATTTTGTTATTGATTTCCACTTTAAACCCCAACAATTGCATACAAAAATAATTTTGATAATCTTCATACATAATAAATCTATTAATTCATTAAATCTACCAGGGGATAAGTTAATTCTTTGCTCAAATCAAATAAATCCTTGTTTTCATTTGAAAGCATTTTATTCTTATTCAATTTTTTTTTTTTTTAATTTGCTATAACAACCTTGATCAATCCTCAAACTCAACAAAACAATCATTAACTTGACCACCAAAACCACTTACCCTGGACTTATTTTAATAGCACCATCAACCTTCGTTGCTCTGGTTACTGGTACGTCGTATGCAATGCAGGTACAGTAATATGTTCCTTAGATTTGTACATAGTTTCGATAGTCGCCCACAGAAAATCTATTAATGTTGCCGAACGACACTGAAAGTATTGCCTGGAATTGCAATTTAATTGCGTCCCCTGAATATTTCTGTGGTTGGTATACATACATTTTGTCGTTGCTGTTGTGTATAGGAATGGTGTTGCTGCATTTGTAAAATTGAATTCAAATTCAAATGCTACACACTTTACCAACCTTCACACTTGGTCGCACTCTAAAATTGTCCGCAATTGTAATTTTTATTAATCAGAAAGAAACGAAAAAAAGATAAAATGAAGTTCAAATGACGACACCTTGACGAGAGAGAGGGTGCTAGAAATGTTTCACAATCAACAGTTTTACAGAAAATTATCCTCATTTTTTCAGGTCGCTCAAAAATCCTATGGCAACGAGAAACGTTTCTTCTGTCCTCCTCCGTGCATATATCTCTTCGGAAGCGGCTGGCGACGGCGCTACGAAGAGATGCTACAGAAAGGTGAAGCCGAACAAGGTGCTCAATTGTGTGCATTCATTGGAATTGGCAACTCAGATCAGGATATGCAACAACTCGATCTAAATGGAAAGCAGTATTGCGCAGCGAAAACACTCTTTATCTCTGATTCGGATAAGCGAAAACATTTTATGCTCTCAGTGAAGATGTTTTATGGCAATGGCCACGACATTGGAGTCTTTAATTCAAAACGCATCAAAGTTATATCAAAACCGTCCAAAAAAAAGCAATCTCTGAAAAATGCCGACCTTTGTATAGCCAGCGGGACTAATGTTGCGCTGTTTAATCGACTGCGATCTCAAACCGTGTCAACGAGATATTTGCATGTCGAAAATGGACATTTCCATGCGAGTTCCACTCAGTGGGGAGCATTCACGATACATCTGTTGGATGATAATGAGAGTGAATCTGAAGAATTTCAGGTATGATGGGAGTCCTGAGATCTGAAGGGTTTTTATATTATTTTGTATACAAATTTGTGTTTAGGTTCGTGATGGTTATGTGCATTATGGTGCCACCGTTAAACTAGTGTGCTCAGTTACGGGCATGGCTTTGCCTCGTTTGATTATTCGTAAAGTGGACAAACAAATGGCGCTGCTAGAAGCAGATGATCCCGTTTCGCAGCTACACAAGTGCGCATTCTATATGAAGGACACTGATCGCATGTATCTGTGCTTGTCTCAGGAGAAAATCATACAATTTCAAGCGACACCGTGTCCCAAAGAACCGAACAAGGAAATGATAAATGATGGTGCCTGCTGGACAATCATTTCGACTGATAAAGCTGAATATCAATTCTATGAGGGAATGGGACCTGTTTCGTAAGTTTTGAGGACAAAAACCTAAAAAGTCACAACTAATTTTATTTTATTTGGTTTGTACAAAAAGTTCACCTGTGACGCCGGTGCCAATTGTCAACTCCCTCAATCTCAATGGAGGCGGTGATGTTGCAATGTTAGAGTTAAGTGGTGATAATTTTACTCCACATTTGCAAGTATGGTTTGGTGATGTTGAAGCGGAAACAATGTATCGCTGTACAGAGACACTCTTGTGTGTTGTTCCAGAGATTTCACAGTTCAGAGGCGAATGGCTCTGGGTAAGTTTTTTCAGAACATCCAGTTTTCTCTTTACACAACAAACAATTTTTTGTGGATATTTGTTTTTATTTGCTTAAATAGGTTCGCCAGCCAACGCAAGTGCCTATCTCGCTAGTTCGAAACGATGGCATCATCTATGCCACTGGACTAACATTCACTTACACTCCAGAGCCTGGACCGCGTCCTCATTGCAATCAGGCCGAAGATGTTATGCGTACGAGACACAATAACAATAACATCAGTACGATGAGCAACAACAATGCTTCGATGAATAATCACCACCAACAACAATCACAGCAGCAACAGCAACACCAATCGTTGCCTTCTATATCCGATGTCCAATGGAATACACATGGTGGGCTTCCTTGAAATATTCAGCAATTGAAAGTAATTAATGTTACTGTTATTGCTTTGGCATTTTCTCTTATCTCGAATTTGTTTTTCCTAGCTAAAAATTATTTCATAGTTTTCCATGTTTTCCTCTTATAAGAGGAACAACTACATACTATTTATTTTTTAGCAAATTTTCCTGCAAAATATTATTTTTAAAGTTTGTTTTATTCAAATAGGCACCGCAGATTTATTACCAATTGATTTACATTTTTTATTTTAAATTCAGAATTCCATTGTCACTTTTTGACCTAAACTCTTTTTTAGTATTAAGGTACCTTCTATAATATGTATGTATGTATCTGCTCAAAAATGATACTGTATTATGTATGTATGTATTTTTGTTTAATGTTAAAGAAATAAATTTCTTTTTGATATAAATTATTATACAAAACAAAACAAAACAAAGAATAGAAATCTATTTTGCATATAAAACATACAAGAAAAAATATTTTTTACAAAATAAAAAAACAACTACTACATACTTAGTTTAAGTGATTAAAAAATTTAATAAAAATGACATTAAAATGTTAAAATGGCATGAACAAAATAAAAATAACTGTATATATAGTTTTATACAAGAAAATTTGATATGTTTCTTTAAAAATTGCATATTAAAAAAAAAAAAGAACAAAGAAACCTAAAAAATAAGAGAATCTTATAAAATAAATTATTTTGTAAAAAAAAAAAACATTTAGCTATTGTTTTTATTTTTGCACCCAGGAGTAGATTGTCAATAAATGAAGTAAGTCTAAAGACGCCTGTTTAGCCTTGCATGAATAAACTGCAAAAGATAAGGGAAGAAACAAAAAGTTAAACAAATAAATCTTTCTCGGCATGCACGACCAGGATATTCCTTGATTCTTTTTCACGTTCCTTCTTATTTACATTATTTATAGCTTATTTAAACAGAATTATTCTTCGGGGAAATACATATGAATGTGAAAAAGTGTTTCAAGTTTGTAGTATATCATCGAACTCATACATTTAGTTTAATCTAATCAAAATCGATTGATGTGATGGTTTTTCTTATATCTATCTAGCAAAAAAACAAAGCAGGATCTTTTAATAACTTACGTGATACAAGGGCTCAGTTTAGAAAATAAAAATCCACGAATTGAATCATCTAATTCCTAAGTCTGTCAAACCCACTGTGATAAATTTTACAATAAAGTGATTGATCAAACTGACATCAGTTAAGAGTGGTAAGTAATTTTTGCAATTTTTGTTTATTTTGATGCAGAATAAGTTTTTTCTTTTTAAGTGCTCCAGAAATAAAATTAAAGTCTAACTTAAATTGAACTGATATACTGATACTGAATATTCAAGAAAGTTAAATTCAAGACCGATTATAACTATTTAAATTGATCCTTTTTTTATTGTAACCACCACCTCAGGTCGCTTATTGAACTCAATATTTAATTTGTTGCGACCAGAAATAGCATTAAACCAAACTTTTTTTTTTTAAGGACAAACATTGTTTTTCATATAAAGTAAATGTCTTTACTTGTTGATTGAAAATCATTTCTTCTTGAAAACTGTAACTTAATTTCTTTACAATTAGCTTTTCAAAGATAAATTAATAAATTTAAGAAAAAAAAATGCAGTTTGTTAAGTACAGTTAATTCAAAGTGCTCATTCATCCAAAAAAAAAATGTAATATATAAGGAGAATTTTTACTTAAATTTACTTTTAAAAAATGTAAAAATATATTAATAATACTGAAATACATCAAGTGTGACAAGAGAAAATATCACAATCTGAATTGATAAAAAACTCCAAATATTCTCACGCAATTTCCTCTCCTTTGACTTGAGTTAGTTTATATTTTCTAACTTATCTAACAATGTGACTACTAGGTAATTTACAAAAGCAAAAATACAATGGACTTGTCTTAAAAAGTTCTCAGCCTCAATATAAAATAGGAGGTTGTATAATTAAGCTATCCACTGCCACCATAGCAAAGGGGGACAACGAAGCTGAAACCCCTCTAAGTTGTAGGTGCATGCTGTGATGTGACGTTAGGAGGATATTATTTTTTTATTTATTTTTTCATACAAGCCAAATCTGATCTTTCAGAGTTTTAATAATTAGATTTCGTGGGAAATTTTAGTAAGTACTTAAAAAAGTAGCAGTTTTCATTTGAAAATAGGCACAATATACACACTCCTATAGATAGCAACTATAGATGTTAGAAAGACTTAAGGTAGAGGCCTAAGATTGTTATATTGCGAGAGATGGAAATTACGCCCTATATTCCGGATGTTTTCAATAAAATAACAAACAAAATATTCCCACAATCTTATACTCGTAAAAATTTCCCACGAATGTGATTTTTTTCTTAAGCAGATGCAAAAACTGAGCTGATTTTTTTTGAATGTTCAAGTCTCAAGACTCCTTGCGAAATTAAAAATGAGCTCTCAGCTAATTCAATCCACAGATAGAGATGAAGATGAAGAGATGGTGTCACTTGGTTAAAAAGGGGGTCAATAGCCCTATTTTTAACCAAATAAATGCAGACAACAAATCGATTGATTAAAAATTAAATGAAATATAGATGGATGTATGTATGTATGTATGTATGAATGTTTGTAGATACTTAAACAAAAACAAATATGAACCTAGACAGATAAAGATAGAGTTGTTGGTATATTTTGAATAATAATTAACCATTTCCGGTGTTAATTTTGATGGTTGCGATGTTTTATGGTAAGAAGAAAAAAACATAATTAAGACAGATTTGAGACTTAAACTGACGAGAAGAAACTCAATACCGAATAGTTTTTTTTTTATAATTTGAAAGTCATTTGAAGCTAAATGTTTAACTGATTAGAAATGATTTATTATTTTTTAAGTCTTTTTTGGATTTGGATGCAAATATTGATTTTTTTTTATTATGGTACAAAAATTGATGTTAAAATGTTTAACGATGTGAACGAGGTTATTCTAGAAAAAAAGGCAGTTAAAAATTTGGCTAAGACAAGAGAGAACAATTTACATATGTAAATAGATAGGCATTAAAAATGGTTAGGTATGAAAAGTTGTGTGTATTAACTCACATCATTGCTACATCTCAATTATATGCCACATGAGCTGATTTGACAAGTTTATGTGGCTTATGCAACTGGAGGGAACGTGAAGACGTTACTCATTTTCAAGGGTGCTGCCCAGTATTAAGGGAAATAAGAAGAAATTCATTTGCAAATGACACCTTAACTGATGAGTTACTGCACATTCTTGCTGAATAAAATGAAAGTACGAGACTTAAGGTATAAGGCATATTTCGAAAACATTTCTGTTTGCAGTTTCCTTTTGCGTGTGGAGATATCGTTAAAGACACAATTTTTACTGTGAATTCGCTAAAATGTCCTTGCATGACAAAAAATAGAGAGAGCAGAAACTTTAGTTTGCAGATTCTAGTTTAAAATCTTGACTTATTTTGCCTGTGATTATGTTTCAAAAATCTTGAGATGAATTTTTTCAAGTTATATACTTATACAATGGCAATTTCATTTGACGATTAATGAATCCTCAGAAAATCTATTTTAACTGTATAATTTTTAATTTATTAAACTTCCTGCTCGTATGTCGTATCCAAGATTATTTCAAATCCGTTTGAATTTCAATTTGTACTAATGCGGAAAATCCCAATTCAATTTAAAGCACATATAAAAAAAGAAATTTATAGTTCTCATCATTAGTAATGCATTTCCTAGCAACTAAAAAGGGTGATGTGAAAATGAATTTCCCTTCTACCGCTAATTCCGTGCTAAATAATTTAAAAATACAAAAAAAAACTATGTAAATAAATCTTCATACAAAAAAAAAAAGATAAAAGATTCTCATCCGTCAACTCCTCGTTCCCACGGTTAAGTTGCATTAATTTTCTTGTGACTATGGTGCTAAATCTCCTCCTCCCCCTCCACCGTCCAAACAAATAAAAACAAAACTACTCACTGGGGTTTTCACTCACTCACTCACTCCCTCCCTCCATTCATTCACCTCACTTACGCGCCCGGGCCAGGTATCCTCAAAACGAACGACTCCAATCCATTAATTTGCATTGTTACAATTTTTATGCCATTGCCATCCAATTTTTGTTGTTGAATATTTATACGTACCTACATACATACATATGTACATATGTATATACTTTTGAGGTAAAATAAAAATTATATACATGGCTTAAGGACAGAAGAGTCAGGTAGCTTCAATTATGGGGGAGATCAGGATGGGAGGAAAATAAATTATCATTTTTTTCTTAAAAGATTTCCCACACTGATTTCATCCACCTTTTTTTTATATTTTTTTATTGTGTTTTCAGTCTTTGGTTATTGTCGAGGTGAACTCTCTTAATTACTTCCAAGCACACTATAATTTTATAGCAGGAGCTATCACCGCCGCCGCGCTGCCGCGCCATTCAAAGTTACAACTTTTAAGACTCCCCACCCTAAGGGTAAAATAAAGTTTTGTACTTAAGTCTTTCGTTTGAGATTTTCTTCAAGAAAAAATTTTCAAGAAAAAATGCATAAGTGCGATGAAGAACCTTAAAAAATGACATAGGAAGCAGCGGTAGTTCTTGCTCAATTAAGGAACTTTTGAGGGAGTTTGTGCTTAATAATGTCGCATGGTGTCGACTTGAAGTGATCACTCAAGCTGAAAAGTCAGGCACGCGCATTATGTTGTGAAGGGTTAATTGATTATTTTTTAATGAAGCACTTTTTTTATTGTTGAATTTAGTTTTAGTTTTAGAAAAAAAATGGACAAATTTAGAAATTTTTCTTCCAAGTTCCAACGAATTCTGTTTATGATTTTTTTTTTGAAGAACAATTTTCCTCAAAAATTTTAAAAACTATGAGCTAAGCATTCTAAAAATGAAACACGAAACAAATACAATATTATTAAACATTGTTTTTGTGTTACAGAGTGTCATTTAGGAAATTAAAGGCTTGTAAATAACTTACCTATTTTTAAAAATTTGAGTAAAGATAAGTATGTTGCCTATTCCTCAAATATATTTTACATTGAAAAGATAGGTATCTGAAACAAGATGGTTGGATGAGATTTTTATAGAAAATTCTATGAATTTGTGACAGAGGAGGGAGGGATTGACAATTTTCGACAGCAAACACGGCTCCAAAATCATGGTTTAAGTTTTTTTAATAGAAATTTATAAAACAGCATTGAATTGGGAACAGTTAATAATAAACTTAAACCTATACAATTGAAATGGCTAAGGATACGTTCATTTCTGTTTAACTAAAGGCTACCAAAATCTCCGTTAGTAAATTTAGTAAAGATTTGAAGTAGGCCGAGAATATGTACATACATATGTTGTTGTTCTATGTACATACCTACAATACAATGTACATACATATGTACGAGTATGTACAATTTACATTGGATACATAATGCATGTATACGTATTGTGTTCCATTTAAATGTTAAAATTGGAATCCGGAATTGGAATTAGAAGCAGAATCCCAATTGAACAGTTTTTCTAAATTCTGAAAAATTTGAAGTTTGGTGTGGCTGTATTGGTAGTTTTGCAATCTTGGCTTTTTGGAAAACTCCTGCAAGAGAAAACTGCATCACTTGACATCGTTATCACTTGATGAAGAAGATGAGGAAGACGACTCCAACAATGTTTCGTACAAATTAAGAACAATTGTTAATTTCAAGCAATCACTTCACAGTTCGCACAATTTGTTAATTAAAAAAATATGACATTTATCAAGTGTGACATTTAAAATCTTTGAATGTGTGAGAGATTCTGTTTTTGCTTCTGATTTCAAATCCAGAAGAGAAATCTCTTCTTTTTCAGAATCAGAACTATCTATTTTGCCCGATTGAACGCAGTTAGAATGCTTTTCTCTGCTTCCAGATTGCCAATTGAAAACGCCATTAAAAGTTTGATTTGACGTCCAGCTGTAATTTTAAATTATTTAATAGAACAACGGTTTCAGCAATTTTTAAGACTGTTGAATGAAGCTGTTCCGAACAGTTTGGAACAACTTAGAACAGCTTTTTGCTGTAAATTGAAATTTTTGCTGTTGTAATCTGTTCTAGTTTGCTATTCAATGAGGGTGCTGTGACTTAAGGCCAAGTGACATAAGGCCAGATTTTTGGAGTTGGCCCCAGGGCCGGCCCTAGCTAAAATTGCGCTCTGTGCAAGATTTTTAGAAAGCGCCCTTTTTATGTTTGCGAAAATACATATAATATACATACATACACATACTAATACACATATTAAGTCCTTTCCACATTACCCCGGAGGTAGACTTTCAATGCGTTTTTTTTTATTGAGGTAGGCCTAATCCTCACTAACAAAAAAATACTTGTATGTATGAGTATCTGATATGTACTATGTAATTTAACGTAATAACGAAAATTTAGGGTCACCCAAATCTTCATTTGAAACAATATCAGAAACCTCTTCTTCTGACACCACTGCACTCCCTACCAGAACCTCATCGATACGAAATTTAGTAAAATGTATGCTTTGTTTTCGGCTTCAACAAGCTTTTTTCTGAATTCTGCTCCCGAAGGCTTTTCTTTGTCCATATTGGAAAAAAAAACAACACAAAAATTTAATAGTAAATAGGTAGTTACTAAACACTTTCACAAGCCGTCACTTGACTTTCAAATCTGATTTTATTTAAATAATCGTAAGCGAAAAAAAGTTTTAAAAAATCTGCACCAGACCAGAGTACAAAGAATTTTAACTGAAAAAATATTCAATAGAAGAAGAAAAGGAACAAAAAGGCGACTGTAAAACCCACACGCATTTTTTATCGCTTCTATGTTCTATAATGTGTAAAAACACCCGAACATTGCAATCCTTTAACTATCCGTTCGCCGCTACCGTCTTACAGTGTGACGTTTAGCTCGTTTAGGGGAATTAAATTAATAGCGCTTACAAGTTTAACCTTTTCTTTAAGTTTATAACATCCCATCCATCAACATAATGTATATAATTAACCACTAATTTTATTTTATTTTATTTTCAATTCTCTGATATTGTATCTAATGAATTTATTTCATTAATAAAAAAATAATTATTCAAAAATAATACGGAAATTGTCACACTGTACGCCGTGGTAATTGGAATAGAATGTAAGTTTTGGGACCCAGTGTGCAGGAACAAAACTCGCACTGATGAGTTGATGTGGATGAGTGTGGACTGTGTGTGTGCCTGTGGACAGTGGCCTATGGAATACACAATACACATTTGTGCAAAGTAAAAACCTGCACCTACTGGCGCATACAATTTTGTTCGAATCAGTTTTTGTTTTTGTCTTTTCTTAGAATGTAAGTCTTGGGACCCAGTGTGCAGGAAAAATACTCGCACTGATGAGTTGGTTTGGTGTGGATGAGTGTGGACTGTGTGTGTGCCTGTGGACTGTGGCCTATGGAATACACAATACACATTTGTGCAAAGTAAAAACCTGCACCTACTGGCGCATACAATTTTGTTCGAATCAGTTTTTGTTTTTGTCTTTTCTTAGAATGTAAGTCTTGGGACCCAGTGTGCAGGAAAAATACTCGCACTGATGAGTTGGTGTGGATGCGTGTATTAGGATTCTTCTTTTTTTTTTTTTTGTGTTGTGCGAGTATGAGAATGGTGTGAACTGTGGAATACACATTTGTGCAAAGTAAAAACCTGCACCTTATGGTTTTCTTTGTTCCCGAGAATGCGCCTCCGGAATGCTGCGCCCTGTGCACTTGCACATCCTGCACATATGGTGGGTCCGGCCCTGGTTGGCCCACTTTTGCAAAGCGTCATAAGTCCAATTTGGACTCCAAAAACAAAAATGTCTATATTTAAGTGTACCTATACTACAAAAGCGCCAATTTTTTGCTATTACTTTATCTTATTCCCAAAACCTAAAGATTTGATTTTTTTAAATCCTTTTTTCAGTTTACTAATATAGTGATACGTGATACCAATGCTAACGGCAAAAACTGTTTTTTCTCCTAACATACATATTGTAAGTGACATAAGGCCAACTCCTAAAATTTGGTGTTATATAATGCCACCTTCAATGAGGTAACACAATTGTGAAAGTGTCAAAATCATCACTCTTCATTTGTGATTGGTTTTCAATTCGTCTGTTGTGCTTGATATTTCTTTTCTATGAGAATAAAATAAATAATATTATATGTATTATGATGAACAGTTTTTATTGATTTATGTACATACATTACATACATGTACGTACATGTATCTGGGACTAAATAATTGATTTTCTATCAAAAATTGGTTATAAATTTTCAAAAATGTGAGCCAAAGCAAAATATTTTTTTTTGTAATTTCAAACGTCAGATATTTGACTGTTTTAAGTTGTCAGATGTTTATGGTTCTGCTCTATTCTTTTGCACGTATGTATACCTAAGATGATTTCACCTGTAATCATTTATGATGACAATATAACAGTAAAGCGGTTGTTTTTAAACTACCAACTGTCAAAACTCTCATTTCTGACAACGTCGCATCGTTTGGTTGAACATTAAATAAAATGAACTGTTTTTTCCTTGTTGATTAACATTAAGATCTTCTTTATGGCGGCTAGAAGCTATTTGGGATTTTAGAAGCATAAATACCTTAAGTTGTGTTCAAAAAAGATTTAAAGTCAGTTTTATTTATTGTTAAGTTTACTTTCTTGAAGAAAGTACCTCCTCCAATGAGCATAGCTTCATCTGATTGGGCAACTTGTTTATCCAATGAAATAGAGTCACCTCATGTTCCGCTTTGGTGATTTTGAAGCAAAAGATTTCAAACACAAGAGACAAGACGAAAGTCTAAGAGTAAGTACCTGTATAAAATTCATTTGATTTTGAGATGTGGTAGAGAGTGGGTGGATGGACGAAAATATATCAAACTATTTCTTCTTTAATGCATTAAAATTAATAAAATAAAACTCTCTTTTCAAGTAGTAAATAATTGTATTTCTTCATTATAAACATTTTAAAATAAAATAGTTTATAAATATTACAAATCTCAGTTCGATTTAAATATTTGTTTATTTTTTTATTTTTTATTATTATTTAACCATAATAAAATATATAAAAAAGCTGCACTTTTTAACACTAAACAAAATATTATATAAAATAACTAAAGATTATACTATTAAACTAATACATCAAGTCAAGTCAAAAAGAAAAAGATAAACAACTAAACTAAGTTCGTCGAGAACAAACAAACATTCAAAAAATAACAGAAAATATGTTAAATTAAAGTTTAAGAAAAACATAAATGATAAAATTAAAAAAAAAATCAAACAAAGAAAGTGTTCAGTTGGCCCAAATTAAGAAATAAAATACGCACTCTAAGAAAAATTAAAATATTTAATAACAAAATACATAATATTTTGAAATAATATTATGTAAGATAAATTTAAGTTAAAAGAAAATAAATTAATTAAAAGTATAAACTAATTTGCTCGTATTGTCCGATTTTTATTCATATTGGTTAGCATCAATGAAATGTATGAAGTTAATAGATCATCCATTTTGTAGCCAAGTGACGTTTCGCACAGTAATTTCGAGCCTCGAACTAGATTTCCTATTGTCATATGGAAATAAGTGTTGCCAGATGACCAATTCGAGATACGTGTAAATGGATGGGTAACAAGGATGTCCTAAAATATTTTTAATACAAAACACAGGAATTAGATTTTAAGCATAAAATATAAAAGTCAAAGTTTAATTTTATATTTACCTTAGTTATAGGATTAATTAAACTAACACCATGTTTATTGATTGCTATTAGTAGCATTTCTGGATAATTTGGTTCTGTTGTTTGTTTCACTTCGAAAAATGCTGATCCAAATGTTGGCCATCTGGAATATAAATCGAGTAATATTTTCAAATTAATTATGTTATTTTAGTTAAATTTTTCATCTTCACTTATTGTCTAGTGATCTTAAACGTGTATTAATGTTGTTGGTCTTTACGAATCAACACCTTTTTTTCAAATACTCTTAAAAGAAAAATGATTCTTAGTGATTTGTTGAGAGGTTATTTTTTGGGCTGACTAAATGGCTCACTGAGAGCAAAAATGGGTGTGTATCCCAATCGGATAGGCTTAGTATTATGAAGTTATTTTTATCTTCTTTCTAAGTGTTAAGATTTCGGGTTTATTGAAAGGCCTCATATCCCAACTTACCTATAAACAATTTTCAAAAATGCTACTTTTGCATCTTCAGAACTCATGCCTCCATCTTGATTGTATGAAGCCACTATTGATCTCTTCCATTCGTTTGCGCTTTGCATTTTCGTTATATCTGCGGGAACCAGCTCTCGCAGCATTTGTCTGCAAAATATCAAACAAATTATAAATTAATATGCTTTTATTATAGAATCCTAAATATAAAAATAAGTCCCACAAAAACCGATATTTTATAAGCTTTAGCTCAGTTTCATTGAATCTGGTTAACTTGAAGGCAACTAAGCAAAGGCCATTGAAATGCCTTCAAATATACATACGTAAGTGTGAAAATATGATTAGTTTTGGTTTTAACGAACTTTTAATATTTTTGCGATCCGTTTGGACACCGATTTAAGTTCCAATAAGTCTGTTTTAGATAGATCATTTGTGATTCGTTTTAATTCCCAAATAAACTTACGGTATTGCTTGCAACTCCTGTTTGTTCTCTCCGAATCTCACTCGATAAACTAAAGCCGCCAACTTAGCAGCTTCCTCTCGAGAACACTTATGATAACCACGTAACAGTTTTGGCAGTTCTTGGTGGTAATGGAATATTAAATCAGCATTCCTATCTTTTCCCGGTACGGTATTTGTCCATAGTTTCTTCATAAAGAATACTTGATAAGTAAACTGGGGATTCGTGCCATCCCTGATTGGCCTGGCTTTCTTTATCCAATCTGTCAGATGTCGTACAAAGTCAAAAAAGAAATCACCTTCTGGCACTGATATCACCTTATCGGCAATCTTCACAAACAAACTAAAGCCCTCACTCGTTCGTAGAGTTAGGCGTTGTGATATGTTGTGGCAGAAATCTTTGGCGCGTGTCGACGAATCCACTTCGAAAGCTTCATCTGTGTCATCGGGAAAATAGACTTTATGGAAGATTTGTGTGGTTTTGTGCTGAATAGCTTCGACTTCAACCTGGTGTGGCGGGTATTTGCGTTGCCCATTGCGAATAGTCTTCTGAAGTCGATGCATTGAGTCCTGAGAAATTGGATGACGTCGTGAACGAAGGAATATCAAAAGTTCCTTGAGAAGACTTTGACTACAGGCAAATAAGCCCGTCGCAAGCCACATGAGCTCCCAACCACGATCTTCCGACACTCTGTTGCGGTTGTCTGTAAGCTGTTTCATAATTTGGCAGTAAATCTCATCGCGCAGAATTTCATGCTTCAGCGGCGCATCGAATATATGATCGGTGATCTCATTGCCCATTCTAGGACGTTTCGACGGCAGATCGCCCATGTATTTTAAGATCGCAGCGAAAGCAAAGCAAGCTTCTTCTGCGAGCTCTTCTTTGCTTTGCAGCTTTCGCAGCAGTGGTGCCTTGATCGGTTCTCGCGAATAACGCCAGATCTCTTCACTGCCTCGCTTCGAACCAAGTGTCAAAGTCTTAGACATTGTTCGCTTCGGTGGCAGCCGGAAATGATCCAAGGCATACTCCATGAGTGTATGAGGCCTATCGCGAGGATCAGTTGCTCCATTCGAAACCATGCTCAACCGACGACCATGATGTGCTTCTTCAACATTGAATAGTGCCAAAATATCTGGTGGTGGTTTGCTGAGGGTCGGAAGAACATAAACAGTTTCCGCTGGAAAATCTCCACGGTCTTGACTACGATCACACCGCCCTATACACCAACCATTATTGAGAACTGCATCTCCTCGGGATTCATCTTCCAAAATGATGAGATCACCTTTGAGAAATGACAAGAATGACGAACCATCCGAAGGTGCTCGATAATCTTGTATCGCAATTACATAACGCGATCTGAAAAGCAAAATCCAAAGTTTTAAAATGCAAATCATGAAAGAAATTGATTTACGAATCAAATACCTCTTCTTCAATCCATCTAGGAAATACACCACCAAATCTCTGATATCTTCAGCATTTGGACTCTGGAATGTAAACTCCTCCCCTCGAACTGTGGATAAGCTAAAGGTTTGTGTAAAGACTTTGTTTGTCTTTTGACTTGAGACTGCTGTAATTTCTGGGAATGACAGTTCCAAAAGAACCTGTTCTTGATCATCGACCACATAAACACCAGTCCAGTTGACAGCTATGATTACATCGTTCTTGGGCAGATTGGGACCAGAATTTCTATAAACAAAAGTTCCAGATTAAAAACATACATATATGTGTATGTATACATATACATAATGCACATTTGTATATATTTTACTACTGTTGCATTTTTATGAGTAAAAACTTACCGGTAAGCCTCGTAAAACCTCGAAAACAGCAACGGCCATTTATATTTCGCATAACTAACAATATCTTCCTTAATCTTTAGTGATTCAACGTTCTCCTTGACATAATAGCTTTTCTTGTACGCTTGCAACACTAAAGCAGCCCATCGATCAATTGCCTTCTCAACTCCTGTCAGACAAAAATCAGGGATAAAATTCGGTAGAAGTGTAAATAACCTCTCCATGGACATATCTGTCCCGTATTCAATAAAATACTGTTGTGCGGCTATCATGGCCAAGTCATCTTCTTTGTCACATCGGTACTCTCCAAATTTGACACCACGTACAACTTGTTGGTAAATCAAATTAGTTGCCACCTGATCGTTTGTCGGATCATGCCAGGGTGCGAAGATTTCTTTGCGGAAGAACAGACGCCAAGGAGCATTCCTTTCTTGTGCTCCCTGCTCCTTGGCATATTGTTCGCACTGTGAAATAGCATCCATGACATGATCACCTCCTGAGCCCAATGAAGAGACCTTGTCAAATAATGCTATGTACAGCGAGAAGCCAAACTGGTCCAACAAGGTAATTTTGTCGGAAAGCTGATTACACAGTTCTCGAGCTGTTGTAGCCGAGTCTGCAAGGAGAGTCTTAGTATTTCCATCCATAAAGGTGATCGGTAACATAATGGGTTTCTTGGACTTCGTCGCTTGAAGTTCCAACCAGGAAGGAGGTTGATTGCGAGTTCCATTATTAAAGGTCCTCTTCAGTCTTTCTTCACAGTAAGGTGCATATCCAGGTGGACCTTCTCGAATAAATGAGCGCAAGTAGTTGACAAATTTTTCCGATGGCGCAAAACATCCAACGCAAAGTGACAAAAGGATCCATCCACGAGCGTGCGACGATTTTGAGGGGTTATTACTTAGCTGTTTACAGATTTGACAGTAAATTTCATCTCTTAACTCTGCCCTCAAGATTCCATGACCAATGATGAAGTGAAGTTTTTCCAAATTCGATGTTGGCCTTGATTCAAGCCACGACTGGTAGCTATCAGCTGTATACTCTTCATCTTGTAAACGACGACGTACATCTTCACCTAGTTTGTTCTTCCGCTTTAGTGTCAGAGAAACCAGCTTATGACGAATAGAACGAGGTTTCTGCTTCAAAAAAGCTTCAGGGTCAAGGCCCATCAGTTGAGCTTCTTGGAATTCCTAAAATGAAAAAACACAAGAAGTTAGTCCTGAAAACCTTGATAGATTAACCAAATCTACCTTGCTTCTAATGAAATTTCGCCCTAAAGTTGCGGTAACCTTTGACATCACTGATGTGTTATCCCTATCCATGGTATGATAGCGAGGCTCTGGAAGATCACCCGTAAATCGAAGAATAGTGATCCATAGAGCTTGTGCAGCCAACTGGTCTCCCTGAGTATGAAGTGGAAGAAGTGGGTGTTTCAGAGGTTTCCTTGAATACTGATGATTAGTGTTGCCTTGGAAATAAGTTGCTGCGAACTTTTGAAACTTGAACTCTGATAAATCTTCTTCGTCTTCGGAAACATGCATCGGAGTGATGATGTCCTAAAATAGAAATCAATAAAGTAAAATCTACTTTCCGAAAATCAAAATTAAAACTTACATCGTGGTTAAGGTGATTTCCTTGAGGTAGGTCTTGGAACACAGAAGTCTCCCTACCACCGTGAGGTGTTGGTGCCTCACTGCTTGAATCTGGAAGGAAGTCAAACATCGCCTCCACCAATTTCCCATCATCAACAGGTTCATCCTGCTTTCTGGCCGCATCATTGATTATGTTCTTCTTCACTTCAACCCGCCGTCTCTCTTCCATTTCTACTTCCATCTCATGGCGTTCCAACTCCTTTAATCTTTCCCGATAATGTTGCTCAGCAATTTCCTTGGCATGTTTGTTGCCTTGGTGCTTCAATTTCTGTTCTTCCAGCTTCCGAAGGTGTAAGACCTCAGCAAACTGCTTATACTCTTCCTTGAGTTTCTTATACTTCCTCATCGCTATCATCCGACGGACATAAGACTGTATGGTAATGATTGCCCACATTTTGTGTCCATATTCTCGACGAACCAAGTAGCCGCGACAGTGACATTGAAGGCCAATAACTCGGGCGCGTAGTTGTCGGAACCGATGACTTAGCACACGAGACCTTATCAGTGCTTGGAGACGCATATATCCCACTACTATAAGCTTGTAGCGTTTTCGCTGAGCGTAACCCTTCCAGTGCTTTTGTATCATAATGGCGGCATATCTCATTCGCAGGAACCGTCGACGGTAAACCCAGCCTCGAATCGTACGCTGCAAGATCAAAATCTTTCGAGTAAGAACACGATCGCGTTCCTGCTCCAAAAACAAATCATGTGCATCCTTAAGAAATACTTTCGTGTGACCCAGTTGGTAATCCGATTGCCCCAACACTATTGAGCAAATGCGTGAAGTGGCCCTCTGACAGTCTATTCGATGAGCTGGTGGAACGCCTGGTATCAGGAACCGGTAGCGTTCTACGAACTCCCTAAAGCCATGACGAATCGGATAACCAGCTCGTCGAATCCTTATGGTCTCCATCATTCCAGAATATCTCAACTGCCGACAGCATAGGCCTCTATCGAAGAGCATCGGTTTCTTCACCTCGTTAGGCTTAATGCACCGAATGAAGAATGGCTGACACGAGCTCAAAGTCTTCATTAGAGCATCCAGACTCTTCTTAAACTGTGTAGACAGTGTAGGTGTTCTTTTGCGGGTCTCAGCACCCATGTCAATGTCACTGGCGAAAATCTGCCTTAGGAACTTATTCGAAGACTGACTCACTAAATGCAATAAATCCGGACTAAAAGTGTCCCGATTCTTCTCGAGAAATCCTCGTGTATCGTAGAATACCACTCCGGCGAAGTGGTTCAACCCGAAGCTGGTGTTTATATCGGACTTAGGTTTCAAATAGTTTTTGTGCGTGCCGTGAGTTTTGTGCAGTTTAGCTAACATAGTCTGGTCAGTACCTTTGGGGAAGCGTGCCTCCTCATCCACCAAAGCCATTATATTCAGCTGCTTGATGGCAATCAAGTCCAGGGCATCTTGATTGTCTACAAACTCAATGTGCTGCCAATTTATAGCTTCATGATTATATTCCTCTTGTTCTAACTTAAATATATGTTGCACGAAAAATTGTTGCAAATTCTCATTGGCATAATTTATGCAAAATTGCTCAAAGCTATTCTGATCGAAATTCTCAAAACCGAAAATATCTAGAACTCCGATAGCATTACGGGATGTGGCTCGAGGCTTGTAAATTGCTGCGTTTATTTTCTTAACTATATGAACAAACAGACGACCGTAGATTCCTTTGACAAAAGCGTCTCGAACATCGACTGACTGATCTCTTGAAAGTGTAGACACCACAGTTTCACCATGAGCAAAAAGCGTTCTCCTAGTGAGGGCATCTATGAGCGGATTAATGGGTAGACCTAAGAGGGAAGCTACTCGTTCCACGTTAATATGTTCGGGAATTTCTGTGGCATCTAAGTTATCCACTACTGTCGCTTTGTATTTAATGTTGCCACAATGAAGTAAAGCGGCTAAAAGTTTGATTATTTCCCAAATTTCATTGTCCGAAAAAAGAAGAACTTTCATGGCGGATCGAATGTCAGAAAATTCTGCTGCGTCATCACGTCCTTCGCAGGTTATACAATTACCACCAGTTAAGTACCTAGAAGAAGGGTGGATGTTATTAAATACATTTGAGATCAAGTTTGTATTAATTAAAAAAAAAATAACAAATTAAATGTTGGGATGCCTTAGTCCTCTAGATTGTGTCCGAATTTTTTTTAAACCCTGATTTTTATCTGAATATAATTTTTAATGCATTTAATGTCACCCCTATTTTTCAAAAACTAAATTTTAACTTAGGGAAGGCAATCTCAATGGATTCTGATCTTGACAAAATTGTTCTTATAAAGCATTTGCCATTAAGATAACAATATTGTCAAAACTGGTGTTTGGATAAAAATAAAACTATTAGAGTTAACACACCAAAGCTGTCTTAATGTCAATAAAACCAACAAAATATCAATAGGGGTGATCTCATGTCTTATAATAGCTGACCAATCAGAAGTACATAGTAAAAATTATGCAGAGTTGTAAGGTACTTAAGTATCTTTGGACTGCAGTACTTCTCAAGTACCAAGTACCGGGTACTGGTACTGGTACTTGAAAAAATCAAGTACCTGGGTACTTGGTACTTGAAAATCACAAGTACAAGTACTTTTTCAAGTACTTTTTTTAAGTACCTTTACTGGGTACTTAAATACTTGCAAGTACATTTTCAAGTACTTTTCAAGTACTTTTACTGGGTACTGTAAGACTGACAAGTACAATTCCTAGGCCGTTTCAATTCTCATTCAAGTTATTTGGGAATTATGGGTTGTGACCTAGAATACACTTATGTATGCACGTACATTACATTAAATGTAATTAAAACAAAAACTAACTAAGATAACTTTCCGTATGGTCCTAAAATTATCTAATTTCTTTAAAATATTTCCAATGGACTTATACTTGAAAAGTACTTGAAAAATACTTGAAAATGTACTTGCAAGTATTCAAGTACCCAGTAAAGGTACTTAAAAAAAAGTACTTGAAAAAGTACTTGTACTTGTGATTTTCAAGTACCAAGTACCAGGTACTTGATTTTTTCAAGTACCAGTACCAGTACCCGGTACTGGTACTTGTACTGGTACTGGTACTTGAAAATTTACAACTCTGAAATTATGTAAATAAGTATTTAAGTTGCATTCTCTTGAAAAAAAAAAAACAAACAGTAATGCATCACAATGAAATTGCCCTTCAAGACAGATTAAAGTCTGAACAGCACCTGTCTAACTATAATAATAATAATAATAATTAAATACACGCAAATAATAAACAATAATTTAAAAGAAAAACAGCATCTGTTTATAGTTAAAAATAATTAAATGATGTGATGTCTAACACATGACATGAGAACATGAAATGTCTGTGTAAACCAAGTCAACATTACGACACACAATTGGAGTAATTGCTATTAATGTAAGTGTTAGGTGATTTTAAGGTGAAGGTAAAAGAATTTTATTGTTTTTAATTTACTTTTTCTTAATGACCAGGTAGTTATGATAAAGCGACAAGCAAAATTTGTATAGCATCTCATTTAATGTTCATTAAAAAAATAATAATAATAAAGAATCTTTTAAAAAGTACAATGTTTTTAAAACTTTATAGAAAATAAGTGCTTAGTATTGACAATTGACCTTTAAAATGTCAGAAGTTCATAAATGATGTTATGTCAATAACAAAAGTAGTTGGCTAAAAATGTTCCAAAGCAACTTTTTTCAAGCCAAATATTTAAGAAAAAAATCTGACATTGATAGTGATTCTGTCATGATAATGGATAACTTACCTATAATCAGCAGAAACACTTAAGTCCAGCCTGCGCTTCTCATCTGCTGACAATCCAGCTAATATACAATAAAATATATGATAATTACGTTCACTATGATTTTGTGAGACTATTCGCGATTTTTCTAATAAATATTGTTCTATTTTAGCACCCTCTATGACACCATTTCCACTAAAATGTATATCAATATATTTTCCAAATCTGTAAAAAAGATTAAAAATTAATAAGTATGTACATATTTCTTTTATTTAATTTCAATCAAACCTTGATGAATTATCATTGCGGACCGTCTTGGCATTGCCAAATGCTTCCAAAATTGGATTAGCTTCTAATATTTGTTGTTCAATCCATGAATGTTTACCACTTATTGCAGCTAAATATTGTAATATCAGCTTGGTACTTTCAGTCTTACCAGCTCCTGATTCACCAGATATAACGATACATTGATCTTGACGAAATCTTTTCATATGAGCATAAGCACTATCTCCGATAGCAAATATATGCGGAGGTAATTCACCAATTTTGCGTTCTTTGTAGAGTTTTATTTGTTCGCCCGTGTAAATCGGAAGAATTTGGTAAGGATTCACAGCTACAAGAATAGAACCTGTGTAGGTCTGCAAACAAAGAAAAAAAAATTAGTATTTCATAATATGACTAATTAGCTTAAAGTTTCTTCAAATCCATCCACATACTATAATAGACTTAAAAGAGTTCACTTTGACTTGACCGTTATGCTTAGTTTCGTTAAGTTTTGATTGATTAACGGTCATAATTTTCATTCAGTATTGATATTGGCTGGAACTTCGTTAAATTTTTTATAGTTGAGTATTTTGAAAAAAGAAAAACTTACGTAGATTAAATTTTCCTTATAACGAATTAATAGATTCCTCAGGATCCCAGCTTCATGGAGATCACCCAAAGATATCATATCCTCCACACCCTGCACCGATGACGCATGCATCGCTTTGATGCGTCTCTCGGGCGCCAACCATACTTCATCCCCATCATCGTCACGCACCTGAATGCGACGTCCCTCCGCTGAGATAACACGAGCTCCAATGGCTACATCGAATTCCCTGCCCGATACGGGTTCGATCCAGATGTAGTCACCCTGTAAGATAAATCAGTAATCAAATTATTATGTAAGCTCCTTCACAGGTGGCAAATTAAATGGGTCATATACGCGCGCCGCCACCGTCTAATCGTCACATTGCATAACACAGTTATGGATAATAAGTTCGATTGTTTCGAACAAACAAACTTTGAGATTATCTTTCTCTCTATGTGTTTCTTGACAGCGTTACACCTGTTTTTAAAGTTGTTTTGTACGAGTATATTACAAAGACACACACTCTAGTGATCATTAAGGCGTGGTGTTACATATGTTTCGGAGCACAAATATGTGGCAATCAGGGGAGAAGAAAATGATCATTCAGAAATGTATCTTTTCTATTCAGAAAATATAAATACAAAAAAATGGGAGCGAACGGATGTTTTAGTTACGCTCAGGTGAATCATAAAAGATCGCACAGTCGTAAAGGGTTAATGCACCACACTCGATAGGGAACATTTTACGTAGACTTTTATAAGTAGGTATGTATGTATTAGAAAATGACAATTAAAATGCATCACTTCGTCGAATGGAATGTCTTGTCCACTTTTTATAGGCTTTTAATTTAATGAATTTCTAGATCTACGTATTATTATAAGCGTCTATTAAAATTTACATTGCTTTGCATATTCCAGCTAGCGTCAATTCGATAAATATATAAGAGAAAGGTTTTTGGGAGTCAAGAAAAGAAAGGCGGTGTTATGTCGAATTGTCAAACATAAAATTTAAGATTCTGAATCAGA
Organism: Scaeva pyrastri; assembly: GCA_905146935.1. Classification (NCBI taxonomy): domain Eukaryota; kingdom Metazoa; phylum Arthropoda; class Insecta; order Diptera; family Syrphidae; genus Scaeva; species Scaeva pyrastri. Next base: position 51,597,975 of record LR989927.1, read on the forward strand.
AATTTGCTCCCTGTGGTGACCTTACATTAAGCGTAACATTTGCTGCATTGATTATTATTTAATGTTATTTTGTTATTTCTTTAGGTATATGAAAACTCAATTGTGGTACACTCTGGCGTATACGCATTTTTTATTTAAAATTAATTGATTAATATTAACTAAGACAATTTAAATGACTGTATTTGAATATAATTAAGCCTTTTTTTCTATGTTTCAAATTTTATCAAACAAAACTGATAAGATCATCTTCAGTTTGGAACGAAAATGGGAATACCTCCTTCCTTTTTGTTCATCTTTTTTTTTAAACTCTCATGCATTACATCACAAATAAAATCTTAAAAGTATACACATTAGGGCAATTGCCATGAAGTAAAATAACCGCCCAAAAATTACGCAACAAACGAAAATCAAGATTAGAAAATCTAAACGAAAAAAATATACATACATTACATACCTTCAGTAAACAGAAACTGACTGGTATTCTCTATTTTCTCGTCATGCCATGGTTTTATTTTCGTGAAAAGGATTGAAAATCATCACAATGAACAATAAGATGAGGTACATATCAACACGAGATTTTTTTTTTAATTCTAGAACAGGCTTATTTTTGTGTGTCTTGTTAAACAAAAACGTATAATAGGTAATGTTAGGTGGGTGATGAATGTTGCAATTAATTGGGCTTAAGAAAACAGTTGTAGGTCAGAGATGATGATTTATTGAATATTCCGACTGATATATTTATGTGGGGAAAGTGGGAAACACATAATTATCAATACTACTGAACCGCGTAAATACGTTTGTGTCTGTGTATTGTATGCTACGATTTCTACTTGTCATTTAGAGACCCGTTTCACAAGACAGGGTTGATTCTATACAAACTATTTCTTGTATCATTTTTTTTGTATTGCCAACCCTACCTTGTCAAAGTGAATTTCAATGACAAGTAAAGGTCTAATAGAATCATAACGAGTAATTTGACTATCAGGATATTTTACCCACTCTCTGTAAGTAACTTGCTCGTATATCCTTTTGGTAAGATTGTAAAAAAAACCCTTTACATAAAATATTTGAAGTTAGAAAATGATACTTACTCGTGTTACTATAACCATTTTTGAGCTTCATTGACTTCAAACTTTTACAGGTCCAGACTTGTTCTGAAAAACAAAAAAAAAACTAAAATTATTTAAAGGTCATAAATATATACGTATATGTATCTTAGCCTAGGTCATAGCACATACATATTATCACATAAAGAACTAGAAAGCTTCTCCTCATTTATTTTCCTTTATGCGTGGGAGACAGTATCATGTCATGGGCTTCCGTTAGAACTACTTTTCCTACAATTTCCCTGTCAACTTCTAAAGTACAATCCAAAGTAATGACACAATGATAAACACTCCCTTAAATGTTTCCAACAAAACCAAACACACTTCATTTAAATATTGCAACGACATGCATTTAAATCAATGTCAACACTCATGTTGAAAAGTACTCTTTACTCTTTTCTTGATATCTCATTTTCTACTGCTGAGCAATCTATGAATTTCAATCTTTAAGAAGATACGAGTATATGGTAGGTACTTTAAAATATCTCTCATGCCACAATGGGACATGAGTCTTCCAAGAGCTAAGAACGACGCTAAACTTTTAAGTTACAGTCGTCGTCGTCGGCATGCCGCCGCTGCCTTTAGCCGCTATCGGTCGACGACAACTCTTCGATGTTTATGCAAATTCCAATGAATTGTAAACCTGAAGAAGAAGGTTAACAAATTGCCATCATTTCATGGGTAGGTAAAGAGAAGTTAAGGTAAATGTAAGTAGGTATATATCTTCAATCAAGCCTACAATCAGCTCCCCAAGTTCACTTCTATTGTTTGAAGTAAAAAGATCGCACGAGCGAGTTATACAAAAATGTGAAGCTATATAAACTCCCAAAGATCCTCTTCGTGTAATGGTAATGTAGATCTTGCTGAGCTATTTAAGGAATAAAGGCAGTTTGATAACCTATCATCACATGGGAGTGAAGTTCAAAATCCCTGAGACCGGTTAAGTGGATAATTGTTTGAATTTAAACCAAGAAAAAAACGTTTTATTTAAAACAATAAGTAAACTCTTCTTTTCAAACTACATATGTAATTTCAAATCGCGATTTAAAAAAATTACCATAAATTTGAGCACCTCAAAGCTTATATAGAATATACTCGTACATTATCCTAGGAGTACGGGTTCCCTTATACTAAATTTCCTTAATGCTTATTTAAGCTTTATAGTCCATCGTTATTTTAAATTATGTATATTGCAGGTTCGTACATATGTATATACATACTTATATGTGGCTCGCAATAACCTAATTAACATAATTATTTAAAAGTGTACCTCCTGTCAAAGCAGGAAATTCTCTGCAAAACTGGTTAAGTAATCTACATTATTTTCTAGTTGGACAGCTTCCCAATTAAAGCAAAACAATTTATCAAAATTTCAACATTCTACCTACACAGCAGAGTGTCCCCAATTGAAGACATACTTGTACATATGTACAATGTACATATAGATATCTTTAAATACATTTCATTTTGAATTGAATGTCCTCTAACTATATAATGACCTAGTTAAAAAAAATTACTCCAGAAGACACGTTTCAAGCAGGTAATCTGCCCCAAAACAAAAGCAACAAAGTGGGAGTCCTAATCAAAATAATGTTGTCTTCTATACTTTGTCTCCTAAAAATTGTCAGTACAGGCCTTATGGGAGAGCTTTTTCTGAAGCAGTAGCTCGCCCTATTTTCACACTATACTGACTTGAAAAAAGTCGAAACAAAATTGTTACTACCCGCCACTGAATTTCTCATTTAATCTGACGCAGCTCCCACACGACTATTCTGCCACACATCTGAGTGTGGACTGATCACTGATCACTGAGTATAGTCTATGGCATTTCAACCCTCATGTTATATTTATATTTATAATATGCAGTGTTGCCTTACCAATGTAGGTAACTTGTATCGTCGTTCTTCCTATGGTTGCTGTTCAAGTGCTTTTCTTTTTAGGGCTTTTAAAAAAGTTCTTAAGCAGAAAGTGTTTACTTGGTGTTGGTTGAACATGTTGCATTGCAATGTGCGGGAAATCCGCTTAAATGCAGTTATAAAAGTGTAAGCTCTTTTCTACAGAGAAAATGATTATTTGCGTAGATTTTCGTACCGTGTGGTCGGTTTATTGATACTTCGTGTATTTTTGTGATATTGTTTTATGTTATGATTGTTAATTTTATTTTTTGTTACATTAATATGTAAGAATACATGTTTATTTTCCACTTGTTATTTATTTAAAAGGGATTACGCCTACTGGGGATACCCTTCAAAAACGCGCCTTTTATCTTACCTATTAGTGGTGTGGCAAAGATAAATATTATTTCATTATTATAAATAAAAAAAGAATTTCAATATTAAACCAAGGTAACCCTCAACACGTTTTCTTTAAATGTTTGCCATTTCATTGTTCGCAGTAGTCAACTCTGAAAGAGCTTGAAAGAGCTTTCAAATGAAAAAGACTTATTAAAAAAGAAAATAGTGCGAATGAAAGGCAAACATCCTATCTTCCCTGTACTGACAATTTTTAGGAGACAAAGTATAGTTCTGTACCAAATTCTTAGCTTGCTTATTTCATCTAATGATGTTCTTTTTTTTTTGTAAATTGAATTCTTGAACAAATAATCTCCTATAGAAGACATACAGATAAAAAAATGTTATTTCCTTCTGTATAGTCTGTCTCTGAGTACAATTATGTAATTGACACTATCCACAGTAAAAATCCAAATAAAAAAAAAACTGCCTTGTTCTTTTACAGCTGTCGTTCTTGGCTTAAAATATACGCTCACTCATTCTTAACGTAAAACCGTTAAGACAAATAATATTTTCTCCTCTATAAATGAACATCAGAAAAGCAAGATTAATGCACACTCGTACCCATGTCCGGTGTGTGAAGACTTAAAGATTCCATAACACGTAAGCCTTGCGTGTAATAAACCTAACGTTACATTAGCCAACAACGTTCATAATATGAGACACTTGCTGATAAATTTCAAAAAAAAACAAAAAAATAAAGAAACAGAAAAACAGAAAAACGGCCCAAATGAATACTCGGACTTCCTCGTAACAACAACAAAAAAGAACGATGTCGAAACTTGAAATTCGAGTTGCAAGAGTCTTGCCAACGACAACGAATATTTTGTAGGCTGAAAGACGGTTCTTCTGGATGACAGTAGTTAGTATGTGTAGTAAAGTTGTTGGCCAGAAATTAAACAGGTTGTATGTACTACTCTCTGGAGTGCATATTATGCCGGAGGAGATGGGTTAGGTATTCCACCGATTGCCTGCCTGCCGGCCAGCCGAGCCGAGCCGGTTGTAATTCCACAAAGTTATTCAAGTGGTTCCAAAGACTACCATTTATTCTTTGGCCATGTAAGCTAATCCCAAAGCAGACTCTCTTGTCCATCCAAGCCTACAACAATCAGATAGCCATGGGTAGTTAAGAGGGTAAAAGGAAAAAGAACCACATAGCAAAGTCACCTTACTGTCTGCTCGTAATTAATATTGTCGTTAAGAATAAATTGTAGAATGTAAAGGTACGTTTATACTCGTACCAACGACGAGAAAATAAAGTTTTTCATTTTTGACGCTTCATTATGCGAGCGTACTATTCATTCTTTTTTCTTTTCTTTTTCTGCATTGGATTTTATTTTATTTTTATTTTCCGGTAGTCTTCGTGGGCTGTTTTGAAATTGATAGATGGTGTTGGGTGGATGTAATGAGGAATCAAGTTTCCTTAGTTAAAAAAAGTTGCGGGGAACATATTCTGTCTAAAGCCAAGGTTTTCGTTGTGTGTGAATTGAAGGTACATAATATAAATGACATCGTTTGTATGAAACCACTTCCAACTCATGATTATATTGTTGAAATTAAATTGAAACATGTGCATTGTCAAACTGAGCGATGTGTTTGGTGAGTGCATTAAGAAAGTTGTTACCTACTGATGGACGATAGAAAGACGCAAGTACGTACAAGGAGATTGGGAAAGTCGTCAGCTTGTCTTGGTCGGTTTCTGTAGATTGTAAGCCTTAATTAGTACTCGGTGGGTCATAAAAGTGGTTATGGAGTCTATAAATAAGTGTTTTATTATTCTGGAAATTTTGTGAATATTTTCGACTTCGGTTTATGTAGGTTTTATTACCAAGAAGTCTAAATGGCCAGTGATGGTTGCTCTTAGTTTCTCGAGGTTGAACTACAATAATTGGCTTAATCGAGCCTAATTAGGATTAACTGACGAAGCAAGTAAAATAATTAATGAATATTTTCATTTACCATACTTTTCTGTTCAACAGTTGTGTTCGCATATATTTTTACTTTTGACACTTTCTTAGGGATTAAGAACTTTTAACAAAATTTGTATTCGATTTTATACAAGAACATCTCTTAAGTTCTCTATACATCTAACTTTTTCCTGAATGAATAGGGGTCATTGTTTGCTTTTAATCAGATCATTGGCAAAACAGAAAAGGTCACAACTTAAATAATAATCATTCTCACATTCTGAGACAAAAGGCCTTGAAAACGAAAGTCATCATAATACGCATAACAATAATTTTTGATTTATTATGGGTATTTTATGATTGAAAAGAAATAAATAGGGACCGAGGAAGTGTTTTAAGTTTCACATAAATTTTAATTTTCTTTTACACATTTTCGTTAATTTTTTTTTGATTAGTCATTATTTTTTTTTTGGTTCTATTCGTGTTGTTTATAATTTGGCTTAGTTTCGTTAAGTTTTTCTCCCACTATATCAAAATATAATATAATATTGGTCAGGGTTTTGCAACTACTACTAACTTTACCTTATCAAAACCATAGTCTATCTATAAAATTGAATTAGGTAATTAAGTTAAACAATTTTCCTTATATTCGTATCTTATCTGTTAAAGAATTTTAATTTTAATAACAATTTATTTCGAGGCGAAATATGAAATTAAGAAATTATATAATTTAATTTATACATAAATGTTTATTTTTTGCTTATCATCTAGCATAAGGTTATAATTATATTTATTTATTTGAAAAATATAAAATCTTATCATTAGTTGAAAGTTTCTAGTTTGACAAGAAATTAAATTTTATTTGTCATATATTTAAACACTGATTAGTATTGATGTTTATTAACTACTTAACATTATGATAATCCCTATTTAATATTATAAATGTGAGTGTAAGTTAGAAGTAAGTGAATGTAAATTTGGTACAGAGATGATTTAGAGCTGTAAGGGGATGAAATTTTTCAAATCTATAGAAGCTTAAATATTATTTTTAGGTTTTTGATTAGATATAGGTTCGAAATAGGGGAAGAAAGTTTTTGTGTTTGGAAAATAAAAATATATGTACATACTAAAAGACTAAATTCAAAAAACTGATTAGAATTCAAGTTGCTTACACGATTTTTTGTTTTACTTAATAAAAATGTTCTCCTTGAAATGAGAAAAAAATTAGGTAAGATCAATAAGTATTTTTTCTTTAATTAGATTTATTATAGAATTTTTAAAATTAATTTTAATTTATATTTATATTTAAAATTATACATAAAATACTATTGTTTTCATACATTTTTTAGTTTGTTCGAGTCGTTCATAATAATCTTTGCGTTATTTAAACGTTATTTAAAAAGATAATATAATAAAGCTTGAATGACCATTCCCTTTTGATTTTATATACATAGTATATGTAAATCAAATCTGTGACTGTGATAATTTATCTACATGCATATGTATATAAAAAATGAAGTGGCATAGAATATTTCTATTGGAATTTGGTCCACTCTCTCCGAAGTTAAAATACATAGGATGTAGAGTTCCTTTGCAATCTGACTTTTCAATTACTTATAGCCTCCGTCAAAAATTCATAAAATTCTCCACGAACTCTTCATGTAAAAAAAGATACATACATACATACATACAATATACATGCATGCATACATATGCATATTATATACTACATATTAAGCATTGTTAATAAAATAAACATCAATTTAATATGTAAATAAGTTATATAGTATATATGCTTTTTAAATATTCGACACCTGATGAAAACTAGGTGAAAATACCGCTGCTTACTAATATTAGCTTGCTACACCATATATTCGATAAATTGAGGTCATCAAAAGAAACGTCAATAGCCGACAGACAATACACGTTTCAGAGCTAAACTTTCGTTTTCTGATTTTATTATTATCGTTTTTTTTTATTAAACACTGTTACTTCTTATATGCATAGACTTTTGTTTCGTGTAAGAATTTTAGAAATTTTTTTTAACTTATTTAAAATTTCAATTTCATTCTGCTTTTGGAAGAAATATCTGCATACATATCTTTTAATTGAAAATGACAATCAATATAACATCAATATTCAAATTGACAGCCTTCAGTCAAGTTGACGTTACCCAGGTAACGTGTAAAGTTACCGGAAGTTAATTTCATCATATGTAAGTAAGTATGTTCAATATACCTAATTGCTCATAAACTCATGAGTCACATAAACACAACCGCTGAGCTGCAGAAATGAAATAAAAATTAAAGCCTAGTCTAGATTCAAGTGACCACTGGCTTGGAACAAATTTCAAATACCTCATCCGCCATATAAATGACTAGAGACGACTGATACCAAGACCGCATCCAACCAACCGACCCACAGACGACCAACCGGCAAGGTAGCAACAAGTGGTAAGTGGTTACTGTGACTGCCTCATGGAATATTGGTCTTTTTTAACATCTACCTCTGGGGAAATAGTATATGTACTTCGCTACCTACTCCAAGTGCTGAATGCACATAGCACTTAGATTGTATTTTTCTCCTAGTTTTGCTTAGCATGCAAGTTGAAAAAAAAACGAATTCGAGATGAAAAGCACCAGAGAAAAAGAATTATTTAATATTCCTCTTCTCTCTGCAACCATATTCTATACAAAATGGACATTTCCTCACAGCGAGTTCCATTGAATTGTCAATGCCTGTCATTATAAACATTTTCGTAATTGTATACCCTCTCATAAACTCGTATAATATACATACATATGTACATATGTATACCTAGAGGGATTAAATAGCGGGGTATGTACAAGACCGTAACGAAATTTTACACCCAACAATGAACAAAATAGAAACCAAAAATGTCTCATTATAGCGGTGGTGGCGGGCGTCACGGTCATACTCACAAATCACTTTTCCTTTTTTTAACTTAAGATACAGAGAATACACGTTGAAAACGGAGAAGACATCATATTATATGCTATACCTAAAAGTCTCCACTGCGGAAAACCTTATTATAGAACTGTCATATTACAACACCCCACATAAAATAGTAAAAATTTGCTAGCCACTGCCACTCAACTCAAGTACCGATTTGGTTATTAACCTTCTTCCCCGGGTATTGATTTCAAAAATATTGTTGGTCAGAAAAAAGTCCATGCATATGTGTATAATTAAGTGTTTACCTTTAGAACACGAGTAGTGTAGAGAACTTGTAGATATATGGTTTCAAAAGTCGATGCGTAGACTTCAAGAGTACCCCTAGTCCCAGGTATACATTTCAATGACCTGCTTGATGGTTTCGATGTTTAATTGATTACGCCAATCAGTCAAACAGTCAGTTGGCTAAGGCTGATGACTTCATATCTCTTAAAAACAATCACACATAGCTAAATTTATCCACCCAAGTTGTTTTTTGAAAATTGGGTCATTAATTGATTGGTAAGTAGTAGTTTTTGCATTTTGAGACGTACAAAATAATCACCGTATATTCCTGCCTCTCAGCCACAAGTCGAATACAAGATCAAGGTTTTTTTCCTCCTCTTTAAAGCAAATGCACCTTGGTATGAGTGTTCCTCGACTTCATTTAACCACAAAACCAAAAGTATGGAGTTGAGAGAGGAGAAAAAACCGACTTGATGATAATGGTGATGGCGATGGAGAAAAAACAAAAAACCCGGTGAAGTTGAAGTTTACGGTAAAATTACCAGTTGCAGTAATCACATTTTGCCTGCCAAGCAGCAGACTGGTTTCGATGAACGCTTAAAGCAGCTGTTTGCCATAGTTACATCAAAGTTAATAGGTGATCGGCACGGCACGAATTATACCTACATCCACGCCATCTCTTGGATGAATTTGTTTTTTGTTGTTTGTTTTGTCTTTGTTTTATTTCTGGTATGCAAATCGAACTGTATTTGGATGACATATGTATGTATGTACATATGTGATTATTGAACAAATAAATCTTTAAGCATAAACTCATCAATTTAAACCGTGAAATAAATTAAAGATCTAGTGACAGTTTGTTTGTTGTCAACTTGAAAATGTCAAAAAATAGAACCACGATTATCAATTTTGTATTTAAAATGTCTATGAATGATGCATTTTTCTTTATAAATTATCTATAAATATAGGTATTTACATATGTACAATGTACATATATATGCATGTATTTTGTCGTTGATTTTTTATCTTGAATTGCAAATCTTTAGATTTGTTTGCTCTGTATTTCTAGAATGATATACCAACCAACGAGATAAAGATAAAGAATTTGTGTCATCAAGAGAAGTGTTTATTCTTTATTTATTTTATGTTAAACTGGAATTCCTGGAGAAAGAAACTGACGTTTGACGGTCGTGTGTGACATTTGTATATGTTTTTCTTTGGCAAAAGAGTTTTGCTTTACTGCATTCCCAGGATGAGAAACCTGTCAACAAATTAGCATGTCAGTTGGTATACCTGACAAGATTAAAGGCAATGTTCTACATCAATCATGTCGAGATGTTGCAAAAATGATGCAAACAGGATATCCACTTTAGAGGAAAGAAAAAAAGTTAAACATGTTTAGCGACGCCAAAGAAAAGTACTATTACAAAGTTTTTGTATAGAATTACATCGTGAACAATATTTAAAAAAAAGTTTGTATTAATTAAAATAACGCCTAGCGAGAAGATAAGCCCTATAAATTTGTATAGTTGTCTAATGTAGTTTTCAATTGGCAATCTGGAAGCAGAAAAAAGCATTCTGAAAGAGTTCAATTGGGCAAAAGTGACAGTTCTGATTCTAAAAAAGAAGAGAAGCAAAAACAGAATCACTCACACATTCAAAGATTTTAAATGTCACACTTGATAATGTCATATTTTTTGAATTAACAAATTGTGCGAACTGTGAAATGATTGCTTGAAATTAAAATTGAAATATGTATACATACATATGTACATAATGTATGTAAATAATGGAAAATAATATTGAAAATATCTTAACAACAATTGTTCCTTATTTGTTCCGTACATAAATACACATATGTATGTAGTTAACACATGTCACACTTTACCAATTCAGTCACACCAAACTTCAAAATTTTCAGAATTTTTCAATTGGGATTCTGCTTCTACTTCCAATTCCGGATTCCCAATTAAAAACGACATAACTTACTCACAGTGAGTGGGCTGTGTCATTAATGACAGTAAGATTCATGGAAATGTCATAACTTAATACAATTAGCCAATATCAAAGTAAACACAAAATACATTCACCTAAGATCCGTACAGAAAAAAATGTGATTTCTTTAACTCTTTTATACAAATAATTGCACCAACTTTCAAACACTTTCCCATAAATTTTGCCAATTTAAAAAAGATCGTTTTCAAATTCGCGTGACATTGAATCTCCTAACAGAAAAAAGTAAAATTATACACCCCATAAGGAAGACTTAACCATTTATTATTTCAAACTCAATTAGAGATGATGGCTCAGAAAACGTAATTGACTAATTTGTATTCAGATGGCGTTTCGGTAAGTAAAGTTAAAGGTACCTTTTCTTCCAACTTATATACATACATACATACATCATATAAAATCTGTTATTGTTTGTTGTTGTATAACGTAAGCTCACTTATGTATGAATGAAAATCAGTTTATCCGCCTACACTTTTAGATTTGATAAGCTAACAGAGACTTTTGGTTTGACTTTGAATGACAAATAATAAATACATAACTTTTAATATTCACATCCTTTCACTTTTACCTTTTGTAGTATTTTTTGATTTTGTGGCTGTTTTATGTTATGCACATATGTACATACATATAATGTAATCAAATTTAAAAGAAAATTAATACAAGAAAAAATCAATTTGGACCCTTTAAATAGATGTTGAATTGTGCTCATAATCAACCACACGAAAGGAAACACCTTTTCAATTGTATCTGCGAATCAAGAGTTTTAACGAGTTTCCAACATTTACATATACAACTTTTCAGCTATCAATGTTTTTCACTTCTGAATAGAATAGGGAATAATGACAAACAGTATAATATAACAGACTTGCTGATGGCTGTGTGAATTACTCGCGATTTCACAGGAGTTCCTAAGTTTAACCAAAGTTCAAGACGATTGGCTTCAGATTGAAATTTAGTTTATCCAACACGTTTGTATACACACTTGTTTTTGAAAAGATTTATGCGCTATTGCATCATTTATTCAAAATAGTGTTAATCTTTCAATTTAAATGCCACTTAAGAGGATTGCATGCATCCACACTAATCTATTACTCATTAAAATCTTTCAATAATAATTGTTTCTCGTCTATAATTTGAATTTGCATAAACAAAGTATGTGTAGCTCTAGCTCCTGCGAAAACCAAACTCATCTTTTGCATTAACATAAACATTATGTCTTCTTTTTAACAACTTCTCAATAAAAAAAGTTAAGTTTACACTTCCTTTTTAAAATACTTAACATATTATAACGACATGCAACACAACATGTAATCCAAAAAAATCTGCAAAAATCCATCGACATAAAATAAAATTCTATGTGTTGATAAATGAGATGCGTTGCACTAATGCCAAACCGGTCACATTTGAAATTAAGCAACTTCGACCGGAATATTGGGTGGTGTCTATCACTCAGAGAAAAAATTTAAGTAAAAATTCTTGTTTCGATAAAATATGGAAAACGTAAAGCGTTTAATTTTCCGAGCGAAAAGATTTTCATGTAAAAATATTAACCAAGAAGACAGAATTAAAGTAGATTTTCGAAGGTTACTAGTATTTTTAAATATGTAGGTACCCACTTCTTCAAATGTCAGATTTACTAAGCTTAAGTTTAATATTTCCCTTCACAACTTTGAGTGAATGAATTAAAACTAAAAGGAAATGCCATGTGTAGTTTGCTCCTTTTTTAAAGATTTAGAGCAGGTGAACGGTGGCGTATGTGGAACATGTTTTTTTTTTATTACAGGAGAGTATACAAATAGTTTGTATCCTCCTTAAAATTGTTTTCTTCTCGAAGTTTTATGGCTTCAACATTTTTTTCGCAGTGTAGTTTCTTATAGTCACTGAAGCTTATTATTTTTTTCTTACTTTTCTTGATATTTTTTTTACTTCGATGCTAAAATTAATGAATGAAGTAATCAATTTTTCAATAAAGTTGATAATTTAATTGAAATTGAAAAGATTCTTTTTTTTCTCTGAATCCGGATTTCAGATTTCATAATTATTTTGAACAAGTTTTTGTACAATTATTTGAACAAGTTACTTAAAAAAAAAAAAACAAACATTAGATAAAAATTAAAGTGAATAGTTTTTGTGCATATGTAGTTTTTTTTTGACAATATAGAGAGATATAAAATCTTATTAAAAAAGTTATTCACATCTTTATAAAATAATGTTTGCATTTTTTTTTTTTTTTTTTTTTTTTTTTTTGATAGCACATAAAAACCACATCATCTTGATGAAGAGATGATGTTCTCCGTCTTAGTGTTAGAGAGTATTGCCTTTATATCTCTTTCGATTACTTTCCTCTTCTTTTTTTTTTGTTAAACACAAACCTAAATAATATTCATTAATGTTTTGATCTGTCACAAATAAACAACAAATACATAAATCTCGGTCAGTATTATAATTTCATAAGTGATAGCAATTCACAAATTAAAAAAAAAAAGACAACACAAAAAAAGCACTTAACCTCAATTTTAAGGAAAACATGAAAGAATGAGGTTGTTATATTAGCAAACAATTATAAGTCATATGATTTAAAGATTTTTGCTATAATGTAAAATTAGGTATGAGGTATCTAGAAGCAATAATGAAAGAGAAGAATTAATTATCTTAATTCTAATACATCTATTAAATAATTTAAAGTATTTATTTAAATAAAGTTTAAAGGCAGGAAAGCTATTCGAAATGGAAATTACAATTGTTTGGTAGGTATTTTTAAGTTTACAAATTGGTACAATGGTTTGAATTGACAACACTTTTGCCCATCAGGAGAATTGGATATTGGAATTGGAATATTGGATATTTAAACTTGTAAACTTTCTAAAGTGACATAGGTATCATCTTAAAACAATTTTTGCACTGAAAACGCCATTCACATGCCTTAAAAACAAGTTGATCAGTTTCATAAAGTTTCGTTTCCTTTTGTTTAAATAAATTATTATTAAATCATGTGCATTTATTAAATTTAGAGATCATGACATCAGGTGACGATGTCACATCTCAGAATTATCTCCACACATACAAAAAAAAAAAATATTTAAAGAGCAAAATAAGCTCAGCATCAGCAGATCATCTTCATCATCATATTATTATTAGAGATAAAACTACAATACTTCGCATGTGTAAGCTCAGCCTTAGAGATAAATCTAACTTGCTCGAAACTTAGAAATGGATACTCTTAAATTCTCATAAAAATAAACAACTCAAACTTACCTGTCTTCCTTGTGCATTAACAAATTGAATTTCTTTTAAATTGTTTTATTTCTTTTTATCCAAAATGTGCAGTCTAAGAAAGAACTCACCACTCGATTCGATTAAATTCCGCTATACCGTTAGGATAAAAAATTCCAACAAAATTACGTTTAGTCGACGGACGGCGGCGGCAGCAGCGCGGCGGCCTAACAAATGTGCTTTAATAATGTTGTTGTTGTTGCAGATATTACATATCTCTTACTTAATCCTTACTTACACTATATGAAAAATGCACATCAATCTCGTAGATGATGATTTTTATAAAAAAAAATAACTTTTTGTGTTATTCTCTAAGTACTTAAGTTAGCACTTTACAACTGGATAAACTAGATACAAAATATAGATAGGTATATGAAATACACCTGGTTCTGGTACGACAACAACGACTAGTACGGCGACGATGACGGTACGGCGCGCTAAAAAGAGAAAAACGATTTGAAGAACGAGGTGAATGCACTCTTTTTTCTTCTTTTTTCACAATTCACAATTCTTCTGTTAAAACTATACACGTAGGTACATATATCATCTATCTAAATTGTAGTGATATACTTCTGTTGGTAAATTTTCCTTCTACATATGTATATGTATTCTTTTTTCTATTTTTCACTTCTTGTACAAACACCGACTATATATTATGTTAAAACTTTTTCTATTTTCTCTTTTTTTCGGTTATAAATTCAGCTACATACATTTATTTTAGTTAAAAACTATTCCAAGACACAATATTCTTATCAAAAGATACAATCGCAATGAATTATTTAAGACATTCCGTTAGATTAACTTCCATAAATATTTTATAAAAAACGGTGCAAAGTTCCAGACTCCAGATTCTGATCGATTCACAAGCGAAGAAATATGATGACGACTTCAACGGAGCACAGGTAAGAGAAAACTAAACGCGGATCGTTTCACTACTCCACGAAAAGGTATCCATCGAATTCGCGATTGAATGCTTCAACACATAATCAACCTTCTACACCAAACCTCTTTGCGTTTGCACCTCTGCCTCTGCTTCACGTCGTCGTTCACCTGAGCTAGCTTATTGCTAAAGCTGATAAAAAGAAACGACTTGCTTGTCACTGGTATAGCGGAATTGAGAGTGAGTAGGCCAACGACAGTGAGATACTGATGTCAGATGTAATGAAAAAAAATATAAACCACAGGTAAAAGCGGAAAAAGGTAAAAACTCAGTACCTAACCTACGTGGTAGCCAAGACCAAGACTATCAACATGAAGCCTCGTAGTTGTTCCACAATCTAGGGTGAAGCTTCTAGTGCTAGGTAGCTCATTTACCTATTTTGGTTGCCGTAGGTAGGTAGGTATACAGGTAAAAAAGTGTCTTTCAAAAAGGGCAAGGTTGGTCGATTGGTGTTTATTTTGTATGTTTGCACAAACTCATACAAAACACACCTGATCTGATGTAGGTAATAGTATGTATTTTAGGAAAAAATGCTACAAAATTCTTTCTTTGGATATTATCATCATCAATCAACGTTAATTCCTGGGGTACCCGCAGGTAGAGTGTGGTCATCTTGTCCTTTTTTTTCATTCACCGGCATATATTGCAATGACTCAAGTACCCATTATTTCTTTGTGTGTGGTTTCCACACAGAGGAAGTTCCATCAGCAAATACTCAATTTTTTTTTCTTCTGTTTTACTAAGGAAATTCTGTATTTGGCGATCGCCAAGTCTTGTTTGAATAATTTCTATCTCTTTGACCATTTTTGGAGAGAAATACTATACGAGTATATTCTCTTTTGTTTGTTGTGTAAATGTGCAGGTGAAATCGAGAAATCTCTTTAAGAAGAACTATTCGTTTTCGAGAATTTAATAATAATACGTGAGAGAGAGTGTTTGTTTTTCATTTCTTTTTGAATTGAAGAGATCTCGTAAGTCGTAATAACAAATTTTGTCTCGTATTAAATTGATTAAAGCAGAATAAAAATAAACATAAACATTGTAAATCTTTTTGTAATAAAAATAAGAGAGATAAAGTTATCAATGGCTTTTAAAATGAAGCTGGGCTTTGCAAATGTGAAAGCAGGTGTAGATTTGTTATCGTTAAAAACGTCTTAATCATTTAGTTTAGACAATATGTGTTGTAGCCGGTTATATAGCTAATCATAAGCTGGCGCACAACGTAGGGTTTAACGAAGAATGTGTTTTCCTTTTTCATTTCTGATTTCTTAGTAATGAATATTATTTTCTACTCTCAATTTTGACATTAATAAATATGACATTTATGAAAAGAAATGTTGATATTTTAGTATCCAAGTGCTGCATACCTCCTCCTAAGTCCTAAATCTGGCCCTACCCCTAAACTACTAACAAAACAAGCTCACCGAATTTGTTCGTGGCTCGCTATATTTTCGTGTAGGGGCTAGTTCACGAACTGTTCGTTGTTGGCGAAAAATTTCACGTGTTCGTTGGCTTCCATGTGAACTTTGCTGAATGCACATCTCAGACAATGATTTGCGCTTTTTTATCGACCATGAAACATGATGTTTATTCTTTGGAGAAGCTTAGGGCTACCTTAAAACACTTGACTAAATTCAAATGGTTGGTTTACATGTTTCTGCATCTGCCAAATAAAGAAAAGTAGAGAGAAGCAGCTATATGTCGAGATCCGAAAGTGGGAGAGAATACACAGGTGGTAACTTTAATTATAGAAAAATGCAAAAGAGTCAGATTTACAAAATGTAAACGAAGGTTCTATAGTAGAGATAAACTCTGCATTTTTCTCTTTTCTCTCTATGTAAAAAATATGTATTTTTTATTTGGCATCCTTAGTTTTAAGTAGAAATAAAATGCAGATTCATGTAAATCCACCATAACTTAATGTTATTTTAGAGTTAATTTTAAGTATAAGTATAAGTTCAACTAACACATCCCGTAGCAAAAATTCTTATTGGAAAATTGGAAATCACCAAAAGCTCTCTCTATCTTTCTCTAACTGACAAGAATGCCAATTTTGTGTAATTTTTCTGGAAAGTACAACCGGTTGTCTACAAAGCAATTTCGCATTTTGTCGTTAATTTTATTTAATACAAGTTTTCTCATTAAACAGTAAAAAAGCAATGAATAATAAACCGAAAGAAGATTGCAAATATTGGGATAAATGTTACCAAAAAAACGAACATCACATAAAAACATACAATCATCCTAAACCTAAGCCAACAGATGAAAAAGAAGAACACACAAACAACACTCCCGGCACCAATAAATCACCAACCAAACCAAATAACCGTGAAGAAACAGCTCCAGAATGCACAGCCGTAGGCGAGCCTGAAAGGGAAGAAAAAACTCCAAGGAAAAGGCGCTCTTCAGAGTCTACAGCCGCTGGTGGAAATGTTGATAAAGAAGATGACAACGAAGTAAGTGTTCCAAAGAAAAACACCGCCAAACGATTATGGGATCATTCCGAAACAATTGCAAACGAAAATGACTCCTCGTTTTCGTTTATTCACGAGAAATTCCTTGTCAAAATGCCAAAGGATTTCTATTTGTTTTGGAAATTCGTCACTTCCTATCCGAAAGATCAAATGTCCTTCAAGAGCTTCAATGCCGATCTGGTGGGCCCGTATGATTTCTTGGCGGGAAAATTTGCCAATGTCCAGAATAAAAGTCCTGGTGAATATTTGCGTCACTGGAGGTTCTATTATGATCCTCCAGAGTTTCAAACGCTCTTTGTTAAGCGAGGAACCGCAATTCATTACGGCTATTGGCGTGATGACCCCAAGGACGAGGAAGGGTTGCTTATCGTTCGTAATGACTCTTCTAAGGGATGTGTATTCGAACTTGTTGCCACAAATATGTTCGACGCTTTCGCTTACTATTTGGAGAAGGACTTCCCGGTGACTCCTTTCAATCACAAGGGTCTGGGAGATATTAGAAAGGCTATAAGTTCATTTGTGGCGGAGAATAAGTACGAACGAAAGTCTCTGGTTGAGGCCAAGACAGAGCGAGCTAGGAAAATAAGCGCCAAAACATTCCACAACGTAGGAATCGTTGTGCCTGTGAATAAAACGACAACAGTTGGTTATCGCCCTCTTATTGACAGTAATGCCAATATCAAGAAAATTCTTAGTGCTTTGGAGAAACCGGGGGAGTCTTCAAAGGATCAAATAAGAGAGGTAGTCATGGAGAAATTGCAGCCCATAATAACAGCTGCTGTGATTGCATTGGATGAGTGTGATTTCGGCACAAATCTTGAACTCGGAATAGATCTGTTTTGCTCCGGACACAAGGACCTGCACGAAATCGTTCAAAATCTCCTCAATCCCGCCTATAAGCTGCTGGGTAGACCGCAGTATATGGCCATTTTAAAGGCCCATTTGGCCAATAGAAGCAATAGTATTAAACTCAGTATTTTAAACTGAATTTGTTGTGACAAGAGACAATTTTTAAAATAAAATGAATTTTTGTTGTAAGCTTTCTTCGCTTAATCTTATATTCTAAAATCTAGACAATTAGCTTCTCCTTGGTGAATTGTTCGGACCGATTGAAGTGGACAAATAGTATTGCGGCAGCCAAGCGAGCCTGCAATTCTTGTTGGTTCATATCGTGGGCCCATTCCACTCGTCCCCAAAACTTGAGTTGGAACTCTTCTTCGAGTCGGGCAAGTGTGACGGCCTTGTCTGCGGTAATGTGTTGTTCGATCACAGCACAGGCGAGTATTATAGATTTTAAGGTGTCAACAGCAAAGATAAATCCTTGAAAAAAAGATTTGCAATTCAGGCAACTTCACTCAAATGGAACTGAACTCTTACCATAAAGAACGTCGTCAGTGTGTGAAAGGAAATATTTGGATATTTTCATCTTATCTGAATCTGAGACGCTGGGAGGTGATATGCTGGGTGTTTTTTGTATGTTTGTATCGAAGCGTTTATTGAACCATTCAATGACAGGATCCCATTCGTTCTTTTGTAGCTCGTAAAGATTTTTGTCTTCCTGAAAAGAAACTTATAAAAACATTTTCTCAAATGAAACCCATAACGAACCTCTGTTTGGTAAAGAATCGTATCGGTTGGGAGGAAATTCAACATATAATTAACCATTTCCGGTTTGGTAAGATTATTTGGATTATCCATCGATGTGAAACACAACGCCGACAGATGCATTGATGATTGGACAATGGTTTCTTTTTGGTTCGCGAATTCGGTTGCGACAGCAATGGCCAGTGGTTCACTCTTCAAAAAGAAAGCATTTCCCTTGGGTGTTTTTAACTTGCGATGGTCTAGAGTTACTTCATATTTGCCATCGTTGTAGAGGACATTTGTGTTTTTGTAGAAGCGTTTTGGTGCAGCTTTGGAAAAAATAATCATAAAAGTTAAGGAGAAATGAAAAATTTTTTTGTAATGACAACTACCATAGAATCTTCGTGGCACTTTTAAATGTGAAGATTTTACACTGAGCAATAACTGTCGCAAGGCACCCATCGAATTATTAATTAGATTTTCTTTTACTTTTATTGAATTCTTGAGTTAATATTTAACTCTATTCGATTGTTGAGGCACCATGAGATCGATAGCACAGACCGATGGCAGTTTTTAACATCTGATTTGATGACAGTTGTCTGAAATTAAAGCAGTTGCACACTTAAAATTAAAGCATCCGCCAAACCGAGGCGGTTGTGCGTCCAAGAGGTAACTTTTTGACAGATACATATTATGTAAGTGTAACTTATGAACATTATTCCTTATAATTTTAAGCAAGTTTGAAATAAAACTTCATCAGTAAATTATTCACGAGTGCAGAATAAATGATCGAAACTAATTTTCAACTTTTTTTTAATAATATTTACGGAAATCATGCGATTTAAAAAATAAAAACGAGTGATTGTGGGTTCTTTAAGTTATCGCCACATTTGACACATGAAATTTCTGCAAAATTAAAAATGTCAAAATATTAATCCGAATCCACAGCAACATTTTTCATTATAATAGCACACAAATAAAATATTGAAATAAAATTAAGAATATTTCAAAAAACAAATTGTGATGCCATAGGAATGCATAGAATCAAAACGTTCATTTGTATGTGAATTTTTGGATTTTTCCAAATTGAACTTAAATAAAATGAAACACAATTAAATTAAATGTAACAAATTTTCGAACCAAAATGAACTTAAAACAATAATAGATAACAATACTGTAATAATAATTATAATTCTATTATTAGGGGCCAGTTATAGCTATCATTGGTTTTCATCATTGAACATTTTATTTCGCTATTAAAAGCGATAGAGAAAGTCAAATTTGTCATTTGAGGTATCAAAGTGAAGCTAATGACTTGGAGAATTTTTTAAGTGAAAAAACATTTATTTTAACCCAGAACTTTTCTGTAAGTTAATTTTTAATTTTTCAATGATAAAATCGTTCTCAATGAACAGCTGTTTCGATTTGGAACAAAATCGTTCCAATGAAAGCATTCCATTCTCGTTGTATTCCCACCTGTCAGTTTTTCTTTCAATGATCATTTTTTCTTTCAATGATCAACTCTAACCTTCAATGCTTGGAAAATGTTTGTTTATTTTTTTGTTTTCTTTTAAATTGTGCAGTTGTACGTAGTGTTTAAAAGAAATTTAAATAAATCTATCATTTACACGTTTGTTAGAATTCTAATTTGTTCTTTTTTCCAAACAGTAGAGGTGGTTTAAAAAACAGAGTTTTTTTTATTTCAATGATAGATATTTTCAATGACATATTTTTCAATGATAGCTATAACCAACTTGTCAAAAAAATTTTAAATGATTGCTTTCAATGATGAAAACCAATGATAGCTATAACTGGCCCCTAATGCTTGATATTATGATTCGGAACAAAATTGTTCCAATGACAGCATTCCATTTTCTTTGTATTCCCGCCTGTCAGTTTTTCTTTCATCATTTTTTCTTTCAGTGATCAACTTCAACCTGAAATCCTTGGAAATTATGTTGATTTACTTTTTTTTGAATTGTACAGTTGTACGTAGTGTTTAAAAGAAATTTAAATAAATCTATCATTTACACGGTTGTTAAATTTTTAATTTGTTCTTTTTTCCAAACAGTAGAGGTTGATGAAAACAAATCTTTGAAACCAATCATTCAATTTTTTTTGACAAGTTGGTTATAGCTGTCATTGAAAATATTTATCACTGAAATAAAAAAAACTTTTTTTACACAACCTCTACTGTTTGGAAAAAAGAACAAATTAAAATTTTAACAACCGTGTAAATGATAGATTTATTTAAATTTTTTTAAACACTACGTGCAACTGCACACTTAAAAAAAAATAAATAAACATTTTCCAAGCATTAATTTGAGGTTAGAGTTGATCATTGAAAGAAAAAATGATCATTGAAAGAAAAACTGACAGGTGGGAATACAACGGAATGGAATGCTTTCATTGGAACGATTTTGTTCCAAATCGAAACAGCTGTTCATTGAGAACGATTTCATCATTGAAAAATTAAAAATTAACTTACAGAAAAGTTCTGGGTTAAAATAAATGTTTTTTTCACTAAAAAAATTCTCCAAGTCATTAGCTTCATTTTGATACCTCCAATGACAAATTTGACTTTCTCTATAGCTTTTAATAGCGAAATAAAATTTTCAATGATGAAAACCAATGATAGGGGCCGGTTATAGCTATCAGTAAAATCGATCAGTAAAATTTTTGTTTTTAGTTTTTGAACATGTTACAGATTTATTTCTAGCAAAAGATTGATGCAATAAGATGAATCCTATATTCAAGTATTTTTTTCAAAAAGAAACAACACATTTAGCTTTAACTGGCCATTTAGTAAAATAAAATTAATTTCACCTTTAATTAATTAACTAAAGTAAATCAATTTTTAAATTAAATTTAAAAGAAACTTAAAATAAAATAGAAATAGTACTTAACAAAATTAAACTTGGCACCACCGAGCTCTAAGTTTTTTTTGACACAAATGACATTTCTCTCAATTTCATTTCGTTCCTTCTGGTTTTTACTTAATTTCCATTGATTCCATGTTCGTTTCTTGCTTGAAACAAACGTCAAATCTGTTCCATAAATAAAATCTTTTCTTAAACTTTTCAAATTTAATAAAAAGAAAATATTTTGCAGAGTTCTCTAAATTTAAAAACAAACAAGCAAAAATTATGGCTGAAAATGAAACTCTTAAGAATTTAAAAAATGAACAGCAAGATTACACATTTGCCGGTTCATTTGAGACCGAGCTCTTAAGAGAAGTTAGCAAAACTAAATTGTTATATTGCAGCTATGATCCGCAACATAATAATTTGACCAAAAATAGATTAGAATGGTTGGTGATAGCCGAAAGATGCAAAAAAACTGGTAAGATATTATTTTTTATTTGAAAATTTATAGAAAGAACTTATAAATAGATACATACATATGTATGTATGTAGCTACATACCTAGAATTTAGCCTACCCATCGTCGTGTGTTTTGTTTTTGTTTGTGATTACAATACTCTTTGAATCGTGGCTCTTCTAATAGGTAACATTCATACCTTCTTAGTAGAACTACAAGTTGAATTAAATTATAAAGGTATATCTTCCAGTTGGTATTTTTGTTTACATTAAACAAAGGAATTGACTTCAAATTAATGAAATGCAGCTTTTGCATTCAATAAAAAAAAATGTGGAAGGGCTACTTCCACTTCTTTAAGAATTGGAGACAATCCTTGTTATCTTAAAACAATTTTGTTGATGTTGTTTATGAGATTGGCGCATGAGGTGAACGCATTCAATCTATTCATTTACAAAATTTCAAATAATTGAATTATAAGTTATAAGATAGTAATATTAGATGGTTAGCTCGAATTACTATTATGTTAAGTGGTGCTCTAAAAGAAATAAGTATTTTTCAATGTTCTTTAACTATAAAAAGTTCTGTAATACTTTTTTATGTCCTTGGTAAAAATTGAAAATCACAAAAATCTCAAATGATTGCGTAAATAGATTGCTGTTTAAGATTATTTTCAATATTTGCATTGTTATTATCGAAACAAAATTTGAACAAATCTAACCCATTCAATTTCAATTTCAGTTCCACAATGTGTAAGAAAATGGCATTCTTTATTGCGAATTTATTTTTCTTCATCTCCAAATACGGCTTGGGTACATTCTCAAGCCTTCCAAAAATTTGAACCATATATATCTAATCATAGAATTCAAAATGTAAGTTGACTATGACCATAATATCGTATCCTTAATGTCAGAAACATGAATGTGCAAAAATCAAATCAAACGGTTTTCCAATTTTCTACAAGATGATGACCCAAAGAATTATATTTTTTTTACACACACTTGTGGTTATTTCATGATATGTATGAACAACAAGAAATTAATCAATCCAACTAATCACATTGAAATTTTCACATTCGGCTTTCTGGCTTAGTGGCTGATATTCAAGTATGTTTAAAATAAATATGCATTACACAAATGTATGTTTTACATTATAGCCAAGTAAACAACAAACAATTCAACTTCTTGGGGAGCTATGGAAATATAGCTCCGATTTTCGAAAACCAGAATCAACACCAGAAGAACGTCAAAATAAATGGTACAAAATAGTATTTCAATGTAATTCAGTTACTCCAGGAGTAATAATGTCAATCATAAATTGGCAAAAGGTAGGTATAAACATAAATTTATATTTCTTAACTGTTTCTTTATACTGGCATCTTTACAATACTTCTTAAGAATTTTGAGAAAATTCTTCTGTTTCTCATGCATTATGTGTTAAATTTAATTAGTTACATTTTTAAAATTTCTAGTTCTGGTTGATGGTAAAACAGAGCTTTGGTACAAGACTGTATACGGTTATGGCAAGTCATGAAAATGGTTCGTATAGTACCTACTTTTTTTATTTTTATTTAATATACATATAATAACTTACATGTTAACTTCAGCTACGAGGCTTTCGGCTAGTACCTACCTATTATAACACTATTTATTCGTAAATTTTTGATCTATGAAAATTTCTATTTTATTTCCGTTTTTTAGGTGGATTATTCTAGCTATTCTTTTTCCAGATTCCACACTGAAAAAATTATAACCAAAACCTATCATGCTTATGTTCATGTTGTTGCTATGTTTGTTTTGACCTGTAATTATTTATTTTGCAGATGAAAATGTACCTGCAAAATATTCACAAGCGGAATTGAAAATAATGGAAATATGCCGCGTTTCACCGTTTGATACTATTGCTAATATTATAAAAGCGTTAGGAAAAAATTTTGAACTGGGTACAAATAAGGTAAGAGTATCTATTTCAATCTATTCTTTGGATTGAAGGATATTTATTTATATTTATTTCAAACTCCATAAAAGCATGTATATTAAACAAATTTTAAATTAACAGTATGAAATGTATTTGCTTATAACTGTTTGTATTTATTCTTTTCATTCATATAATCCTTATTCCACTTTTAAGGAAAATGTTGTTCGCAAATGTAAAAAATGTCTCCGACAACCAGATGAAATTTTATATCAAGGCTGTTGTTCAAAATGCTGTGAAAAACCGAATTCGTGTAGAATATGTGATATTGCAGGTCCATTAGTGAAATACAAATTGTCAAATTGGTCAAAACAAGCCTTAGAACTACTTCCAGTTGAAATCGCATTTTCTCAAGAAATTTCTCTTTGTGCCAAATGTGCAGATGAATTAAAAAGTATTTTTTTCTTTTTATAAAAAAAAATAGCCTGATAATTATGTACTTTTAAATTTTTTATAGGTGAAGCTACAAATAAATGGAAAATATGTCGTATTTGTGAAGCAAATAAAACATCATGTTTAGAAAATTTATATTCTAAAACTTTTGATAATTTACGAAAAGATTTTAGAGAAGCCACAAAAATAGAAGTAAGTAAAATATTTATATAGTTTTTACTCTATTTCTATTGTATTTTTTAAATAAAATAAAACATTTTGCTCAAAAAAAGTATACCTGCATATATATGTAATAAAATTAATTGGAACAACTTATTATTCCCTGTAAAACAATTTATTTTGATCAATAGAGTCCCATACGTTTTTCATTAAATTCTTCAACATCTGTTTGTTAACCAGGATACATTTTTTTAAAAACTAGACTTGCTTTACTTAAGTAAATAATGTACATAATTATGTATGTATTTTTTTTCTTTTAGTTTAAAGAAAACGATGGTTTGCCGGGATATATCTGCAATCTTTGTGAAACACGTATCCGAACTTTTAACGAATTTGTTAAAAAACTTAAGCAAACACAAAGTCGACTGATGCATATACAATTTATAAATTTTATTGGCGATACATTCGATCAACCAAAAAAACAACACTATGATCAGAAAATTAAAAGTACGACAACATCTGCAGAAATGGGAAAAATAAAACATCCACTGATTAGTGACGTACCTATTGAAGTAATACCTACGAACAAATCTAAATCTTATAAGATAATTCCTTTGACAAGTCTGGAATCCAAAAAAATTGACGTTGTGGCGAAGTCTTCTTCGCACTTACCCATTGAATGTTCTTCGCAAGTCAAAAAATTGTCCTCCAAGTCAGGTGTTATTGTACTGCAACCAAAACGTGTATTAAATGGTACAACAATAGTATCACAACCTATGCAATCTAATCAAAAACTCAAGGACAATGCACCAACTGTCCCAAAAATATTCGGTATATTTCCACATAAAAAAACCATAACTACAAAGATAGCAACCTCACAACTTGAATTAAGAACAGCAAAGCCACAAGAACTGATTCCGTTGCTGCAACAATCTCGATCAAATATTAAAGTGGAATCAAAGACCATCGCAGCTTCTAAACCAGCTATCTTCACTATACCTAAAGAACCACTTCCAGGTTCAGAACCAACACACATAACAGCAACGGAAACTGATTATGAAACCATAGAAGATGCACCTCCAGTGTTTTGTATACCGAAAAATATTAATAAATCGAATGAAATTCCTTTGAAGGCAAATAAACAGTTTATGGGCATCAGTCCAATTCCGAGTCCATCAAAAGTTACTGTCAAAACTGAGAATGTTGACGATGATTACAATTATCAAGTCGAAGAAAATCCAAGTAACTATTCAATTGTAAATACGAAATCTTCCGCCGGGCAACTTAATCCAATCAAAGATCCGCTATCAAAAGATAAGAAATCTCTGAAACTATCCACCTTCAAAGCCAAAAATGAAACGAAGACGAGGAGTTTACACATGAGAAATGATATAATAAATCGTAAAACCCAACCTAATATTTCAAATCCGTTTGCACTGCCTGAGTTTTGTGAAAAATGGCAAACTTCGAGTAATGGTGGTCCGATTCGCTTAAAACCTCAAAACATGGCTTTTCAAAAAGTCAATCCTGCAACAAATATAATACACATAGGAAAACCAATAAATATTTCACAGAAATTTAAAGCGAAAAAAGACTTAGAACGACAGGGCATAAAGAAACGTCGAAAATATTGGGGAACTGTTGATGAATTTCAGATTGCTCCACTAACATCAACTACAATGACTATATTAGGTGAAAACTCAAATCAAACCCATACCGACTTGAAATTAGTTGATAGTAGCGATGCTGGTGGAGGTGAATCTTTAGAGAGTCTTTGGACTCAAAATCCTTTGAAAACTGAAATAAAAGAAGAAATATCAGACAGTAACGACAATGACCAAAATACAAATGATGATTCGAGTGAAAACCTTAATCTTAAATCTTTTTTCAAGCTGAAAAAACTACGAATCAATATAAAACGTGATAAAAGAGTGCGATTCGATACAAAATCTAAAAACATATGTCTAAAGCAGTCAATAGCAGAAAACTGTTCAGTTTTAGGTTCACAAGGAGTTTTATTAACCTATGAAAAACTTCTGGGACTGAGTTGCAAAAAGAAAATAAGTAAGACGAAGAATAAATAATAGATGTATCTTTATAAAAATGTGAATTTCTGGAAATTCTTCTTTTATTATGTACAAATTTAAAACTTATTCTTTTTTAATTAAACTAGCTAATTCCCATCCGCTTCTATGTGCATTTATGAAGAAGAAATTGAATCTGTGTAGATATAATTAAAAATTAAACTTTTAGCCCATGGCGTTAAATTGGGTTGAAACAATTTAACGCCATGTGATGAACTCCAGATCGATAATAAAACTCGGATAATTCAAATTATTTATGTCATTTATTTGAATGTCAATCAAAATTTTTCAATTAGTTTTCCGGTTCAAAAATGGATAACGTATAATATGAAAATTACCGTACAAAACCAGGGAAATTCAATATTAATTTCACACATTTATAACGATTGGCCATTGCAAAAGCCAATTTAAAAGGGAACTGAATCCACTTTAATTGGAAGACCAGTTGGAATAATTGGAACCCATGGGATAAGGTCCTTTTCTCCTTTGAATTTTCCATTGATAATCGTCTCCTAAATCACATTGTATAACGGCAACTGTCAGGTTTTGCCATTGATCGTACGCCAACGCCATCTATTCATCATTTTTCTAATTTCTCAACCCAAAATGAGTGCAAAACACTTTTATTTTGCATGCAAAAAAATCAATTTTAATAGTTTCCCAACTTTTTCGGAATGTTTTCTTTTATAAAATATAATGGTTTATTCACAACACTCCCTTTTTTATCAACATTTCTTTGAACTTGAGCAATTCTTGCAATTCACTTAAGCAAGTTAAGCATTACAAAATGTTCCAAACTTTTCCTACATACATTTGAAAAAAAAACAAAAGAATTGATGAAAATTACGCAACACTCCCTTTTTTGTATTAAAACTTCAATTGAATTGACCTTTTATCACGATAAAATGTAATGAAAATCATTTAAACATTTAAATTGTAATTGAAAACACAGTTCAGAATTAAATTAAATATTTGAAGTTTTTTTTTTATTTTCTCTGTGTAAAAAAACACTACGTTTAAAGCTAAATTAATAATAATGGGAATATATTTTCAAACACAAATTTGAAATCATCAGTTTGATTTGCTCTTGTATTTCTTTGACTTGCAGCATTACGGGTTCTGTGACTTAAGTTTGTACGTCTAATTGCCGGCATTTTTAGAAACAAAAATTCAACTGAAAATAACAAAATGCTATAGTACCTACTCTTTTGTAAAAGTATCAAAATGGTCTATTAAAACTTTCCATTTTCCAACACTAGGTATATTAATTTGACTTACCTTGTTGAACAAACACTTTACAAATAAACACACAATACAAATTATCCTGTATAAACCAATGTAAAAAGTACACTAAGAAATGGTAAATGAATTATGTAGGTATTTTGTTATTATAACTCCGACCACAGACCAACTCCGACCGTTATATTTGCAAAGAGCATGTAAACTACGTTTCTTTGTTTTTAATGGCAACTACGTGAATATTACTGCCACTGACACATTATTTTATTAAAAAAGTAAAATCTTGTATCCTGTGCAACTTTCGAATTTTTTCTTACATAAGAACCTTCTCCTAATAATAACAAATACAACAAAAAAATAATTAGTGAAATCGGTCCAACCGTTCACGCGTGATATATGTATGTAAATGTATATAGATATAGATTGAGTTTTTGAATACAAAAAAAAACATGACATCCAACATTTCATTTTACACTGCTTAATTTTATTTGAAAATGTATCTAATCTATATCTTTCTTTCTCTTCTATTACAATAAAAAATTTGGTTTGTTTGTCTAGGCAAAATTCGAGAACGGCTTGGCCAATTTTGGTTTTGAAGGTTTGTCGTAGTCCAGGGAGTACGAAACATTGTATTTAATTGCATGATTTTATGATTTTTGACAAGATAAAGGTCGATAAATTGGTTATGAGGACTTGAAAATTTCGGATAATTGTGAAATTTATTCTTATTTTATCTTTTTACATGCATCTGGGTGGAGAAATTATCTAGATAAATAGGATGTGTGCAATTTTAGAGATGTGATTTTCGCACTGTCATTTTCTATTAATCAAATCCAGCAAATGACCGAGTTTTGTGTATTATAACAATTATTCCTGATAGTCGCATATCAAACAACATCCGCATTCCGCAAACGGTCCAAAAAAAATTTATTAAAACCTCAATCGAGTTAACTGGAACTGGATGCAATCGAGCTGTGGCAGCACCTAATTTGTTTCAACCAGGTATCGTCGATTGTATCGTCGCATTTGACAGCACATAATCTTGAAATTGACGTTTGAAACAAAAAAAATACTTAACTTTGACTTCACTAATGTTGTCACTACGTTGTCGAAATTCAACTAGGTGTGTGAATCCAAAATGCACTACAAAGCTAGTCAATCGTAAACTGTCATATTTATGACAGCTGTGAGCATAAAATGAAAATCATTTGTTATTTTAAAATAAATCAAATTAAATATAAGATATAAAATGAGTGATTTGGAACAAGATGAATTCATATGTATGCAAAATAATTATATTTAGATCATATTATAGTGGTTTGGAAAATTAAAATTGTATTTTCATCTACCAGCTGAGAGCGAAATGTCAAAACCATTGTCAACTAACTTTAAGTTGAAATTTTTACACTACGTCGGAGGGGAAATTTTAACTAACTTCTTAGTTGTATTTGACCATTCAGAATGAGTTGACTACGTAGTGACTAGTGACTACATTAGTGAAGGCACCGGCGCCCATTCTTTGCTGGCTTGAAATTTTTGAGAATCAAATTTTATCCATTTTGGACAAAATTCTTGTTCCAAAAGGATTAGATATCTCTTTATCCCCACTTTTTGAATCAAAAAATATAATTTTTAATTTAGGTGTAACTATTAACTATAAAAACCATAAACACAGAAAACGATTAACCACTCTCCATCTCATTATCTTTGATTCAGATAAGTAAATATAAAAAAAGTTAATACATAATGTTTGTCCAAGAATCATGAGCCATCCCTGTGCTGTTTTATTCCACCTTATTCCTTGTATCATTACAAAACACCTAAATTTGTTCCAAATTATTCCATATCATTCCGGTTCGCTTTTTTCTTGTAAAACGAAAGAACTGAACCGCTGAATACTCGTGAATAATTCCAATGAATTTAAAACTCAAAACTATAACATTGAAGCACTTTTTACAAAAATTAGTGCCTCTCATAAAAAAACTGATAAAAATGTATAATATTCTTAAATTACTTGAGTCTTCAAGAAAAGTAAGTTTTATTAGATGTATTAACCTTGGTACATGTTTTTATTTTATTTTTTTCCTCCCCCTCCTCCTCCTGCATATTTATAAAAATATATATATATATTATAGTTTTAGTTTGTAAATTTTAAGAACTTTTTCTTTAAATAACTATCCAATGTCGCACTTTTCCAGATCAATTTTTTTCTATGAAAAAAATAAGCAATACTCCATTCTATAAAAAGAACAAATTTATCTTGAACCTTGATTCAATATTGTGCTTTGAAAAGTGAGTCATATTTTCTAGGGCAACGATCGGGACAGTTAAATAGGTTATAGCGAGTAGGAAAAGTTGTGAAGTTTTCTGAATAAAATAATTCCGTCCACGAATTGGAACTCATGCTATAGCCTTTTCATACCAAACCGATAACCCAGTTTTCGCGAATTTATCGGTTTTTGTCAAAAACCCATACATTATTTGTAAGCTACAAGTTTCGTAAACTACAAGTTTTACATAGAACTCGTAGCAACTCAAAGTTAAACAAATCAAACAAACCTTTGGAAACATTCAGCGCTCAATTAAATGTAAACAAAACAGCTGGGGCCGAATTACCGCATAAGTTGACGAGTAATACGTGACTGAATTATGTCAATTGGGCATTCCCTCTCACGTTAACGAGCGATCTAGTACTTCAATTTGGAATTCTGTGATCAGCTATCGAACGAGATTTCACTCGACAGACTAAAAGTTAACTGATGGTATGTTTTTGCAGCAAATTGTGGATTAAAATGTAACAATTATAGTATTTATTATTTTATTTTTGTTTTTTAAACAAAATTTGTCGTTCGAGTTCATAAACAATATTAATCAGAACAAACAAATTCAATGGAAAATTATATGTCCCCGATTTGGCCAAACATCAATAAGATTTTGGCCTGCGCTCTATTGCTTCGTACTTTTCATCGTCTGAAATATTTAAGTTTCGTTAAAAATACTTCACAAAGGTTGTTTTTTTTGTTTTTTCTCACCTTTAGTATCACTTGATAAGAACAAAATACCCATTATAAATTATTCATAATTTCTTTTTTTCAACCTATTCACAATTCACATAAACACAGATGTTATCCGTCACATCACAACTGTAGAGAGAGAGAGAGAGACTCGATTAAAATTAAAGAGGAGTTGATGTAGTAGATTATAACTACTACAATTATAAAAATCTAAACGATACGTCCCACTAAGTATGCCATCATCCCAATGTAGTCACTCGTTCGTTCGATAACTGGTGGAATTTACTCACTCGATGACTGATGGGGTGTCTGCTGTCAAAAGAAATATTTCAATTTGAAATCAATTTGGTCGTGGTAAAAAAAAAATATTATTTATACAGATTCCTTTTTTGTTTTTTTATTTACTGAACATGAAACAGAAAAACAAAATTTAATTATGGGAGAGCCAAGATGAAGAGTAGGTACCTGCCTTAACTCTTGGTCTAAAAGGAGCCGGAACTGCGTTTTTAACAGAAAAAATGGCCAAGTATTTAAAATGTTGTCGGCCGCATTTGACGGGCTGATCCAATACACTTCAGAAGAAATCGAAATGAAAATGCACAATCTTAGAACAAAATACAGGCAGTTCTTAAGTCTACATTTACATTATGTATTTCACTGTTTATTATTTAACATTATATTCATCTTGTTCTTTTATAAGAATGAAACAAAAACCATCCGCACTTCCGGAGGTTCACCATCGGAATTTGCCATTGTTGATGAACATCGAAGCTCTGGGCTGCAAAAAAAAAAAAGAAAATATGTGAAGAAGATGACTTTAAAAAAATTAATGAACAAAGAGAAGAGTTAGAACTGGAGCAGAAAAAAATGTCAATTTTATAAGTCTTTAATGAAAAAATTTAAAAAATATTTGAAATAAAATTAAAAATAGTGTTGTGTAACCGTTCTATGTTTGTATCCTGCATTTCCGATCAGTGCAGAGTATATCAAAAGTTCGGCGGGACATTCTGAAATGTTGTTTAAAATTCTCATCATTTCTCGTTCCCAAAAGGTGCTCCTACGTATCTGAATAAAATATTTAGGTCTGATCTTTACCACTACGTTCCAGTGTAAGTAAGAAGAAGTAGAAGGATAGGAAAGAAGATTTAGGTGCAGTGGAATATAGACCTCTGGGAGGAACTAACCATTACGCAATGGGCTTCAGATTTAGTCAAAAATAATAAAGAAAACGATAATTTGTTAGTGTCATCCTCATCACCATTGCATATTAATTAACACTAAGGTATAATAGATCTTTTATAAATCCTTATATATACTTCGTAGCTATTCTCCTATTAATAACATCTACGAATTTCCTGTTGCAGTGAATTTCTGTATGCCATCTCTGAGGTGTCTCATTTTACTACATTCCATTAAGTTTCTTGTAGGTTACATACAATTTTCCCCTCTCTATCAGCTCCACTTCTAGACTAGATAGTTCGTTCATTTTTGTTTCATTTAAGCTTTGTGTTTAGTTCTTTCAAGAGTGTTCCATTCCTATTAAACACGAAAAATGTGAAATAAAAACATCAAAAGTTTACATACATATGTACATAAATCTAATAAAAATAAAATATACAGTTTTTCAACAAGAACTTTGTTTTCTAAAACAAAGAATTTAGAGGAAAATGAATAAAATTTGTATTGTATATTAAAGAGAAAAAATTGGCAATTATGAATGAAAAGTGATAACTGGCAAATGTCCACCACGACCACGCTGACATCAAATTTTTTAATAACTTTCTGGCAAAATGGAGGGTTCTTCCAGACCACAAAGTGCACTACACAGTGACACTTTGAGCTTGCAAAAGCTTGTCAATAATTGCTTTAGGATTTTCAGCAGCCCAAATGAAGAAATATTTTTAGTTGATAAATGAAAAACCAGCAGGTTGTTCCTGAATGAACTGAGCAAATATACCACCATTTTCATAGTGGATTTGAATGATTTTAATACGATTTTTGAGAGAAATTGAATTCATTGCTACAATTGCAGAATGGTTTAAGTCGAAAAATAACGTTTTTTTAGAAAAATAATAGAAAAAATTACAAGAAAAAACTCTATATACCTATGAATCGGCACTAACTATCCTTCTTCGTTAAGTTTCGAGGTGTGAAAATATGAAGTTATCGATTTTCACTAAAATCTCGGTTATTTTTATGTTTTAGAAAACTTAAAAATTCAAATTTTGACTTGTGTAACTCTGCCGGAAAATCGACAACTAATTACAAAATCCGATAAGTAGGTATCGGAGGGAACCAAATGTCAATTTTGACATTTCTACTATAACAAAAATGTTTTTAAAAAAGCACTCCGAATCCATCCGAAACTCATTCGCCGATTTCTGTATCTAATAGGCTTAAATAAAGAACTATGAACTGATTTATTTTTTGTACGCTGGTTAATACATACTAGATATTAGTAAATCTTACTCAGTCAAATATGATAGGACTACATTAAAAAGCCGCTAGCGTTTTAAACTACACTTTGTATTCTGTACATGCAATGGAAAAAAGACTTTATTTCTTAATGCTATCATCCACTCTTTGACGATTGTTCTAGTTAAAAGTGCATTCGAAAAAAAATCGTTAATTGCTATCAACTTTAGCAAGAAACAAATTTTTAACAACTTGTCTTTAAAAAAGCAGAACTCGACAATATGGTTCAGTTATCAAAGTGGATGTATTAATTTTGGGGTATTGTTTTGGCTTGAAGACCGCATCAATGGGTTATTTCACATCATCAGTTATAAAGTACCTACTCAATTACGTCTAACAGCCCTATTATAGCTGTCAACTATCAACTCGATACTTGATACGTATCAACAAAGTGAATGAGTTGGTATCATGGCTGTCGGCTATCAACTTAGTTGATCGACTGTGAATTTTATTAGATTTTATCGTTATTGTGAAGAATTTTTTTAGTATTAGTTAAACGTAACCAAACAAGTTTATTCGGTGTTTTTAAAAGTGAAAAAAAGTTAAAAATAATAATGACTTCCACATTTTTATGCTTTTTAATGTTGTGTCCATAGTGTCCATCATAGAAATGATTTCTAGATGTAAATTTTGTTGTGCCGAAGGACGTTTGGTTCTACGTCGACCAGTTCTAAATCGTTTTCTTCAGTTATTTCATTTAATAATTGCAAACCAAACTGAAACCCCGGAGGATCAACATTTGCTGAAAAATTCATGAGTCAACATACAGCTTCTTCATCAGTGTCAGTCAATCGGATCAAGTTATTGTATCCTCCTCGAGTTGCAGTCATTTCAATTGTGCTGCTTTCTATTACTCATTATTTTGTTCCTATACAAAATAATTTATTGTTAAGAAACAAAATGATTTGTTAGGTATAAGGACAACTTACATTTTTGCACAAAGAACTATTCTTTCGTTGGCCGACAACAAGTAAAAAAAAAAAGTATTTGTAAATTTGAAACGTCAAATCATTCACAGTGAAATATTCACAATCGATCTAAAATTTCCAGTTGATAACCATAATACCAAACTATAAAATAATTGATAGAAACTATCAACTATCAAATTGATAGTCATAATAGGGCTGTTAGTCAAAAATATATGTCCCCTCCCCATTCATGTTATTGCTGCACCTTAGAATGAAGAACAGATAGAACCGCAAAAGCACCTTTGTATATCTACATTATACATACATTTTGTGGCGCTACAGCTCGTATAGAACCAGGGCCGAGTGACTTACAACTCTCAACCATTCCTGTGTGCGAGTAATGGCAGGGATGGAGGGGACCTACAGTTTTATGCCGAATCCGAACGGCTAAAGTTTTTGAGAAAGCACTTTTCATGACAAGAACTACTCTTGGAGGATTCGTCAATTCCTCGCAAGAGGCAATACACCCGTAAAAACTTTCAGGTGGCACAGGCAGGGATCGAACCCTAGACCTTTGGCATGATAGTCCAACATGCCACGGGTACTATTTTGTATATCTATTGTATATAAAATCTGTAATCTTATGGAAATGGAACAGAATTTAGTATTACGGAATCGGAGCCACCGGGGGAGCTAGTTGTACGGAAATTTCGGACATATATTTGAGAATGAGAAGAGGAAAATCAAAATAAATAAAAATAGTGTCGGTATGAGAGGATTTTTTTGATTCATAAGAAATAGGGTATGAGAGAAAGTTGGCTGTTTCCCGCTATAAAAAGCAGGAAAAAAGACGTAATCACAAACAAAAAATAGAGGTTTTTTTCATCCTTTTTTGAATTATAAAACATTTTTTAAAAAATGTAGAAGCTTATAGTTGTTGGCTTTTTGAAGTATTAAAAATATAGTTATATTTAAGGATCACCATGAACATAATTTTTATTTGGCTTTAAAACCTCTATATTAGTTTTTCTTATTTTAATATATTTTTTTATGAATATAAAAACGAGGTAATTAACCATAAACTTGCTATTCGATCTTCATGAGAAAGAATTCTTGAGAAATGCATTCATAAAATTTCTGTTTTCTGACAAAATAACACCAAGAATGAGATATTTGTACAGTAGGTGGCCACATAATTATGACCGATGAAAATTTTCATTAATTCAAGGCATTTATCACTTATAAAAAAATGTGTCTATATAATTGTATGTGCAATAATATTTTTATTATGTTAACCACATAATTCTATACAACAAACAGTTTTTTATTATCCTTTTAAACCGTTATCTTATAAGACAAACACTTGTTACTGAAATGCTAAGTAACAAAAAAAGTTTCATGAGCATAGTTTGTCGAATGAGGTGCCATTTTTTAAACAAACGATATTCTAAGGGAAAAAAATCAGTTCGTTTTGGTAAATTTATTCCTTTGGTTAGCGATCGTTGGTGTCATTTAGCATATTTTCTTCCGAATTTTCTATTTTCGCAGTGTCTGTTGTTTTCTTGCATTATGGGAAAGAAAAGTGACCTTACATAGAGATATGTCTTCTAAATATTGGGGCAAGGTAAGTCCAATTTATTAAGTCCAATTCCAATTTTGTATACTTATTTCTGAAGTGCACTCATTTACAAAAAAAAAAAAATTGAAGGTGATATTCAGCGATGAGTGTCGGCTTGAGGCAGTGACTGTCAACAAAAAAATTGTTCGCCGTAGGAAGGATGAAAGATATTTGGATTGTTGTGTGGCTCCAAAAGTCAAACATCCACCCAGCGTAATGATTTGGAGCTGCATAACGGACGAAGGTCCTGGACCAATTTATTTCGTCGAGGGAACAATGCGCTCTGAGCAGTATATTACCGTGTTAAACTCGGTTTTTACACCGTATCTGAGTACCTTAAGGCATAGAAAAAATAAATACACTTTCATGCAAGACGGAGCCCCTTGCCATAGGTCCAGAGCTAGCATGGATTGTCTTGACTCTTTAGGAATGAGTGTGTTGCCTTGGCCTGGCAATTCTCCGGATTTAAACCCGATAGAAAATTGTTGGAGTATGCTCAAACGGAGAGTATATGACCGTCAAAATAATACACTAACAGAACTTAAGGAAAATATAAAGGATGTGTGGTCTAATGACCCAAAAATAAGGGAAACAATAATAAACTCTCTAGAAAGTATGCCTCGAAGAATAGAGGCAGTTATAAAAACAAGAGGTGGACATACCAAATATTAACTGTTTTTCAATTGGTTTTCTTATTTTAATCTACATTTTTGATACGAAAATAATAAAATTAATTTAACATTTAAAATGTAATACCAATTTATTTTTAAGACGGTTCAAAGTAAGAAATTAGGAAATTTTTTCATCGGTCATAATTATGTGGCCACCTACTGTATATGAGAATTTTTCTTATAAAGGGTTTTCAAATAGGCACTGGTTGATTTTGACAGCTCGATGGCCATTTCTGTTAAAATATCGTTTTTTTTTCATCAGTTACTAAAGACAAATCATCATTACAATTAGGTATAGCATCGAGCAATACTCGCAACTGATAAAAATTTGGGTTTTGGAGCAGTTGGAACTTGAAAGTTGATCCCAATTTTTGTCGAAAAAATTATCTTTAGCGATGAGGCCATGACCCAATCCAGGCGAGAATCACGAGGTGCCAATGCATCCACATAGTTACTGTTTGGTGTGAATTTTGAGCTGAAGGGGTCATATCCGTCCGTACATAACTATTTGGCAATTTAGTTCTAATATAAACAGAATTCATACGGAAATTAAAAAAAAAATCTCCCAGGGGGGGGGTCATGACCCCCCTCTGAATCCACCATTCATTGTCTCGATTGGTAGATTGCACATTTGCTCTGTCATAGGTGTCCTTACTGGTCACTGCTTAATAGGCAGACATGCCTTATGACTTAGAGCTCCGGCAAGATATTGAAATTTCTGAAGTTTAATCAGTTTTTTGAGTTTTGTCAATTAGTAAAATCAAGAATGAATCGAAAGCACAGTTAAAAACAAAGCATACAAATTACCAAAATATGTTTTGTTTGAACATTTAGAGAACGTTATATAATAAAATGTTATTCGCTTTTAAATATATGTATCTAGTTTTTTAAGAAATAAATTTAATTTAATGTTAAAAATGTATTTATTTTAATTAACTTTTGGTTTGATTGACAATTTATTACAACGCAAAAACTTAATTCCTCATTGTGTTCATTTTTTGGGAATATTTTTCTCAATGAGCAATGATTTGAAAAAAGTAAGCACAAACATAATTTTATAATTTACTTTTTGAATTTGCCTTCCCTTCCTACTTTTCATAACCTGACTTTATGGTAATTTTAAATTTTTTTTTTCTCTCCTCTACACTTCGCATCTATTATATATTATTTCTGAATCGGATTCTCAGAGGTCGCGTCGTTCGTTCCTGTTCATTATATTACCATTGTACATTATATCAAATGATCATGATTTACTTTTCTGTTTTATATAACAATGCTATAGGTATCTATCAAAATTTAGCCCAGGATAAAAATATCCGACACATCGTTACTGATAAATTTTTTCTACCCATTAAAAATCTAAAAAAAATCACTAATTTCTTATGAAATCTTTCAAACAAATATTAATTTTTGAAAATGGCTGTTTTTGATGTTCCATTTTTTTTTTTTAAATCTTGTGAAAATTAAGCAAAAAATTTACATGATCTGCTGAGTAATTGATTTTCTTTTCATTTCATTCCACGACATCCCTGAAGAAAAACCAAATCTATTTCGTTCCTTCTGTCTAACTTCCACTTATTCCAACAAAATTCGAAAATGAAAAAAATAAAATAAACGTCAAGTATGTTTCATTTCCAAAAATTACTTCTAAATCTGAAAGTGAAATAGTGAAAATATTCTCGAAGAAAACAAATTTTTCCTAAAAAATCAAATTAAATAATATCTAATGTGCTTCAAGACTTTAAAAAAATATGGCTCAAACTAACCAAATTAAAACGCCAATTGAATTAGAACAAGAGTTTGAAACGAAGTTAATTCGAACAGTGTACAATTTTAGAATTTTGTATGATAAAAGTCATGTCGAATTTAATAATGCTACAAAAAATAGAATATCTTGGGCGAGAGTTGCTAATATTTGTCAAAGGCCAAGTAAGATTAACAATACTTTATTAACGTTTTTAAAAAATGGTTAAGAAATAAGCATTAATTTGCAAACTAAGTCAATTAGATCGGCCAAGCGACTGCAGGTCTTGTCTCAAAGTATGCATATTAAGTTACACGCAATTACTAAACGAAGGGCATTAGCAATTTCTGCAATTATTGTTTTGAATAATAACTTAAGAAAGTGGTTTCTGGGTCTGTCCAATATTAACATTAACATCTGCTTTATTTGTGTGATTGTTTTTTAAGTCACTGAAGCGCAAAGGCATTTGAACTCTATTTTCTGTGTTGTTGATCAATGTTTTTCAAATTTAACTCGCAAAAGCTATGTATGTATATCTTTACAGTTTAAATAAATCTTTATTTTAGTAAGCTGTAAATGGTGATCAAAAACAAAAATTTATCCGTCACCCTATTTAACCTGGAGTGTATCGTTTTGATACCATAAATAAGTAAACCCATTTCCAGACATTTAGAAAATTCAACAAGACTTTGATTTTCATTTAAGAAAGCTTTTGAAAATCTTCAATGCCATTTCTAAGATTTGTTTTCAAAATCTGCCAATAAAGCAGGAAATTTTGAGAGAAAACTCAAACCACCAACCTCTGAACTTTTAGGTCTATCCATCCTCCATTTATCATCTTATTATCTGTTTATTTTATAACTATTAATTTCCTTTACTTATCATCCAGTTGCAGATTGTACAAACCGATGGAATTCCCTTTTACAAACTTACTTTACTTCAACTTCAGTCAATTGGATACATCATGAAGATTTGAAAAAATTCGAACCTCATCTACATAATAATTTTCGAATTGTAAGCTACATAGCTATCTAAGTTTTAAATTATAACTGAACAAAAATTAAATAAAACTTTTCAGCCAATTCAATTAAATCCAAACAATCAACCAAATGACAACCAAAAACATGAACTGCTTTCGATTCTATTGGCTAATAAATTTAAAATGCTTTCAATTCAGACAACATTAGTTGAGCGACAAGCCATTTGGACACATATCACTATTAAATGCAATGCAATACAACCTGGTGCATATATGGGGGCTTTAGAATGGAAGAAGGTATAGGTTGTTTGTTTATCCTTTCCAGAAATTTGTAATTTATTTCTTTGTTTTTTATTTACAGTATTGGTATGATATGAAACAAAGTTTTGGTATACAGAGGCTCATGCTTCAATCCAAACTTCGAGCAATGGGTAAGCAAATTTTTTTTTTGGTCTTGCTTTGAGGTACTAATCAATTTATTGTTCTTTAAAGGTACCAAGTTAGATGTATCAAAATATTCAGAAGATGATATGAAAATATTGAAAATATGTGGTGCCTCAGCTGAGGACACTCTTTCCGTTATTCTCAAAGCACTTGGTAGTAACATTGAAATCGGTTTTAATAGTGTAGGTTATTGTTTGTTTCGTTTTCAAGTTCCTCGAATTTATTTGAATTAATTTAGGATCTAATTATTCCGAAATGTGTAAGATGTCTCAAGCAAAAACATCAACTCATCATTGATGGTTACTGTGAAACCTGTCATTATCTACCATCGTGTGATCTTTGTCATGCTATTTGTGAGAGTAACACAGTGCGATATAAGACCACTGATTGGACAAATGCAGCTAAAAGCTTACTTCCAGTCGAATTGAAATCTGTTAGTGGCATAACTGTATGTTGTGATTGTTCAAAAGAGTTAAAAAGTAAGTAGTTAATTTATGGTTAAAAAATACTTTGTCAGTTTCTTAACTAATTATTCTTTTTTTCAATAACAGAAAAAGCTACATTAGAATGGAAAGCATGTCGTATTTGTGAATCAGAACAACCAAATTTAGAACTCTTAAATGGAAACAATAATGTTTTAAAAAAAGCTTTGCTTAATATTACAAATATTCCAGTAAGTGAAGTTTTACTTTATAGTTTTTTGTTTTGTGATATTTTTTCTAAGGACTATGAGCTGATTCCACCTGATTTCGATTAAATTTTGCTATACTGATATGTTGCAACAAACATTAAATAATCAATTTTTTTTTATTCGTTGTATACCTATCTAGATTTCAGAAACGGATGGTTTGCCAGGATACATTTGTAAATGTTGTAAAGTACAAGTACAACAATTGAATAATTTTTATACGAAGTTTTGTCATGTTCAAATTAGATTGAAAAATTTGCATTCAACGTATTTCATTGCAAATTCAGTTGATTTAAAAGTAAGAAATGACAAACAAAATGGCGGTACAATTGTAACAAAAGACACAAATGTGCAAAGGGAACTAATAAAAACACCAGTACCAGTACCAACAACATCAACATCAATATCATCGGCATCCACATCCACAACTACATCAACAATTCAACAAAACAACTTACCTACTTATAAAGTAACAACGGCAATAACATCACCATCAACAACATCGGGACAATTAGGACAATTTAAACGTATTTCTGTGCATAAAATTGTAACAGCAGAAAGAGATACAAATGGGAATGTCTCTCAGGGTGTGGATGTAAAAAAAAGAGTCTTTCCATTAAATCCACCACTTGCAATTAAGGAAATTTTTTCACTACAACCAAGTGCTCAAAAACCAAAAGCTGCTAGTAAACCAAACATCAAAGTTATTCCAACTGCAGCTCTACAACAAGCAAAAATGCATGGAGTTTTTTCGAATGAAACAGTTACCGTTACAAGGAAAAATATGGATGTTCCAGTAACAGCAACAACAACAACAGTGCCACTGCCGTCAGCAACACCAGCTTCTTCTACATTCAATCCAAATCCAAAACAAGTAAGTATTGTAAATATGGCAAACGGAAGTAGTGTTAAACTTCAACCACAAGCTAATCCAATTACCATGCATAGAGGATTTACACTAACTAAACGGCCACCCGTTGCACAAGCCGAACCAAATTCAACAACATTATCAAAATCAAAAGAATTTGATAAAATCGCATCTAAACTTGCACCAGTGCCGGCACCTGCACCTGCACCTGAAAATACACAGGTCAATAAAATTTCCCCAAAGGCCTCAGCATCAACGAAACCAGCTATTTTCACAATATCTGATTATGAGACCATAGAAGATGCACCACCAGTTTTTTGCATTCCGAAGAAGAATATACAATTTGAGAATAATAGTGCAGAAACTGAAGCTGAAAAGCAATTAATGAACTTGAATCCACAAAATGCGCCATTAATAAAAACTGAAGTTCTGGATCATGTTGTATCTACAAATGAAGCCGACACTCAAACAAATTTAGTTCTAGGTCCACAACCTACATTTAATACGACACCGATGCAAATGCCTATGCCGATGCCGACACCCACACCAATGGTTATGCCGACACCGACACTGATACCGATGGCTACGACATCAATCGAAAATATACCAGGTCTGCCGCCTCTGACAAACGAAATCGAACAAAGCGCCAATGCAGCGGGCATGAAAATAATTCGACTTAACGGATCAATGGTGGCGGTCAAGCCCCATCCACACATTTCGGGAGCATTTATCCCTGTTGATTTAAGTTCATCAATTGATTGTCAAGGAAAAACTAATCGAATACCATCGTATATTCGAAAAGTTGATACTATACAAAAATCTCTATTGGCGATAAGTAATTTTGCCTCGAAAAAAGTCATAAACATGACAGAAGGAAAACAACTCATGCCTGCAAGAAAATTGCCAACAAAAGCTTTGGCGAAAAGTATAGAGGGACAGTCAATAAACCCTTTAAACGTACAATACAACCAGTTGATCCCTGAAGCAAATATGCATATGGCTTCAGATCAAGTAGACAAATTTATTCCAGCTCAAAATAGACAAGAGCATCTTCAACCACACCAACAAAAACTGCATGTGCAGCTACATAAATATCAACTTCAGCATCAATTGGACCAACAACTACATGGGCAGCATCCGCAACAGCAACTGCAACACGAAAAACTCCAGCCGCAGCAACAAAAATTGCAGCATAATCAACCGCAGCAGCAACAACCACAGCAGCAACAACCACAGCAGCAACAACCACAGCA
Source organism: Scaeva pyrastri (assembly GCA_905146935.1). Taxonomy (NCBI): domain Eukaryota; kingdom Metazoa; phylum Arthropoda; class Insecta; order Diptera; family Syrphidae; genus Scaeva; species Scaeva pyrastri. The sequence goes on from LR989927.1 coordinate 51,640,592, forward strand.
ACAACAACCACAGCAGCAACAAGGATTTAAGAAACCTCGAAAATATTGGGGAAATGTTGATGAGTTTCATGTCGCCAACCAACCAACTAAAGCAACTCTTCCACCGCCAACACCATTCTCACAGCCTTTATCGATGGCAACAATGCACCAACAACCAATTGAAACATCACAGCAACCAATGCAACGATCTGCTTCATCACCATGGATGGAAGAAAGAAAAACTCCAACACCTGCAGAAGATCCCCTTAGAATTTCAAATGTCAAAATAAAACAAGAAGTTCCAGACAACGAGGCAGACGATGTCACTTTTGTTAAAGAAAATGATACAACTCCGGGTATGTTCTATCCAGATTCAATTGAATTGGAAAATTTAACTTTTGAAGCGGATGTTTCGTTGATGATCAACAAGATAATGATTCAACAAAATTCCATAATTGATACCAATATGGATGGAAATAATTTTGATAAATATTTAAATCCCGCATTTCCAATTTCTTATGGGAAAAGAAAACAACCAGAAGTGGAAGACAAGCAAAAATGTAAACAAATTAAAACCGAAGACAGTGCAGTCAATGCAATGGTAGCAGCAAATGCAAACGCTGAAGAGATTAAAAAAACACAAGAAAAAGAGAACAAAGAGAACGATAAAAAAAATAAATCGAATCATTATAAGAATCAGTCTTCGATAGTTTGTGGCGTAAAAATTAAAAATTTCTGCATTAAGCTCAAACGAAATAAAGGACCCAAAATTATTTCAAGACCTAAAAGATTATGCACCCTGCAATCAAAAAGTTCAACTCCAACTCCGACGTCGCCAGCAGTAAATTCAATGTTTGCATCACCCACGCCATCAGTGACGGCGCCTGTGAGAAAATCATTGCGACTGAACCATTCTTAGATTAAGTAATTATTAATATTTGTTTATTGTGTAATAGTTATAGCCTGTACATTATATTTATTTTAGTAATTATAACAAAAACAGAAACTATTGTTTTAACTTAGCAATAAAAACCAGGATAAGAAAAATCTAAAAAAACTAAATTTTTAGATTGAAAATAAATTTGGTTTATTTGAAAAAAAAGTCTTCAATTTTACACACTAAAACCACAAATAATCATATACAGATGTCTCATCCCCATACAAAAAAATGTCCTAAGAAATTTTATTAGCGGACAAAATATCAGCTGACAAAACTAGAAAAATCAAAAAATTTAGAGCGACAACTTTCAAAGTTCAAATGAAGAGAGACCAAAAGAAGAAACTGACAAAATGTAAAGCTTTTCAATGAATTTCTCCGTCTCATAAGAATGTGGCACATAAAATATCACACATCCCTTTTTCTCTCATAGTTATTTTTGTTGATTCACTTCTTTTCCGAGATATGTGTATTTCTATTTTTTTGTATTGTTAACCCTCTACTGAATGAATTATTGCTTATACAGAAAAAAATGAAAAGACTTTAAAAATTGCTTCTCTGCAATGTTTTAAGACATCTTTTATTAAAAAATCATAAAAAAAATTATGTTTAAATAATAAGAATAGAAGCCAAATTTGGCTTCGCATGCAATAAGGGTTAGGTATAAAACAAATACCTACATATTTCATATAAGGAATGGGATTTACCAATGACTATCCTCCATAAAAATTACGCGGCTCCATTTTTCTAACCAAAAACAAAATAGCCTAAAACAATAATGCACATCACGAGAAGAGATTACAAAACAAAATGTGTAGGTAGTTTTATAATCCCTTGCTGCATACGAAGCCAAGTATGGCTTACATAGTCTTACCACTCAAACGACTAACATAATATTTTTTTTTTATTAAATTTTTTTTTTTGTGGTAAAGACAAATAAATATCAAATAACAAAATATTTTTTGGTCACTTAACTCACCTTTCAATAAAGTTATAATTTTTTAAAATTAGAAAATTTTTCAATCACTCGTTTTCAACCACAACAAGCTAACCACTGACTTACAAATAGTAATGACTAGGTACCTACATAGATATTTAAAAAAAATTGTGGATAAACTAAAAAAAATCAAAATTAATAAATAAAAAAAAAATTTTAAGCATGTACCTAACTGATTATTTTTCTATTTAAAAATATACCTACCGAGCGACTTACAGGAAAATAAAATTCGTTTTATGTATATTCATTAATTTTAACAAAATTTATTCCTAGAAACCAAAATCTTTCAAATATTCATTCCAGAATGAAAAATCTATCCTAGTCTACAAAGTCAAACCAATTCACAATATATGTATGATACATACATGTGTGTAAATCAACACATTCAATCGCTTCTCCTTTTATTTTGTCTCAAATCTGAGACGACCTTACAAATTATAGACGCAAATACAACAACAAAAGCATAACAAAAAAACCGTCACTTGTCTTGCCTTGGTCGTAGCACAAAGAAAAATAATTATGCCTGGGATGGAAGAGTATACAAAAAAGCAAGCAACGAATCCACAAACAAAAACAAATAATCTTGAAAGGGGTAAAAAGAATAGAAAAGGTGGCAGAGAGTAGAGAAACAAAATATTTCAGAAAGAGCTTTGATTTTGTAGAAAAAGATCTTATTTAAAGCTTTTAAAAATAAAGCTTTTTTCATTTCATTGGTCATTCTTCTCCATAAGCGTGAGACATCTGTATATGATTATTTGTGATTATACGTTATCCTTCAAGTCCTAAGTATTCTCCTATTTTGTGTTTAAGAGAAAAATAATCAAAGAAATACTTTCATGTGGCTTCTTTTTTTTTCTACTTCATTATAGCTTTGTCGGCTAGAGATTGTCGGCTGTTGCACATTTTGAAGACATACAGCCTTATTACGGTTGTCAAAGATCAATTAATTGACAATTGAAATATTTTGTCAATCAATTGATACATCGGTATTATGAACCCGAGTTGATCATTTTTTGATCCATTGTGAACAAAGATCAAAAATCTATTGTGAATAGTGCCTATTTACTTAAGACAGCTGTAAATTTTAGTATGTTTGGGATGGATTGTTGCCTTTTTCGTTGGCTTTAACTTGTCGTTGATATCTAAAAATACATTAAGGAAGGCTTCTTTCGAAAGTCTAAAGTTTTGAATGAATCTAGAAGCGAGCCAAATTAGTTTTTGTAATGTAATTAAAAAAGATCTTTTATCTACATACATATGTTCATCCAAATCCATCTAGTTTGAAGCATCGCGTAATTTTCTTCGAATCTTTGCTTGCTCCAAAGTATTTTCGTCTTCAATTTCATTTTCACCGAAAAATAGTTCTATAGTAGACATGCTTTTGGCTTTCGCGATCCGTAAAATATTTTATCAACAAGGAATTTGTGATTGACTGAAAATTTGATAATCAACAAACATTTTGACAACCATAATACCAAGACTGTCAATTTAAATCATTCACAATAGATCTAATTTCTGAAGAGCGTTCACAGTTTATCAAAAATTTTGATTTTTGACAACGATAATACCGATTCATTAATTTTATTGATAAATATCAAATATCGTATTGATCTTTGACAACCGTAATAAGGGTGATAGTTTTTTATGGAGGTGTGACATCTGTTTATGATTATTTGCGCTCAAATGCTGCATTAATTACATTGCTCAAGTAAAACATAGCTCCTAACAGGACACATTACAAAAACTGCTGAAAATACAAAACACCTTGAAGTAGTCTATAAAATACATTTAATTGCAAACAACACTAAAGATAGTTGTTGCTTCTTGAAGTATATTATAAACCACATATTGCAATTCGTAGTGTTGCAGCCTTTAAGAAGTAAATTGTCTTATGTAAATGGAAGAAAAATATCTTGGAAATACTGATGCGATTTTTGAAAATGAGGTGTCTATAGAGGGGGATTTTCAAATTAAATTACACTAATAAAAATATGAATGTACATACATATATGTATGTATATGTGCCAATACATTTTTCCTGATTTAGGATCTAGTTTATATACAGCCCTATTTCCTAAATTTTCTCTTGTCGCTATTCTGCTATTCACTCGAAGTGAAACTGGATTTAAGTCGGTAACATCGGTAATACTGCGCGGTATTCTACTATTCACGCATTCGTTTCGTTCCGTACAATTCAGCTCCGCATATGAAATGTTGCGGATTTTACATCTATTGTTCGTCTAGTTTGTGTTTAGTAAAATGTAAGTAAAAACAATATCCAATACATACCGCAATGCTCTTTTATTTGGCATTTTGTTAATAGAGTAAACATATGATTCTGAAATACATAATTTGTAGATCATTTATTTCTAAACGAAAATAAATCAAATTGTGTTTCATCTGGCAGTCTCAAAATATTTTTTTTTATTTTCTAAATTTCTCCAAAGCTGTCTTTTCGAGGATTGTCTGAATCCTTCCTCTGTTCATAATTGGAAAAAAGTACAATACTATTTATTAGGTGGAGCGATAAAACTTAAATATTGAATAAAAGAAATGTATTCAAGATTTTCAATGGAAATCTGTTCACGTAAATGTCAAATTGGTTCGGGATAATGTAGTTCACCCGTCGGATAGCAGAATGGAAAGGAAGTTTAAAAGTGAATAGAATGGGTGGATCGGATATACGATTCACGTAATATGATATTGACGAATATACGATAATTCCGATGTATGAAACATTTTTCCAAGTTTTCTTGCGGAAACTCATTCCCACGTTAAAAAAATGAGAAATTAATACTTGTGATGTTCTTTACTACCGTTTTCAAAGACTGAAAACATTTTAAATTCAACCTAATGAATTTATAATTTAACAATAATAAGAACACAATCCTTGAGATTTTTTTTAATTGAAAATAGTTTATTTCACATGTAAGTGTATGTGTTATAATCACCCCATTATTTTATTAGTTTTTTTCTCCAATAAGAATTTGAATTAGAATGTTTTTGCTTTTTGTTAAGCTTTATAAAGATTGTTTTTTTTTTTGTTGTTTAACTTTTTAAATTTGGGAGCATATATTAAATACACCACAGAGTTAATTTTAATTTTTATATGTATATATTTTTTTTTATTTTAAACTTACAAATAAGAAAATGTTTTTTTTCTTGTATTTAATATTTTAAAAACTAAATTATCTCCATAATTTTTTATTATTCTTTGCTTCTTTAATATAAATTATGTAATAATAATTGTTTCATTTTCACACTTTTTTTGTTTAAATTTTATAAATAACTAACAACATAGGTCGTGTATTGGAAACGCGTTTTTGTCTTCTGATTTGTTTGCTTTCTTCTTATATCGAATTTACTAACAGAAAAAAAGAAGCCCAGTTGTTATGAATTTGTTTGTTTTAGTTAAATGTGCTTTTGTAAACATAATTTTAACATTTAATACATAATATTTTATTTTATTTAATTATTTTCACTAAAAAACAAAACAATGATTGAAATACACAGAAAATAATTATAAACTGTTTCAACATAAAACGAAAATATCACGCAACAACTTTGTTTGGGTTTTTTGTTTCTATAAAGTATAAATGTATTTGTATATAATAAATTAAAAGCTGATACTCAAACACCTATAATTTTGTAGCAAACAAAATTAACTTTTCATCAACATGGAATCTTGTTTTGATTTTTGTTTTTGTCAAAATAAAAATTGGTATAAATTAGAATCGAAAAAATAAGACCATAATAAAATAGCAGTAAAATAAATTTAAATTTAAAATTAAAAAAGGAAACAACAACATACATTCCTACCGTTTTGTTTTTGTTTTTTTTTTTTAGGTTGGGAAATAATTGAAGGTAGAGATGTCAGCTTAATTTAGAATATTCAGTTTGTTTTTTTTTTTCATTTTACTTAATTTGTTTTAGATTTATGAAAGCTTCAGATAAGATGGAGGCGAACATTTCTTTCGCAGGAATTTAATGATATAAAGTGGTAAGCATGAAATAAGAGTTATGATGGACACCTTCCAGAGGAAATCGTACGACCAAATAAACTCCCAATCTGAAAGAATATAAATAAAATGTAATATTATTGCTAGTGCTAGTGTAACTTTTGGCGCAAGGAAAACGTGTTTGACTTGATTCATCAACAAAAACATAAATTAGAAATACAGTAAGAAAAAGTTATAGTAAATTATGTCAAAACTTTAGATTCTTATATCAAAGATGACTGTCAAATAATTCTTGCAACTGCAACTAATATAACAAATTGTCTAGGCCTGTACTAACAATCCAAGTAGTATCACAAGTTTAAAATGTTTTTAAGCTACAAATAAAATTGTGCAGATAGAGTTGTTTAAAAATCGCAAAAAATCTCAACAACCCCTTAAAATATTTTGTTTTTCAATACATGTACGTAAATAGTAATTTTTTCTTACCAAAATATTCATGGAGCACGGCCAGAGATAGCAGGTATAGCGTCAAGCTGAATAATTCTGCCAGAACCATTAATCTGTAATTAAAACAAATTAGAGTAATATTTGTTTTCAAATCTTTAAAAATGTCATTCAAAACACTTACCGATGCCATGTGCGTATGGTCAACGCAACCATAATCAACTCTGTTAGAATCAATGCCGAAAAACTAATCGCTACAATGTGTATAAATTCATCTTCGAACAAAATCAATGCTCCATACATAATCACTCCACCCTGATAGATACTAATTAAAATCCAAATGAAGAATGTTTTATAGCTCAAACTTCGCCCCTTGGATAGATCTTTGTATAGTTCAGGATACGTTGTCGCCGTTATTGAAGTTATATCTTGATCCAACACCAATGAAAATACTGGAAACATTGTGTACAATGTTGAATAGCCAACCATAAGGAAACCTTGATAGAGAGCTACCGAGCTAAGATAGAATACAGCAGAAAATACAGCTTGTAGGGTTGTTATGATGAGGCCACGATGAATGACAAACTGCGAGAGTGCTGCGGATCGTTTGTAAGATCTTCTGCCATGCACCAACAATAGTTTAGCGATAAAGGAGAATTGTGGTATACTAAAGTCTCCGGCAAGAGAAGCCTGTCGTCCTTCACGACCCTCGATTCCTACTCCGGCGTCGGCTTGCTGAATCATACTGACGTCGTTTCCTCCATCGCCGACGGCGCAAGTACGCTTTCCTGTATGATCCTGAATGAGAGACACTACCTGTGCCTTTTGTGTGGGGCTGCATCGGCAACACACAACAGCTGGACATGCGGTAGCAAGTTCCATAAACTCAGGTCGATAGTACTGGAGACACACTTCCAAACTCTCGCCCGATACCACCAGTGCACATCCTTGCTTGCGACGGAACTGATTCAGTTCTGTGTGGGCATCTGTGCGAGTTTTAACACTTTTCAGCACGTGCAGTCCTTGATTGCGTCCAATTAGCTGAGAACTCTTTGCAATGCAACACGCAGTTTCTAATTTATCTCCCGTCAACATCCACACACGAACTCCGGCATTGCGTAAAAGTTCAAGAGTTGGTCGTACACCTTCTTGCAGACGATCTTCAACACCCGTCAAGCAGATAAGTTCAAGCTCTCGTTCAAGCGACTCAATCACAGCTGCCACCTTGGCCACACGATCCGAAACACTCAGACGAGCAGCATTGTATCGGGTTTCAAAATCATTATACTGCTCCTCGGTGAGAACTTTCTTAGCTACCACCAAAGTTCTCAAACCCTCTCTAGCCATATTGCCGGATTCTTCGTTTAACCAATCGTTGTATTGCACAATCGATGCCATGACCACATCGGCGCCCTTTAGATAGAAAGTGATTTCTCCCGAATTACTGTCCTTCACAATGATTCCCATGCGCTTCGACTCGCTGGTGAATGGAAAAATCTGCAAAATTTGGAAATGCAACAAGCCCTCTTTGCTATTCGCACCAGTTGTCATCGAGCTGAGCGAGGCAGTACTTGCACTGCTGGTTGAGGGCGACGAAGACTGCTCGTCTCTGCGTAGATACGAAGGATTCTTCTCTATTGACTTGGGTGCCTTTAGTTGCAGCGTCATGGAATTAACATCTCTTGCGATTAGTGTCAAGCCAACCTGCTCCGTCCATTTTACCAAAGCAATCTCATCGGGACTCGAAGCTTGATAGGTAATCTCTTCAGGCGATGATTTATCTTCCATATTTATGACCGATTTTGTGGGGGAACTGCCTTTGCTGTTGACACTGCTAATGCTTCCTGTATCGTCATCAGTAACCGGGGTAACATTATGACACAAGGCTAAAGCCTTCACTGCCTCCCATTCCCGCCAACCCTCGGGACGTCTCATTCGGCTTCCGGCAAATTTTAGCGGCTTCGCTGGTGCTGTACTGTCCGGTCCGTTATGTATCAACGAAGATAAACTTTGTATAATTGTTCCAATATGATGGAATGTGTCACTATCATGCGATACAATTCCTAAATGGATTTTCTTGAAGACCATTTCGTTTTGTGTCAATGTTCCGGTTTTGTCAGTGAGAACATAAGATATACGACCAAGCTCTTCGGGAATTGTCGTTGACCTAGCTACGGTGCCTGGTATTTCTGGATCGTTTTGCATTTGCCACGAATAGAAGGCCTTACCCATATCTAAATTAACTCTCAAACTTATAGGAATGATGTAGGAGAAGAGCAGAACAAAACGGAACATATAACGATACCATGGACCATTGAAACCCTTTAAGATCATCATGACCAACGAAAGACCAATTACAGCACAAAAGAGAACCTAAATTGGATAGCAATAGAAAAATAAATTATGGTTTTGTAATAAATTTAAATATCTACCTTTGTGAGTCCATTGATTTCTGCATCCAAGAGTCCGACCTTTGAACGTGGCTTGGAATTATTCATAACACTGCGAGTTTCACAGCCCGTGTAGATAACAATTCCTGTTGCTGTCCCAGCAGCCACAACTGTATTTGCCCACAGAGTGTTTTCTACATTTAAACTACTTTCTTCGCACCCATGATTCTAAAGAGAATAAACATACAAATACATGAATAATAAGTTCGTGTTTAAAAATATAAAAAAAAAGTTATCACTCACCATAGCAAAAGTTCCAATAAACGAATGAATATCCTTTTGAGGCTTTTCTATAAAGACATTTGCGTCAATACTGAACAGGTCCGAGTCTTTGTTTAGCTTCTGTGTCAATGGCACTGCAAGTCGTAGTTTCCAATCAGTTTCACCTAAATCACGAACCATCATTAATTCAACTTCGAAAATACTCTAAAGAAGGACAAATATAACTCACCATCAAGTTGATCAGTTCGCACAAAAACCGACCCACTCTTGTCACTTGTTCGCAATAGAATCAAATCGGCCGGTACTCGTTCGTTCTTCTCCACAATAATAACATCCCCAACTTTAAGCTTCGACGATGATACCATCTCATAGCCATGTTCGCCCAGTACCACCAGTCGTTTATATTTCTGAGAATTGACTTCGTGGTCTCGCTGATGTCGACGTACATCGTCCACTGCTTCACGACATATTGTCACCATCAGAACAAAACATAGTGGTCCCCAATAAGTATAGGGATAGCCAATACGTATGTCCGGTATGAATTGACTTAACGCCATGAGCAGAAAATATAAATTCAAAAAGAATCGAAACTGCTCGAAGAGCACTAACGGCAGAAACGTGAGGAAATTGTATTTTTGATTGCGAATTTCATTTGGTGGGAATTTATCGCTTGTTGGACGTCCCAAATGCACCGTTCGGGGGCGAAGTTCACGGGCCGAAAACCATTTTCGCCACGCACGACCCCAACAGCTGCAAACACAAAAGAAAATATTTTTAGTAAGTTTAAAAATTATGCCATTGGCTAAGCCCAGACTTGAACTGACAAAAGGAAAAGTATTTTTATGAATTTGTAATAAAACTAACAAGGGCGACATATTTAATGATGCAAATTGTCGAATAAGTTCCATTTTGTCTGCAGTCCTATACACTCATTAATGAATTTCACTTTTAGCTAAAAAAGTTAATTTGTTTTGTGTTTTAAATTCTTTTATAACCACTTTCGATTTAGTTCGATACACGGCTCATTTCTTAATGAGTAGGTCGCTAAATGATTTCAAAAGCAACTGCTATCAATATGATTCATGAAGACAAATATTAAGTTACCATTTAAATACTTGACGCATGCGTACGGTGTCGTCATTATTATATTATAAAGCATAGCTTTATTTTATGTGTCTAAGAAATTAAATAAAAATGAAAACAGAGGTTTAAGACAATCAACAAACATTTCGGTTTGTACTTGAGGCAAAAAAAAAACAATAAGACTAAATAAGCCGGCAAACGTTTAAATGTGCTAGCTAGAATTCAAATAAGTACATAAATATAGTGTAGGTAGGTAGTTGTTTTTTTATTTACGTTCTTCTCTTAGTCAAATATGGAAGTGCGCTGTTTTTAAAATTGTACCACTCTCTGAATAGAGTTTTAGAGTATGTTGTAGGGTACATTGGCGTTTGGTGAAAAAAAAAACAGCTTCGTATATGTACATAGATTTATAAAATGGAAAAATTGTTTTATATGAATTTAAATTAGCAAGTTAGAACATACATAACTTAGCAATTCTTGAAAGCGAAGCAGAGAAAGTTGGATATCAAATCAGTTATGGACATTTTTGTAATTACAAAATAAACTGTATAGCCAATTTTGACAAAAACAATTTGGTCTAAACTGCAAGCATTCCTACATTGCTAATTTGATAATTTTTGTTCATATTAACATAAAATAAAAAACATACACACAATGTGCATATGTACATATGTATGTGTATCTACATAACAAATGATTTTTTGAAAACAAGCCTTTCGAATTTATCATTCCATCACTATTTAATTTCATCGAATATATTGTAGGTAACTAACATCCAAAGTATATCACAAAGACAAGTCAGTTTTAGGTTTACTTAACAGATTGTTCTAATTAATGGTTCTGTGGATACTATCGAGTCATTATAAATGGTCCCATTGTTCTCCTTATCACAAATAAAAATAGAGAATGAAGTTGAACTACCCACCTGCCTATGTATCTAGCATTAGATATATACATATGTATATAAATACACCTATTGCAAAAGATATAAAAGCAATTCAAGTAATGATCATCAAAGGACAAACTAAAATGTGTCAAGGTTTAAGCCTCCATAATAGAAATTACGATTATGATTATGCCATCACTAGGCATGTACGTTGTTTTCTATACCAGTCTACCTACCTATTCTTGAAAAGAAAAACAATATTGTGAAACTGTTTATTATAATTTCCCCTCAACAAAAGTGTAGTCAAATAATTCAATCATAAAATTATAAGCAAAGATGCAAAACAAACAACCACCAGCAACCAGCTGGTGCTGGACGAGTAGGAAGACTCCATCACCGCTGAATACTGAACACTGATGTCACAAATCCATCATAAAATGCAATTATTTTTCTTTTTCGCCATAATTTCAGTTTAAAATTATTTTTAGTTACAAAAAAAAAAACAATACACACAGTCACTAGCTACACTCTCACCACATGCATCTTCTATGTGTTCTTGTTTCTTTTTCTTTTTTGCATTCGATTCGAGAAAATTAGAAAATCGATAAGAAAATTCTGATGCACTCAGCTGTGAAAATGTCCCCATAAAACGTAAAGAAAAGAAGGTGCTCCAAGGTTTATTCCAAAAATTTGTGTAAGAAACTCGAAAATATTTCACGAATTTAATATAGTTAAATAACAGACAACATGTATGCATTTGTATGGAAAAGATGATTCACCTGAATATGTTCCACCATCGACTTCTGGGTCGATTTATCAACGGAATGTTCTCTTTAACAATCGGCGTCGTAGCCGAGCTTTGTGATGTATCATCCATGCTAAATGTTTCAATGATGGCCAATTGAAAATGTTCCTTGTATTATTTTAAACGCAAATCGAAACAAATTCACATATTTTCCTGTTTTCTTTTATCTTGTATAATTTTAAATTAATTTAAAGTTCACAAGAGATCAACACTGATAAATTTTTTCCACTTTGTTCTCAATTACACAAAAAACCACATAGCACAGTGTAAAGACAAAAAACAAGAAACTTCAAATAACAGCGCAGAAAAACACTGACGGAGGAAAAGAGACGGCTAAAGTTTTAACGATAACGACGAATTACGAATGGCAAAGTGAAAGAAGAATTGTCAAAATCGATACCAGTTTGGTTTTTGTATTCCAAAGTTGGCAACACACTTTCGATGTGAATGCACCTGCACTGGGCAAGAAAACAAAACAATTCGTCAAGTTTTTGTTTTGTTTGAGTGACAGGGTGTATTATGTTTGACTGAATTTTAAATACTTCTTATAATACGTTATTGTATACAAATGTTGTTTTATAATTTTAAACAAAAATGTATGTACATATAAGTATTTTGAACGTTATAATTAAATAAAAATGAAGTTTAATGGGAATGGTTTACATCATTACCTTTTTTGTGCTTAAACAAGATCTTAAGCGTCAGTTATAGCGATTAGAAAAACTCATCCGAAATTTGTATGTACATATGTAGGTATCTGTACGTAATTATAATTTTTTTCTTTGGTAAATTTGGATTTATCTAGGGATTCTATTTTTTACTATTTATAAATTCAAGTACCAATGCATATGTTTGTAAAAAGGTAGAACATTGGGAATAGATAAGGGACCGGGAAGATTTTTCGCTGCCTGGTTTGGCATTTATACCAAATGAAAGGAAATAAAAAAAGTGTTTTTAATAAGTACCTTAAGAAAAACCTACCAGGCGCAAGATTATAAATTCAATACTAAACAACTGCTGTCAACTAAAGCAAGATTTTATCTATTTTTCAATATTGATAATGCAATGCTGTTAGCTTTTATCAACGTCATGACATTGATATTGTTTGTTCTATTTTCTCAGTTGATCCAGTAAACACTTCAAAGATACTGATGTATGCAGTATTTTAAAAGAATGTCGAATTCGTCATAAGCACAGAATTCAAAATGTTCATATAGTAAAAGTTCAATTTTTGGAAACGTATTTTTCGTTTTTATCAGTTCTCTCAATTATGGTATAAAAATAGGTTCAAATCAATACTCTTCCAATGGAAATGATTTAATGTGCGGATGAAAAGAGAAATCTAATTGCCTTGAATGGACGAAATATAAACTTTGTTTCTTTATTTTTAAGACCCGTTCAAGGGTGTAACTTTGTGGAATAACAAAAGTCATGGAAAAGGTTAAACTTTTGTTTCCAAAGGCGTGCCATACTCGTATTTATTGAGTTAGAGTTAAATTTAAAACAAATACGTTCGAATGCCTATAACTCTGTTCAAAGATATTGGGTTTACCTATTTTCTTATCTTTCTTGCTGTGAAATTATTTCATATGGAAGCCAAATTACAATAAAGCTACATAGTGGATATGTTTGTAGATAGTATCTTCTATATGTTAACAAAACGTGCGACATCGATATTAATACCAGGAAGCAGCAGCAACTGAATATATGTACTCGTACATATGTATTCGTATGTACAGGGTTGGTTAAATGACTACCTACGCAACTCTCTTAGGCAAATATTTTTCAATTAAATCAATAAAAATACACACGTTGTCATATGACTAGACTGCAAAACGACACACTGTGATCTAAGTCGAGTAAAATTATTATTATAATGTCCCTCAAGCTGAACATGCAAAATATCTACTAGCCATCAAGATTATGCTGATGTAGAAAATGTTTGTTTGCATTTTTTGTTGATTTTTTTTTTCTTAAAACAAATCAAATGGGTGTTAAGTTACGAAAGAAAACTATTATTTAGCCTATAGGGCATGGAATAAACCCAAGAATACTTAACCGCCAACGTCATTCTTCGGGTACAAGCCCCAGCCACCATGAGACGAACTCTTCGCATAACATTGCGATTTGCGGTTTTTGGTTTTTTAATGGTATCTTATATGTTTGTTAGGTGATACAAGAAACTTTTCCCATACGAACAAAATATTTTGAAATAGGAATTTTTCTTTTTACTTTGTTACTGTTCCAGTGGCGGATTTATAAACAAAAAACCAATAAACACCAAAATTTTTATTATTTATTGTAGTGCGTTCGATTTCAAGTTACCTTCTTTTAACCCGAACCGGTAAAGAGGAAATTTTTCTTTTTAATTAATGTATACAGAGAATTGTTCTTCTTTGTTTCTCAATTCAATAAGCAAAATTTATACTTGCTTTAAGGGGAGAGATTTGCGAAATATTTTAAAGAATTAATTTATAATTAGACTTATAAATGGTTCTTAAATGCATTTAATCAAACAATGTGGCTCTTTATACTGAATTAACTATTTTGCGCACTTTTTGTGTATAGTTAGAAAAAACTCAACGGCATTACACAGCACAGCAATCAGCCGGAGTAATAATAATACAAATTAAAACGTTCACGTGACGCTGGTGACGCTGTAGTAGAGGTAAGCTAAAGGCTATATAAATAAATGTAAAAGGTAAATACCTAAACCAACAACAACAACAAAACTCTAAGAAAAGAAACTAAACAAAAAATACCTTGACGACCTCCAAAACAGGTCAGTCAGTTGCTGCCGTCGTGGTTGTTTCGTGTAACTTGTTTCTTCAGAAACTGAAAAAAAAACACATTTTTTTCCCTTAATTTTTCAATCTTTTCGTTTTTTTGCTTTTTTCAATATGGAATCAAAAATACCGGTGGCTCATTCAAGGAATTCATCAATAAATATTGCGAAAGAATTAATTGAGAATAAATTATAGGAATTCAAGTCGAAATGAAATCATTGAAAATTTGAAATACACAAAACAAACAAACGAACGAACCACAACGAATATGTGAACGAGTATTTTTAGATTTTTTGTATTCCACGCCTTCCATTCGCAGTACAGTATGGGAATCTACCTTTTCTATGTAAATTGTTTTTCCAAAACAAAACGAAAACATTCATTATATGGAGCATTAGGTTATTATTAATTGAATTATCCACTAGAGACCAGACAAAGTTGCACTTATATTTTATATAGGTAATCAATAAAGGAACTAAAAGAAATCACATAGGCACTTCGCGGAACTGGAACCCAAAAAACTTTTGCCACATAATCACTTAGGGACTTCGCAAACTGAACATTTCACACAAGAGGCGACATTAGCGAATTTAGATAGTTTGAAGAATTTAAAGCTATCATCTCGGATCTCACAAAGTAGTTAGGTACTCGTACATTTATCAATGACCACTTACCCGCAAAATATTGTTCGACAATAACTGGCCAGGTTTCTGGTTGATGACGACGATTTTCGCCGACGATTGCGATGATAAAAAACCGTATTTGGTGTTTGTTGATGGTGAGATGGAGTTACACTACTGGCTCCTCCACCACCAGCCGCTGTAGCATTATTGCCACCAACACTGGTGGAGGAGTAGTTTACGTGATATTCCGAAGCTGACGTCGTTGTTGCTGTTGTTGTCGCTGGCAATGGTACAAGTGTGACACGTTCTCGACTTCTATCATTTCTGAGACGAACCTGTCCGGTTTGTCTGCTTGTGTTGTTGCCACTGCGGCCACCGAAACCGAAAAGTCTACTGATGGTATTGCCGCCACCACTGCCGTCCATACGTTTGTTGATTTCACTTGCCATTCGATAACCATTGCCATCTCTTGCTCCACTGCCACTGCCACCCCCGCCACCGCCGCCGCCATTCGAAGCCGATGGGTGTAATAATAGTTCAGTCTCTGAGTCACTCATTTCGTCCAAATCTCGCAAATACATTTTATTACTTGTTCTTTTTTGTTATTTTATTTCGAGTTTCTCGAATTTTTTATATTTCCCGAATTGTGTTTACCTTCGATTCGAGGTACTTTCTGTCGGCTTATCTGTTTCTACCTTTTATCAAATTGGATTTTGATAACAATTTTGGTTATTTGATTTCGATTTTGATTTCAATTTCGATGCGATTGGGATTTTAGAACTTTTGCAGAATTTATGATTTTCCATTTGAGCAAATGTTGATTGAAGTCTTATGATTTACACTTAAATTAAAATGATTGGTTTTCTATTTGGCGACGGGGTTGAGGAATCGTTTGATCAATTAAGTAATTTGAATTATTGGTTACTCTTGAGCATTTTGAGATGGTTTTCTTGTTGGGAGCGAGTGTAGTGAAAGATTTTTTATTTTATTTTTCTATTTCTTTTGGATACCTATGCAAAAGCAAATGCAAGAATATTTTGTTGGCTTTTTTCTTATTGGACAAAGTGACAGTTCGAGTTGAAAGATGTATTGCCAATGGGAGGGGAAAGTGGACGTCTTTTGAACGAACGTTTCGCAGAACTGCCAGATTTTGAATTTCAGCGACACAAATGTTTGGAGTTATACGGTGAATCAAAAAAAGTTACTTTGAAACAAATTAACATATAAATAATTATGTTGTTCATCAAGAAATTTTAAAAATTTTGACAAGCGATACTATTTGCATTGTAAACAACATTCATTGTAACAAAAATATAGTCTAATGCATGGCGAGTAAATGAAATCAATTGGTTTCAAAATTAGGGTGACTGTTTGAAATGCTGGTTTTATATGTTTCATGTGTAAAAATCTAGAACACACAAAAATGAAAAGACATGTAGGTAGGTGAATTTGACTACAGGATGATTAGAAGATTAATTATAGGGTTGCACAAAAAATTATTCACGCTAACGAAAGAATGGACCGAACATTACAGAACAAAAGAGGAAAGAAGTTTTGTTAAAAAGAAAACTAAAATGTCTTCCTCACTTTTTTCTTATCTTATTTAAGTCTTACAAATGCAAAGAAAGTAAAATCATCATCTCTCTGATGTAACGACGAATTAGTCGACCATTAGGAATTTAAATGTTTCGATTAAAGGAATTCCAAAACCCCATCTACCTGGCAGCGCTCCTTCGTTAAACTGCGCGAAAAAATGTAAACAACATTTCTCGGCGCATGTTCAAAACATTTTCGAATCATTTGACGTCTCACTGTCCAATGGGTAACAGGGAAATGTAATAAACAAGATTGAAGATATTAAACGAAAAAAGGAATAAGGCAATAAGGATACATTCCTCTGCCTGCCTGCTGCTGTATTGCTCTGCTGCAAAGTAAATCGAATTCCAGATTCCAGAGCAATCTGGTTGTATCGGGGACCTGGATATTGTCGTGCAATAAACTTAATAATAAAGTTCCAAATTTGTTTCCTCAGTGCTTTGTACTTCTTTAAAATCGTGTGCCAAACAGAAAACGCCAACAACAAAGAAGTGATAACGAGTATTTTTCAAAAAAAAAAGGTCAACTTGGTTTCCAAATTCCTGCTACTGCTATGCTAAATCTTTTTGGAACAACAAAGAAAATGAAAGGCTACAAGGTCACTGATAACGCCAGGACAAAAAAATACGGAATCGGAGCGAATTCGTTGAAAATGCTAATGGACAAAGCAAAGCTAAAGTTTCCTGTGAGTATAAAAAATTCATTGCAATTCCAATCCCAAATAAATTGCGTCTTAATTTAGAAATTTTCGCAAGGACACCTCCGTGTCCCTACCCACGTCCCACTCGCATCTCCGGAACTCAGCCCATTCTCGGTAGCCTTTCAATGTCACTGCCTCACTCGCTGTAGCTGGTATATAGAAATTCTCCCCTTTTTTTGTGTTGTTTCTCAAGAATTGTGTGTCCCTTTTTTGTTTCCTGTTGGTCCTTTTGTTGTTGCGCACTAGGGAAGAGGATTCAATAAAAAGGTATGAGGCAGGCACAAGGAACAGCCACCTGTTGCCTTATCGGCACTGACTGGTGTATAGTGCTTGTGCCTGAAGAGCGAGTGTATCCTTTCCCTCTTCCTTGTCAAGGTTGATTTTATGTATCACAAACAATGTGGAGCAAGGACATTCAACCTTTAACTTTGGCTATGTCCTTTTCGACACCATAGATTGTGTGTGAATGTTGGTCATGGTCACTTGGGGTGGTTTCTGTTTGTCCCCACCATTTCATGTTTTATCTTTACATTCGTTGTTGTTGTTTTGGGCCTAATTGTTGCTCTATGTTCTATGACTAGCTACCAAACGAACCGAATGCTACTTCTACTATTACGGGACCTTGTTTTGCCATTTAGAGGATTCTAGGTTTATGGGTCATTGTTATTTGGTGATTGTCAGAGTGACAACAACAACGATTGAGTGTCTCTGCATATTTGGGAATTTCAAGTAGAAATTCTTTTTATCACTCGATTTATTGGAGATTCCTCGGGAACACTTTTGAGATGAGATGATGACTTGGAAGTGTGAATTTTGATGGTGACTCGGGTCATGGACATTGATAGTAAAAAAGTTGTGATTGCGCTGGAGGTGGTGAGACACTTACGGCATTTATTAAAACCAAGGGCGGTGGCTGGAGTAGTTTTTCTGTGCAAGCGGATTGTGCAATTAAGTCTTGAAGGTCTTCTCATACCAAACAGAATGAATCAAACCAAAAACAAAAAAACGAGTAATTGAGGGTCGGATTGGCGACAAGAAATGCACAGATGTGGCTGGGATAATAGGCAAACCGTTTAAAAATCATTTCACGGTGGGTTAGATTCCGTCCATGAAAACGTATTGATACAACGGTTTGTGGAGATTATTCTTGGTAAAATGTTTTTGATATGTTATGACATCTGAACCTTGAAATTTATATTGAAAAGTTTTTGTATGGCTGAGTTTACCATACATTGAAATGTTTTTTTTTTTGATGGTTTGTTATGAAATGAATTGGATTCGTTGTTGGAGCTGTTTGAAATTTAAAATGAGATATTTTTGTCAAGTTGAATAGAGATATAAAATGGAGATGTTGAATGGCAAATCAAAATTTAGATAGTGGTCAATTGGAAACGCTCTGAGTGTTGATTATAGTGCCTGAAAGTTGTCGTTGAAGTGTAAAACATGTTCCATGGAACGTTTATCGTCACTGGTGAACCAAGAATCAAGTCGAGAATTATGAACAGATTAAGTACTTATGCAAAAACCATCATCATTCATCATCTTAACATTAAATACCCCTTTCAAAAGAAATAAATAAAATATTCTTCAATTTCAGATAAAAGACTGTCACGTATATCTTTCCACCGATGGTTTTGAAGTCTCTGATGAGGATTACTTTCAATCACTGGAACCACAAACGTTATTTATCATTGCTGGTCCCAATGAAATAATAACAACTGGTAAGCAAAGTCTATTTAATGTAAAAAAATTACTTGGCATGTTTGTTTTTTTGTTTTAGATTCTGATTTTGAATATGAAAAGCTGCGTCAAAGATCTCCCCTGCTCAAAGTGGCTGACATCATTTACGAATTTATCGAACGCAATCCCGATAAATTCAAACGCATGATATGCGAATATGAAAAAAAGAAACCCCAAATTGACATTGAGAAAACCCACCTGAGTTTGCGCAGCGAACACTCCGAATGGTTCGAAGGTCAAGAGGAGCGTTGCAATTCAAAAGAGGAAGCAATGTCGCGCCGAGCACAGGATCGCATACGCAGCTACTATTATAAAACAAAAGACGAATTAACCCGCAACAAGCTATACCGCAGCAATGCCAAGGCTCGTGTGATGTTCGATAGGATATTGGAGAAATTCCGTTACCTTCTCATTGGCTGTGATTATTTTTCAATGATATTCGATCGTAGCTGTGTAAATAAACATGAGTTCCTTAAAAACGACAATGCGGCTGACGCTGACGCTGACGATGACGAAACCGATGCCAGACCTTTGCCAAATAAACGTTTGAAACAAATCATCAAAGAATACACCACAAAAAATGAGCTCCTCGACGAGTGGTCGGTTTCGCTGTGTTCGGATTTGGGCGATTTCTATTGTCAAGGACCGTACAGTGAGAATCAGCCTTGCAACAAAGATCACTGCATAAATCCATATGCTTCGAGAGAGAATTTGATACTCTTCCAAGTGTGGAATCTGGATCATCAAATTGAATTGTCGAGGACAATATTGCCATCGCTGATACAGAATGTTCGTGATTTGGTGGAGAATCCCAATCAAAAGTGTCCCATACACAAGAGGCGTGTCGTCGACATAAGTGTGTTAGAGTATTTTCTAGAGATTTTTAGTCTTAAGAACCTAAAGCTGGTGCATATTGTATGTCACGAAAAGGTGCAACGATCGAATGTTTCCAATGGACGTTTAATTTGTGAAAACTGCCATGAGTACAAAATTGTCAAGGAATTGCTAGATGTCTCTTGTCCCGAGGAAGTTGATGCTTGTTGATGGATGTTGTATTGAATGTCATTTCAATTCTTTCTCTAAAGTCTAAGGAATACTTTGCAAGTCTGTAGTTCTATTGTATCTTTTATTTATTTTAGAAGGTAGAGTTTAATTATTTAAAGTTGTGTTAGATTAGTCATGAGTTAAAAAAAAAATCGATAAGATGCTTAGAAAGACATGTTTCCTTGCAATTTCCGTAGTATTGATCGAAATAGTTGTAGGATAATATCTTTATGCATTTTTTCCTATATTCAGATCTTAAGACATATTTCAAAAGATTCGTACTTTTTACAAACTTTAAAAAGGTTTCGGTGGAAGTATTTAAAAGGGGGAACTTGTGGTTAGTTTTTACATCAGTTTAAGAATCAGAAGTGGTAGTTATAAATTTTACTAAGCCTGGACTACTCAATGTGGTGCTCTGGAAATTTTGATTTGTCGAACTTAACTTACAACAATAAAAATGAGCTTATATTGATTAAAAATACCATAAAACAAAATTCACACGGTTAGTGCAATAATCTTTCTTCAAAAATATCTAAAACTTGTTCTTTGAAGATCCACAGAATATTCATATGTATAGAATCCCTTCACAGTAGATTTTACGATTAATTAAAATCGAAACCTTTACTTTCAATTTTTTTTTTGCAAAACTAGATTTTAATATTGTTTGATTTTGATCTTTTTCTGTTTTTAAGTGAAGTGCCTCAAAATAAGTTTTTTTCTTTTAACTAGCACTTTACTGGACGGACGTGAATCTCAACCAAATACCCTTTGCCATGAGTGTTAGCCCTAAGGATATATTCCTTTTTGTTTGCACTTGATGCTTAACCTTGTAATGTTCCTTCTGAGGAATCTAAATTTTTCTCCTCAAAGCTTACAATTTATTATTGTTTTGTTTGTAGAAGTCCAGCTTTAGACAACATTTCAAAAAAATCTACAACAAATGAAGTCTTTGCTGAGCAAAAGCATAAATCTGCATAGACTGTTATTTGTATAAAATATGAATAACATTCTACTGCGACTCAACGTTAACTTACTCTTTGCGTTGCGATTTTTTTCAAAGTCCTGACTCATTAGTTTTATTTTTTTCAGTCTATAACCAAATTCTACCAGTTTATTTATTTCATTGCATCTGAAGGTCTAAATATTCTAAGAGCCAACAGCAAATTTTGGGTTGTGAAAGTTAAATGAAAAAGAAGGATATGATATATTCATGTCTTGCAGTTCCTGGTCGCGGGCTTAGTGGCGTAATAGCGGAGTAAAACCCCAAAAAAAAAAAACTTTCGAAAACATCATGTTAACCAAAAATTCTCCTAACCTCTCTATACATATCGATCTCCTGAGTACAAAAAAGTAAATCCAGGATAAATTCATGGCGGGCAAATTAACTTTGGGTATAATGATGTTAACCAAAAATTTTCTTCTCAACTACAAAGGGTTTTTGGGTTGGGTTTTTCAAATTGTCTAGCAGATGTATGCCCACACTCTCACTTATTTGTACTCAGGGGATCAATATGTATAGAGAGGTGAGGAGAATTTTAGGTTAACATGATGTTTCCTAAAGTTTTTTTTTTGGGGTTTTAGTCAGCTATTATGCCACTAAGCCCGCGACCAGGAACTGCAAGACATGAATTTTTGTGGTTATATTTGCCACGGCTTCCCACTTATATCCTTCTTTTTCGGTTAGCTTTCACAATTTAAAAGTTGGTGTGGACTCTCGGTCTATAAAGTTTTTTTGGTTTTATTTTTTAAACAATTGACATAACTGTATCTCAAATAATTATATAAGAAAGTAGTTTAAATTTCTTTAAACAAAAATATAAAAATTAGCTTTATATTGCTATAAGTATAATAAATAATCGTAAACTATATAAAATATATGCAATAATATTATACTTAAAAAATAAAGACAAAAAAAAAAAAAATATAAAAACTGTAGATGAAAATTAAAAATTGTTACTAGTAGTGTTAAAAATGTTTATTAGAAATATAATATATATATATACATATATATACAAATACATATACATACAATATATAAAATATATAAAGATAAACAAGAAAATACTAATAATATATTGAAATAAAAAGAAAAACAAAAAATTGCTTTCAATTAATGTAAAATCTATAAAAGTTGGCAATTATTCCTTCCACTATCTTGTTACAAAAATCTATTTGTTATAACTTTAATATTTTACAATGTAACATTAATACAAAAATAATATACAAAAAACAATCAAATCTGTTGTCAACGTGTTCAATAAAAAAAACTATAAAACTTATTCTTCTTTACATATGTATGTACAAACATTTTAAAAATATGTATGTATGCAATAGTATTCTAAAGCTTCCAACTTCTATTTTTTTTTTTAATATACCGAGCAAACCCTACTTTAAGTTTAAACAATTATAATTGATTATTATTAGCATTTAAATACAATACCAACAAGTATCTAAGATGGATACTTAGAGAGGTCAGAATAACTAAAGGACTGAGTTTTCCTAAATTTCAATTTTTTTCATCGATAGCAAAATTGTTTGAAATGCTTCTCGAAGGAACACTACTATCCTCGGTTAAATTTTCTTTTTGTTTTTAATCACATTTATCAAATCTCTTATGTCAATATTTTAAAATCAATTAAAAATTCAACTGTGGTTGTGTCCAAAAAATAAAAAAAAATGTGTCAGAAGAAATAAACACCTTTCGTCATAAAGCGAGTGCGGGTCAATGATACCGGTGTTCAAGGCTGCCAATAATGGAAACCGACTAAAATACAAATAATTATTGCAATAAAATTTGTTTATTTTAGAATTTTCCACGAAAAAAGTTAAATTTTTGTTTGCATGTAGTCATGTGCCGGCTTTTTTGTTTCACTGTCGAAAATAGATCTCATGTAAAAAAAAAAACGTTTATAGGATTAATAAAAAAATATCGTATTTTTTGCCATTGACTTGGCGTTGTAAAAAATAAATTTTTCAAAACAAAATCAACACAAAATGATAGAAAAGTCAAAAAGGGGGTTTGGGTGTGCTTCTGTTCGTCCATTGTAATTCGAGCTAGAGTCTTAGCAGATGTATATTACTGGCTTTTCCATTTGAAAATTTAGATTTGAATAGAAGAAATTGATTTTTTATGGCCAATTGATTCCGTTTAAAAAATATTAGCAATATTCAAACATCTGTGTACAGTTTTTTTTTATTGAGGAAGGATGCAAGAGATTAGGATTTTAATTAAAAAATACATGGATGATTTTGGAAAAAATGTTAAAATTTTCTTTCCTCACTTCTTTAATTTAAAAATACAAACCTACAAGCATATGCACATATACAACATAAAATAATAAAAATGTAAGAAAGCAGACAAAAACAAAAAAAAAAAACCTACACATTTTCGTCTAATTTTAAACAAATACAATGTTTAATGCAAAGTAGAAAAAAATTAAAACAGTTTTTTAGCCAACCTCCCATTTGTATGGATCAATGTATATAAAAAATATATACGTATGTATATGTATGTATATCGAAATACACATCTAAATTTACATTTATTTGGATATACATACATAGATACCAAAACATCGGCGCACTTTTTGATCTTTTGCCAAATTTGCCACAAATTTCTCCCGACTTAACAAAAACAACAACAAAATTTAAAATCAAAAAGAAATCACTGTAAAAATATCGTCAACGATATTAGAAGACGACACTCGACACACGGGAAACATTTTTTTACGAGTGATTGCTTTTGCCCGTGATCCATTCTAGGTTTTTTTGTCAGCTGCTGTCTGCATAATGCGTCAGTTAGTCTTAGCGTGTTAAGTATTATTAAAGAACTGCGTCATTCCGACTTTTAGAACCTTTTAGTTCAATAAAGCAAATACTTTATTATTCTTATTGGTCAGGAGATATAATAATTTATTTAGAATTTTACTTACACTAATTTTGTATGATTTGTAAAGAAAAGGCATTCCGAAGATACACTCGCAAGCATTTGTAGATATCGTGTCGATTTGATAAAATTTAATTAATGCCAATGAAAATATTTTGGGACTTAGAATGAAAAAATTAAGTTTATTTACAAAGCGCTAGTCGTGATTGGATTCGTTTAATTGTTTTAAAATTTCAAAGAAGTTTTCGCAAAAACTCTCTAAATTGGATTGGAACTGCTATTTTTTCATTGTACCGCTGACAACTAGACAAACATACAAACTATCCTGCGGAATCGTTTCCATAACATCCCTTCCTTGATCTAAACAAAATATCAAGAGAGATTTATTGTGAAATTAATTGCTTCTACTATTCACATTTTGAACGACTTATGCCATAAAATGGTGGCGAAATTGGTCACATTTGAACTTTTCCCCCAATTAAAGTTTTCCTTGATTATAATCTTGACCTTTAATGCATAAAGTATGTTGCCTATTATTGTCCTTTGTTATTTGTTATTTGTTTTTAACAACAACATTTATTCTGTCTTAAAGCTTTCTTGTCTTCTTTCTCAATTTAACTATTCTCCCCCGAATGCCATACGAAATAGTTTACAAAATAAAGAAGAAAAGAAAAAATTCTATAAGCCGGCAGCCTTAGGTATACTAAAAATAACGCAAGTTCGTTTTTGTAGTAAATAAGAGTACAGCAGAAATAAAAATTGAAGAAAAAAACTTTAAATATATATACATACATATGTATGTATTTAAGCGATGTACATAAATTGGATAAAAATAAAAAAAAACTTATTAATCACTGCCAATCAAAAGGTATTCCCTCTGTGACGACGACAGAGATGACGACCAATGATTAATAATTTCGTTGCCTTACAATTCTCAAAGAGTTTCTGATATGGAATCTAACGAGCAAAATAAAGTTTCTGTAAAACTAAAAACAATTTTCCATTTTCTTATTTACGGGGGCGTATGAGCACTATTTTTTTCGTTGAATTATGTTTTTCAGTCTCCAAAAATCATTGCTTATTTTTTTCTAATCTAAACACATCGAAAAATTGTCTTAAACTCATACGCGTGTGTTTTTTTTTTTATAGTTGTTCAACCGGGACCGTGCTGCAGAAAAATCCCAAAATCCTGTTTATTTTTGTTTAAACAAAAAACAAAAACTACATAATTTTTTTTTGTTCTTCTTTTAAACCCAGTCGTAACCCTTCCCTGCCTCCTCTCATTACCCCGTCAAGCTCCTTCTCTCATCCTATATTCATCAGAAAGATCTAATAGATTAAATAAGACAGAATACACACATAGATGAATGTATCTTTATAAAAAGAAAGAAAAAAAAGTTAAACAAAACACTTTTTTCGAAATCCGTACATGAAAAGTCTCGACAGAAAAGAAATTTTCTGCTTTTGTATCCGTGAGATTCAAATGTATCTCTCACACTATTTTTCAACAGAAGAAAAAAATATAAAGTATTTTAACCGAAAAATAAGATCAAATTAAAAAAAAAAAAATTAGTCGGACTATACATTGCGCGCACTGATGTTGAAAACGGGTTTTTTGCGCGATCAGTGCGAGTTGGGCTACAGAACGCGTCGTTTTAAAAATTATACAAAATAATACTTAATGAAATAATTTTAGTTTAGTTTTTTTCTTTTTTTTTATGAATATTCTAAGTTGAGAGAAAGAATAAATTTTACATTGCTCTTCGTCTTTTTTTCTTTCTGGGAGGTTAGAAACGCATATCTTTTTCGACGAAAACACTTTAATTTTAAATAATATTAAAACCTTTAAAAAACAACTTTATGATTTTTTTTTGGTTTAATTTAAGTTTAACAACTTGTGCAAAAATTAGTTTTCATTTTTCGCGATAAAATTTAAAATTTTCAAAGTGGAATAATGTGAAAGAAAGAAAATAATGTCAAAATAATAATTTACTGAAAAATTAATTTTAGTGCGAGTTTGTTTGAAAATAAATGAAATTATTTAATTCTATACAAAAAATATTTGCAGATACAAAAATATCAAACCGTTAAGTTTTATACTTAATTTTGTTGGATTATCAGTGACAAAAAGTATAATAAAAACAAATCATTAAACAGTTAAATTTTGTTTAACAATCATCCCAAACGACATGGATTCAGCTAGGTAAGTTTAACTGTCGATCTAAAATTTTATTTTTGATTAAATTAAAAGTTAGACTTTTGAAAAATATGAAAAGAAGGTGTGGTTCTGTCCTTAGTGCTAAAGTTAAAAAAGTCATCAAATATAGGTATATAAAATAAAAATAGAATGAATAAAGAAATACAAATAAATACATACATTAATTATCCAACAAAAAAAAAAAAATTAAATTAGAAGTAAATATAAATGATTAGTTTATTATTTGAAAAGTCTTAGACTTTTTTCTTTGCTCTAGAAAATATACTTACTTTTAATTTTGATCAACAAACAAGTGTGAACCAACTAAAATTTATTTAAGAAACTTAAAAATTATTTCAATACAATGCGTTTGTAGCGTTTACATTATTAATATGCAGCGTTGATATCTAATTTTTATTAAATTTTTTCTATTGGCAAGAATTTTAGAATTTCTCATGCACCTTAAAAAAAACTTTCAAGTTGACACCAGGCATCATCAACTGGTTACTCTTAGAGAGTTACTACATTATTATTATTTTTATTTTTAATTATTTGGTTATTTATTTATTTTATTTATAAAATTAACAATTGTTTATTAATGGGTACATTTAAGCATGGCATACAAAATTTGATTTTAAAAGTATTTTTACAATAAAAAAAGTGGATTATTTACTTTATAAATTTATATTAATAATTCTTGTTGTATAGTCGAACGCTGTGTAGCAATTAGAGGCAAGTTTATCCCAATTTTAACTGTCGTTAAGAATATGTTTTACATTTTCAATACTCATCAGAGAGTTACTACATTCATTTTAAAAGATTTCGGTTATGTTTTGAGACTTATTTAAAAAAAATAGAAAAAAAACATGTTTTTTTTTTAATTGTAAGCATCAAATTTTACTTATAAAACTTATAAACTTTCAAGGATTTTTCCTCCAAGATTCTAACTTTATTCACTTAAAATAAAGTTCAGAGAAAAAAATTCCCTTTCGACTGTGACTTGAGGTGCTGGGACGCCTAGTACAACCAATGCAATCTGAAAAGTTTTAGGAAATCTGAATTTGTTTTGTTCACAAAATGAAATAATGCATCAAAATACTAACCGTCATATCAGTAACAGGCTCTTCAAATTTCCAGAAGAGATTTATTTTTATCGCTTAGCGATAAATCTCACTGGTTAACCGTAACATAAAAAAAGCAAAACAAAGGTTTTCTCTCACACCTTTATCGAATTTTATTGCATTAAAAATATAGGTTATTTAAGGATTTATATTTTATATGCAAAATTACAACAAATAACAATTATTGAGGAAACTTTAAACAGGTTGAGATTTATTTCTGATATATGGTTAAAAAGCTAATCATTTGAGAACTTTTATTTACAGAGGTCAGTTTTACTATTTCCCATTGTCATTGTAATAGCTGTAACTTTGACTTTTGACGTTGTTAGCTGTTGAAAAAAAAAAAAATAATACGACTTTTATTTTTGAAAGTTGGTAGAACGAAATACGACATCAAATTAGTACACATTTGCGATTTGGAATTAGTTTGTTTTAATTTTGAGAAGTTGCTGTCATTTTTTTTTATTGTTTGTATTGTTCCTTTTCAATTTTGTTAAGATTTTTTATTTGAATTATATTTTCGACTATTTTCATACGGCTATTTTTTTTTTGTTTAAATTTCTACACATGTGCTTCAAAAACTTAGAAAACTAAATCAAAAACCTCTGTATAATGCATCTGTTATAATAAATGTTTAATTATTCATGTTATTAATATTTTGAATCACTTACACGATTCTCTTAAATTCTCTTAAACAGCTAATCGAAAAAACTAAAACTTTAATTTAAAAATTAAATTTCTTATTCAAGCCATTACTTTGTCTATTTATTTATGTGTGGAAATAATTCTCTTTGCTAGCTATTTCCGGGTATTTCAAAAACATCTGTTAAATCAATCATGAATTTTATTTGAGTTAATAAGCAATAAGCTGCAGAAATGAAATTAATTTTGAAAATAAACTAAACTTAGTCTTTCACTAAAATCTCTGGCCTTAAACTGTTTAATGTTGAACTTTAATATTTATGAGTCCTTCGAAAAAAATTAACTAAAAAACTAAATTCATTTCATTAATATTCAAATGTTGTTTTTATTTTTATTGTTATTAATAAATTATTCTTCCCAATAGGAAATGAAACTTAAAATAGATTTGCACTCATTTATTTCAAATGGGGATTTTTGTATTTGCTATATTTTTTTTCAACGTCTAAATAACACATTGCCAACTAGACAAATGTTTAATATAAATAATATTATTCATGTTCTATGAAATGCAATAAAAAAGAAACAGAAAGAAAAGGAAAATCTCGTAATATTTGTTTTGGCATACTATTTATTTAAAAAAAGGTGAATTACACAAAATTAGATTATAAATATTATTAGCAAACATAAAAACATTGTCAATTAAAAGATGCAGACAATTAGGAACGTGTAATTTAAGGTATGTTTGAATAAATTATTAATAAATATAAGAATACGAGTTCAGAAGTAGAATGAGAATAATTTTACTGTCTGTTTTTCAATTCAATTTTTAATGAACTTATGTATATACATATTTAAAGTTTCAAAATATCATCAGTAGTCTTTTTTCAAACTACATAGACAGTTTTTTTTTCTTTTTGAAATAAAATGTTTGTTTATTTATGTATTATGAAATCCTGCAGCTGCCAAGGTTATTTGCACAAATTATTATTATTATTCTGATAGAGAGGATGTCTTTATGTTTGCGTATGTGTGTGTAATGACGATACACCTACGCATGTTTGCATGTGTGTTTTATTTAATAAAACCATGTCCCAAGGTTATTAAATATTAGTCGATCTTTTTTTTCATGAGTTGATAATAATTTAATAAGAAGTTTTTTTTTATATATATAAAAAAAACTTTGAAAATTGTGCAATAAAATTAAACTTAAAAACTTGATGAAAAATTTATTCAAACTCATAATAAAATAACCACTAAAATGTTCAACTTAAAAATTCCAGTAGAGGTCTTGATTCAAATGATTCTTACTTCCGTTCTAGCTAAAATTTCAAAAGTGGGTGTTTTTTTTCGCATTTAGATTTGTTGGATACCTACATACATTTAAAGATTTCAAAATCAAGTTCATGCAAGTAATTAAACTATATATTTCTTCTTCTTTATAATCAAATGAATATACTTCTTGTATTCGATATAAATCATATTTATATTTAAAACAAAAAACGCCTCTTTATTGCAAAATGAAAAAAAAACTCCATAAAACACAAAAGAAAATAATTTTGTATTTTGTTTTCTTAAAAGTGCTGATTGATTAAATGAAAACAATAATTTTTTTTGTTTGATGAAATATTGTTGAATGCATTCAAGATTTATTTTTTTAACAAAGAAAATCCATTAATTGGTTTTAATTTTTTTTTCTACAACTAGAAATGTATCATTCTCATAAAATCTCTTATTTTTGCTTTTGATTTATTATGAATTATGGGAGTTTAAAAATATAATTCTTAATCATAATGTAATGTCTAAAATACCATCTTTTGTGCATTATACCGACTACAATTAAATTTTATTATAAAATAAATGAGAAAAAGAAAAGGAATACTAAACAATAATTATTTTTTTTTAATTTAAGAAGGAAATCATAAGAAATCATTAAGAACCTAATATATTTTTCAACACGGCTGGCGTTCTGGAATCAAATTTATCATTTAAACAATAATATAAGTTTATTAAATCAAATATTTTATTATTTATGTTCTTAAATCATTTAAAAACATAAACAATGAAATTAATAAATAAGAAAACAGTGGGGTGTATAATTCGGTTAGTAAATTAATTTGGCAAAAAAAAAAAAAAAATATTAAACAATTATGCATTGGAGTGTAATCAAAAAGACAAAAAAATATTATTTTCTTATATCAATTTCTTGAGTTGATTCTCACTTGAAATCTTAACATTAATTTCTTTTGAATGTGAGTGATCCGTCAATGCTTTACTAATGACTTATCAAAAGCGGATGATAATATCAGTCCAAAAGTGACAGTTGATGCTTTTCGTTTGACTGTCAAACAATAAATTACAGCTATTCCTTTTCAATTGCCTAACTTGTAATAAGTTTGTTTAAAATCAATCCTGTCGAATCGAATCGAATCGAATTGAAGTAAAGAAATGCTTTAGGTACTTTTTAAAGGTAAAATCTCGTTGCAATTAGACTCTATTTGCAAAAATTTGTGTTGTTTGAATTAAGTTGGAATAACCTATGAATAGTGACAAGCTTACTTACTGGTCACTGTAACCTAAATGGGCACCTAAATATCCATAGGCTATTGCAGGTATTGTAACAATCATGAAGAAACACCTGAACAAATTTTAGGGCAGTGTGAAGTACCCATGCACCAAAGAAATAAACACTTGGGACACTACCAATTAGAAGAATCTGACGGTATACCCCTAATACTCAATTTCTTAAAAGAAATGAAACTATAGGAACAATTGTAAGTGGGAACCTAACCCTTTTAGGTCGCAGTGCACATCAAACCCCCCAACTTTTGTTCATTCATATTCACAATGTGACATTTTTTTGACGCACCTTTAAGACCTATCTCACACAAAGTGGCACCTTCCTTTAAGTTTTCTACTTAATAAATCATTTAGTCAAATAATAAAATTCTAAATTTAATTTTTTTGCCCTGCCTACTTCTTACATGCTTTGATCTTGACCAATTTTTAGGATCACAATTAAATTATAAAAATAAAATTAAAAAAAAAAACTACAATTGTGTAACAAAAAAAGTTAAAACCTCTCAAAACCACACGCAAAAAAAAACACAAATACGATACCACCTCGTAAATATAAAAACGCCTACCATATTTTTTTCTTCTTCAAAAATCGAATCAAGAAAAAAAATATTACGAAAGATAGAAACTTTTACATTTTGTATTTGAAATACAACAAAAAGCGAAGAAAATTTTGAAAATAAAAACTGAACCCACAAATTTTGAATTAATCATCAAACCAAAAATAATGCAAAAATGGATTTCCTGCGCAATTCAATTAAAAGTGTTATTAGACTCTCTATATATTTTTTTTTTCTTTTTTCAAATTCAACTTGAATTTTTCCTCAAATTTTACTCACGTATAGACAAATTATTATTAATTTTTGGATGTTTCAAAGAAGTACGGGATTATACAATACCTATACAAGTATGTATGTATTTAGTATAAAAGTGGATGATGCGATTAATTTGTTTATTCAAATTTATATTAAATAAATAATTAGTAAAATTCTTAACTTATTACGACTGCACATTCCAAATGCGATGAAGATAATAAGTTCACGTGCTGTCTTCGTTTTATCTTTTCAGATTAGACATTAGGGGATATTTGAATAAATTCGCTTAGACTTAGAGAGATAAATGTCAATGTCGTCATTTGTGCATTTTTTGAAAAGAAAATTTATTTTCTAGTCACAAAAAATCTTCGGCATTTCCGTGATAGCAAATATTTCGATATTTTGCATTTTTTTTTCTGGTTGTTGTTGTGGTTATTGAAATATATAAAACTGAAAGAATTATTTATGAATGATTTTATTTTTAAAACAATGACTGTCAATTCGAAAATATACAAAAATAATATGCGGAACTGTAATTGGGTTACCTGCCAATCGTTTTATACTGACACCTCCGCTTCAAAAAAAAAAAAAGAAATAAGAAAACTGGCCATTGCTCTCTCTCCTGACGGGGGCCTAAAAGCAATTTGTCTAATATTTTGTATTTTTATTTTTTATAAACTTATACTTATCTACAAAAATACATTTTAAAAATTACTTCTGACGTAATTAATACAAAAAAAAAAAATAAAAATCAATTCGCTGTATTTTAAGTACATACCTATTTATTTTTGTTTTAATTTATGAGTCTACGAATAGTCAGAGATAGGAATGGGAACCAATTTTTTAAAATCTTAACTTTTATACAAAATATCACAAATTGAATTTAATAAAAATATTGAAAAGATTAAATAAGCTTTTGATATTCGTTATTATTACTTAAAAATTAGTAAAACATTAAATTCGTTTTAGAACTAACACACAGAAATTTAAAACTGAATTCCAGGATTACTGAAACGATTGTGTTCCGACATAAATTTTAGTCTAAAATTAAAAAAAAAAAATAGGAAAATTTGTTTGCATTGATTGGTCTTTAATTAGTGGTGAAAATCCCAAAATTTTAGTTAGTATAGTTAATTAACTATTCGTAAAAAAACATCATAGCTATCGCAACTAATTAGTTGCGATAGCTATGATGTTTTTTTACGAATTTAATTTACCTACTTAATTAATTTAAAGTTAATTTTGCTTATTATTCTCTTTATTTATACTTTAATGAAATTAAATAATGTTACATCTTTAATGTCATACCAAATGCGTTTGTCATTTGCTGTCAATAAAAATATTGAACGAATTTCTCTTTGTCTATCTCAAAAGCGAGTTCAATTGTAAATAATAGCTGACCAAACTATCTGAATTTTATTTTATCTTTAACACGTACTAAGTAAATAATACTTTGTATAGTTTTGCGACTTGACATGTAAAATTTTCCATATGCTATTTGAGTGCATAATAGTTATGGAAGGCCTAAAGGCTAAAAACTATTTCCACAACTGCTTTTTCTGCAATCAATATGTGATATCTTTTATAGTTTCCATTTTTGAAGATGATGATTTATGGTAGCGAACATGCTATACCGGGATGTCTGATATGGGGTTGGATAATATAATTAATAGCATTTTAAGATATTTGAACGCACTCACCGCTGCGCAAAGTCGCAAATACAAGTGAAGTTAATTGTGATTTTGTATGAGCGAATGATTGCATATAGTCACACGTGTAGATGCAATATACTTTCATTTATTTTTGAAGTTCAGGGAAATGATGGTTATATTAATTCTCTGATGTGCAGTTGGGAGTAAGGTGGAAACCTGAAAGCACATTGCAAAAAAAATTGCTCAATAATAGAATGCCACACAATTTTATAACGTTAAGAAGGAGTTATGTGACTGATGTAACTTGTGTGGCACTGATGCTTTTGGTTTCTTATATTTAAAGGATAGTGGTTTGAGATTAAAAAAATATTTGATTAGGTCGTGGAATTTATTACGGTTGTAATTGTTATTATGAGGCGATAGTTTTCTGGTGAAAAATGTTCACAAAGACTATGCCTTCTCTTCAAATATAGAACCTAAATAGAAAATTATTAAAAAAAAAGAAGTTGATGCGAAATAAATGTTACAATGTGACAAGAACAATATTTATACAAATAATTATACTATAATATATAATTTGACTGTTTATCTAAAACTAAAAGAGTTTGTCATTCATTTTAATTTTACAAAAAATTTAACGCAATTGCCTCCTCATAGCCTCTTGACCTAAAAAAAAAAAACTTTTTCTTTTCAAAAATACTCGTCTTCAGTTTCGAATGTTACTTGTCTTTTGAAACATCTCAAGCACATCTCTCGAGTTATCTCAATGGTAGCACATTTTCACCTTGAATGGGTAGCAGAGTGCCCAAATGCCCATCATACACAATTGAACAACAACAACATTCCCCTTGATTGCAATTATCAACCACAGACAGACATCATGTGCGCCGCCGCCGTAATGCCCGCCCAGCCCGGCGTATTTCTATATTACCTCATAAGTCCAAGAGTGAGATTTTATTTTTTATTTTGTGGAGTGCCTGCCCCATTAAATCCACCATTCGGAGAGGTGCCTCAATGGAAGAAGTGGCATTATATGAACCTGAATGTTGTGTGTTATGACGATGACTCCTTGCGGGAAGATTTACGATGACAAAACAACCACTTTCGATCAATGATCCGAGAAAGATATTGTACCGGGGTACCCGAAACTTCCACAAATGGACTGTAATCTACAAGTATGCACCTACCGCTCTGCGTAATGATAGTGTACCTGTACTGGTCGTACCTCATGAAGCCGAAACCGAAGCCGACATGATGTGTGTGCATGAGCATTTGGGGATTGATGGCCGCACTTTAATAACAAAAATAATCAAGATCGAGTTTAAGAGTAGTCTGGACGGGAAAGAGTGAAAGTTCAAAACCTTTTCTCCTACTTTTGGGCATAGCGATTCGTGGCGTTTAGTTGACGTTTGGCATCCAAGTTGCAGCACTCCCAACGTTCGTCCCGTTCAAAAGCGAAACCGGACTAAAAACTAAAAGGATTTTAATCGATTTTTAGTCTAGCACCTCCCCCTCATCCTTGCTTGTTCGCTATTAATGACGGCAGAAAGGTTGGGCGTTTGATTGGTAATGGTACCGGGTACCTTGCATGTATTTAAGATCCTTTTTTTTTATTGTTTTCTTTTTTTGTATTCTTTTTGTTGCACTTGAATGTCCGGACGAGACATTTTGCATAAACTTAATGGATTCAATTTTATGGATGGTGCTCATAAAATACGCGTACATTTCCTGTATTTACTTTGCTTATTAGTCTTAAGTGTAATGGATATGTTTTTGGAGATTCGAATCTGAACGATGCGATAAAAGTGATGTTGATTATGATGAAGGACCTGTTTTTGGAGTTTTTTTTTTTTGATTTCTTATTTTTACTTGATGCCAATATTTATGAGTGAATCGTCCGAGCCACCTTTTTGTGATAGGTTTACTTTCTAAAATTGCACTTTTTGCATCTTTTGGTTTGGTTGGGGTTTAACTTACAAACAAATTATATACGCACTCATGCAAAATAAAAGATATTGCGAGTGCGAGTTGCGTGCGGAAATATAAAGATATGCACATTGACAGGCAAAACGTTTGTAGACGTTTAGTATTTCCTTATCCGGATGTCATTTTGTTAAGATAATAAATGCAACATTTTGGGAAGAGATAACTGAGGAGCATATTTATGGAGATAAAATAATTGAAATGTAAAAATAACTCACAGGAGAGAGTTTGATGTGAACATATATGTAGCCTATGATGTCAGACATTTTTATCCGTCGATTTTTTTAAATCAGAAACGACAAAATGTATAGCTATTTTTGTGAAGGTCAAATAATTAATTAATAATCGAAATTAAAAGAATTGTTTGCTTTTCATTAAAAAAGGCAATTTTAATGCTATCGAATGACCGTCTTCGAATTTATTTTCCATCGGATGCCATCAATCAGATGAGAATTTTGGGAACTACATGAACAGATACACACATAAAATAGCTTTTTTATCAAATTCAATTTCAATTGATTGATAAACCGGACACAGGAATGGTTGAGACTAGGTCCTGGTTCCCTACGAGCTGTAACGCCACCTAATGTTATTAATAAATTGATGTATGGATCAAAGAGTGCCATGAAATGATAATTCTTCTGCATTTTTATGACTAACTCTTCTTAACCTTGAAAATGTATGTTGTATTGCAAAGTATTCAAATTTAATAGAAAACTATAAAACAAACAAAAAAATTAAAACCATCTCATAATTTCTCATACAAATTAATGTAAGTGTTAATATACTCATAAACTAATTGATGTTTTTCTTAATCATTCAATTAGGTAATGTAAACAAAATCAAAACTATACTACACTAGCTATAAGATACATGTGTTGTGTAGGTATGTATGTACAATATGTGGATGTGGATGTGTAGATTTAATCATTTTCGTTAATTGAAAAGTTCAATAGGTATTGAAATTTATTACTCATATTAGATGTACCAAAAACTTAAAAATAAAATAGAACTGAGAGACTTCTGTATATTAAAAATGTTTATAAATATTCATTTTTCTAAACCGACTAAGACTTGAAGATGTAAGCAAATGTGGGAAAACAAAATAATTTCTTGGATCTTCTTTTAACATAGCGTTTGACATAGGTATGCACCTAAATTCAATTTTGGAAGTAAATCAAATTTTTAAAAGTCAAAAACAAACAATTTCTAAATCTTAATTCGAAGTTCAGTCTTGCAAATTATAATAAGACACTAAGAAATCCACCTCGAAAACATCATTCTATTTATTTTGTAAATTTTACTGAAAAAAAGGAAGGTAGATATTACATTTTTAACAAATATTTACACAATTTCAATGATCATGTCACCAAGGATATTCAACTGTCCAGTCGAGTGTCTGCCGGCGAGGCCATCGTGGATGGGAATCTCAAATCCTTTGTTTCATTATTTTTTCGGTTCCGACATTCCGAGTAATTGACACTCCCAAGTAATAAAAAAAAATATATCTACCTACGACACAACAACAACTGAACCTCAAAGAAGGAAGAAGTGCAATCAATTATAAATTTACTCAATTATCATTATCACACTTATTCATTCTGGTGACAAGATCACGTACCTACATTTCTCGTAATGGTCAGATTTGGCGACAGTCAACTGCACAACAACACATCAACAAAACTTCAAATCCAACAAATACCTAAATATTAAAACTTCATTATTTCTAAAAAAAAAATTAATTTATTCCATACACCTTAATTATTGTTAGATTGAATGGGATCAAAATCCGAGATGTGTTTGCCCTTCATACAAAAAAAAAAACACTGGACATTAATCTTTAGCTTAAAATTGATTCACATAGACTCTGTCTGGCTCTGGATACTGAAGCAATGGTGATGGAGTTCTATTAGAATCTTTAGAGTTTATGCATTTTAAACCTTAAAAATGCACTCACAGTGCGAAAAGTGTTTTATACCTTAAAATAATTATAAAAATAATATAAAAGGGAAAAATACAACAACAACAGAAAAGAAAACAACATTAAAACTGAAAAACCAGTCACACACACGCAAACACCAAGCACACTTAGTCAGTCAGTCGCACTACTCGTACTTTGTCTTGGATTTTGCACAGTGGGACCAAGTGAAATGAAATGTTGTAAGTAATGTCGTTTTCAATTGGCAATCCGGAATGAGGAGTAGAAGCAGAATCCCAATTGAACACTTTTTGTGAATTCTGCAAATTTGAAGTTTGGTGTGACTGTATTGGTAGTTTTGCAATCTTGGCTTTTTGGAAAACTCCTGCAATAGAAAATTAACTGCATCACTTGCATCGTCATACGACTCCAACAATGTTTCTAACAAATTAGGAACAATTGTTATTGATATTGTCAATATTATTATCCATTTTTTTATAGTTTAGTTTTAATTTCAAGCAATCACTTCACAATTCGCACAATTTGTTAATTCAAAAATATGACATTTGTCAAGTGTGACATGTAAAATCTTTGAATGTGTGAGTGATTCTGTTTTTGCTTCTGACTTCAAATCCAGAAGAGAAATATCTTCTTTTTCAGAATCAGAACTGTCACTTTTGCCCAATTGAACGCTTTGAGAATGCTTTTTTTCTGATTCCAGATTGCCAATTGAAAACGACATAAGTATAAAATAAATATTACACACATGTCAACTCTGACAGTTGCCTTCAAATTGTTAAAAAACACTGTATAGGTACCTACATACATATTTAAAATATATTCGAAAACGAAAAATTTGTCAGTATCTGAAAAAGATACAATGGAAATGGACGGACACATGTGTGTCAAACTTTTGGAATTAGAAATCCCAATTTGGTATTGAAAAAAATTACCGCAGTAATAAACTGACATTACTTATTCATTCTTGTATAAATGACGAACCTCGTCAATATTACATTATGTATTATGAATCGCTCACGGTTATAAAAACTTACAAATAATAATAAAAACCCCTTCAAGCACCCCATAGCTCCACTGTGAAACTTGAATTCAAAAACCACCATACCAATACGATGTACGAGTATCGTGTAGTAGATGCAGGCGGTGCGGATGGATACATCAGATACGGTAGTAGATACACTTTGCCAGCGTACCAGCCGTTTAATGTTCCCCAACGATGGTCATTCGTTATAGTATCGTCGCAACGAACAGTTCTCTTCTTCTTCAGACCAAACTACGAATTTAAATTATAAAATACTTCCAAGAAAGTAAAAACAAAAAATATATACTATATTAATATAAGATCTGCTAGGGGGCTTCAGACAACAGACAACAGACACTCCAAACTCCAAGTCGAATCTCTCACGGAATTGTACCTTTAATGTTTTATTGTGTGACCAAAACAAAGAACCAACGATCATCCATGTTCATGTAGTTTTGTATGTGAAAGAGTTCGGAATTCCGTTAACCGTCATCGGTGGTGGCGGCGCGGCGATATCAATTTGAATTTTTCTTGTCCCCTCGTCGAATTGTTTGGGTTATGAGTCATACCTGATGCCGGAGCGTGTGGCGCAATAATTTAAACTGTGTCCAAAAAAAAAAAAAACAAAAACAAATCGGACCAATTGTGTGCGGCTTCTCTAAGTCCGCGTGTTGTCGTCAGTCGTCGATGGCGTGTCGGGTAGTTGGAGCAAAATAATATATTTTTGCGCCACTTTGACAATCTTAACGTCAAAGCTATTAAAAGCGGTTGCGCCACCACCACCGGCTGGCTGGCCGTCTTGACCCTAATCAGATTACGGAATTAAATAAGAATTCCGATTCTTGAAGGTCTCTCGCCGCGATTTCATGACATCTGCGAAACAAACAAAGATATTTTAATGAATCTTTATTGACCGCACATTTAAAACCAACTCATCAGCAGCATTTAAATGGTGCGATATCTTTTGTGACTCATTTATCCATCAATTCAAAACCGCTCGCGTATGTGATCAGATCAACTTCGCAAATGATCTTACAATCAATTAACTTCTCGTGCTCGTATTTCTGAATTGTGATTTATTGTTTCGTTTGATTTTATCGATTATTCATAAAAACCGTTGCGTTGCATAACGACAATAATGGCGGCAACAATTCAAACACAACCCACGCAACAACAACCGCCATCTACATTGCTGAACAACAATAATAAATCGGTTACGAATCCCCAATTGAAAAGGATCGTTTACTCAAAGTATCGCGAATTGCTGGGCTCGTACAATGATAAGGCCAATGCGATTATTGATTCCCTGCCGGCTTATATGGTTAAGGAGGATCGAGGATTTCATTTCGATCCGCAAATTATTAACGATTGCGAAAATGTTGTGTAAGTTTATTTTTTTGCTTTGTATGAAGATAAAGATACTCATGTATGGATGTTTGTTCATTTTTAAGAAGGGAAATATATTTTTGGGCCATGTTTTTCTTTAGATTTACATACATACATATATCTTTTGGGTGTTTTTTGCAAAAATTATTGTGCAATAATCTCTCTCGGAGGTATTTCAGATAAGCGAAGCACTAAGCAGTATGTGTAAATTCCAAAATGATTTTTTATGAGAGGGATTATTTAATATTGTGTTTTTGTTTGGCTGAATTACTTTATCTTTTCTTAAGGGTAAACAATTATTCAATGTTAGCGCAAATGAAATATTTTAAGTGAAGGTGATGGTGAGTTGTTGTTTTTTTGTTTGTATTTTGCAAGAGTTGTTTATTTATTTATTTATTTTTTTGAGAGAAGAAAAAATTTGTTTTTGAGTGTTGTCTGTGTAGGTGTTGTAATTTCACTAATTTTTAGATAAATGTGGGGGCTTATACAAGGAAGCGTAGTCATGTGGAGGTTTGCGAATTTTAGTGAAACTTCAAACCTTAGATGGTATCTACGAGTTATCTTCAAGTTCAGACGAATAAAGATAATGAAGTTTAGACAAAATTAAGCCTTATTTGTGTTCCTTTCAAATGTTTTAACTTTGCTTTATAATAATAAAGAGTATTGCCAAGAAATTATATAATTTGGTGCGTTTTTTTTATTTTTAGACATATGTAACTATCTTTATACCTTTAAATAATTTTTACGATAATTGCCAAAGCTTACAGACAAGAATGTCATTAACACAAATTGGTTGTCAAACGGAATCGATCAATCGAAAAATGACAACCAGGTTACACTTTTCAGTCAACTTTTTAGTAAGGATTTATTGAGACATCCGCCATAATGTAAAGTCGATTCCTCAATATAGAGTCTCAAAGTAAACTGACACTTTTCTAATCCAAATGTTTTTGACCAAATCGCCAACACATGATACTATTCAATTCGAATGGTATACATATATTATATACTTTCATTCCTTAAAACATTATGTCAATCATGATTGTCAATGCGTAATACACTTGTATGAACCGAATTATATTTCCGGAATTTGGCTCATCCAATAGCTTAGCTAAAGACTTTTTCACACACAACATGAGTAAAAATACTGAAAATTGCCCTGATGTTCTAAAAGTACTGTAGTACATTTCAGCTCCCCATAACACGAATTCCCAACTCCGCATGTAGAATTTAACTTGTTTTTGGATTGCAGAAATACAAACATGCATTCTTTGATGAAAAGCACCACAAACATAAACCTACTTTCGATAAAGTTCTTTCCGTAAGTCCATTGCGTCTTCTATGGTCTCTCATTAACCTATCAAATACTCTGTGCCGTCCGTCATTGAACATCGTCTTCAATCAAGTTTGTGTTTTTCCTCCCTGTTCTGGGATCTTCGATGGCTGGTTAAGGCAATTAAAGAAGCTATGATGGAAAAAAATAATCACACCTCATAGCTTAACTTCCATAAAGAAACAAACTGTCATACTATAAATCCATAAGATTGCATCTAGTGTAGACTGACCCAAATTTTATTCGCATTGATGGATAATCACTAGTTGAGTTGGGTTGACTGATGCTTAAACCGGCTGATTTTTATTGTCAATTAGACATTTTTTTTTTTTTTGTATAAACCTGACTCATTGTCCGGTTCATAAACTAAAACTATTTGCATCTGACACAATAAGCAACAAAATATGTACATATGTATGTATACAGAAATCTTTTTTAATGAAAAAGTCACGTTTGTCAAATTGCACATCATGTACTGCTGAATTTGTGGTTTAATGTAAAATTCACTAGAAAAATAATGTTGTTTAAAGTTGTATTTGAAAATTAGTCATTTCCCTTTTGGACATTGATGTTGACATTGTGACATACAAGATAAAAATTGAGTGTGATAAGTTTGACCATAATTTCACTTTATTACTCAGCGAACCAGAAGAAATCTTATTCAACGGAAACAAATTATTTCTTTTTGTGGCAAACAATTTGATCAAAAGCGATTGGTATAAAATAAAAACAATTGCTTAGACCGGCTGGTGACATTAGTGTCAGCTTAAAAAACACGAATTCTTTACGATCAAATTTAAAGCAGTTCATCTGATGGCTGATAAAAGAAAAATACGTATGGGAAAGGTGCGAACAGTGAGACACTTTTTTTTTTTTTTAATTGATATACATATGTATGTATCTCTAAATGTTTTCAAGCTACCTAAACCAAACTTTGAGTATATTTTAAGGCATATTTAACCTCAATGTTGCAAAAAAAATTGAGTGAAAGGACTCACGAGAGCATCACAATAAACTGAAAATTTATTGCTGTCCGACAGCAGTGCAATCAGTGAGACAGTAAAAGGCGAACAGTGAGACGGAATAAAAAATGTTAAAAAGTGGGTAATTAGTAATTATTATATTAATTAATACAATCAGATTTAGTGTCGAATTTGCTTTCCGGAAGTGTCTCACTGTTCGCTTTTTGTCTTTTAATACAAAACAAAAAAATATAAAAATGAAAAAGAGTTCTAAGCTTCTAAGACTAAGAACACGTCATAATAATTGATATTTATGTAAACAAAAATCAGTGTGCTTACTTAATTTGTTTGCTGATTTTGAACAACTTCCAAAAACTACATTGGTGTATTTTTTTGTATCTATGTTTATCCGGTGCAAGGTAATGCGCATCAGAAACTAGTGCGCAACAGGATCAAAATATGAATAAGGATAAATAAACGATTAGACTAAAAATAGCTTATCTGTATCAGAAAAGAGAAAAATGAATTGTCTCACTGTTAGCACGTTTCGACATTTTTAACATTTTTATACCCTTCAGTTTGACATTAAACTCAAATGTGTATAGTTTTTTGAATTGGTTTTAAAAGATCGCTTTTTATCGAATTATGTGCACAGAACCAAGTAATTACAAAGGAATTTTTTTTATTATTGTTCTATGTATTTATACCAGTCAAACGGTCTAAGCGAAATTATTGTCTTTAAAAGCAAGCGTTTTTCACTATTTTTTTCCTTTTGATTGAATATTTTTTTAAAGAATAATAATTTCTTGACTAATGATGGTATAATGTGGTCTTCTTCATT
This sequence comes from Scaeva pyrastri, assembly GCA_905146935.1. Taxonomy (NCBI): domain Eukaryota; kingdom Metazoa; phylum Arthropoda; class Insecta; order Diptera; family Syrphidae; genus Scaeva; species Scaeva pyrastri. The sequence goes on from LR989927.1 coordinate 51,683,195, forward strand.
AAATAGCTTAAAAAGAACTCATTAAAATCTTGTCATTACCAACCATTCACATATAGTTGCAAAAATGTTATATATCCATCTGATGCCGATGCTGATGCCTATGCCACCCACTTTGCACACAGAGAATTATTTGTCCACTTGATTTTCAAATTTTTCACGGTTGACATATTTCAGAGTCAACAACGTACCTTGCGTTGGCATTTATTTGAAATTAGCAATATTCCGTTCTGCATTAATTATTATTGATGGTTGATCTTCTCCTTTGGAATGTTTTTTGTTTTTTTTTTTTTCCTGAAGAATGAAGAAGAATAGGAGAAGGATGTTCTTTTCTCGCAGACACGCCAAAGTGAATAAAAGGATTCTATTTTTAGACCAAAAAAAGATACTGCATCTTTGTTTATATACATATATTTTTTTTGTATCTGTAAGTTCGTTTTGGCTTGTAATTGTAATATTGCATTGATCAGTGTGCCAGAGGTTCCATCCATACATATAGAGAAAGAGGCAAACGGTGTGAGCTCTGGTCGGTTTGTCCGTCCGGGTCGGTCGATCGGTCGGTGTTGGTGGCTGGATTCTATATCGCAGATAGACTGCAAAGCTGAAGAAGCCGAAGACGACATCATCATTGCCAAGCCCCATAACCCACACGGGCTTAGATTCTTATTACCCACTTCGCAGTCTCACTTTCTTACTATTCGTATCGATTGTACATGCATGATGCAATTTAAAAAAGAACAAAAAAGATACTTTTGTATCCATGCATCAGTTGAAGAGTTCTTTCGTGCATCGAGTTGCCGCTGCCCTCCCGTCATCCACGATGCATTATTCTATCTTTAGCACAAAAGCTGCATTGCTTAATGTTGGAAATTTTATGGGTTAACTTAATTTAGAATCAAGGGCGAACGTATTAGCTATGATACATAATATCATTTGACAAAAAAAAGAAACCATTTTTTTTGGAAATTTTAATGATTATTCAAAGAAAGTTTTATGGATTTTCCATGTTTTTTATAAAGTTCTGACTAATTTTCATTTATGTATGTACATACATACACATGTATTTTGTGTTTTTTTGGAGGAGGAGGAACTTTAAAAGAGTGTTTTTAGTTAATAATGTGTAGGTGGATCAAAGATGTTGGGGATAATCTTTTTCGCAAAATATTGTTAAATCATGGATTGTTTTGCTTGTTTTTTTTTTGACACATACATTATTAATTATTCTATTTTTATTTTGAAAAATAATAAACAAGGAAATGTCTTGCATTCGAATTTAGCCTGAAACGTGTTTTAAACTAAGTAAACATCTTAATGTTTGAATGTTGTTCTTAAAAGTATTTTTCGCTATTTTTAGATGGTTAAAATTCGGAAAGACATATTAGACCATTTATTTAAGGTGATTCTTCAAATTGGTTTGGACTAAGTTTCTCTATTTTAATAGAAACCTATCTTATACATTCAGATTTTAAACTTGAATTGAAAATTACCACATTGACAAAATCTTAGTATTACTAGTTTAATACTATACCCACCTATCTTAACATATGTACATAAGTGTAAAATGGTTTAATTCAATAAATGAATCCATATAAATAAAATCATTATTAAAATAATTCAAGATTGAAAGTCTGTCATTGAGAGCGATTATATTAATGAATCTGACAGACATAAATCTAAGTTCTCTTTAGTTCTTTGATTCTTACATTTGAGCTTGAGATTGCTTCTTACTTAATATCTTGCTGATTTTCATCTTTGTACATACATTAAAAAAAAAAATTGGAATACAAATCCAAACTGTAGTGCACAATTTCATTGTTAATATTTACGTGGATATTCAAGGAAAACAATATTGCGGAAATTCTTTTTTATTTCAAAAAAATACTCTTTCTTTCCAAAAATAACACTCACCATCACCACTCCTTCAACTCGATAGAAAAATGACTAATTAAGATATTTTTCGACTGAATGTTTCAGTAACTTCCATAGATTATAGAAACAATGCAAGACGACCTGCCGCAACCATTTATACGAAGTTGATCTGTGCACTAAGGCAAATGCATGCGTGATACTTTGCCCGCATTAAATGATTCGATTAAGTGAGTCATTGCCACATACATACATCACACCCACGAGGTGTTTTGGGTTTTATTTCTTTTTTTTTTTTTTCATTTGATATTTGTAAATTTAAAGTTGATCAAAACCGAAAAAAAAATTAAGATGATAAATATCATCAAACTAAAAATAGAACACCTCAAGACATGACAGACATCTTGCATATTCGACGCTCGCAGTCAGTTTTTAAAAATAAAATTATGAATGTAATTTTAACACCAACTGTTGCGGAAGCTGAGGTATGGAATGAGGGTGTTTTTGAAAATTTTGAGGCAAAAGGCAAAACATTTTGCAACAACTTTTGATTTTACGGCCTGGTTAATTGGAAACATCTTGTAAAACAAATCCATAATATTGATAAAACAGGCAATAATAATAATATCATGTGTTTGAATTAAACGAACATTTTACAATTTTTAATCGATGAATTTACTGACGTAAATAGTTTTTCACTTGATCGATAGAAGAGAATGTTTTAGTTCTATAAAATAGCAAAAAAATAAAATAAAAATTATATTCAATGACAAGTTATGGTTTACTTAGCTGTTGTTTTTTGTTTAAACTATTTCTTTAGTGCGGTTTTGTGGTAATTTTTTTTTCAATTTAATTTACATAAATTGTGTACTTTAAATTGAGAAAGATGTTTCAGGTGACAGTGGAATTGTATGAATAAAATAATTGCAAAAACAACAACTGTGTGGTTAGTTTTTTGTATATTGTATAGAGTAGAATTAATTGTAATATTGACTAGTCTCGTATGATTTTGTTCAATGCTTTTTATAAACAATCACTGACTTTTTAATAAAACCGTACCTAATATACATATTACATATGTAATGTATATAGTGAAAGGTTATTATGATATTTGATAATTTTGAGAGGGATCGAATAACATCTAGATAAGATTCTACTTGAAACTTTCGGTGTAAGCAAAATTTAACTCAAACGGTTCTGAAAACGACTGCGTTGAGTAAATCTTCAAAAAAAAAAAAAAATGTTTGACAACTCTGTCAATGAAAAGTGACAGCGATGGACATCATACTGACATTTGTCAAAAGTGATTAAACCATTGTTTCGACTTTTCACTAGTTAAGTAGTTACTCAGATTTTTTTCATGATCATTGCCTAAAGTGAAGAATTTTCAAGTACCTAATTGTTTCTCAAAAAATACTTCATTAGCACAGCGTTGCCGGAGGTCGAATCTTTTGTATTATTTGAAAACCGATTTGAAAGTGGCACATTTCTGGTTTTTAATTAAAAAAAAACAACAAAAAAAGAACCACCTTTATACCCCTACAAATTATAATGCATTTGTACCTACAACTAAATTCAAGCTTCTATCTATAAGCAATGTTCATTTGTCAACCACAACTCAACCTAGATCGCATATACATACATAAGAGTTTGCAACACACATAGTTCATTAATCCAATTACAAATTCGTTTATTTTATAGTGTTAACCACTTTTTGTACTTAATGTGCGGAATATACATCTGAGTGATCAATAATTTATACTTGTACTTTATTAATAGATTTAAATCTTGAAATATTTGACTATATAAATGGAGAGAGTAAGATAACTCAGATGACAAGGTTTTATAACGGAGAACAGTTCAAAACAAGCATTTACTATCGTTCTATTTCCTCCCTTTTAGGCGGAAGGTGCAATTTTAATTTAAAATACTTCAAATGGAAAAGAATGCTTAAAAAACTAACGTTAATACTAACAATAATTAAGAATTATATATTTTTTAAAGCTATAAGTCATTCATAGTTTTCAAAAAAAGTTTAAAAAATAGTTTGAAGTGTGATTTTTCAAAAATTTAATAAACTATACCAATATTCGTTGCTCTTATTCTAAAACTGAAAAAAAAATATGGTTTAAGATATAAATACATAATAAATTAATTTTTTTTTAAGTACAACTTTTTTAAATATAAAAGAAACTTTGCATACACCTAACCTCTCACCTCGAAGCCCAAGCAGGGGGCACATCATATCGTACATGAAAAATATTATAGACCTTGCATCGTCAACATTAATTTATTTGTTGTCATTTATAGATACTTTTAAGGGCATATGTGTTTAAAAAGAAAACGTGTGGGTCTCACGAACTAGCTGTTAAACTTTATTTAAAATAAATATACAAAAGTGGTACCTATTTTATACTTAAAAAAAAAAGAAATTAATAAAATGTTTATTTTATTCAAAACTGACGTTATCAGATACACTTGTCACTTTTTTGCCCACTTTTAACAATTTAACAATTTTCCACGCAGATTTAAAAAGTTCCTATAGAACCATTTTGTCAATTTTGTTAACCTAACTTTACCCTTGAAAAGTGTATCAGCAATTATTTAAAAAAAAAATAAGCCTCTTCATCTTAATTTATTTCTCGAATGCAAAACATTGCCTTTATATTATGTATTTGCAACTCTTAAAAGTATCTTAGTTAATAAAAAATTAGGTGCTGAAGCTGACGCTTATGGTGTGGATGTGGATTATGACTTTGAGATTTGACAAATAGATACCACAGTTTGCGGTTGCGAAAAATTAGGTGAATAAGCATTAGGATACCTAAAAAAAAAACATATAATGTGGATTATGTTTCAGAAAAAAGATTGATGAATACGAATTCGTTGCGACAAATTTATCTGCCTATGTCTAAAGGCTCGAAAATGTGGGTTAAATATTTCGTATGAAAAGATTCAAAATTATGATGTAATTTATAATTTAACAAACAGTTCCTGATGCATTTTCTTTCAATGCGAAGTGTATCTATGTCTCGATTTGTAACTTAATGGCATAACGATATACCAAATTGATGATCAATAACACAATAAAACACAGTTTGGCAATGTTAACCGTGGATATTAATTTATCATATTCATAAATTTCATTTTCATTTTCACAACGCAATTTTTTTTTTCCGATGACATGAATAAAAATATCATTTCCATTGAAGAAAATTTATATACACACAAAGTTTTCTGGCATCATATTCAATCTTAAAATGGTATCTCACGTTTTGAAGTTATTAATTTGTCTCGATCAACAACAATTTCCGTCATGTTGTCTAATAGTTGTTAGTAATCGTATGTCTTTATTAGGCAGTGAAAATCAAGAATAAAGTCTATTTTAACAACCAGCAATTTAGAAACTTGTTCTTCCTGCAAAATAATAATATCTAATAATAATAATTTCGATGCGAAAGCCTTAAATGGTTCTTTCAATGTTCGATAAAATATTCAATAACATTCTCAATGAGTATACATATGTATGTTTACATAAACTTACTATCAACATGAACTTTGTCGTCATGACAATTACTATCATCATCATTATCGAAAATAAAATCTTTGAAAAAAATACCGCTGAGATGAAACTACATAAATGTGTGTACGTACTTAGTAGGACAGTTTAGATCTAAGAGAAGTTTCTTAATCTACCAGAAAATAATAATTTCTTATAGGAGTTGTTAAATAAATTAAACATTAAAACACTAATCCATTTTGCTTGGAGTTTTTAACAAACAATAATGCTATTACAATTTTTAGTTTTATTACTTTTTTCGAATTTTACTTCCTTACCAAAAGGTTCCTACAAAAAAGGTTAAAAATATTGAAAAATCATTTTTTTTTTTTGAGTAACAAAATTCCAATTTTTTATTTTAAAAGTCTACATGATAATAAAAAGTAAAAAAAAATCAAAAAATATTTTTTTGTGTAGACAAAAATTTGTGTCAAACTGTCATACATTTTTGGAGCATCAACCTAAATATTTAAATTGAGAGAAATAATATGTATTATGTTTTAGGTTTCCTATTGTTTCCCAATAAATTAAAACTAGGCCAGCGATCACTTTTAAATATTTTGTAAAAATATTTTCCAGATTACTCAAACTCAAAATCTATAACATTAAAATTATCAAAATAATAAGTCATTGTATCTTCTCTTAGGAACCCATTTAAAATTTGAAATATTTGATCTAAAAATACATATAAAATGTTGGCAACGTGTATTAGCCACATCTGATGTTTCGTACTACAAAATGTTCCAAAAAACCATCTTCATTTATCTTGTCTTATAAATGTACATACATATGTACATAAATACATACGTCAGTATTATTGTCCACAAAATCAATTAGACATAAAACTGACGAGACTTTATGTATTTGTAGTTAAATACTGTATTCCTCATCACAGCACGAAATTACTGCGTGAGCAATGTAGCCGCATCTTCTTGTTTTATTTTATTTAAAATAATGTATATGTATGTATGTATATATAAACAATAGAAAATATGTGATTCTATGTATGATGTGGGGTCAATTAACGATAAACAAATAGAACGGTTTGCCAAAAACATAAAAAAGCTGTCAAAGCTTAAGCAAGAAACATTTTGGGCTAACTTCCAACATTTTGTGTGATTGCGCGAGGGTGACTTTTATGTCATCAAACATTGGACAAGGTTACCATACTGTTAAATGCTCTGCTAATCGTGTGTTTTTTGTTTTAATTTTTTTTTTTTTTTTGTTTTTTTTTTTTCTCTGTTTGTAGATATGGCACACCCCCAGCTCCACCACCTTTATCTGCCGGATCGATACCATCACAGCGACTGTCAACACAAATACCGCAATATAATGTAGCCGAGGCACCAGCGTGCGTCCAAAATGCCATGATGACAAAAGACAAGAAGCCCTTCACCTATACCCCCGGTGGTATTGACTTGTCACAGATCAAGAGCCAGCGAATGGCCAAGAGATTGGCACGGAATGCTCAAAGTGAGGGCGCGACAGGCCAACAACAGCTGCATCGGCCGACACAATTGCCATCGCCATCATCACAGCAAAGCAATGGTGGAACGGGAACGGCGCCAGGTATGGCGGCTTCGCAATTGGGCGCCACAGCAATGGGAATGCCATTCCAAGTACTTCCAACTGGACCACCGCCTCCACCCCCACAGCCCGTCGGCAAAGTTGGGGTACCTCCACCACCACCACCTGCACCACAGAACAAATTAGCTCCCCAATCGAATGGGAACGCCCAACGCAGATCCCCAACTCCACAAAATTTCGAACCACCACCCATGGGCTTCCGTCCAGAGATCAAAATCCCACCCAATCCTATGGCCAGCTTGAAGAAGGTACCACCGCCACAGGAAAAGAACAACTTCTGGGTGGAGGAGTACCGTAAGGAGCGCTCGAAGAGCCCCATGGTTGGTAATGACGAAAACGGTAAGTCAACACTAATTATTATTTGTTTTTGTTTGATCAAAAATGACGATAATAATTTTTTTTCAGACAACAACAGATCCTCACCGAATAACCCAAAACCTGAAACGAATCAGTACTCATACACCAACAACAATAACAACAACAATAATCAACATAATGACTATCAACAGAATCAATATCGTGCCACACAATCCCCACAACCGATGCGTCAACAGCAACAACCACAAGAATTCTACAACCAGAGGCAACCAAGTCCACCAAAAACACCAATACAACAGCTGGATCAACAGAGACGCAACGAAAGCCCATATCAGCCTCAATACTCTCAGCAACAATCACCATCAGTTCAGAGACAAGCTTCACAATATCAACAACAAAACTCATCACAACCATTACAATCACCAACGATTCAACGACAAATATCGCAACAATATCAAAATTCTCCCCAGCAATCGCCACTTGTTCAACGACAACAATCAATCACGACTCCGCCCCAATACCATCAAAGTTCACCACAACAATCGCCATCAATTCAACGACAACAAACTGTCCCGCAACCACAATATCAAAGCCCAACTTCGCCTCAATATCAACATCAACAGCAACAGCAACAGCAGCCGCAACAACAAGCTTCACCAACTCCACAACAATCAGTTCCATGGCGTCAGCAGAAGCAAGTCCCATTGGGTATTCAAAATAATGTTTCCCGACCAAGAGATGTTATGAGCCCAGCACCAGTGGAATCACCCAGACCACAAGCTCAACAACAGCAACAATATCCTGCTTATTTGAGATCCCGTGAAGTACTCAGTCCAGCGCCAGAACCAAAAGCACCCCAAATGTCGCAGCCATATCAGCAAAAGAACGTGAGTAGTTGTACTGTTTTTTGTTTAGAAAATTCGTTTTCGAAAATTTCAAAATTTACTTAAATTTTTCTTATCATCATAATTCTGTTTTTTACACACCTTTTTGAAAATTTTAATTTTTTTTCGAAGTGTCCTTACGTTCAAAAAAAAAAAAATAGCTAAGAAAATTACTACACAAATGTTGGCACACATACATACATACATATGTATAGTATTCAAACATTGTCTATAACAAGAATATCCTTATAATGTATGTACATACATACATATGTACATACATACATACATAAATAATTTTTAAATGTACTAAGTTCATAGAAAAAAGAGTCAAATTGTAAATTTCTCCTAGCATCCATTTTGATTTTGTTCTAAATTGTCTGTTAAAGTTGCAGTTACAAATCGCAGCATGTGCAAGTTTATTCTCCTCTCAAAACTTATTGTGGCCGTTCATCAATCTCAAGATCCACTTCAGAAAACTAAACTAAAAACTCTTGGTTCAATTCCTCAATAGACGATTTGTTTAAACACAAACCAAAAACAAAACGACATCATTTTGCAATTAATTTTCTGTCGGAAAAGATATACATACATACATTATATACATACATATGTACATATTTACTCACGTCCGACCCGGCTAACTGCGTTCTGTATTCGAAAGAAATTTATTAGCATATGTATATACATATGTACATATGTATGTATGCATGTATATGTTTCAATTTTTTGAAAATAGTGCAGCGCAGCAATTTCGGAGATGACATAATCAAATAAACTAAAAATTCCCGATAGCGTTATAAAACAATGTTTGTGTTATAGAAATCAATGATTTAAACTCAAAAATAAAAAGAACCAAATCCGCCAGCCAGATCTTGTCTGATTTCTTTTTTTTTTAATCTTGAATCGAAAAAAACTGACGATATTTTTAGAAAAACCCGCACACGCAAAGTTTATTCTAAAAAAAAAAAATTGTAAAATATCGTTGATTTTGTATTTTTATAATTGCTTCGAAGTTCGAACCTGCCTTTCTTCAATTTTTCTTGTGCAATTTCCTTGTTCTTGGTTGATGATTGTTTTTTTTTTTTTTTTAATTTGCTTCTAAATTTCTTGCATTGACTGGGAAAAGACTGATTGAATTTGAAAAAATCTAAAAAATTTGCATAAATAAATGTTGTCCTTCTGCCAAAGTTTACACACATACAAACATTTGTATGTTGAGCTATTTCGGCTGATAAAAATATGCAACAAATACGCGTGCGGTTTTTTTTTTTTTTTTGTTTTTGATGAGAAAAAATAAATTTGATTTTGATTCTAAAGTTAAAACAAAAAATAAATTTTTAAAAATCTCTTGATGCGGAAGTTTTTAATAAATATGCCAAGTTAACGAATAATTAATTTTTATTGTGAGCCATTATAGCTAACCTTGAATTTATATTTATATTTATTTTTATTTTATTTTTATACTGTTTTGAATTTGTTTTTTAATAATAAAAAATGTATTTTGTTTTATAATAATTTGCAGGCTCAAGTGGGATCAATTTATATCCCACCAGTTACTAACCAACAACAACAGCAATATTCTACCCAACCTCAACAACAACAACAACAACAGCAAACTCCGAGACAAGCCCCAACTAATAGATGGATGAATGCTCAAGGACAGACTGTTGAGTCCTTGAATCATGTGAAATCTCCACTACCAACTTCATCAGAATCAGGAACTTCGTCAAGTAATGGATTGGGCAATACAGGCTTAAGATTGCAAATTAACAATAGTACCACAGGTTCTAATATGAAGGTTTGTTGTTTTTTCAAAATCTGTAGAAATTTTGTGTTTTTTAAATATTTATTTCTTTTTTCAGGAAAGAATTATTCCAATTCAATTAGAACAAACACCAACTCCGACACGTACACCATCAGCACCAGGATTTGGTCCTCAGCCATTTTATAATAGTGCTCAGCAGCAGCAGTATAGCAGTGTGCCATCTCCACCAATGACACAAGGAACTCCAAATAATGGTATATTGTTGGTTTCTAATATTTGCACACATACTCGGACATAGGTTGTCAAAATGATAAAAAGATTATCAAAAGAAAAAACACGAATTGTTAAAATGTAACTTCGTATTTAATATTTGCGACCTTTACGACTTTTAATAATTTTCAAAATTCTAAGTAACCAAAAAAGGCGTTTCGCTTTCACTTGTGTATTATTGAAAAAGATCACATACAAGTCAGGGGTGGAATCGTGTAAGGTGATTTTTGATAGTTGACAGTCAAATTTAAGAAAATTGATCTGTGTAAAGTGATAGTCAATTTGACTGTCAAATTTTATTTGACTTTTTCAAGTGACACCTATTTGATCAAAATTAAATTCGTTAGATGGCAAATGATTTGTAAGTGATGCCAAATCTATGCAAAAAAGTGACACAAAAGTGATCATCTTACACAGACGGAAAAGTGTATACTATCAAATTTGAAATTCAAAATGATAGTCAAATTTGATAGTCAACTATCAGCTTAGCCGATTCCACCCCAGATGATCCAGTGATGCTTCTATAACGTTTAATTTTCTATTCAAAAGCGTTAAATCCAAAAATATACCCTGACTCATGACTCCTATTCGGAAAGGAATTGGAAAAAAATAATTTAATTTTTTGACATGAACAATAGTTTCACAATTTATATTGTTCATTATCATTATATAATTTCAAATATTAGATTGTATCGATTCGATTCCCATCTCTATACGTAGAATTGATTAAAAGAAAACTCAATGACCAATTATTCTCGTCGGTAAATTTGTTTTACAGAAAATGGAATAACATCTGAAATGATTTAAAAAACAGTACTCGTACGTATTATGTAAATTGGTCAATATAACTTTATCTGTAATAGAATAATTCAAATTCTATATCCATTTTCCATAAGGCTTCAAGTTGTCTGATAATAATTCATAAGTTTCATTTAGTTTTTTTTTTTTTTTTTAATTTCATCTCAATCTCTCATTTGTTGCTTAGAAAAAAGATTAGCAACAAAAACCCATATTCATTTTATTATTATTGTAAGATGTATCAAGTATTTCATTTGTAGTTATGGTCATAGATTGTCAATCCAGTTTATTTGTTAATGTTGTTTTTTAATTGATTTCAGAAATACTCGACGTATAAATAAGTATTATGGCAGTGAATTTAATGTTGTTGTTTTTAATTTTTTTTTAACAAATCAATGATTTATTTCGGTTTCTCCTATTGATTGAATTAAATTAAATGAAAATCAGTTGAAATATTGCATTTCCCCAATAAAGACTCGCATTCATTGTTCTTATGGAGAAGAGACAAATATTTTTTGTAGAAAAACGTTAGAGGAAGTTATAGAATACATAGATATTTTTATCATTTTGATTATTCCAATAACAAATTCATTAAATTTATTTTCAATTTAAGGACAAAATTCACCAAATTATGTTGTTCGTTCGCCAAATCAATTTGTCGATCAAGGCTATAATCAATATGCAGGCGTTCAAGATCATCCATCTAGAGTGACATCGCCACCAGTGCAGCAATCATCTAGAATTATTCAACAAACTAATACCGCTGGCGGTGTTATGACTCGAATTATCCCGATTGCTTTGGAACCTCAACCAGATGGACCTTTGAATCCAAATAATGCACGTGGACCCATTTCTCAGCAACCGATTGTTATTCAAAAGTGAGTAAAGATATATTTTTTATGTATAACATTATTAGCCACTATTTATGTTTGTTTTATTGAGAAATAACTGAGAATATGGTAAATTATGAATTTGTGTAGCTTTTTTAACCTTGAACATATTGGAATTTGGAAAGTGTGATAAAGCATTACGTTAAAGTCTCAATAAAACACGCCTTAAATTAAACTAAGTTTGATTGCTTTCAATTTTTTAATTTGTTTAAATTATCCTATTAATTAGCTAATTTTTTTTAAGTGAAAACTATAACCTATTTGTCCATGACTGCCCTCTAGAAGCTGAATTACAATTTCGTAAAAATCGTCTCAGGTATCTTCATTTATGTACTACCGTCATAAATGTTAAATCAGTCCAATAATTATAATTGTTTAGTGAAAGTCTAACTCTTGAAAATTGTTTTGTCCAGAGTTAAAAATTAAACTCTAAGAAGTTATTTGTAATTTGTCATATGAGGATGTTACTCTTGTATGTAATTCTGTAACGATGTTGTTGAAGCTCTGCGTCATCTTTCGTGTCAGTCAATATTTTTCGTTCAGTTTTGTGCAAAACAAGCCGCAGTATGGTGATAGAGGTAGATTACTTCCGGTTCTTAAAACAGTAGAACCTTTCAAAAACTTGTCCTCTGCTATAATTTGTTTGCACAAAATATAAATGTTATATTGGAAATTATTTGTAAAACCCTCATTTTATAATTTCTCCCAAAATTAAATTCCAAAATGTTTGTTTTTTTTTTTGTATTTCCCCTAAAGTGATCCACGCAATCAAAATACATGGGGCAGCGGCAGTGCAACTCCAACCCAATCGAAGTCATTTAGAATTTTGCAAAAAATTACTGACACCTCAGATGATAGTGCTTTAGAAAATAAAGCTATCGAATCTGATGGTGGCAATAATAGTGGCAGTGATTATCAAGAGCCACAATTACAACGTCCAACTTTTGCACGCCAAATGACTTCAACCGGTCAAATAAATAGTCCCAATGCTGAGCAAATGAAACGAATGCAGTTACAAAACGAACAGGGTTATGTTAATCGGGCCAGGAATCAAGGTGAGTGAATAGAATATACATAATGTATGTAGAATAAAAATATTAAAAAATTGGAGTTAATTTTAAAATGTGCTAAAAATTGTCTTTTACTACAAGACGAAGATAAGAAATCAACTAAGGATGAAGATCCTCGTTATCGTGGACCTTCGAATCCTTCGAAAACCTTTAAGAAATTACAAGGGGCCGTTGAGCGTTGTTCTCCATCAGGCAAAACCGATCAAAACGGTATGGACAAAAATATTAGATGAAGAAAAAATATGCTCAACTTGCTTCAAGCAGTGCAATTTTTTCTAATCAAAAGCTTTGAAGCCCGCAAAATTTGGATATATCAGAACTGTGTATATTTCTGTTCTTAAGTTAGGGATTTTTTCTTCGACTCGAACTTTAAAAGTCCAAAAATTCGCTAAGCTTCCTAATCTATTCAGTTTTGGCCTAACACGTGCATTAAAATACTTTTTTCGGACAGGCAGCGTTTTTTTTTCAAAATTTTACTAGCGCTGCAAAATGTTTTTTCTTAATCAAAATAAATTTTATTTTTTAACTGATATTTTTGTTTAAACTTGGCAAAATTATATTTCTAGGCACTCCTCCTGTTATGAAACAACCTCAACCCAATAGATATGTCAGTCAAAGACCAGTTTACAGCCCAGATGGTAGGTTTATAAGTTATATATTCATGTACAGTACTTGTCATACATAAGCATCAATATACATACATTTTGTTTTTTTTTTTAAAGAACATTCTCAACAATATGTTCATCCAAGTGAACAACATGTACCAGAACCGAAAATTTATACTGGCAGTGCTATACCAAGTCGATCTTTTAAAATTCTACAAGCAATGACAACACCAGAAAATGCTGGTAAGTGTTTTAAGTTTAAATTTAACAAAATTATTTAAAAAAAAACATACACACACCACACAAACACACCAACACACGTACAATGTGTATCGTTATAATATTATATTCATGCCTATGCACATAATTATTTTTTTTTATTGAGTTATTTTGAATTATCTTAAGTGAGCATTCTACATAATATACTTAAAAAAAACTAAATTAATTTAATTTTTTTTAAGATTAAATTTGATTTAATTATTTATAAACACAGATCATTTGGTGGTTTTTTTGAAATATATTGAAGAAATGTTTGAATATTTCAAGTTTTTGTAATTTCACCACCATTTCAAATGTCAGACTGTTGTCATTTCAGAGTGAGACAACTCATTTTGAAAAATTAACTGATTATATTATACGCAAGTTGTTCGAATTTAATTCATTTTTATTCCATTTAAAAACACTAAATTTTTCAATTCAACTATAAATTCAACAATTTTCATTTCTCTGTCAGAAAACGTTAGAAAAGAATAGAGTTTTGCTAACTTTGTGTAAATTTGACTTGTCACTTAAAAAAAAAAAACGCAAACATTGTCAAAGAGACATCTTTTTTTGTCATTATTTTTTACACCAAAAGTCATTATAATTAAATTTAAGTGCGTCATCTTCATCCTCAAATGTTTGTATTATTGTGCATCTGTCAGTTCAGCAAATCTTTGACTGTTACTTCAATAGTATACCATAATTTTTAGAACGTTTTCAAATATGTATGTACCTATAATACATATTTAAAAACGTTTCAATCTATTACTATGCATTTTAGAAAAACCTATGGTGCAAACAACTTCTTTATTTTTGAAATAACCACCTTGCCTACCATTTTGTAAATATATATTTCACTCCACCTCACCATACATAAATTACAAAAACAAAAACCACACGAAAAGAAGATTTTTCTTTTCAATGCCGTTTTTTTGTTCAACTCTTCAAAAGTTTTCACTTTAATTTTATATCGTTATGCTCATCTTTAGTTATATATTTTATTTATATTTTAATTTTTTGTTTTCATTATTTTAGAATTATTTTATATTTTGTTTTTTGAGTCATTTGGCATTTTAAGTTTGTGTTGAAAAAGAATGTTATTTGATTTATTTTTTCTTAAATTAACTGACTGAGAGTGAGAGAGAGAGAGAGAGAGAGAGAAAGATAAAGATAGAGCGAGTACTAGAAATATTGATTTCTTCTAACGATCGATTTGGAAACTAATTCAGATGGCATATTCTGACGTTGGCTTCCAAAAAAGCAAACAATTTACTCACTAAATAATATTTTTTTCAAATTAAAAACAAAAATCCTTTCATCAATCGCTTTCATCCTGCATTTTGAAAAAAAAATTATCCTAAAAAAAATCAAACAAAATTTAATTATCATATTTTGTCATTTCTTTTTTATTCTTCTCTTCCGCATTATGTTTTTATTTTATTTATTATTATTTTTTTGTAGCCGAGAGTGATAGCTCGGATGTTGTTGAAACAGATACGTCCATAAGTGAATGTCCATATCAACAGCAACAGCCTCCATCATCCTGTCCATATCCTTATCCTTATTTACCGCCTTGTTGCGCTCATCCACCACCACCACCGCAACAACCATCAACTTCCTCATCCGGCGGTGATCTTAATAATTGGCAGTATCCTATACCATATCATCCTCATCCTCATCCACATCATCATCCTCATCACCATCATCACCATCATCATCATAATCCTTATCCCCAACACCATCCACATCCGCATCAACATCCTGCGTACCCATATCCCCCGCCATGTCCATGTTACTTTTATAACTTCCACTCCAATGATTATGATTCACAAAATTGTAGCTCTCGTAGTTCGTTTAGTTCCCGTGGTTCTTATAGTAGGGGCAGATCACAGTCACAGGATCTTCCGAATATAATTATCACGCCAAGTACTGACGACGTTCCACAAAATGTTAATGGTGAACGAATGACCCGAAATCAAAGAGAAGGGTCGGTGATAGATATCTTATCACAGAAACTCAATGAGATTTCGAAACCTAATGGCAAGGATCTTAATATGAGTCAAGAAGATGATAAGGAATTTGTCGGTGACAATGGTAAGGAGTTTTCCAATTCCCCTTCGCTAAATAAGTCCGAAGATGAGAACAATAAGACATCGTCAGATGATAGCTCTGATGAGATCCTTACGTCATCATCGGAGTTAACAACGAGTTCGAGTTCTGAAGAATGTGTGGAAGATATGTCCAATGATGGACTGCAGGCCATCAAGTCAGTAACGAATATTCAGTTCTATAATAAGAAGATGATGGCCGAAATTGAAGATGACGATAGAACCATTGCTGGTGATGAAAGTATGGTATTCGATGAAGAAGAAGAAGAAGAAATCATTGGGGAAGAGCTCGAGTATGACGAAGAAGAAGTCCTCATTGAAGAAACAGATTCTGAAGAAGAGGAGGAAGAAGAAGATGACGAAAATTTCGAACAGGGCGAAATCATCATAATGGACGATCTGAGTGTCATCTACGAAGAAAATGAAGAAGACCATGTCAGTCCAAGGCCATCTAGTCGTATTAGCTCGAGTGTCAGTGAAACATCAACACTAGCAAATGAAGAATACGAGAAGAAGGAAGAAATAGAACTAGAAGAACTAGAAGAAGATTCCAACAAAAAAGAAAATGACGAAGAAGATAACTCGAATTCCGTGACTGTCCGCTTGCCATTGAGATTTTCCTTTAGCCGTTCGTCCAACGATGAGAACATTGCAACCGTTGAAGTTGGCAATAGTCAGATTGAAGACAGAGGCAGGTCGTTTAGTATTGCATCTGTTGAAGCAGAACCAGAATCTTACGAAACTGATTCCCCCGATTGTGATGTTAGTGTAACAATAAGCTTAAGTCGCTCTAGCGAATCGGTAGATAAAAAAGTCTTGAGTCCATCACCGCTGGCCTTTTCTGCTGGTGAAGTTATTAAGGAAGAAGTTAAAGCAGACAGCATCTGGGAGTCTGATGATGAAGATATATCGGTTTCATTTTCATTGCCAATGCGGAATAAATTTATGGATCAGACTTGGAGTGGAGATCTGACAAATAATATATCTATGATCGAAGAGAAGAACACCAAAGAATATATTAACGAAGCAGAGGATGAAGAAACATCAGTAGAAACTTGGAGAAGAAATAACATTATTTTTGAAGAAAATGAAGAAAAGAGTAGAACATTAGAAGAAAATAATTCACTGGTAATAATCAACAACAAAACAAACGCAGAAGATTTAAAGACAGAAAATTATGTGTTCGAACAAAACCAGGAAGTATTCGAAGAAAAATCTTTATGCCAAACATACATTGAAAAAACTGAGGAAACGAAAGAAGCGTACAGTTTTGTGCAAAATGAAATTAAATCCTCTACAGAAAATAATGAAGGTATTGGAGAAAAAACCGATTCCAAATCGGATGAGGAATTAGACTTTTGGCAAACTTTGCAGGCAACTAGAAAGGAAGCCCAACTATTCTTGGAGAAAACCGCCGGTTACTGGGGTAAGTCTGTTGACGGAAAGGAAAAGACAGAATCCGTAGCAATAGAAGCTCCAAAACCTAACGAAGAAGAAAAAGATGAAGATTTCTGGTCAAATATTCGAGTTAAGAAAGAAGAGCCCGATGAAAAGAAGGAGCCAAAACCAAAAACTCCAAAATTGAAAAGGAAAAAGAAAGTTACCAAAGCTCCTGTCAAAGAACCACTGCCAGATCCAGAACCGGAACCACAGTTGACCATAATCAAATTGCCCAATGCTAATAATAAATCAAAAGTTGTTGAATCTGCTATTCAAATGATACAAGAAAAAACAAAGAAACCAAAGAAGTTGGTAAAACAAGTGAGTAAAGAAGAAGTTAAAGTTGTAAAAGCAGCAATGGAAAATGAAATTGTTCAGATTAGCAAAGCAGTTAAAGAAGAAAAGAAATTGATTGAAGAAGCAAAGACTAGAAGAGCTTCACTCTGCAGTGCGAAATCGATTGATGAAGTCAAAATTGTAGAAGTGGCAGCTATTAAAAAAGAGGAACAAGAAGAAAAGGATGAAAAGAGTAAATATGTGAGAGAGAAAGCTGAGTTGAAGACTCAAATTTTGAATCAAAAGTTCGCAAAGGCATTTGTGATTCCTAATAAGCCTTCTATAATGAATGCAGTTCTTTCTGAAGCAGAATTTAAAGCACCAACTTTAAATGTCAACAAGAGTGTAGATAAAATTAAGAGTGAAGATTCTATATCATCTGAGTATATCAAAACAAAACCTGTGCCAAATGCGACTTCGATTTTAAATGATGATACAAAAGTTGAAGAAAGGAAAACAAGTATACCACAATTGCTTGTTTCTCATGACTCAGAGAGCTCAATAAAAGCAAATGTGATAGAAGAACCAAAGAAGTTAGTGAAGAAAAAGGTAATCAAAACAAAAACCACCCAAGAAGACAGCGATGGAAATACTTTGAAACCACCAACAAAGAAAACTTTGAAAAAATCTACAAAAGAAACTAAAAAAATTAAAAAGAAGAAGGAAGATACAACTGGAATTGGTATTAAAATTGAAGAAGTTAAGGAAATTGAAGATACAAAGGTAGTTTCTGAGCAAATATCTCAAGAAGTTTTCGAGGATAAAACTGAGATCGTTCACGTTGAAGAAAAAGTCAAAGAAATTGTACAAGTAAAGAAGACATCTTCTTCGCTTGTAATTGGAGCGAAATCAGACGATACAGACTTTTGGGCTGAAATTGAAAACTCCAAAAGTAATGACAACCTTTCGAATAAACAACAACAAGAAACATCAATGATTGCAACAGATCCTTGGGCAAATATACCTCTTTCAAAAGAGAGCGAAAAAGAAGGAAGTGAGAAAGTATCTAAAATGTATACTCAAGAAAATGATGTTTGGGCTGAAATTGAGTCTGTTACTGTTAAAAATCTAGCTAAGCCCACACCACATGATGAAGAACCAGATTTTTGGGCTGAGATTGATTCAGTTAAAACACAAAAAGAACAACAAATAAACTCGCATACTTTGGTTGAGTCTTCAAAGTTTAAGACTCAACAGAAAGTACAAGCGGACCATCTTCAAACTTTGGAATGGTTTAATATAGAGTTATCGGAAGTTCAGCAAATAAAGAAAACTGAAGTACTCACACCGATTGTCATGAATGGGTGTCAGAGCTTCTGGAAAGAACAAATTGAAAAGTCACAAACACAGAAAAAAGAAGAAAGTCAGGAAACCGATTTTTGGCTCGGAATCGAATCAACCAAAGTAAAGGAAGAAGAAAACAGAGAATGTTCTAATGGAAGACTAATTTCAAAAACAAACATGGATGTGTCTTCTGTAACAAAACTTACACCAATATCAACTGAAGAGAATCATTCGTCAGAAGGCAAACCAAAGAATAAAGTTAAAAAATCCACATCAACTACTGATACGGAAAAAAAAGCCAGCTCCACGAAGCTCAAAACAAAAAAGAGGAGCTCTGTAGTAAAGGAAGAAATCAATGAAGAGTCTTTCAACAAGCATAAAACTGAAGATTCTCTCAGGCTTAACACAGATAAATCGAATTCCATATCTAGGGAAAATTCAAGTGAGGCCGTAATAAAGCCTGAATCCTCAAAATCAAAAACTAAAAATAAGATCTTAACTCCCAATGAAGAATTGCCCGATCAGGATATTGAAGCAAACTTGAAGATCAAAACAAAGAAGAAATCAAAAACCCATGACGTGAATGACGGAGAGAAACGATCATCACTCAAATCAAAATCGAAGAAAAAGTCACCCCTAACTCAAGAAGAAGAACCTTTGTGGTGTTCTTCCAAATCAAAGTCGGCGAGATCTTGCAGCCTTCAAGTTTACAATGACTATGACATTGAATTGATTCATGCAGAACCAGAACCGCTATTTTATCCGATTCACTCTGAACCAGAAAGTGGAATAAGCTTCTGGGCCACAGTTAGCTATGCTCAAGCTCAAGTTCAAGAAGAAGTACCCCAAGCTGTAGAAGAAAGCGAAATCGACTTTTGGGCAGGTAATGAAAATCAATCAACCAATTCAGAAATAGACACTGGTAAAATAGATTTCTGGGTAACTCAAAGAAAATTCGAAGCGAACCGAAGTTTTGTTGAAGACTCAAATCCGGTGAAAATAGAAGAACCAACCGAAGAAGTTGATTTCTGGGCTGAGATTAAAGGTCCAAATACAGAAATCGTTGAAGAACCACCTCAAAGTGATGATTGTGAACTTCGACGAAATAATTATAAAAAAGCAATGGCATTCTTTACGAATACCGTTAATGTTGAAAAGAAAGAGGAACCAAAGAAGGTAATTTCCTTACCAGAAGAAGAACGGCCCACGTGGACGTGGAGAGACTCCGTTGAGCCCGATTGGGATATTCCTGAACAGCAGGAGCCAAACGATGTCCTTTTAATTGTTGAAGACAATGAAACAACTGAAGACGAGCCAGAAACCTTGGTCGAAAACAAACCGTATGGATATGAAAATAACTTCAACCATGACCAGCAACGAAATGAAGAAGAAGAATCACAAAGCTCAGAAAGTATAAGTGACTCAACACCAAATCACTTCCAAATCGAACATCTTTATCCAAAACCTGAACCAGAACAGTTCAAACCTAAGGAAGAGCCAATTGAAGCAGTGTCAAATCAAGTTGAAGAATCGAAAATATCGGTTAAAGATAGAATATTTGCTTTTGAAAGTGGGACCATTGAGCCACCACCATCGGCCAAGGTGGCAAAGACCTCTCTTATTGTTGATAGTAATTCGCCAAAGAGTAATCTGAGTCGAAACAGTTCTCAACGATCTGAATCCGAAATCGAAGAAGATGATTCTGGGGTCACCGACATGAACAAACCCCTCTCCGAGACTGACACAGAATCTGAAAGCTTCCCGGAACTCCGTAAGATGTCCCGCTATCAACGTGCCTCCACACATTCCAGACTTTTCAAGCTGCTTCAAGATGATGGAGATATCATCGAAGAAGAGCAACCTGGTGATGAAGAAGCTCTAGAAGCTGAATTCAATTTCAAACCTCGCAAGAAAATCGTTCACAATGTTTCAATCACTCGAAAACAGAATCCCAAAGCTCTCCAAGAAGCAGAAACTGTAACTGAACGTCGTCAGCGCCTCTCACTGCCTCTGAGAAAAAATCAAAGCATTGATGCCGATAATCCTTCTTCGCCAAACTCTCCTGCTTCGCCAATTCACGGCCAACAATCCCAGCCAATCAGTGATAAGCTTGTCAACGAACTCATTCAGAGTTTGCTCCTGAAAAAGAGCAGCTCCTCATTGAAGAACCTTCCTATGGAGAAGCTTCAAGCTGCTGCCAAAAGAGTCCTCGAAGAGGAACTCGATTCGTTGGAAAATACCTCGCTTGATTCTACTCCCGCACTGACACCTCAAGAATTCAAAAACGAATCCTATGCTGATTACTATGACACATGGAGCTCCTCGAAAATGGACTCAGAAAATTCGGCGACGAATGGCAGCTTCGAAATACTTCCATCGAAGGCATTTAAAGTCCTCCAAGAAACGGCGGGATCAGCCAAACGAAAACCCTGGGCAGTCCGGTGTCCTCGAGTCTTGAGTTCAAAAACTGTGAATAGAGACTTGGCTCGGGTAACAGAGTCACCCGAAATTGTCAGCAGAAGTAGTCGTTCACCCGAAATGTTCAGCTCAGAAAGAGCAAGTTCAGTTGGTAGATGGAGAAAAGTTTAACCAAAATTGTCCGAAGCACTAAAATAGTTCAGAAAATGAAAATTAAGGAAATTCTATGACTGATGGACCAAGTTAAAGTCCTTTTTCGATGCATTTATTTGTAGGCCAGTCAGATTGGTTGTATAATGAATTTGTATTTTTTTTGAACCCCATGGGTTGCCTTGTCCATCCTATAGAGTTGTGGCTGTGGGCACAACGAAGTTTAGAAAAAACAGATCTCCTTTGGTTTGCTAAAAATATTGGCAGTTTTCTCAAATATAATTTCTGAAATCTGATCCTTAAAGACTGATCAGATAAGTGATGTTTTTCAAAAACACATTTTATTGACATTTATTACATTGATGTTTTGTTTTGTTTAAATGTAGGCTCTCCGATTAAGCTAATCATTTAGATAAATTTTCAGAAATAAAATAAGTGTAACAAGAAATAAGATTATTTAACTCATTTAAAAAAAAAGTTTAAAAAACACTTTTAACACTCAGTTCAAGATAAGACTTTCGATGAAAATTGAGAGTCTTCACATTTATTTCATTTGAATAAATAATAATTCCCTCTAAAAAATAGCAACAAAAGAATATGCCAACAAAAACTTAAAAACAAATTTTTTAAAAACGACAATAATCATACCTACCTCAAACAATCACTGCCTATTTATAAGCATGCATTTGTTTGCCTTTTATTACTATTTTTTTAATAAAAATAAACTATTAAAAATAAAAACATGTAAATATATATATTATTGTAAAAAACAAAATAAACTATACCTACACAAAACGTATTAATATGTAAGAACTTAAGAGTATATATTTTTTTTACAATTTTGTCGAATCATTTATCATTGTTTCATTATGTTTTATTTAATAATTTTATAATAATTATAACCTTATAACTCGCACTCAGCCATTTAAACAATATCCTACTCCTGTCCTATATAAGATCCACTCATAATTAGAAACCGAGAGAAAACTCATCCGAAAAAAGCTAAAGTTTATGCAAAATTATTGAATAAAAAACAAAAACTACTCCTACTTTTGGAAAATTCGTTACAAAAAAAAAAGAAAAATAATAAAAATGAATAAAACCTGAAGAACAAGAATGACAATTCTTTATCATCCCCAATCATTGATTGCATTTAGAAAACAAAAATCAATTTCGATTTAAAAAATATTAAGGTACATTTATTTTAAGTATTTTTTATTTAGTTGTTTGTGTGCCAATTTATTTAGTTTTTTTTTTTTTATTTTGCGACTTAATTTTAAATATATTTTATCTATTTTTTTATTGCTTTGTCGCATTTAAGTAATAAAGTTCTGGTGTTAAAATAATGAGAATAATTTATGTTAAATTTTAAAAATTAAGTTTATTGGGGATTATTAAAGTTGTATTGTATTGCTGTATTTTTTAAAGAACTGTTCGGTG
Source organism: Scaeva pyrastri (assembly GCA_905146935.1). Lineage (NCBI taxonomy): Eukaryota > Metazoa > Arthropoda > Insecta > Diptera > Syrphidae > Scaeva > Scaeva pyrastri. Next base: position 51,706,244 of record LR989927.1, read on the forward strand.
GAGTTAGCTGCATTGTTTCAGATATCTTTAATTTGGGACTTAATGTACATGCATACATACATATATATGTACATATATGTAGATATAAAACTGTATTCATATTTTTTTTTCTTATTACATCATAAAGAAACTACATCAGTTAATCTCTCTGATGATTGAAAAAAATATACTAAGCTTATATTTTGACAGAAGTACACTTGACAGTAATCGAAGTTTTTTCTTGACTTACTTTAAGTTTTCAAAAATTTGCCGTAGTCTTAAGTTTCTTACAATTGGAAGGCAACTTTTTGACAGCTTGCCTTACTTTCAAGTCCCTTATGTCAAGTAAACCAACCCATTGAATTTTGCTCAATCATTGAAAAAACCCAGCTTGGAATATTTTATATACATATTAAATGACAGTAATTAAATAATACTTTATTATGATATTGTTTATTTCGTATTTCTCATTATTTTAATTTAACAGATTTATTATAGAAATATTTTATTTTATACTTTTTTTTTTGTAAATCATTCTTCCAGTCAAAATAATGGAGCAAACTCCACCTTTGGCTTATATAAAACAAATACAGATCTTGATCAACACAAATTTTAAATGTTCAATAAATAATTTTAATATTTTTTTTTCTCAAGATAAAAAATTATTAACATCATTTTGTTATTTCGGTTTTTATTTAACAGAATTTGTTTATTTATATATTTTTTTAATAAGCTAATTAAATAAAACTTCAAAGAAAAAAAAAGCCAAACTTGAATTTGTTTATTGTTTTGTTGTTTAAACAATTTTTAATAATAATTAAAAAAGGTGAAGTTTTCTCTCTACTTGTCTATTTATTAATATGTTTTGAATTTTTAATATAATTCCTCTTGTATATAAAAAAAACACGCATTTTTTTATTGAGTTTCTTTTTAACTCTTTTTTTTTTCTTTAACTTTTATTGTTAGTGTTTATGTTTGATTGTTTTTCAAAATAACTAACAATAAAATATTAACTATGAGCTTAAATGGAAGAATATACGATCGTTGTTATTTAAGAGCTTTTAATGTTTAATTTTCGTTTTTCATTTAAATGAATTTTAGTTTTTTTCTCTTTGTCCATGGATGGTAGTTTTTATTGAAAGAAAATATTTGTTTCAATTTTGACAAATATTAATTTTTTTACAAATTATCATCAATGACAATTTTATATTTATTTAAAAGAAATTTCTTTTTAATAAAAATAAGAAAATAAATCTAATTCTTTTCTTTGTTTTCTTATTTACTTCCAGGACCTGGACAATCCGATCTATAATTATTTCTCACTTTAATAGAAATTAATTATAGACCAAAATATTTAAAACATATTTTTAAGTCCAAGATTTATTTTATTTTATTTTAACTATTAAATATATGAATGAAAAAAAATCAAAAAGATAAAATTCTACAACTATGGGGACAAAAATGCTTACTAATAACAAGGAAAAAATAAAAATATCAAGAGAATCTACTTGGTGGCATTTAAATTTAGAGCAAAAAAAAAATAAATAAAGTAACTTGTTTGATGTTCATATTTATTCGAAATAATTAAAATTAACAAAAAGAATTATCTAATCAGGTTAACGGTAACGAATACAAATTTGAAAAATAAACCAATTGAAAATTACTCAAAAACTAATCGAAAATTATTAGCGACATGGAAACATTTATTTATTTATATAACTTAACACATTTTATTGTTTTAATTTTTGTTGTTTAGAAAAGAATAAAAAAAAAAAATTTATAATATTTATTATTGAAAGTTAAAAAAAAACCGAATTAAATTTCTCTTCTTTGTGCTTTCTACGAAATACATACATAAACTAACGACGAACTTTTCTTAACTTTTAATTATGTTTTATTTTAATTTTTTGTTAACTTTTATTCTTCATAAATTCGACACATAATATCTCATACTTTTAGCATAATATTTAATCTATTTAAATTAAAAAAAAAAAAAAACAAAACCCAAAAAAATAAGAAAAAAACATGAATTAACTATTTATACATAAAATATTATGTTATATAATTATTTTTTCAATCAAAAGTCTTTTCTTCTTTTTTTGTATGATTTATTTGAAAAGTAGGAAAAATAAAAATATTATTAAAGAATTGTTTGTTATTATTTCGGAGCTGCATTTTTCTTAAAAATAAATTATAGGCTCCTCAACATAACACAATCGGGTCTGTAATTATGCTAAATTGCATACCATTGCTTTCAGGCTAAATATTAAAACAGGACAAGATTAAGCTCTTTAAATTTTACTATTCATTGTTAAATAAAGTAAAATAAGACACCAATAAATTTCTAGACTGCTAAAATTTTGTTTCCACTAATAACCACCAAAATTAAAGATAAGAGAAACTGACATCTATCTAGAGGGAATGAGAAAGAAAAGTATTTTCAATTGTGGGGTGCATTCAGATTATGAATTCTAATGACTGCATTCAGCAAACAGCTTTGACTAAGCCCGTGGATGACATATGCTAAATTAAGAGGAAAAATAGATTTGATAAAAAACAACCAAATACTACAAATATTGTCTTTTTTGGTGTTCAAACAAATACATACATAATATAAACATACATATCGAGCCCTAACAATCAAATTATCTTAAGCGACACTTTTATCGAAAATGCGTTTTTTATCGAAACTATTATTTTAATCCATAACGGACCCATCCCTATTCATGCTTTTCTCCAAAAAAACGTTAAAAAGTTAGAGCATGTGCTAAATAGGGCTTTAACGTAAGCAACAACAATAATATAAAAAGTTACAACGTTATTTTGGCGGTAAGGGCTCGATAATATGTACTTACGAGGGGAAATTTTATCACGATATCCTTAATTAAAATTATTATTTCTGTGCATTTTAACTTTATTGATCTCATTTTTTCCAATCGCACTGCATTTACCATCTTATCCGTTTCAAAAATATAAAAATAATAAAAAAAATCCATATCACGATTCTAGGCATAATTTAAAACAAATAAATCGGTGCACAATATATTGTCGTAGCTGTTTTAAATCAAATTCATTTAAGATTCTTCAAAATCCATGGTAGAAAAGCTGAAACTCTCGTATAGACTCCTGGATATTGTCCCTTGCCACATCCGATGCCCCATGACACGATACCAACTTGTGTCCAAGTTCCGCCTTCGTTGATCATCAAAGGACCACCAGAATCACCCTGTTATAATTCAAATGTCAAACAAAAGATAAAGTGATCAGCTAACAATAATTAAAAAAACACCTACACTGCATGAATCCCTTGCAGCTTGGCCAGCACACAGCATAGAGTCAATAATTCCTCCTGGAGCTGCTCTTCCATATTTACGTGCACAATCTAGATTTGACCAAATTGGAATGCTGACTTTTTGCAATACCGATGGTTGTGGTCCATCTGGGAAAAAGATCAATTTTTTTCTTACAATAGAAATTCTTTAAGAGGTTTTAAGAACTTCTACAAACTTTCTCTTAAGCTTCCCCAACCAGCAACAGTTGCAACTTGTCCGGTATAAGACTTTCGGTAGGAACCATATGGCAGACATATTGGCCGAATTTCTCTTGTAAATGTTACCGGTTTGTCTAGAGTTAAGATAGCTACATCATTGTGCTGAAATTTTATTAGGATTAGAACAGTTTTAAAACATTTTCAAAACTCACCAGTGTACTGAACTCAAACCCCTTATGCCTTACAAGTCGCTTGATTCGTCTTTCCACATGCTGAACCTCGAAGCTCGTTCGAATATTATGATCTCCCAAATGAGCTGTCAAACCAGCGACATCCCACGAGGTCATTCTGGAATAAATGGAATTTTTTCAAATTTTTCTAGGCGCATGTGACATGTGACTCACCTTGCTACACAATGAGCTGCCGTCAAAACGTGGACATTGTCTATCATCGAACCTCCACAGAATTGCTTGCCCTTGTTAAAGAGAACTACTACCCAAGGCCATTCGTTGGGACTGGAGTTCTGCCCTCCGACTATCCGCTCCTGATCGGCGGAAACGCCGTTCTTGGCTCCACATTTACCACCTGCCGTTCCAACTGCTTGCTCGGTTGTTGTCGGAGGCCTCGAAGTCGTTGTCGACGGATATGATGGATAAGTTGGTGGCCTCTGTGTGGGTCTCTGAGTTGGACGATATGATGGATAAGTGGGACGCGCTGAACTCGCTGTTGCTGGTGGCTTCGATGGCAAACCAGGATGCGGTGGATGAGTTGGGTAGTGATGGTTAGGGGGATGAGTAGGAAGTGGTGGTGGCCATTGACTTATCGATGGTCCATGCGTTGGCAACGGTGGCGGCCATTGAGCTGGCACAGCTGATGGAAATGCTGGTCGTGGTGGCCAATTAAACTGATACGGTTGAATGGATTCATCGATTTCTTCACGATCATAATTGATATTGTTATCTTCGTCCTTTTTGTCTGAGATCTCAATTTCATCACTATCTTGCTCTCGATTGGGATTTGTTGACTGATGATCTGATGAAGAACAACAAATTCCTGTCACTTGTCGGTCTTTACTGTCAAAAAAGCTGCAAATAGCTTCACTTTGTAAAAACCATGGATTGGTTAGTTCAGGTGATTGCCGGAGGAAGTAGTTAACATTACGTGTGTGTGGCCTACAACTTTTGAATTTCACACACAACCCAAATGCTCCTGTGGAACTTATGCAAGTACTTCCTTCACGAAATGGTTGGAATGGCTGGTAGAGCATTCGGAAGTTAGGAAATTGTCGACCTTGTCGGAAACTAGCATCAGGTGAGACAAGAGCTGAAATATAAAAAAGACACAGTTTTTAGTTAACAATAGAATCTATATACTCCTCATAAAACTGATGGTATTCTAAATGAAAGCTTATGCAGTGAACTTCTTCGATGAGCTTTAATAATGAATTATCATGATGAAGTTTTCAAATGAGTTTCTCTAAATTTAACCCGCCCAGCCGTATACACAACACTCTCAACATGATACTATTCAAAATCTTAAGCCTCAAAAATTTTATCTTGTTTTTAATAAAATTATTTGGTTAAGACAAATACTCGTAAATGTTAAAATTTGTTTTATTAATTTACTTTATTATATGTATGTTTACTTGTAAGATGTAACTTGTATTTTTGATAACCACAAAATTTAACGAATATTGACTTTAAAACCTCACCTCAACTATGATTAAGACACGAGAAATGTTCAATTGAAAAACGTGCTTCGAATCAAATCTTAAAAATCACCCATCCATTGAACGATTATTTTGTTTTCGTCTCAGAATTTGAACGTGCGTGAGTTGAGCATTCAAGTTGATGTCCAATGTCTCCCTCAATCAACAATAAAAAGCAAAAATAAAAATAAAACACAAATCAAGGAATCGCAATAAAAGACAAATAAAACGATCAAATTCCATTGGACGACTATGTTAGTAGGTAGGGAGCATAAATCATTTCGAGACCACGTTGTTAATTCTTAAGAATCCTTGTGCTCATTTCTTGTTGTTTACCGTTCGTTTGAATTGCAGTTCCCATTTTGTAAAAATAACGGCATTGAATTCCTAATTTGTGCAACAAAGACCTTGAAATGACACAAAATTGGATCACAGTGTCAGACCTTTGTGTGGAATGAAAGGATTTTGTGTCATCAGTCTGTCAAAGTGTATAAGCCATTTAACAATAAAGTCCAGATTTTAATTGTCAAAACAAAATAAATAAAAAAAAAAAAAATTGTCTGGATGTATTCACTTCACTTTGGAGTTGCGATTTTTTTCTTTTATTTTTTGTTGTCACTTTGATTTGCATAATTAAGTTGACGTGTGTGGAATTTTAAGCCATATATTAAAGCCGCGAATTAAAGCAAAGTAATGGTACTTGATCAAAATAATTCAAATTTCAATTGCGTAGATTGGTGATGTTGATGGTGATGGTGAGTTGAGTGACTCGCTGTGAAATCACAAAAATATTTTCTTTGAATTGTTATTCAGAATTCTTTGTTGAGAACTTAAAATTTTACTCATGGTGGGTTATAAAGTTTGTGAAGATGAAAAATATAATTAAAATTGAATGAAAATAAAAACGATTTGGTAAGTAATTGGACCAGTTTATACCAAATTCATATTTTTTATAGTCAAGCAATGTTATTGTGCGATATTCCAAATGAATATTATGGCAACAAACGAATTGCAATAAATTTTAGTATAATTGAAATTATAACATATAAATTAACTGCTTAAATTAAAAACAATTGACATAACAATAATCTAATTTATTAATTTTGCAAAAAGATTTCTCATAAAAAAACATACATAAATCCAATGAATATTCGGATTGAAATAAATCGAACTTTTTAAAAAACCTTACTCTTTATTAACTAAAAGCATCTTGGTATAGTAATTGCACTTGGAATGTAAAGAAAAAACTCCATGGAATAAATAACTTTGTGCAACGCCCTTTGCTAAATCTTCCTTTGAAGGATCTTGTTGATTAATTTATATTCCGAACCTTCTACACCTTCCTGTCAAAGATAATTGGATACGCACAAAACTGGATGCATTCAGCGTTCATCGAATTGATGGTTTACTTCAGAACACTCCTTTTGTTCGATCACGATGAGAAAAGTAATCGTAATGGGCAGTGGAGATAGATTTGTTAGTTTCTATCTCGGTTTAATTGAATTTATCTGAGCCTTCTTATAAACTAAAAAGAACAACAACTATAAAAGTAATTTCTTAAATTAATAAAACAGCTTATTTTTACAGCAAAAATTAAGTCAAAGTTAACAATAAAATCAAAATCAAAATCTGGAACAACTTAATGTTTGCCTGTCAATTTAATTCCATTGTTGCCAAATATTTCTATTGTTTACAATTTACGGTAAATCCCTTTGCGCTTAAGTGGTTCTTAAGTGTCAAGTTTTTTTTTTTTTTTTCTTGAACACCGCATGTCTTCGGGTTCGGACTTATCAAGATTATTTTCTAAGAATCTATTGTTATGCTCATTGAGTATGAGTGTGTTCTTTCTTCTTGGTCATAAACAAATTGCCTCAAGTTGACACGCGTTACTTCGATTGCTTCTATGAGTCCAACCCGGAAATACTGTTTTTTTTTGCTTAGGTGATTTATTATGGTTAACATTGGATACCTCTTATCTCTTATCTCTGTTCTTAACCGAATAAATATTTATGACAAACAAATAAGCGGCTCCCGATGAGAGATTTAAACCAAAAATTAAATAAAAAATTCAAAACAAAATTGAAATGCCAAAGTGTTTGCTTGTGAAAGTACAAGCATTGACAAAATATTAGGGTGGCTAACAATAAGATTGTTTTTGCAGAAAGGCTGTTGACAGTATTTTCAGATGAAAAAAGAAGAAAAATATTTGCTTAGATATTTGTGTAGTTTATGAATCTGTAACACAGCAGACAGAAGTGCTTTCTTTACGTAAATCAGGTCATGTTCGTCAGAATATTTAAAAATTATTATTGACTTCTCATGTTGTGGGTTGGGCACTTGGGGAATAGGTACCTGATGGTGTTTCCTTTTGTTATAAGTGCGCTGATGAATTACTTTCAAAATTTAAAATAGAATGGTAACAATATGAGAATATTATTTGCCATTGAAAAACAAAATTAGATTAAGTACCAACAATTATATTGTTACATATTGACCCAGAAGCAAACAAATCATATATAGAGTGATAAATTGAGGACTTTTATATTTGATTACGATGCATCTTTAATAGCTACAAACTAAAAGTGTTTTCTGAACAACTTTTTTTCAATTTTGTTAAAGTTTTATTTCTAGTGTTAGAATAGTTTTTTTTTTTTTTTTGTTATCAGAGTCAAAAAATCTCTTTTTGTATTGTATACTGATTTATTTTATTTACTTAGTTGTCAAATCACTAACGCTTGCTCCATCTTCTGTGTTGTTATGTAAACAATTGTCAGTTTTGACATTTTTCAATTGATTGACTTGAGAAGACATTATTTGGAACAATAAATTCGATACAATTTTCACATTTAATTTAATTTGTTTTTAACTGTTGGCATAGAACTCATCGACAATATTCCGCTCAAGTTCTAATAACTTTTTCAATTTATTAGGTTTTAAAATTTTACAAATTTCCCACCCACTATTTATCTTGTTTTGTGTTATTTTTGTTAATGATATAAATTGACATAGTTATGGCAAATCAAACCTAGTTTGAAACTGATGAATTAATATGTTGAAGAATAAACAACTTCAACTTGCGAGGAAGTATTTTTGTTTTATGGTAAATTCAGTTGACTTTTTTATGATATCATCAAAATAGACACAAAAAGGTTTCTCGTATAGTGTGTTTTTTCCTCATTAAAAACAAAATACTATGAAAAGTGAACACAGTCTAAGACAACTATTTTTATATCCCTCAAGCCATAATGCATTTTATTTATTTATATTTGTTCGTACTTGTATTTATTATAAATTTTTCACAAGTTTTAAAAACAAAATTAAAACATGAATGATCCACTTTCAAAAGCGCTTCCAAATCAAATCAAGTTTATAGCTTGGTGTTGAGTGCCTTAAGTCGCACTCTTGCAGCAACACCTTGGAGATCAGGAAGAATTCATAAATACGAGTATGAATGCCAATTGTGACAGCAACAAATGGACAAAAAAAAAAAAAAAAACAGACAGCTAGGGGTGCTGTCGATTTCAAGGCAAAGGCAAACTATCCAAAGTTGTAAATTTAATCAATTTATTTTTCTTGTTCGAAGATTGATGACCAAAAAGTATTTTTTTATTTAATATGAAAATAAAACTTAATGAACTTAATTATTCAATTATAATCAACTTTATTGTGTTTATTCAACATTCCAAAGTATCCTTTATAAACTTGTTGAAATCTTATAACAATACCTATAGCAGAACTGTAATGAATCATTACATCTGCATAACATTTCACCTTGTCTTGGCAACCCCGAGCGTGTTTTTGAAACTCAATAAATTAACTAGCGGAAACTGAAATACTATTCAAAATTGAAGAAAAAAATTCAAATATTAACTGTTTTTAAAAATTACTAAATTTCAGTTTCTAACATTGAGCGTTTATAATGCTAGTATTTATGAATAAGTAAAGAAATAATTTAATTTATGTTTCAGCAGTGTTTATGTAATTTTTCACTATTCAGTTATCCTTAAACTAAAAGCTACAGAGAAAAAAAAAACAGAATAGTTACACCACAAAATTTAAGTTAATAAATGAAACTAAACTTCAAATTAAAGTTTTCCAAAATTTCTTCACTCACCTTCCACAACAACTGTATCATCATCGTCATCCTCTGATTGCGTAGAATTACTTGCACAATATCCCAGATCCAGGATAAGAGTCAAAACTATCACAATACTTGACCACTTTTTGAAATTATCCATGTTTCCACTAATTTCACTTCAACCAGAAACACAATTTTTTTTTTCAAGTGCGTATCTCAAGAATTCAAGATTCAATAATTATTATCATCCACGCAATTTAATATATTCACGCGAGTATATTAGCAGTTCATTGATCCAATAGTTAAGTGGCTACTAGATCAAATTACATACATACATAGATCTTAAGTACACTTCTGATGGCAAGTTTTATTGCTCCCGAATTTATCGAGACGCCAAAGCAAACAAAAAAAAAAATCATCAATTTATTTAAATTGAAGAATAAAAAATTCTCTGTCTCGATATTGACAAACCGTAAAAAAGTAATCGAACAATTTGTCTCTGTGCACAGATAATAACTATTCCATTGACTTGAACGCAATATCTTAAGAACCACTGCCAGGAAAAAACGTTAACCAAAAAAACAAAAAACACTTTCAATTCGAAATTAAAATTAAATTGAGCTTCTGATGATCGAGAGTAGGAAGGCACAGGTAGTGCTGGATCGCAGCTGTAGCTGACTTGGAGTAGTTGTAGAACGTTCAATTTGTTGGTAGTTTGTTGTTGGTACCAATTTGTTCCTGAGTCAACAGTCGCTTTGTGTAAGGTGAAGGTCGTTCTACAAGGTGGACATAATTACAATATGTAGTGTAGGTACTTCCAACGATAATGCAACCTACTCCGTTCCAGAGATATGTAGATTGTAGATACGGCGAGCTTGTACTTGGCAGATACTTTTGGTGGATTGCGAACCGTCAGCGTTCGTGGATGGAACTATAATGAACTTGAATCTGGCCTCAGACATACAACGGAGCTTCTTGTGGTTACTCTTAGGTTCTCCTGTTTGGTGCTGCTGTCGTTGTCATCAGCGTCTCCGTCGTCGTCGTCGTCGCTTCATTGTCGTTGCTGTTGTTTGTGTCGTGGTTGTCATCGATAAACCAAAGAGAAAGATTCAATAATTCGATCAGCCCGTTTGCAATTGAAGGTAACTCATTACTTAGGTATTCCCTGGAGGCCTGATAGCTCTTTGGGATAACACGGCGGCGGTGGCGGCGTGGGGCTTTTATTTGTTCGCTTTGCGTGAGTTTCGCAAATTTTTAAATGCTATATCTATGTATGTATATGTATTGTGTATAGCATAAAGCGTGTGCAGATTCTTTTTCGACTCAACTAATTTGATACCTTGGGGCTTTGCAAGGCTCCTGTTGTTTATTTTAAGCAGGGTGGTACAAGAAAAACTTATGTTTAAATTGCAATTTAAATCCTTTTATTAATTTTTGTGGTTTATGCCTTAAAAAATTCCAAAAACCATTTTATCCCTTTTAAAAATATTTCTATCCTACTTTTAGGTATGTTTTTTTTTTTCTTAATTAAATTTGTATTATTATTATTTTAGCTTTAATAACTATTTAAAACCACCCTGTGTTTCATTGCACCAATTAATTAAAGTGAGTTCTGATTGCTGTTCCAATTAAAACTAAAAATTCTTCTGTTAACACTTATTGTTAAGGTAATAAAAATATTTCTCACAATTGGGTAACTTTTTTTCCGATTGGTTTTTCGTTTCAAGAAAAATATTTATTTTTTTTATATTATAATTTTTGTAATTGACTTTTAATTGTTCTTAAAATTCTTCAGATCAATTTTTTGTGGGAATTAAAACAAGTATTCATAAGTCTTTGTAAGAGATTCTTAAGGGATTCTCTTTCCAATATAGTGACCATTAAGTGTAGGTTAAGTCCCTGTTATTAAATGCAAATAAAAGTTTGCACCACAGCTCTTTTGTTTCTTAAAAGGGTTTCATCTTTAAACGGATCTATTTTCCTTAGTTCATGTCTTTATTTGTATTCGATTTGATCTCATTAAGTTGATGAAAAAAAAAACATTCAAATATTTTCAAATTAAATAATAGTACTCAAAATCTTATCTATTGTACTTCAAATATAAAAAATCAACTAAAAATACAAAATAAGTTTCTAAAAATTTAGAACATTCAATTTTTTTAATCTTAGTGTTTCTTCTTTGAGTCCTTTTGTTCGAAAGACACAGAAAAGATTTCTCTCCAATTGCCACAAAAAGTACAAGCTCGCTGACACACTTCAGTCAATCATTATTTTGGAACATTTTTCTAGGTACACCTAGGTACCTACACAAATGCGACACATTATGGTTCTATGAACTTCAGCCTACTTTTCTGAAAAAATCATCACCAAAAAAAGTCAATTATCACGTCTTAGGAAAAAAAGAGCAAACTAAGATCAAACAAAGAGATGACTCCCACATCCTTCACCAGCATTGAACTATTTCGACGCTATCTATTCTTGTTGTTTTTTTTTAACCCTGGAGCCTATTTAAGAACAAATTAAATTTCCTGAAAGATTTATTAACGTACGTATATAAACTTAATTGTTGTATAAGAGTCATAAAGAAGGTTGCTTTGGTCAATTATTGTGAAGTTGTCATTTTGTATTATTCATTATTTCGATATATGTATGTATTGTATACCTAAACCCTCGGGCAATATAATAAACAATATTCGATCAGAACCTGTCACCAAAATGACAGATCACAATCATGAGTGTTGCGGTCGTCGCGGTGGTTGTTTCGTGCGGCCACTATTCAATTCGGAGGAGTTCCTTATGATTTTTAATTTAAGCTTTTTGTTTGTTTTTAATTGGTAGAGTAATTTGGAACACGTTTTAAATAAAATCATAATTGACAATGACAATTAGTGACAATCTGTTTCTGTTGACAGACTGACCATGGCTATAAATTTACTTCAGTTGTTGTCTGGTTTGACAAGAAATCTGAAGGGTCTGTTATTGTTATTACTTTAATTGTTGAGATATCAATAATTGAGGAAGGAAATGAAGACAATAATTAATAAAAAAAAAATGCAAAAGGATTCAATTTATTTAATTGATGACGAAATATTCTCAATTAAGTTTTAACATTCAGAAGAATCTTTATCGTTTAATCTAGACTCTCAAGTTCTTAAATTGATAATAATTGTTATAATGAATAATTAGTTTTATATGACTATAAGTGATAGCACTAAATTTTGAATTGAAAATTATACATACATACATACATACATATTATTAATAATTTTATCTAAATCAAATCCTGTTTAGCGAAATTTCGATTTAAAAATTGTGAGATTATATGAACCGGTAGTCTAATGCTGCTAAGTGATGTTGTCTATAACACAGGTCAACAAAAAATTATTTTTTGTTTGTTTCTGTGTTCAAATTGCGATTTTCTCAATCTTTGTATTAAAAAATACATAATTGTTTTTTGTTTTTTTTTTTTAAACTTTGTTTTTTCACCCTTTACAATGATAAATAAATATTTGGAGAAAAACGCGTTTAAAGTTTTTCTTTTACATTGTATTTATATGGAAACACGAAAACATATTTAGTTTTTTTATGGTGTTAGAATTCGAATATCTTTAAATTATTTTAGGAGGTGATTTTTAAGGTTCTAAAGAAGTGAAAAATGCAACAAAAAAAAAATGTTTGATTTTTTGAAAATTATATCATGTAGTAGTACCATACAAATTTGGTACTACTTTTAAATCCATAATAACAATCTTGTAGCTATAAAAACAAACTTTTTTAGGTAAAAGTTTTTTTATATTTAATTAGTAATGTAGGAGGAACAAGAAAATCATACCAAGAACCCAGAAACAAAAAGTGTGTTGACCTGTGTAATTTATTAATAATATATTTTAAATATGTTATTGATAGGAAAAATAAATAAATATTAATTTATTTCTCAAAATACCTAATTTATATTTGAAAAGTATTTCTATTTTAAAATAAGGATTTTAGGTGATCCTTTGACAATTTTCAGTGGTATAACGTATAAGATATATTACCGAATACGAGGGAAAAGTTAAAAATTTGTTCATTTACTGTCAAAACACAACAGAGCAATATTTAGATCGTTAAATGATCCCGTCTATTTTAAGGACTGATCTAATTGGTAAGCAAATATTTCAAATTGTAACGAGTAATAATAATTCGAACAATAAGACGGTTTATTTTTGATAAATATGTATGTAGCTACCGTTACAATTCAAGTTTTTGAATTTTTGAAAAATCAAACAGAGGCTTCCAAACTGTTGAAAGAAAAATATAATTTAGTGCAGATGAACTGTTTGCCCGAAAATAGGCAGCATTAAAAACGCAACGTTTTAATGTCGTGGCCATAATATACTTGAGGGAGGTAGTGATAAAAGCGTTGGTGAATTAAGCCTATATACATACATAAATACATCTCAAAAGTATGTGAAAAACGATCATGAAATAAATTATCTATTTATTATCTCACTTTTCAAGAAGATTAGAGGGTTGTGCTTTCGTTTATTTATTTATTTATAAGTGTATCGATATACAATTCAAAATTGCAATTAATAAAAAATGAAGCAGCAAAGGCTTTCGGCTCTAGAAATAAAATATATTAGTTAAATAGTTATTTTTAGGATTTTAATAATTTCTATAACTTTTAAAATATTGGTTTTGTTTGGTTCTTTCAGTAGATCCATGAGATTACAGTTAATAGTGAGCGCTTGAGTGAGTTGTAGCTGTCCAGATAAAAGCATGGGTTTGAAATGTGAGTTATAGTAATGGGATTTAAGCAATTCGGGTAGGTACGTGATTTCGTTTAAAACTTTTTTTAAACAACATCCTTTACAAAGATTGTGTGGATTTTAAACCATAAAATCATTAATTTTGCTCTTTTTAAAAATAAGGTAAGAAAAACTAACTAGGCCACAACGATCATATATCTACATATGTATTTATTTACCCATATTCTTTGTTTTCAAAAACGACTTTAACGATTTTTATTCAACTTCTTATCTGCAAATATTTGTATGCATTCATTAAAAAAGATTTCATTTAGAACACACATTTTATCTATTTTTATTTTCATATTTATTTTTAATTTTATAAAATACAAAATTTACAAACAAATTCTTCGTTCTTACTCGCTAAATGTTGTTGTTGGTATAAATAAATTAATTAATTTGTGTAAAAAGATGAAGGCTTAAAACAAAATACTGTTTTTACATGTCTACAGAAAAGAAAAAATATACATATGTATGTAAATATTTATTCCCCCACACTTATGCCAACGAGATAAGTTTGTCGATTGGTACTTTCGCAAAGAATCCATTCAAATGCTCAACAATTATTGGTGCCCATTGGTCACGGGTTGCTGGGATTCCAACTCGAATGATTTCTGGTAGATTTTCATTAACCAAATTTAAGATCATAGCATCTAATTGAAAAAAATAAATATTTATAAATAAATTTTATTTAAACAAAAAAAAAAATGATTCTTACTTAAATTGGTGTCAGAGAAAATTCCATTGGCTGCAATTCGAGCATGGCCCACACTAATATCAGCATCGAGTTTATTCAATTGAACTCGACGACCAACTTCGGTCTCTTGAACTGCACCATCTGTCAAAATACTCGCCTTGATATTGTCTAAAAATTAGAGAAAATAAATTAAAAAAAAACTCCTTTGAACTTTGTCTTCTTTAAAATTTTATCTTACCAATTGTTATGTTGAAAAGTCCCTTTGGCACCAATCTTAAGCCTCCAAACTTAACATCAGCCTTAAACTGACCACTAGCTTGGATTTTCGGCAATGTGGCATTCAATTTGACAATGAAGTTGTTATCGGTGAAATTACTAACAAAGTTTCGTACAAAAATTCGACTTATTCCATAGATGTTCATGTTTTTCACCAACAAACCACCTTGAACTCCATCGTTAGCATAGCGGAAAATGCCCTTTTTGAAGAAGTATGGATCGACAGCTTCCATATTCAATTCTGGAATTCCTCGCTAAAAATTTTAAATGAGTATTTTATTAAACTTCCAATCGATTTTGAAGGAAATAATAGTAAATAGTAGTAGATGATAACTTACGTTTAGCAACGGAATTATGGTGAGGAATTCATTTTTGATGCACTCATCTCGAGTTTCGTCGTTTACGTTGCATGGTGCTACCAGTGTTGGAATTGTTTCTGGAAGATATATAATTAAAAAAATCAATTCACACTTTTGTCAAGACTGCTGGTTAATTAAAAATGTAAATACAAAGAACAAAATATGAATGATGTAAAGATAAAATAGGACGAAGTGAAGTAAAATTGGAGAAAAATTAGGAAAAAAAGCCTGCCCAAAGCTGGGCTTGAACAAACAACCTCTAGATTAGCAGGCAAACAGTGACTGGCAACTGGTGGTCTCCGCCGGCATTTTTGTTTATTTATAAATCACATTTTTTGACGTTTAGTGACTGAATTCAAAGGATTGTGTCAGTTTTTTTAGGAAAGTGAGAAAGTCTTTTACCAAAATCTGTATGCAATGTCATAATCTCATAATACTTTCACGGTTTTTTGTTTTATAAACGTTTGAATACTAACGTATAATATATCCAATATACATAGATAACAGTGCTCTAAAAACTTAAGTAAGTCTTAGTCTTAATATATTTAAAAAAAAAAAGAAGATATTATTGTAACCTTGGAAGCGCATACTTTTGCAGTGTATTTATCTGTCGATCTTCTGTTTCGATCAATCGATCAAGGTCTTAATAACGATATTGATCAAATAAACCAATTAAATAATAAAAGCATACTTTTGCCTCAATACACATACACACATACATACATATTATTATTATTTTCTTTATTATTAAGAAGATATTTGAATTACAAAGAAAAAGCCTCGGTATTGTTTGATTTGTGTACCAATGAATTATTGTTTCTCAATCTTAACTTCGATAAGTAGTTTCTTTCTTTGCTCTGGTATTTTCATATTTCATTACATGAATAGTTTTTTTATAGAAAACAATGCAGATGACCTTATTTTTTCATTACTCAATGACACTTAACCTCCTTCTTATAATCTCTGATTAAGTCCTCATTCCATTACCTCTGTTTTTGTTATGAAAAAAATCCATTGATATCATCTGTCAGAAAATAAATTTACAAACAAATAAATAATATCTACGCATTCAAGTATTAAAGTGTTAAAACACAATCCCACAAAACACACACAGAAGAAAAAATTATGTGCAAAACTAAAGAAAAACCAAAAGGTTTGTAGCTCAAGTCTGTTATTTGTAATGCATCACTGCATATTATGGCAGATATTTATATTTTTGTTTGTACATACATGTGTACTTATTTCTGCAAAATTTAAACCGTAACTCACAGAAAATTGAAGTGAAGCAAAGTTATTTGTCCCTTGTTGCATAATACATATTAACACTTCAGGTGATTTTTTTTATCTCGTGTTTATTTAACTGACAAAGTAATTCAATAAAAACAAAATGTGTTTGTTCGTTAACCTGGCTTGGGAAAAAATTTAAGTGCCAAGTTGTTAAATACAAATAATCACTTTCAAATAATAATCAAACAACGAATTCACAATATTATTTTACATGTGTGTACATATGTATATTCGAAATGAATGTGTGTAGAATGTATAGGTACAAATTGTTAACAATTAAAATAATAAATTGTCAACATATCAAGGTTGAGTTGAAAATTTTTCAATTGAATATACCGACATAATATTTGGGTATAACCCATTGCCTATGCATACATACATATGTACATAATGTATGTATGTACACCGAAATGAGTTGTATTTTTAATTTTTATTGAATTAAAATGAACACAAAAAAATAATTATGTAAGATGTACTAACACTTGACATTCTGAACTATAATAATTATGGCCAACAGAAGAATGAGTTCGTGTTTAACTTTCATCGACTTGAACATTTGGCTTAAATAAATGCACATACATAATATATATTGTATGATTAGGTCAATATTATATCTAATGTTATAATAGTGTGGCAAGATTCATTTTTTTCATTGTTTTTTATTTCTATAGTTGTGAATGTAGAGTTTTCCGAATTAAAAATTAAATTTTGAGTGGCAATTGATGATTGGAATAAATTAATGAAACAAGAAGGATGAAACAATTGCAATTAATATTTAATAAGTTTCTCATCGGTCCCCATGTTAGTCAAATTTTTAAGGGATTTACTTTACACAGACAAAGTAAAATAAATGTTTTCCATTTTTGCAATGGCGTTTCACTTTTTACAAAATCTCTTACAACAACTTATAGTTGTTTAACTTCTTGTGTACTGTTCCCAAATTTGCTTGGAAGTTTGACTATTGAAATAAAACATACATTTTATTTTAAATCTTAATTTTTTCAATTGTTTGATTACAAAAAAAAAAAAAAACTATTTTATCGCAACTTTTGTATATGTTTATTTTATTTAAACACTATACGCGTTATATAAACATAAATGACAATCAGTGGCACATAAAACAAAGAAAGAATACGAACCAATGAAGATGGAATAGTTCAAAATTCCAAAACGCGTAGGTTTAAAAATAAGTTGTGATAAAATAGTTGTTTTTTTCTTAATAAAATTAAATTTTTGATTTATTTCAATAGTCACTTTATAATTTGTTGCAAATTGTTTGCCTCTTCGCAAGAAACTTATTTCTCATGCTATGGAAAACATGTGCAGAAGGATTTTATTTTTCGAACTTTTCCTTTAAAAACAAGGTTTTGATTTCAGCTCTTTTGTTTTGGAATTTTGAAACTTCAACAAAAATTAAATTTTTAAATATTTTTCTATTCGATACGGTTCAGATACATTTGTATCGAAGTAAAATAATAATGGCGATAACTTTGGTGATGTTTAATCAAAATGTTCGTGTTAATCGCACTTATAACTGCCTGGAACTTGTTTTTGTCTCTTATTCATTTCTTTCAATTAAAAAAATGATACCATATCGATTTCACTTCTTGGATTTTCCCATATGAATGCACCAAAATTCAACCATTAAAATATCACAAATTGTTGAATAATTTGTATCTTTATACAAGTATTTATGTAGATCTACAAAAAAGCTATACTCGTATACGTATATGTATCTAAACAACCTGGACAAACGAGTAAACATTGAATTGCAAAATAAAAAGAAACCCAATCGATCCATTACACTTCACTCTTAGATAACAAAAAATTAATAAATTTAGTAAAATGTGTCAAACAAAAAATATATTTTATGTTTACGTAAAAATCTAAATACATAATAAACTTGAATTATAGTATGTGTGGATACAAGTATTTCACATTTATTAATTTGATTTGTGATCAATATTATGCATATTAACATAAGACACAAAATTATTATATTGCAAGAGCTTTCTTTGTATAACTTATTATGGAGTCGAGTTTATGACTCAAGATCTCAAAACCACAAATGTCTTCTGTCTGATATGGTTATTAATTATGTTGTATTGATATGGCCTGAGAGGAGTTATGTGTATCTACTTGCAACACACTTTCGTTTTTTTCACACTTATTTTTTTTGAAGAACGAAGTCTTCTGAGTAAATCACAAATAACACACGACCTTTCCCAATAAAACCCAAACAAATAAAACGCTCACAAGTCAGTCGATGGAGTTATGCAACTTTTTCACTTTGGGTGCTCGAAACCACTTGGAGTATCTTATGCACTTTTTGTGTATCTGAAATGTACTCGTATCTTTCACTTGTGCTAGATTTTTTTTTATTTTTTTTTTTTGGTACTCGTATAAGATCTGCTCCACTCACGTGAATTATATTCCTCCTCAGGTGGTATGGTAGCAGCAAATCCAACAACAGCACACCCGCATACAATTAACAACGTGATTACCAAACTCGAATGCATTTTTGTAAAGATTTGTCGTTTTTTTGAGTTCTGGGGGAATAGCTACTCTCTACCCTCTCGGTGATGCGGAAATTAAAAGCGCAAAGAGAAAAAATATAAACTACACGAAATTCCTTTCGCTTTCGAATGTTTTCCGCGCCCGGTACGAATACGAACTCAGCCACAGTCGATTATTTTCGTGTTCCCCGCTTCTTCGTCGATCGAAGTAAAATCTTTTAATGCGCCCGAAAAACTTTTATTTATAGTTTTTATACAGAAAAATGTTAAGGCAGTGAATTAAGTTTTTTTTTTTTAATTTTTTTGTATTTCAATCAATTTGTATGTTCGAATGGAAAATGATTTTCAACATTACACAGCAAGTTGAGTGGTGTGGTGTGGTGTGGTTTGCGGACTTAACGTGCCGCAAAAATACGAATTAACGTGCTTATTGGGGAGGTTTCGTTAAGTCTGAGTTGAAGCTAGAGAGCGAATTAAAATTTTGCACTCGTATCTTTTGTTATTTATCTGCAAGTTAATACAAAAAAGCTGATCGATGTAGGTATACGTATAGTACGAGTATATCCCTCCCCATATAAGTTGTGAAGTTTATAGCTTCGGTCTGTTTGTTGAAGATATTGCATAAAGAAATTATTGTAATATTGAGGAGTGTGGAGAGTTCACAAGTTAACCTTGAAAAGAATTTTGGATGAATATTTTTTCGTTTTTTTTTTTTGTTTACATTTGGTAGTGAACTTTTTTAATTGGTTTTTTGTGTGCTATTTTTTTATTGATTTTTGTTTTTATCTTCTTCATATGCACGAGGAATTTTAATTCAACATAATTTACAAGTTAGGGTGGGTGAGATGGAGGTTTGTACTCTCATTTGTATGCAATGACAGTGGCGATGCGCATAGGTAAACTGATGGGTGAAGTTGATTTATCTGATTTTATGAGATTCATTGTATTGCTGGGTTATTTTTATTTCTTGGAATATGAAATTTATTAGCAAAAACATAGTCTTTTGTTTGAGATGTGTGTCTTTTTTGTTTGCAGAACAATGAAAACAGTGTTTGGTGACGAAGAGTGGCTAATGCAATTAGTTGATGCATGCAATTTTTCTTTGGGTTGCTTATACTTTTGCAGCGACTTGCAATATGGATGGCTTCATGTAATTGGTTACTTCGTGTTTTCATTGTTGTAATACTTATATTATTTGTCTTTCTCTCTCTCTCTGTCGCTCCTTCTTTACGAAGTGATAATGGCTCTCGAATTGATTATAAAGGATGAAAACCACGCGAAAGGTTTCAATTAAAAAGAGATTTTATTGCATTTTGATTAAATGAATAAAATGTGAAGAACTTATGAAAGGAACATTTTCCCTTGCCCTATGAGGGTTTATTGAATTAATTTTATATTATTTTTTACCTTTATGAATTGATGAGTAAAAAAAGCGTTTTTTTAAGTTCATGATGGTTAAAGATGACATTCAGTACAAAATGTATTTAATATAAATAGTATTTATTTTAAGAATGGACCATAACTTCTTCTTTAATACTCACATTAATAAGTTTTTCCTTCCCCCTTTTCCTCTACCAGTCAAATAATGCTGACAATTTAATTAAAAGCAATTTAAAATTGTTAACTATTTAATCAGCTAAAGGTCATATAATATATTTCAAAGTTTTATGTGTTTGATTCTAAAAATGCACTACCTTAGGAAGTTGAAAAAAAATCGATTTAATATAAAACATTAACTTTATACCTGATTTACCCTATTTGCCTCAAATGATTTTGAATCTTTATGGTTTGGTTTTCATTATTTAATAATGGAAGATACATTGTATCAAACAATTCATGGAAACACCTTGTGATGATTTAGACGGATTTTAAAATAACACAGGAATGTGATATTTTAGTATTTTACTGGAACATTTTACTTAAGTTTCAAATTAATGTTTAGAACTGCATACTGCTTTGATTTTGTTCATGATTAATTTTCAGTTCAGTAACTTAATGCTTATAAATCTCAAAAATAATGTTTACCAATGATCTGCCCTATCTATGGGTAGGAGGAAACTTCACGGTCAACATTGCCAAATTACTACAATCTTCAACTACATATAGTAGTCATTTTTTTATTATATCTTTGGCATTGCTTTGAATCTAAAATTTCAACTTTACATCAACGGTAATGGTATATTTCGCTATATATTTTAATTACCTTCATTACCAGATATAACTTGTATAAAGTCTTACATTTCCTTAACCACCCCAATAATTAAAACTATTAAATCAAAAAACGAAATAAAACAAGTTTGCTGCTCAAATCTTTTGTTTTGGCTCAAAGCAGCGATGACGACGAGACGGCAAAGCTAATGAAGACGCAGGTTGGTTAGTTTTTTTTTTTTTCTTGTTCCTGTAAATTAAGTTGAGTCAGTGGGCTTCCTATCGGAACTATTCAGGCTCTTATACAATATTGCACCATTTAAATGCAAGTCGAATTGCACAAGAGATTAACTTAGCGTAACTGATGATAATATTATAACGGAAATAAGTGCACTCAAAAGAAGACATTGATGTGTGTGCAATGCAATTTGGTTCAGTTCGGTTTGCATTGTTGTTGGGCTGAGAAATGGTTTTTTTTTGTAATCCAATTTTGATTAAGAAAATTGGGAATTATTAATTATTCCTTTGTAGCGGAAAAGAAAAGAAAAACAATAATAATTAAATGTCATATACGAGTATTGTGTTTGGCATGCTAAGTGCTACAATAATATGTTTAATTGTTATTGCGAAAATGGAGACAATAATCGTATGACGAAATGGAATTTTATAAAATTGATTTATTCACGTAGACTTGAAGGAAAAACTTTATAATCTAGTTTGATTTGTAGTTTTTGTGGCATGAATACAAAACAAGTGTATATGTTTTTAAAGTTCGTTTTAATTGAATTTTTATATGTTTACTATGTTTGAATTAAATGGGTTGGAACTTAGTTAAGCTAAATGAAATCAGATAAAAGCAAAGCAAAACGTTTAAGCAGGGATAGTTTATTGTGTGCAGTGCTATTAAAAATACATGCGGTGAATACGAAATTTGATATCCCAGACGAAGAGAGAAATACCTACAATAAGCTCTTGTCTTTTAAATGTCTCACAGTTGCAGTAAATTCGAATTACTTTTAACAGAAAAGTTAATTTTTTCTTTAATAAAACATATAAAAACAACTGTTTAGCAGAATTATATTCCAAAAAAAATCCTTTTTTAAGCTTTAATGGCGGCACAGCGACTAAAAACTATTTTTAAGATCTTATTTATAGTTTAATGAGTTTTAAAGCCCACGATATACTAATAAATTTTGATTTAAAAACGATCTTATGTTTACGAGTATAACACGAAATCCGAGGAAAAAGCTTTAGATAGCCGTCTTTCTATTATGTAACATATTTTATACTTCAACAAGAAACTACTGAACATCAATTTTGCAGTATATTTTAAGGAGTACCTGCAATTTGCTTTGATAGAGGTACTCTTTCGGGTATACTCCTTAAATCTTTAAATTTAAATGTTCATACAGTTGCTGAGATACTCGTACATACGAGTACAAACCACTTAATTATATTTTCAGGTTCGGATCATTTAATTTTGAATTTTGTATTTACAATTTCCTTTTTTTAAAAAAAGCTTCAATTAAATTTCTTGAATCTAAAGCAGTTAAGATAACTTTTTGAAAAATCTATTTTTGTGAATATATTATTCATAGTAATATTTGGTGTATAAACTTTCAGTAGGACCTAAATCTTACAAATCATTTTACGACGGTTTCTATTTATAAAAATTCATAAAACGACAGACCCAATGGACACATGTAGGCCAAAATTCTATGTACAAGAAGTTCTTTGAAAATAGTTATGTAGTTAGTTTTTCAATCAAAATCAAGGCAAATATGTATGTATATTTATTATATTGTGGACTAATGACACTCCACCGAAATTTTTAGGGATATGTCATGCGTCATAATTTCTTGTACACAGCAGTCATTGACTTCTTTTATGTTTTTTGTACATGCCTCTCATTTTCTTTCACATGTACTTACATATGTATGTATGTGCATTTGTATTCCTGCGTTCTTTATTATTAAAGAAATTGTTTTATTATTCTTTTGTTGTTGCATTCACTGTCGACAATTATTAATTTTATTAATACCGCAGCTTTTTATCCTTTTAAATATTTTGTCTTCATATCAATGACATAAAAAGCTAACAAAAAATTTAAATATCTTTACGTGTGTACTTCAATTTAATTTGGAATCATTTAAATAACCACAAAAACTTTTTCAGAAATATGTTAAATATTTTAAGATATCTCATATAATACGTCACTTTGCACTCTATCATCCATTTAATCATCGAGCGTGATATGTCCACAAAACATATACCTATACTCATTGAACGCATCAATCCAAAGCTATTGATTAGCCAGTCTCGTCATGCGATCGTTAAGCACGTCTTTAAGCCTGTCATATGTATATCTTACAGAATAAAATAATATAGTAATTTCCTCTGGCTCCTATAACTCAATAGTTCACTATGGCGTATGCGTGATTTTTTTTGTAATTATTATTTTTACTTCACAGTCGCGCGTCATTCACCTAATTTTGGTTTATTCACTTATGCACTTGAGATCATGGCTTCTATTTAAGTTGTGGTTGTGGAAAATGATGTTCATTTCGGTTTAACCTTAACCGGTGTGTAAAATTACGTAAGACCACAAATGAAATCACAGTTTTATATTTTTTTTATTTTTTGGACAATACCACATTTTTCTTCTTTTTTTTTTGTAAATATACATAGTTCTATAAAATAAAAAAAAAAAACAGAACACCTAAGAATAAAATTAAATAAATTAAATCTAGTTTTTGGTTTTGGTTATAAGCTTATCGAATGGAACATGTAACATGAATTCGTTCATTGCATTCAAGGCAAGAGGCTCCCAGTATGATCGAGTTTCGGGAATGATGACTTTGTAAATTTCACGCCAGTATTGGTTGATGAAGTCCAAGACAACAGCGTCTAAGAAATTTGTAATAAATAAATAAGTCTTGATTATATTAAAATTAAAAAAAAGATGAAAAACTTACTCAAAGTTGGATCCGGGAACAATCCATTGGCATAGATTTTCATGTCTTCAATATCGACGTCCATGTCGAATTTGACAAGTCGCAAGAATCTCTTGCCGTTTTTAATTTCAAATTTACCATCCATAACTTGAGTGAAATTCACACCAGCTAGAAGAATTGAAAATTCAATATGTGTTCTTGTATTTCATGATTAATTTTGCTAAACTTACACATTGTTACATTAAAATATCCCTTTGGATTCATTTTGACTTCATTGATTTTCATATCGGCCTTATAGTTTCCTTCAACATAAAGTCTTGGTGTAAATGTATCAACTTCCATGTGTGTTCCTTCTTCGTTGAGGGTGAAACGAACGTCTTTAACTTCGGAACGACTGACTCCGTAGATTTTGGCATCCTTTAGGGCAACTCGGCCCGAAAGCACTCCATTCGAATAATCGTATTTGGTGTTTTTCAATGCGAATGGATCAATTGGTGGAATATTTAGTTCTTTGTTTCCATGCTAAAGATGTTAAGGAAAAATAATAATTAATTCTGTATAAAGTTCTGAAATTAGTTAAGAACACTTACGTGTAAAGTAGGTAGCATTTGTTGGAAAACGTCTTTAAGGCATTCATTCAATTTGTCTTCATCCGCACTGCAGGTTGGTATGTCACTAGCTGCAACAAAAAATTATTAATAAATGTATTGTAAAAAAAACAAAAATGTATTAAAAAAAAACAAACATATAAAATGTTTGGTATATTTAAATTCAAAATTGCATTTTGCAACAAGTTATTGCAATTGTTGGAAATCTTAATGTGCCATCAAATTTAATTGCAGTTCTTTTCCCATTCCAACATCTCAGAAATTCCATAAAATTCAACTTCATAAATTTAATGAAATTGCATCAAAACTTATTTTTCATTCCAATAAGTATCATCAATTAAAATTATATCTTAAGCTTAAAAAAACTGTTTATTTTTTTTAATTTTATTGGTTTCTGTTCATTTATTACCTTATAGAAGAAATAATTAACAATAATGATTATGTTAATTTGTCTTCTTGTGTCATGTCTCATAATTACATATATATTTCTTGTTTCATAAAAAAATATCTAACAATATTTAATGCTGCTGTTCAATCTTGCAAATCATTGTTCAAATTGAAGGGCGATGTATCTTTATTCTATTATTACCTTTATGATGGTCTCTTTAAAAATATTAATTAATTGAGCAAGTTTGTATAAACAATAAAAAAAAACCTTATAGACAATATTATACTTAAAGATGACAATAAATAATGGAAAATTATATCGGTTTCGAACTGACCTATAATAATTTTTTTTTTACAGAAATATGGCCAAAGTCTCAATTTAAATTATAAAATAAAAACAAACAAATATTTATAATTTCACAATTAAAACAAATAAGAAAACAAAATCATCAAATTGGCGCGTGGCGTCAAACGTAGAGGTACAACAACAAAAATGACGTCAAAAACTCAGATAGGCAATCTGCATGATTTTTATGCTAATTTATTCTGACAGCAAATTGGCAACTCTTGGTTTCGTTTGTGCAAATCATATTGAATTTAAAATAAAAAAATAAATAAATGCTGGGACATTACTGGAATGTAAATTAGGGATTATAGGTGGTGCCATCATACGAAGTAACCGTCCTTAATTAACATAAAAATACAAAATTCACATTTTTAATGAATTTTTTAGAACTGATGGATGATGAATTTATGTGAGACTTTAGTTGGTATTTTCGATTGTTCGTAAGAGATAACAAATAACAAATAAGTATTACAAAACAATTTTGATGTTTAATTTTTTTTTAAATTCAATGAAATCACTATAGAATACAAATAACTTTGCTTTTAATTCCATAATTTTGGGAATTTTAGTTGCATGTTTTGTCATTCCAACGTTAGGCTAAATATAACACAAAATATGAGAAATCCATATTTTTAATAATAAATTCAGAATGTATTATTGAATGCAATTAATTTAAATTTTAAATTCTAGCTTAATTGAAATCACTTTTCAAAATCATTTAAATACCTAAATGCAAAATGCTGACATAAGAAATAAATCTTATTTAATAGTGCATTCAAATTATATATCATCGATTGATAAATTAGTATTTCATGATTGAATCTTTTATTTTAATTTAAAGAAATGGCGCAATTATGCAGAATACATTTTGTGTGCATTTACATTCAACATCAAGTTTTAATTATATTGTTAAATAATTAGATGGTAATTTAATGATTAATTTTAATTTCTTGTGCCAATTTTTCTATATAATTTTATTTTATTTTTGTATGTTATGTTGTCATGATCAAACTTAAGGCAATATTACATTTATGGCATGCACAATGTCTGCATAAAATTAGTGGCACAAGGTTGCAGAATATAGCATACAATAAAACATCAATAAAAGATTGCAATTAATATCATTCAATGCAACTAATAATTATACTTGTTAAAATTCTATAAATAAAAATGTGCCTTTATTGTACACAAAGTATTTGGCAGCACTTAAAATTCTGAATTCTACGTCAAGTGGTTTTTATTAAATAAAGAAATGAAGTATTTTTATATAATTTTAAAGATGGAAATTCAGAAATTTTAGTTTGAAATCGATGACATTTTTAAACATATGGCTAGTATTGGAACGTTTAAGAAAATGACCACATATTTTCAGAAAATGTAAATAACAGCCAAAATATTACAAATTCAAATTGATTTGTTACATTACAACTGTATGACATCTTAAAAACTTTGTTCATTTTAATGGTTATAAATAATGAAGATTTATCATTGGCTTAACTTAATGATCATAAAAATATTTAAGGTTTTTAAAAGGTCGGGATTAACGTGGTAGTTTAATGAAACTGAAAATTGTAAATATAACTCTTAGTAAACAATACAAATTTAGTGTTTGTTTTGATAATTAAC
This sequence comes from Scaeva pyrastri, assembly GCA_905146935.1. NCBI lineage: Eukaryota > Metazoa > Arthropoda > Insecta > Diptera > Syrphidae > Scaeva > Scaeva pyrastri. The sequence continues at coordinate 51,733,493 of LR989927.1, forward strand.
ATAATTTTGTAAATATCTACTATGATGTCAATGAGTCTGTTTTCATCACCATAAATTACATCATCTGTAATGGAAGAGGGGGGTATACTATGAGAACATAAGACCACATTTCAAGAGTTTAAATACAAAATGACGTGCCGTGACTTTTAAACAACTTTGAACTCAAAACAAAACACAAGATTGCCAATCAGAAGAACATGATTGTATGATGTTAATTGTCACAAGGTCAGAATAGCAGTTGTTATAGGTATGTAATCAAGAAAAACAACTTGTGATTAATAAAATAAGAAAAAAAAAACTATTAATTGTGGCCTGCTTTTGTTCTTTGATACAAGTTGAAAACGAAGGTTATTTTACCACTTTTATTTAAACCACATGTAACACATTAATATCAAAAACGTATACGCTCTTGACTGGCTCATGAATGAATTTATGTACATACATATATGTTTGTATATGTTTTGATTCAGAATTCATGAATAGTTTTTTTTTATTTCAGGAAGAAACCAAAACTTTTATTTTCATCTGAGCACATGTCATCGGTTTGGTTTATGTGTAAATTGTAAGTGTACAAGTCTAAGAGAATTTGGTTTATTCTTGATATATATGTACATATGTATATCATTGATCCTTAAAAATGTGCAACATTTTTTAAAATGACATTGGAGAGAAATATGAATAAGAGAAAGTCAATAAACTAAAACAAGTACGTATACGCCTCAGTGAACCAAAACAAGCTATCTTTGATGACCGATTGCCGGTTTTGTTATTCCATAAAAACATTTGCTTTCATAGAAAGTGTATTCATGATAAATTCGACCATAACAAGAAAAATAGCAACATATAGTTTTTGTGTGGACATAATCTTTAGACTTGAAAATCTTTTCGTGATTAAAAAGCAAATACAATAGTCATTTATTTTTAGCTTCATTTTGGGACTTAAAATATTTTATTTTCGAAAGACAACAAACATCTACATATATATATATATTTAAAATATATATATATATATTAAAATATAAAACAAAGACGGGTTTGTTACAACACTTATAACTCGAGATCTGCTGAACCAATTTTCATGGTTATTGATTCGTTGGATTTATCTCCACCCCAAATAGAAGAATACATCTTAAAAACAATGAAAATTAACACACTATGGCTCATTTTTGTCTCTGCACTATTGAACACTGTACTATGCCAAATAATATATTTAAAAAATGTTTTTTTCCTTCAATATTTTAAATTACATTTAAAGTCTTATTTCAACGCATATTTTAAACCGCCACCGCCGTGTTTTTGAACTAATTAACTGACAGTTAATAGTCACAGTTGACATTAAACATCAATATTTATTTTTATCGATAAGAAAATACAAAAAGTGTCCTCCTGGAAGTATGATCCAGACAAACGGTTGCCACTTTCCAAATCTGAATTTCTTTATTGAAATAATTTAGACTTGCCAAATACCACTGTTTACAAAACAGACATAAACTCATAACATTGAAGATTGAAGTTTAGAATGGTCGAATTGAATTTTTGACGAAACGCCCACAGTACCTAAATCCATCGTTTCTCGAAAGAGTTGGTAACATTTTTAAGACTGTATTAGGTTATCTCTAGATCTACTGAACCGATTTTTAAAATTCTTTTACCAATAGATAGCTAGCTATAGATTTGTGATAAATTGGATATGGAGAGAAGCAGAAAATAGTGCCTCAAGATTGTGTTTAAGAGAAATACAAGGGAAACATAGTGAACAAAATATAAGCTTTTTATGCTGGATTGGATCTGGTATTTTCATGCCATCTATTCTGTAAAGACTTTTTGAATCTTACAATGTAATCATATAAGTTGCTATTGTTCATGGTTCTATGATGTGGTCCTGTATGTGAAGAGAAAAGATATATGTACATATGAGACGCTTTTATTTTGCAAACACAAAATTAATGGCGTTTCCAGAATTTCAAAAGTCATTAATCAAATTGAGATTAAAAATTGCGCTCATTGGTTAAGTTATGAATGGTAAGACTTTATTAGAACCTGGATATGAACTAAATATGTATTAAGTTAAAAACTCCTCCAACAAAATTAAAATTGATTTAATATATATACTACATATAACAACACTCACGCAAAACAAATTCTTCCACCTCTGATGATTTTTCATCCGTATCTGCTGGAACACTTGCACCATAAGCTACAGCACAAAAAAGTGCAACTTGTAAAATGATTAATTTCATATTTTTAACGTTAGTCTAGTTTTAAAATAAAGCACAAATCACTATTGAAGCACAACTAAAAAAACAATAAACAAAATTTAACCAAAAACTATTAAGCAGTGTTAACACACACACGACAACCTGCGTATTTCACTGCACAAAGATCAGAGAGTATCTAAAAGATACTTCAACCGAAGACCTTGTATATATTGGATTTTTATCAGAAATTTTGCTGTATTATTTCTTCTCCCATTCACCGTCATCCAATTAATTACATTCATATACATAAACATACGAGTATCTATCTATATACATTGTATAAATTTAAAGAAAAAAAAGTTGAATTACAACGAGTAAAACAAATCAAAAACTTGAAGACCTCTCCCTCCACTTTGGATATCAGTAGGTTTCTTTTTTTGCAATAGCAATCATGTGTTCAGTGATTTTTTTTTAAGTTAGTAAGCGTTTGCAAAAACTAAGTATGCCTGCATATGAATGACAGGGATTTTGATAGATTTTGATTTGATATCTATGATATCTATCTACGATTTGCAAACAAGTATACGAGTGATTAACTAAATTGGTACTTTTTTATTCTTAACAATAAAAAGAAAATTAACTTTATGGCTCATAAATTTATTGCCAAAGACGAGATTTTTGTAATGATATCTATTTAAATTCTGTCAAAGTTTTTTTTTATATACTTTGTGTTTGTAGGTTAAGTATTGAATGTAGTTTGCGTGTTCAATAGGCCAATAGTCAGCAAATTACGATTAATCATTGACTAATTACAATTCTAATTATAAGTACTATATACTTATACTGATAGCTTTTATTACTGTGTTTTTAACCTGTGGGATCTGGGACGCTCGGATTTATAATCGTCCCATCCATCGAGCAACCCTAAAAAAATCCATTGAAGTGTTTAAACTACCTGCATCGAGACCATAATGATATTCGAACATGGAAATAATTGGAATCAAAACACTGTTTTTGCAGCACCAATTCTACGTTTTGTCAATCAATTTTATTGAAGAATATGTAAATTTGGAATTCATTCAATAAAGATATAAGGTGATCAGTAATCGTAAGTGCTAAAAACCTTTCCTACAAGAACTAGTTAAATAAATACGTAAGGATTTTCAATCTTTTTCACAAACAAAGATCTTTATACATAAATCGAATTTACACTTATGTAAGATTTAAACACTTGGTAATATGCATATGAACTTAGTTAGAGATTTTGAACTTTGATCCATAATTGAATAAATTATTATTAATTTATACAATCAAAAGAGGGAATCCTATTTGAACAGATTGTTTTTGAAATGCAAATTAATAGCTTCTTACTTTTTCCAAGATGATAATATTTACTAAAGTCAAGTATTTAGGTGCTTTTTATTTTAAATAATCAATTAGCTAACTTTGTAAAGGGACGTTCGTCGCTTTGATTTCTGTTACATTAATTTCTTGAGAATATTCCCAAATCTTTCCATCTGACTACGCTCTTGTGTTCACACCACAATATACTTACATATGTACATACATATATGTACGAGTATGCATATGAAAACCCTTTTACCGTCTCATTAAGTTCTCGTGTAATATTCGTTTCTTCTTGTTTTGTAATTCACATCAAGGTACTTGTAATTCAAACAACTATTGTAATTTTATATCTGGCTAAATAAAACCTGCTAGTTAACTGTTTGAATATTGAAAATGTAACGAATGATGTTAAACAAATATTAATTAATATTGATATGGCTTTTTTCTTATACGAATACGAGAGGTCTCTGCGGTAAGTTGACATTGACAGTCAAGTCGTTTATGGATTTTTTATTTTATCTCTCATGCATTTAAATTGATGAGATCTTGAGTTAGAAGATGTTTAAAAATGCACTTTTTAAAATTTTTAGCTGTTACTAAACATCGCATCGTTTTAAAGTTAATTGAATTTCATTTAATAGAAAAATTCTAGCTAAAAGATTAAGATGCAAAATATTGTAAGAATTATGTTTTTTAATGCTAAGAACTGATGAATTTATTTCAAACTTCCAGTCAAGTTTTTTATAAGTTTTTTTTATTATTAGTAATGAGTAATCACTAATAACACTTGCATATTCTTACGATAGCCATGGTATTATATTATAACCTCAAAAACGTCTAAAGTATTTGTAGTCTATGACTCACGAACTTCAGAAAATCTGAAATAATACTTACATATATTTTTGATTCGAACCTAATTTATCCTCTCCGTAATTACCAATTGAATATTACCGACTTTCTCAATTCTAATTTTTAAATCTTATTTTTAAAAAAAGTCTACCTGCTGTTATATTCAGAAAACTACAAAAAATTAAATGAATACTTAAATAAATTGTACTAAGAATCAATAAAGAATTTTTGAAAGCAATAAAATTTTGACAGAAATTCACTTATAGCCTGCGCCTCGTACTCACCACAAACTTCTGTGCGAAACATCATCATCCCCTAATTACCTTCTAATTCCAGCAACAAATAAGATACTAATCCTTTTACAACCAATAAGTCACAATTCCACTTTCTTAATCCTGGCCCTTCCATAAAGGAATAAATGATTTTTATTTGACATAGTAGTTCAGGTAGATTATAATGTATCGCATAAATAGCTCAAGATTTTGACATCAGAACATCAGAATTACACAAGTCCTAGCCCAGTGAACACGTTATATAATTTATATACGGTTTTTAATAAAATGGAAATTGCAACTCAAGAACAATTGTCTCTTCACTGTCATAAGAGGTACAGCCGAAGAAAACGTAGCCGTGACGATGAAGAAAATTCGACCACAACATTCTCGACAGATAGTGATTCATCCGTGGAAGCCGAACAAGAAAATTACACTTCAAATCTGCCAAAACTGCGAAAAGTCTATACTACCAAATTAACACCGAAACAGAAGTTCAAAATAGAAAAGGCTATCAATGATCTTCGCATAAGAATTCAATTGATCAATTTAAATGACAGCAATCAACCAGAGACAATTATTGATCTAACTAAAGACGACAAGGAAGATGATTATCGGTTGAAAAAAGCGCCTTCTAGCACTGATTCGAATGGAAATATGCTCAAGAATACTCCCGTTAAACGAGGACGATGTGAAGTCAATGCAGTAAAGAAAATAGATAAGGAATCCTTATCCGATGATGAAATTAATGAAAAACTTATCAAGCTTGATATTCCACTGCCAATGGGTCCTCCACCAAATCGAAGAGTGACGTTTGGAGGATTTTCTTATGCTGAAAACCTAAATTTAACTCCGAAAAAAACTAAAGCAGTTACATTTGGAGTTGGAGAAGGACTTGATGGGCCAGCGACAGTTCTTAAAAGCTCAAACCAAACTGAAATGGAAAAACTTAAATTTTCCACCAAAAAAATGGGTAGAAGTCGAACAATTAAGGAAATTAATATCGAAGATGAATGGAGAATCTATAAGTCAGCCAATTTAAGTCTGAGCGAATTTGCTTCGAGGTCGGCATCGTTCGGAACAAAATAGAATACCTATTTTAAGTTATTGTACTTTTATTAGGTTAAGACATTGAACCATTAATGTGATTTTAGTTCGTTTAAATAAAAAAATAATATCTTAAAATAATTTGATTAATATTGTTTGCTTTCGTCTTAAAAGTGTTTCTAGTTCAACCAAGCAAAACCAGAATGTTTGACAGTAAATACCATGATTATCAGCCCCACGATAGCTGCTTTTCTCTCCACCATTTGATGGAGATCCATGATCCTATGAGAGAGCAAGCATCCATCGTCTGCGTAGTCAAGATGTTTGAGGTAAGCTGTCCACAGGACATCACTTACCAATAGATATTAGAATACCAATAAAAACAGGATTGATGACAGTATTCAGCCCTGTCTAAAATTCTTTATTCAAAGCCAACTGTCATCAATCCAACGCAAAACATGATATAAAACTTATAGAAATTTAACAATTTATTTGAATCTGATTTTAGATTTTGGTCATGTAACTTTTTTTGAATCTCGGTTGTATTATAAAAGTCCAAGAAAGTTTTTCACAATCTGCCTTATCACGAATAAATATTTCCTAGAGTTTTTTCTCATTTTGGGAACTTTGATATCGTAAACAACTGTTTCCAGGGAACTTTCTCCTTATTTGTATACAAATATTTCCGTAACTAAGTTGTGAGGGAAAAAATTTCCAGAGACAAAGTTCCCGTAAAATTGGCGATATGGAACAGGGGCGGATCCAGAAAAAAATTTCGGGTGGGGTCCAAAAATAGAAATTTGAAAATTTTCGTTTACATATATTGTTGTTGAAAACTGTTTTAAAAATAGTTTTGAACGAAGAAACAAAATAGGAACTTACGGTTACAAAGTGATATTTAATTTTCTCTTGCTTTTAGCAAGAATGTCAAAGATTTCATCTCTGGACATATCAATATCTCTGTGAATATTCGTAGGCGCTAAAAGGTGGTAGATCTATCACTTAAGCGGTAGAAGTCCCAACACTGTCATTACATTACTTGCACCAAACACAGAATTAGAACAAAGAAGAAAAAGGAATAATGAATGAATATAGAAGATAGAACCTTGTCCTTGTTTGTATTCTATGACTGAGGTGCGTTCGTTTGTCATTCGGAATTGCAAATAGCTACGATGTGTAACCATAAAATCGTACGGAAATGAATGGTTGGTGTGTCAAATAGTAACTATTTCTAACTATATCCAACTTATGTCTAGGAGGTGAGTTAAAAATGTTGATCTGTCAAAGTCAAATGTTTGATTTAAATAATCAAAATATTAAAAGCGAAATATTTTGCAAAAATAATAAATTTGATTTGCATTGGAATTCATTTTTATTTTTGGGGTGTGCAATGTAACAAAAAATTTTCCTTCCATTTCCATTTTAAAAATATTAAAAATAAGTATATTTAATTCTTGAAATCAAAATAAAGTGTGTTTGTTTGACGGATCAACCATTCTAAATAAAAACGAGTTCGTAAATAACTTCAACTATTCCTAACTATGACACTTGAACCAACATTTTTGACATACAACTACTTTTTATTAAAAAACAAGCATCCGAACATGTCCGAATAGTGACGGTTTGTGAGAATTAGCAAAGCAAGCATAGGTACTTAAATGGACCCATTACTTGGAAATGTCCCAACTGTAATCCCATGCAATCCAATAAGATTAAAATTAACATGAACAGAGGTTTATTCTAAAAAAATACATTTTTCTGCACAAAGACAGTTTTTTTTAGGATAATGACAGATATCATATGGATTTAGCAAATTGCTAAAAGTTAAAGTTGGGTTTTCCGGATTTTAACATTAAAAATATGTTAAGAGATAGTAAAATAATAAAATCGTTTAAAATTAGAAAAAACATCTTTTTTGATTAGCAAATTGTTAAAAATACGTTTAACGATTTTCTAAATCGTTTAAAATTTTGCGTCATTATTTTTAAAGTTTTTGCAATCAGATCGCTTGATAAAAAAATAAAATTTCATAAGAAAACATTGATAATCCTATTTTACATTTAAATTTGGTCATCTTTGTTTTAATTCTTTTGGTAAAAAATAGTTCACAAAAATATTCGTCTTACTGCAGTCATATTTCATCGGGGTCAATAGTAAAACTTGGAGAGTATTTTTTTTCTGACCCGATTTTCTGATGAGCCACACTCCGCAACATACAACCGTTCATCGATAGGCATAGGACGTTAAGAGATAAATATTAAAAACTACCAAAAATGATATGAAAGAACAATAAAGACGATTGGAACTAAAATCCTGAGTGTTATTTGGAATATGACAACCAAAAATGTTTATTTAAAATTTTCATTTGGGGGGAGGGTCCGGACCCCCAGGACCTCCCCTCTGTATCCGTCGCTGATATGGAAGAATGAAAAATCCAAACCAAAAAATTTCAAAAAACAAATTTCAGCATATGCCCATTGCCCATATACATACTTAAAAAAAGAAGAAGAAAAGTGAGATAGGAATTTAAAGGAAATACCGATGAACACTTTATTAAAATTTGAACTTGTTCCAAACGTTTAAACGAGAAATAAATTTACAAAAACTTAAAATATAAAAGACAATAAAAAGTAAGAATTAACAATAAATACATTTTAAAATTTTAAAATTTGCTTTATTTTATCAAAATCACAATGGTTCATCAGTTTATAATTTTAAAACAAATTTAACTAAAAAAATGCTCCAAAAAATTCTTATTTTTTCGTTCTCGTTGGCACTTTTCGAATTGGAAATCCTCCCAATGGTGGATTGGCAGCTTTGTATTTCTTCCATTCTTGTTGAACGTCGACATCTTCGTCATCTATCGCCATTCGGTCCACATTTCGACAAGAAGATTTCTTATCAGATTTCTCAGTTTCTGTAGATTGTGTTTTTGATGATTGATTACTGACTGTTGACAGCGATGGTGTCAAAGTTGAATTTGAAAGAAATGATTTAACAATATTATCAACGCTTGTAGTAGTTACACTTGACGTTTTAATATAAGCCGGAAATGGCATATTTTGTTTCATTAGTGATTGATTTTCCATCGGTTTATGATGATTCACTTCTTGAATTCTTAAAGGCAAACGGTGCCTAGGTTGTTTTCCACTTTTGAATTTCTGCAGCTTTGTAGAGTAGCTGTTTGAGAATTTGCCTTGCTTTGCCCGATCGTTATTATAAGAAAAGACGTCTTCTTCACGACTACGTTTAAATTGATTGTATTTTTTATAACGATTATCACAATACACTTGAGTAGCCATTTTGAGTGTTTTTTAAAGTATTTATAAAATTTAAGATTAATTTGAACTTGACTTGAGGACGTCTTGTATAGTTATGATGTCCTTTTCGAAATCTTCTCCAACTTATATAGGTAAAACTTTATTAGTACCGGATTATTTTGTAAACAGGCAGATTATCATTAGGAGAAGGGTTAGAGATTTTAATCAGGGACAAATATCGAAGGTATTTTGTATGGCATTTATTGGTTGTAAAAGGATTAACTTCAATATTAGGTAGAAAGAAGGCGATTTTGTTTTATGAGGCTTAAGTTACATTTTCCAGGATAATTATTAATTTTATTTTATTTAATTGACAAATATATTGATTTTTATTCTAAAGTAAATTATGGACACAATTTTGTAACATCTTAAATGTTTTGATTTATACTTATATTTTATACAATTTCAAAAAATATTTTAAAATAAACCTAAAAACATTAAAAAATCATTCATATCCCTAAACCTTACCTCCAACTTAATCTACTACAATAACTTCCGAAACATCAGTTTCCGCAGTCATTTTGACTAATTCCTTGAAATATGCGGCAGCTCGTATCGCATATTCCGCCATTCGAAGGTTTGCATCCTTGAAGTTTTTGTATTCCTCTTCGACAGCTACTTGTTCGATTTTCTTCACTCGGCGACTTTTCCGACAAGCATAAGTATTTTTATCACGACGTTCTTGTTCCTTGACACTACGTTCTTTTTTTGGAAACTTCCGAACCATATTGCTTCGAAACTTACAAATATCCTCATAAGCTTCTTTGGGAATGGCTGGTAAACGTGCATTCAGCTCGATGAGTTCCTCCTTGATCTTGATGTCGGGGGATAATTGAGGGAACTCAATTTTTATTGGCGGTGATTTTCTTCGTTTTGGGGCGGAAGATTCTAGACTGGTTTTATCAATTTCACTAGCGGGATCCTCTGCGATTTCTGTTTTTATCACAACCCTATTGTCACTTTCTGTCAAAATGGTTTCATTCAATGAAAAGTTAAGTCGAGTTGTTGACGAAAGAGGTACGGCGGGACAATTGTACTGATTGATGTTAACTCGTTGGAGCCTCTGTTGAAGCTCATTGTTAGTGGCTTCGAAAAAACGAGACGAAGTAATTCGTTGAAGTGGCCTTGCCAATTTTCTATGTTTCTTTGGATTTGCGGTGACTATCGAAGATGACGATGATGTTGAGGAAATCGAGGTCTTAGATGAATCACTTAAGTCTAAAATAATAGAATCCGTTCCATTTCTCAGTGGTGTGGACTCATCCTCACGACTTCGTTTTCCTTGATCAAACTTTTTATGTCGGTATTCGAAAACTGTTTCACTCGACATTTTGTGTAGATTTGATTTGTTCTTTTTTTAGACACTTAAAGGAAGAAAATTCTTTTTAGATGCACTTTCTTGTTGAATAGTATTTCGTTTCTGAAAATGATCACCAATTTAGCTTCAAATTTATACTCCGAATTTCAAAAACAAGGAAGGATTTTTGTTAGCCCTTGATGTTGATTCATTGTCAAAACAAAAACAACACCATAAAATAATAGTGCATCCGAACCGAATTGAAACATGTGTTGTTTTGTTTCCAAAACAAATGGTACCTGGTAAAAATTTAAGTGAAATAGGAAATCACTTAGATATCAAGTCAATGATATTTTCGACATGAGACGATAAAGAAAATGAGATGACGTGTATCTTCGCCTCAAGAAGGACTTGTTTTTGCAATTTTATGAAGTTAATCTTTTGCAATAAAAAGATCATTAGAAAAAATGTAAAACCTGAACAACACAAAACAATAATATCCTTTAATATGTATCTCATAAGATGATAGTTGTCAAAAATTTAGATCAGCAAAACTAATTGAATTTATTTTTCCAAATGGAAATTATACTTGACTTTTTCAGTATGCATTTAAAAAAAAAACACATACAATTGCAGTTTTGATACAAATGAAGTTTTCGAAAAACAAAATACTGTGTACTGGTATTTGGTGGTGGAAAATATCTGTAAGGAAACTCTCTTTTCAAAAATAACAAACAAGATGCGTCATCATAATGCTCGTACATATATAATATTGTCATTAAAACTGGTTACCTGCTGTTAAAACAATAAGGATTAATAAAATATTTGAATTGTATTCTTAAGCTATATATGAACATAGGTACTTCAATCTCTAACTTTTATTATCGTGTTGTTTGTTTGTATCGATTGCAAAACAAAGTTTAGCCTGGTTCCGGTTGCAAGGATTAATCCTTTGTCCTTCACCAAACAGCCTAATTCTGGTAGATCAGTGATTTTTGTTTTGTTTGTATAAAATATCCCTGGCAATGACATTTTGCTATCAGAATTGCAGAAGATCTCCCCGTGTACGCTTTAACATTTCTAGAACAAATTAATCACTCGTTGAAAAATGTCTACTGGAGCAGTTTTTGAATACCGTCACAAAAAGTTCGACCAAAGGAAACGAAGCCGAGACGATCATTCCATTTCAACAGAATCTGATTTTAATTTGTCTTCGATTCATCCATTGGAAGCCACGTTTAAAAATTTGACTAATTCCACACCGAAGCGAAGAAAAGTTCATGAAAATGGAGTCCAACATCAATCACCGACACCTCCAGTTTTTATACCAGCTCCACGAAACGTCTATCAGTCAATGGTTCAACTGATGAATTTCGATAGTCAAAAGGAAACCTACATCAGACCTGCTCCAACGAGAATACTGCTTCCAATGAATGGAACCATATTCACCGCGGACAATCGGATCAGAATTAAAACGGAACCAATTGACTTTTCAATTATTTCACCTTCAACCAGAATTGATCCTCCTCAGCCAATTGTATCCGAAATCAAAACTGAACCGTTAACAATTCAACAAATAAAAAAGGAACTCATACCACTTAATAAAACCGATCAGATGCCAGTAATTCCCAAAGAAACCTTCGAAGATATTTGTAAATACCGAAGCAATATGGCTAGAAAATTCCCGAGAAAAGAAAGAAGCTCAAAGGAACAGGAGAGACGTGTCAAAAACACTTTTGCCTGTCGTAAAAGTCGACGGATCGAGAAAATTCAACAAGTTGCCACCGAAGAAGAATACAAATGCTACAAGCAGACAAATCTACAAATGGAAGAGTACGCAATTAGAGCGGCAGTTTATTTCAGGGAATTGATGAAACTCAGCGAAAAGGGTCCTACTGCTGCTGAAAATGATGCCATCGTAATAGATTAATGAAATAGAACAGTTTTTTTATATGTATTTGTTTGTAAATTTTGAACATTACTTGTGATATGTACATTTAGAAATATTTATAAAATATTGTGTTAACTATACCTACATGTATGTATGTATTTTTTTGTGTTGTTGTCATTATTCGTGAACATTTAAATTTCAAAAGTACGATAGCCATAAAAGCAACGAAATATGTACCTACATATACATATCTACTATTCATAATGTTAGGTGCACAATTAGCTATGTATGTATGAATGTATGTATATCATTATGTTGAATTAGAATTATGAATTGTGCAATACATACATTATAAATTACGAGTGGGTATTTATGTACATATGCCTACAATCATCGAGTCTTCTTCACCAACATTTGCAATCAAACAAACTTTATTTACAAACATTAAACCGGCAAAATATAGACTAAATGTTAGTTTCTCCGGTCTAATGGTTTGAAAAATAAACTTTGATCGGTTGAACAAAACTATCATCGGGAGGGCCCAGAGTAATTGGCGAATCAAGGCGATCCAGTTTTTACTTTTTCTCCTTCTACCTAATGTTTCCATTAAACTTCTATGACTATTTTTTTACTTCTTTGTTTTGTATTATACCTATTTTGTTTCTTTAAATGCGGGTTTATTGACTGATTGAGCTTGACTAAGTTACTCAAACTGGAAAGAGATTGATGACAAAATAGTCTTTACAAAGTTTAAGTCACAATATCTGCTCGTTTATAGGTAGGTAGCAATTTAACCCGTCATAATACGTACTTAGCTCAACATGTGCAGCTCACAAAGTAGGGTAAATGTACCTGTAAGATTGTATAATAGAAAAATGCAGGTTACGCAAACATTTTGAAAAAAAAAATCCTCAACGGAAAGTGAAAATAGTATGTCATGGTAGTTAAGCCCGTATTTCTATAAATGTATCTTATATAAATATTATTTGCTGAGTATAGCATTAAATGGAGTGTTGCAATAATTAAACAGAAATATATTCCTGCTTCCGATACTTTTAAAGCAATATCCGATTGATTGTTTTTAAAGCAGGTCAAAGAACAACTTAGGTATATTCCAAAACTAAAGGGAGCTTTCCGCTGAATATAAAATAGTTGCAGAGACTAAATTAATTTAATAAATAGATTATTTAAGTACATTTAAATTTCTGTTAGCCATCTTATAATAATATAATTTTTTAAATTTAAAATTACCATTGGAAGGTCCCAATCATTCTCTGACGTAAAAAACAGTAGTTCTATGATCACAAATGTTAATAAAAGCAATTATTTGCAAAAATGCAATTTCATCAATTTCTATCAGGTTCTTTGCAACCGTAAAATATTGTAAACATACGTAACCTAGTTATTTATTTTATGGACCTTAAAGGATAGCATTCTGATCAAAACATAATCTTGAGTAGTATGTATTGGAAAAAATATATTTGTAATAAATTTTATTTGTATGTACATACATATACAACATATGCATATGAATACATATAAAATTTATTACAAATAAATACATAAATACAAAAGTATGAGTTTATTTTGTGTTTCGACTTAATATGTGGAATATATTATTTTACTACCTTCTAGTTAAATATTATAACCTTTGAGGTCATACTAAATCAGGTGTTTAAAAATAAAACAAAAAATTCAGGTACCCAGAATCTGTCCAAGATCAAAAAGAGTCTGCAACCACAGAACTTTTGGACTTAATTTGTATTTTGGGTCACATGTATTTTAAAATTGTTACATAAAATTTTTTTTAATCTTACATTTTTAGTGTACTACAACTTACAGTCTTTGATCATTCAAGAGTTTTTCCTGAGCTGTTAATTTAGGTTTGAAATGCTAAAAAAGTTCAACTAAAGGAAAACACAAAATTTGAGTTAAATGTGAGTTACATATAATATTTATTTTACTTATTTATTTACGTTTCACTACTTCGTAGTCACAAAAAAACATTATTTTTAGTCAAACTTTGATAGTCTGGTTTTAAAACATTGAACGTCCCTCCGCCGTCGTTATCCACCCTCCCCCTCCTTTTCTCATCCTCTTTTGCTCCTTCCAAATCAACTGCAACTTTATTACGAAGTCAAGGTTCTCCTTAGGTGAAATTTAATTAAAACTAATGACCCAGATGAGATGTTTGTTTAATAGCCAACACAATCTAACGGGCAAATCCTAATCTCTCGAAAACACTTCCACTCTTATTGCTCGGAGTCTTTTTGCGTGGCAATGGAGAGGAGGATCCCGAGGAAGTTGAAGTTGATGATTTCGAACTACTCGCTAGACTCACTCGACCTATGCGATTTGCCAGTTTTGAAAGTCCACTGCCGACGGGGTTTGTTCCTAGTCGGCTGTAGACTGGTTTCTCTGATCTGAGGAGCTCGTCGGACTTTATACGAATCGCTTGAGCTTTATTGGGACTAATTTTGGTCTGTTGCGGTGATAGTTTCAGTTTCACGGGCTTGGCGGTACGATGGATTCTATCAGCTGGATAAAGAAGTTTGGAAAAAATTAATTTAATAACTTGAAAAAGAAATCTTACCATGCATCCCTGAACCCATTCGAGACTTCAGGTTGGAGGTTGTAGTCAATCGGTTTTTGGACTTTCCTTTGATGGTAACCACACGAGGAGCAATCTCCCGGACCTCAGCCTCCGAGGCAAATGACACAATTTTATCCCCACTTGTGTCCATTCGCATGTCCTCCTCTGAGTCATACGAGTAGTCTGAATCTACTTTGATGGGAACTTTCTTGACCAGCAGGACTTTCTGTGAAGACGACGACGACTTTGAGATGGATTTGACTACACCAGAGGAACTCTAAAAAAAATATCCATATTAGGGCTTCGCAAAGGAAACAATGAGAAGAAAAAACTAACAGATTTCGACGATTTTTTGAGAATCGGTTTTATGTGCTGCTCCGACGACGGTATTTCAATTATATCAGGCTCTGATTTGCCTCCTAGGCGAGAAAAGATCGACGAAGAGGGGGTAAACGGCTTGTTTCCTACTCCCGTGATTCTAATCTTCTGGTCGATTACCGGTTTCTTCTTGGTTGGTTTAGTCAGGTCTTCGAACTCGACGTCAGTGGTTCGAGAAAGGCGTTCGAAGATTCGTGGTTTCGCCGTTGATTCTTTGTCCGAATAGAGCATCGCTTTCTTGGCGAGTATCTCTTTGCTGCGTTCGGTTGTCCCAGAAGGCAATTTGATCTTGTATTTGCCTTCGTGTTCGGGTAAGACTCTTCGCGGAACTTTGGGCAGGGGAACTACTGAATTGTTTGAGGATAATGTAGATTTATCTACCAAAATAAGATTCTTAATTGAAAACGATGTTTATTTAGAAAAATCAAGTCTCCTTACTGTGGTGGTTATTGCTTATGGCTTTTCCATCGCGTTTTATAGGATTCGCGACCACAGTCGCCACTGGCAAGGGATTCTCCGAACTAAGAACTTTTTCTCGAGCTGTTTGTTCACTAACATGTTTCGAATGCCTGCAATCAAACACATATAATAAATCTCCTTCTATTTATATACTTTTTTCACTTGGCTTACCTCAGAATGGCTATGATATCGCCCATCAATGTGATTCCCATTTCGCGAAGGTATTCTTTGTTTAAATCCGTCAGCATATCCAACTGAATTCGATTCACAACGAATAAATGTGCATACATTCCAGCTGATCCTCCTGGAACGCCAGCTGCTTTGAAGAAATTGACCCATTGTGCTAAAAAAATACGAAAATGAAAAATTGGGAAACATTTTTTTCGGTCGTGGGTGGATGCTACTTACATGCATTAGTTACCGACATATCCGTTTTTATGTGATATTATGCAATTCTTATAAAACAAATCTTAATTAATATAAAACTAGGTATTTGATGAATCTATTGCGAATATATATCATTTATGGATGGAAAGGAAAAATAATTTTTTTTCAATATTGAACGCGGTTAAAAACAAACATCCGCCATTTGTTAGAAATATTTTGACAGTAGTTGGAGTTGAATTTTGTGTGAAGTGAAAGTTGTTGTTGTTTATGAAATGATGGCCGTATTCAAGGTAATTTGTTAGATAGAGGATTATTCATGTGAGAGCGACCAACGAACGACGAATGAACGAACATTCGTTCACTTAGACATTTTGTTCACATGAACTTTTTGTATTCGTGGTGAATGGCGTTTACTTAGAACAAGAAAATCCTTTTATAATGATTTTGGGATTAGTCGCGCGCGAACTATTCATTAATTGCAGTGTGGATGGTATGTGGAACTCGAACGCAGTCGTATTGGAATTCGAGGCAACCAATTTTTTTTTTCAAATTTCTCTCATTCGCTCAAATTGGTAATTGTTCAATGTGTTCTGAATGGCATTTATGATTGTTGACATTATTATTTATAATAGTTTATTAAAAATTAAAATCTTAAACATAATCATAAAAGCTTTGAGCAATTCACTCACTTAAAAATCATTAATTGTGACTTCTCGCTCTCACGTCTCACTTCAACTAATCTAACACTTTAAAAAAACATGAATCAATGAATCAATGGGTTTTTAAATTTTAAGAAAAGTTGAAGAAACAATATTTGCATATTGAGTTCTAATCTTCCTAAAATCAATATTAACCGAAATTTGGCCACATTTCTTCTGAATGTGTTCATTTTTAGTTGCAAAACTAACCACCAAGTGTCGCCGGATTCGTATAATTCCCAAAACAAATCACAAGCTCGAGCTCGACTCGAACAAGAAATGTGCGTGATTTGGATTTCTTGAATTCCTACCAAGATTTCTCGAGTAATTACCCAAGAATTCTTAAAGAAATTCTTCTACATGTCTGGTTTTAATTTACTCAGTGAGCAGGGTCTACGTTTAGATGGCCGTCGACCACATGAACTGCGACGAATCAAGTGTAAACTCGGTGTTTTCTCTCAGCCTGATGGAAGTGCTTACATCGAACAGGGAAACACAAAAGTTCTAGCCGCGGTTTATGGCCCCCATCAGGTGATTTTTCATGAAAATAACACCCCAAAAGATAACAAACTTCTCTATTGTAGGCTTCGTCGAAAAAAAGCAACCATGAAGAGGTAAGTGTCAATTGCCAATACAGTATGGCAACGTTCTCAACTGCCGAACGGAAGAACCGTCCTCGTGGCGATCGAAAGTCCCAAGAAATCACCCTTCATCTGCAGCAGGCCTTAAAAGCTGCGATCAAGACTGAATTGTATCCCCGATCACAAATCGATGTCTTCATTGAGGTCCTTCAATCCGATGGCGCCAACTACGCTGTTTCGGTGAACGCAGCGACACTGGCCCTCGTCGACGCTGGAATTTGTCTAAAGGAGTATGTGTGTGCATGCACAGCATCGCTAAGCAAAGATAACGTCCCCTTGACAGACGTCTCGAACGTCGAAGAACTCTCGGGAGGCCCCACCCTGTCAGTGGCATCACTTCCCAGTTCGAATAAAATCGCCTTCATGGACATGTCACAACGTTTCCACCTAGACAACCTGCCACTTGTTATCGAACAGGCCCTTGGGGGTTGTCGAGAGATTCAGGCGATTCTAGAGAAGGAAGTGAGAAAGCATCTGACCCAAATTGGATCAGCTGGTGATTGGAGTAATGTCGCAAAGTGAATTCGGTTTATTTCTTTTTATTTTCTGCTTCTAATAAATCTTTCGATTCCACGCTGGAAATCATTTCGAGGAGTTTTGTCTTTCGGTTCTCTCTAGCCAGTCGATCGATCAGGGACTCGAGGTGTTGACTGCCCTTGAAATACTCTGCCAAATTGTGCACAGTTCCCCCCTGAATCCGATGGTCGGTTATCCGGTCCTGAGCAAAGTTGTACGTTCGGATCTTTTCGTTGCGATTGAGCGATCCGACTTGGGATTTGCGAGTCGCACTCTTATTGCTCTCGTTCTCTTCGAGTTTCTTTTGCAGCAACTTGGCTTGTAGCCGTGCTATAGCGATTTCTCGATTTTTCAGTTGCGATCGTTCACTCTGGGCTTCCACAGCAATCCCTGTAGGAATGTGAACTATCCGGACGGCTGAATCGGTTGTGTTGACGTGTTGTCCACCAGCTCCACTTGCCCGTTTCGTTTCGATCTTTAGGTCCTTTTCGTTAATGGTGCAATCGACATCATCTGGACGAGGAATTACTGCGATTGACGCTGTGCTTGTGTGCACTCGTCCGGCCTTCTCTGTGGCGGGAATGCGCTGGACACGATGCACTCCTGCTTCGTACTTGAGGAGGTCGTACGCATCTTCACCGTGTACAATAAGGTTAGCATGACGAAGACCTTGAAATGAAATATTCCAGTAAACGCAAATTTAAAGTTATATTACTATTACCTCCTATATCGGTTCGATCTTCGTCTAGTGGTTCTACATTCCAACCTTTGTAGTGCATAAAATTCCAGTAAGTCTCAAAGAGCTCTCCGGCAAAGAGCATAGCTTCTTGCCCACCAGCACCAGCATTGACCTCAAAAATAAGCGACGAATAATTTTCGTCATCAGCCAATGTTAGCATTTGCTGAAAGAGTTGTTCTTCCGTTTTGTTTAGAAGATCCGCGTATACCTAGAGTAGGAGAATTATTAAAAATTAACTGAGTTCACATCACATTCCTTACCTGGTTCTCCTCCTTTATCAACTGCTTCATGTCCTCGTCTTTCTCGTTTTTCATATCATCGAGGGATGATATATTCCCCAGGAGAACATTGCGCTGTTCAATCGACCGAACAACCTCTGAAATTTTATTCATCCTTTGGAAATCTTCATTATTAACACGAAGATCGTAGAATTCCTTGCGAAGGTTTTCCAAAAATGTTTTCACTTTTTCATCTTCAAATGAAATCTCTGTTGAGTATTTTCTATTCGTCACCGAGACACAGCATTTGTCAAGTTTGCAAAATATTTGCCGCAGAAGAGGACGGTTTTGGGTGATTATTTTACGAAGAAACATTTTTATTCAAATGGTTATTTTATTTAATATTTTATCATTTCTACAAAAATAAAGTTAAATAATTGAAAAAGTTTTGATATTTCACTATACTGTGATGTGACAGTGATGACAAGGCTTGTTCGATTCGTTATTTTTTGAGAATTCAGGGAACTGCACTCGAGCATTTGCACTATTATGGTGACTTCATTGGTTGGGCAAAAGTGAATACTTTGAAAATAGTAAGTATAAGAGGGATGATGAAACATATATGTACATCTCTATAGATTTCTGAGCAGAACATCGTGATTTCACTTACTTTATGTCCTTATCCTTCTCTTCAACTATAAATTGACGAAAATCCCTTTTAAGATTGTACATATTTTTCTTTTCCGATCAGTACTCGTAAACTGGCTAAAACATAATACAGAACCTCGTAAGTCTACTTAATATATATAACTTTCTATTTTCATTAATTTCTGTAATAAGACACTCCAAAAGTTTCTAAACTTCGTTCAACAAAAAATTATTTAAAACTACTCTACAAGAATAGTTTTAAGCTATTTCACTCTAACAGCTCTCGTATGGTTTCCGTACTGAGCATTATCAATTAGAATTAACATATTCTAATTCCATCACAAATGTCGGCTGGCTTACTTCACTTAATAAATCCTTTTTCCACGAATATAAGCACATGTCGAAACAGTGAGATTATAGCTAATTTATTTTTAATTTAACTTTGAGCAAGTGAACTGAAATGGGTGTACGATATTTTGCAAGGTATAAAGCACAAGTTAGCGGCGCACTTGGTTTTTTATGAGGCAATTTTTCTTGATTCCATCTACCAGACGCCACATCTCTGAAAAAGCTTCTTCCATAAGGCCGTACACTGTACTTGTACTGCACATTTTTGATGAACGGAGTATAGCAGGCTTTAAAATTGAATTGATATGTTATGTAGAATTCAAAGCCGACAACTAAAATAGAATGACTTGCTCTACACTTAAGGATGGAATGTAATTTAAGTACATAATTAGCTCATAAATTGTCAGTTGTTTCCGTAGTGTAGTGGTTATCACGTGTGCTTCACACGCACAAGGTCCCCGGTTCGAACCCGGGCGGAAACAGAAGGGAAGTTTATTTTTTTTCTAAATAATTGTATTACGTGGAACGTGGATTAAACGAATCGCCAACATCCGAATCGGTCCTAAGCGTAATATACAAAATTAAAACCAAGTAATGTAATTTTTGTTTTGTTGTAACAAGTTTAAACTCGCAGGAGTCCAGATATATTTCAACTGTATAACTTAAAAAAGTTTATTCTATATTTATGTATGTGCAAAAATTCGTTTTTTCTTTACTGTCAGTCTATGTCCGATTATCCAAATCGACCTCGGTCCCAAATAATTCGGATAATCAGCGTTCTACTGTAAGTTCTATTATTTTTTATTTCTAAATGGTACAATATTTAATTTAAACCATATGTGTCCATTACCAAAGGAAAGCATATTCCGAATTTCTTTGGAAAAAGACAATTTGAGATGTTTTTGAGTACCTATATTTACATGTTTTTCAATCTAAATTTGTTATATGTATTTAAAATATTATTTAATCAATTAATCCAGTTTCCACTTGAAATGCAGGTAGACCAATTTCAAACACTGGATATGTCATTCCTGTTCGTCTTGCAATTATTGCGGCAGTCTCTTCTGAGTTATTCTTGGCTTGAGCATCGATATTTCTATCTAATAGAAGGGTCATCGCTGTGTTGCGACAGTTTGAAACTGTCGCCGCAATATGCAGTGGAGTCTGTAAACCGTCTGATTTTGCATTGACATCGGCTCCATGCTGAAGAAGCAAAGCAGCACATTCGGCGTTACTCCATTTGCAAGCCGAATGCAATGGCGTCCACTTCAATTCGGTTTGTGCATTCAAATTGGCATTGTATTGAAGCAAGAGCTTGGCGATGTCAACGAAATTATTGTAACAGGCTCTGGAAATGCAATTAAAATCAAGATCAATCATTCATATTGTTTATGTTTACCTGTGCAAGGGAGTATATCCATCTTCATCGACTGCATTCACTGTGTTTGGATTGGCCTCAAGAATCTCTCGAACTTTGTCTATCTGACCCTCATTTACTGCCCACAATATCAATCGTTCCAAACTTGCTAAAAAATGTATTATATTTTAATTTAGAGTTTTAAACTAGTTATTTGTAATCGGCATCTACCCTGAGGATCCTTGTCCTCCTCGATCAGGTCATTCTCGTCATCCCAACCGCTTACAAACATTCCCGGCTTAACATCTGCATATTGGAGTTTCTCCATTTGAGATTTTTCCTCGTCCGAGTCGTAGTCAGTCATTTTTGTTTTTGTCTTTGAATTATTTGAATAGAATAATTAGATTTCTTTTAACAATAAGCTAAGGGTAAGGAACTTATTGCTTTTTAATATATTTTGTTTGAGAATTTTTAGAATTGTCAATCGCGAAAACATGGAAAGGAGAAAGAAAAATACTGAATTTCATTTTTTACTTAGGGTGGCATTACACTGTTTTAGTTTTGATATAATTTATTGAACCACATAATGAATTTAATTACCACGCAAATTCCCAGAACCCAGATAGAAGATCAAATAGACTATCTTAAAAATAGAGATTATAGGAAGCACCAAAGTGCAGGTATGAACGTTAATTAAATCGGTGAATAAAATAGCTGAACATTTCAACTACTGTACTTCGAAATTTCCCCTTAACTTTACCTTTCAGTCTTCTCTGTTAAATTCTGGATACATTTTTAAAGAAATTAAGGTTGATCTTCATTTTAAAAACTTCAGCTAAAACAAATAGTCGAAAGTAAATTTTTGGATGTTAATTAATAAATTTACTTCATCTCGGACCAGTTGTAACTTAACCCTTATAAGTTCTACAATTTTCCAAATTGTACTAGATTTTCTTGTTTTCCTTTCTTTTGACATTAACGAATAATTTGTTTTGCCATCTGTCACAAAAAATGCAAATTGGAAAATCAACTCCTAAAAGTCAAAATTTGGACGCGTTATCAGTTGGATTGGAGACAAGAAAGAAAGCTGCCCAAGGAAAAATACAAAATAACAAACAAATATTTATTATTTATTTTTGTACTCATTAATAAAAAAAAGTTAGTTTATTATTTTTATATTTTTATTTATTATTATTTCTTATTTAATCAATTACGATGACATCTGCACTTTATCTAGAAAACTACCTCGATAGTAAGTAAAAATCTGCACAAACAAATTACAAAAAAAAAAACAGAAACACATTGAATCAAACAAGAAAGAGCAAAAAACTAGCAAACAAAATATGGATTCATTGACGTCTATAGGTCTTGAATCACTACCCACTGAGCTGGAAAGAAATTTCAAGCTAATGCGAAAGCTCGATGATCGGGCCCAGACGGCAATGAAAAGCATCGACACCCATGCCAAAGAGTACATGAAAAATCTGGTGACAAATAAGGATGCCATGACTGAGGAGGAGCGCAAAAAGCGTCTTCACGAGATCCAAGTGTTGTTTGGGAAGGCGAAGGAGTACAGTGACGACAAGGTTCAACTGGCGATACAAACATATGAATTGGTCGACAAACAAATCCGGAGGTTGGACAATGATTTGGCAAGGTTCGAGGGCGAGATACAGGAGAAGGCGTCGTCGACAAGAAGCAAATCCGAAGAAGCTGTGGTTAAGAGTAAGTTCAAGTTTGAATATGGGTTTCTCAAATAAATGACTACGATATTGCCACGAAATTAACCAACAGAAGGTCGAAAGAAAACCAAGGACGCCAAAGTAACTGGTAAGAAGAAGCAATCACCATCCTCAGAGGACGAGGCTCGAGGCGGTGGTGGTACTGCAGCGCAAATTAGCAAAAAGAAAAAGCAGAAGGTAAATCAAGAAAAAGAGAATCGCAAGGGTCAAAAGGTAATCATCATTTCGTTCATTAAAAAACTAACACTCATTAAAACAATATAATTTTTTTTCGAAATTTTATTTCGCTTTTTTCGTCTTCTTTTCAAAAAATTTGAACAAAAATCTACGAATGTTTATTATTTTAAATCGAAACTACAACAAAAATCTTTCTATTTTAGTTGAGTTGCTTGACACAGGTAATTTGTCGTAATTTCCAAATTTTATTTCACATCCTTGATGTTTAGCTTTGCATGTTCTATTCCTACCTACTCATTTGTTTTTGATTTAATTTGTTTAGCATTTCTTTCATTATACCCATTTTGTTCATCACTCCATTTTATTATTGTTATGTAATTGTATTTGAGTTAGTATTATCTTTCTTTTGACACCAAAATATGATACTTTTTTTTTACTTATGTATGTTATAAATGTTTTCATTATGTTCTCCTTCTTCCCTGTGTTTCTATTTTGAAAAATCCGTTTTAAATACCAGAAGAATGCAGAAGTTGAAGAATCAGAAAAGGAATCTGGACCCGCCACACATCCCAGTGATGTATTGGATATGCCTGTGGACCCGAATGAACCTACCTACTGTTTGTGTCATCAAGTGTCTTATGGCGAGATGATTGGATGTGATAATCCAGATGTTAGTAATCTGAACGTTTTTTCAAATTCAATGTTTAAAAAAATACATATTTTAGTGCCCAATCGAATGGTTTCACTTTGCCTGCGTTGGACTTACAACAAAACCGAAAGGCAAATGGTTTTGTCCCAAATGTACACAAGATCGAAAGAAAAAATGAAATGTTTCTGGCTTTTAGTTTTGTTTTGTTTAACAAAATTTTGTTTAAGTTAAAATTTTATATGATTATGTATGTACGTAAAATTAAGAAAACAAACATTATTAGCTATTTAAATAAAATTATAAAACAACAACAAAAAATGTATAACTGTTGCAATGTTAGGAATTAGGAAAAATTAAGAAAAGACAAAATGATAACTAGAAAACTCAGAAGCAAAATGCTCCGTTGGATTCTTAACTATTTGTTGTTAGTAGCTTCAATTGAAAAATATTTCTAAATGTACATTTTTACTTTTATACATTCAGTTACAGTGTTCATAAATACACCATATTTTATAGAAAACTCAGTTCTTGTCCAAATAAGAACACAATTAACCTTACTAAATCTCGTATTTTCTACGTTCTTAAGTACAAATGTACCTAATTCGAACAAACTGCATATTTTAAAAAATACATCACATGCGTTATTAGATGTTTGATATATCACTACATAGGATAAAAAAAAGTCGCTTTCTTTGTCCCTATGTCCATATGTATAATTAATATCTATAAAAAAAAACGCATCAAAATCCGTTGCGTAGTTTTACATATTATGTATACGTAACTAGATAATGTTTTTTTAATCAAAAAATTAATTTTTTGAATTTCAATCTAGATTGCGTTTACTTCATTTACTCCTAAATGCTGCAACATTAAACGATAGTTAGTGTTTGCAATATCTATGTACATACATACATAATATAGTGTACTTAAAGGTGGCGCAATTATCGTTTATTATATAAATTGATTTTTAAATATGTATGGTATACTTCAAGGAAATGACGAACTTGTCAATACAATTCAAATAGGTAATTGTTATTATAGATACACTTTTTTTGCAAGTTTCGTGAATAATGAGAATTTTGATCGGTTGATGAAAATTGGCCAATCTAACAGCCACAAAGTTCGCCGGGTCCTCTAGTGTACAATATTTTTTGATTTCTTATTATATTTTTTTCGTAAATACAAATTTGTTCAAAATCTTAAGATTATACAAATTCAGCAAAAAAAAGATATTTATGTAATATCATTTTTAATGCACAGCTATACGAAAGCAATAACTTCTTCAAGTTGTCTGCATAAATTTGCCCATGAAATATAAAATGAAATTGTGTGATTGAAATAATATACAATCATTTATTGCCAACATTCATATACGACTATACGTACATAGATATACATACGTATATTTACTTAATAATCAATTGTACTCTGTGGCGAATACGTAATTTATTTTAACCGTATAAACAATTCAATGGTCTAAAGAAAAAAAGTTAAAAAGTTAATAATAATTCGATTTCACCCTATTTTCTAGTTAAACAAAATATGTAATGTCAGTTTGTTACCCAATGAAGTAAACAAAAAGCTTAGAATGCGAATGTCATATGAATGCAATAAATGAAAAAACAGCTGTTATTTTGGCAACACAATAAAGAGAGAGGCGAAAAAAGTCTTTTGTCTCCGCACTTCACCCAAACCCACCCAAAACCCAACCCAATTAATGATGACATGACAATGCAAGAAACAACAACTGCACCTGCATTGAGCGAGATTGACTGGGACTGGCACTGGGTTCGTTTATTTGTTGTTGTTTGAAGGCTGAGAGTGAGTGCGAGTGTGCTTTTTCTTTCTCTTTGTTGTTGTTCTACGGTCCTTTTCTGCAAAAGCAAATTCCTTTTTTGCCAGACATAGGCACAAGCATCAGCACTCAGCAGATAGCACACAAGCGAAACCGAAAGCTAACCTAATGCTAGTCGATAGTTGAACAGAAACATTTTATCGTGACGGTTGTGCGCTATGTATCCATCGGTCCATTCTAGTTTTACTTTGTTGTGTTTTTATTGTATATAAATATAATAAAATTTCCTTGAGCTATTTAAAAAAAAACTGTTCCGCGTAACTAATTTTCTACGATATTCCATCGCTATCAATTGCGGACCGATAATAATTTATCCATGTCCATCGGAAAGTTCCGCTCGTAATTCGGGAACATTGCTGTGAAAATTAGTTTGTGAAGTTTGAGAACAAAAGAGTGTGTGATAAATTGCGACTTACATAATAAATTCTTTTTCTCATCAGAAGAACCTGGCTGGTTTTTTTGGTTTATTTAAACTTTTACTTTAAACCTTGCTGCTTCTCTGCTCTGCTCTTCCATCATCAACCACCCTTTTAACAGAAAATTTTGTTTTCTTCTTGTGAATTGTTTGTTTTTTTTTTTTGTTTAGTTGGCTTGCAAATTGTTTGTGGTTGCAGTGTGCACTTGTCAATTCACTACTGCCGCTGCCGCATCAGTCAGGGACGTGCTCTCTCGCGTGTGAATTGACGTTTTGTCGAAAACGTGTACTCGCATTATTTTACTCTCTCACTCTCTCTTTCTTCATCTCTTAATTGTCACAAATCCGTGCCGAGTGTGTGTAAACAGAAAGAATAACCGTCTCACGTGAATTCACACATCCACTCGTGTATCAACCGGAACGGCGTCTCTCCCCCCCCCTCCCACTAGACCTATTTACAATCAGCAACCGCCCTCGCCCCTCACCCCTCACCCCTTCCGATAAAGGGGTTTTTTGTGCGAAGGAGGTGAAAAATTGCTACCACAAATCTGAGTATCACCGGAAGTGATAGTTTTAATTTCTATCAAATGGCTTGGGAGCACCTTAAGCCGGGTAGTTCACCCGTTGATTGGTGTGAGGGAAATTACTTGATCTCATCGAACATAGCTGAATTCGTCAATACGGTAAGTGCGTATGTTACATAGTTTATGTTAAGGAAGAAACTTTAGAACTTAAGACGTCATAGACATCTACATGATGTATGTAAAATTGTACATTATATGTATTATGTATGTAATTTGAACTACGTGTCAGATTTTTTAAATTTAAAAATGTGTGTCAAGTTTCATGTACCTACATGTACATACATATGTATAGTAACTATTTCTATTGTTGCGCATTGTGTGAACTTGAAAAACCCGTATACTAGCTCCGGGTGCACTTAGGTTCAGAAAAAGTATTTAACTTTTTAAAGTGTTAAATTCGACTATTAATTTCAAAAATTTGTTCGAAAATATTGAAGGAGAAAACATTGTTTTTATATATATTTTCTACACATCTCTACAGTTGTGGCTTTTCAGTCATATCAAATATATCGGAATCAGTCAAATACTTTTTGAGAAAATGGTACCACAAAATTTTCCTTAGTCTATTTATATACTTATAGATTTACATAAGGTACATATGTTCAAAAAAAATATTTCTAAGATAGGTATCTCTGAAATCTCACTTTTATAAACGGGAATAATCAACCCCCTTTTTTCGGTTCTGTCAACATTTAGAGCAAACAAACCTGTTGCCTTCATAAAAATGGGAAAGAAGTCGAGTTGATGTTTTTTTTTTTTCTTTATCGAAAAGGGTACAATTTCAAAAAAACATTGTGGTCAAGTTTTTTAGGAGGACTTTTATATTAAACCCAATCAACAAATTTAACTGATATTTTGGTCTTCAGACATCTTCATTTGCACATTAAATTATTCCAGGGATTAACTAAATTTTGACTTAGCAGTTTTTTCCGCACCTGAGTATACGCAGTATCTTTTATTATTATGTATGTTGTTTAATGGGTTTGATTTTGTTTTGCTTCTCTATTTCTATGGAGGTGAGGACAACTTTTGGTAATGGAAATTGCAGAACCAAAAGCAGAGGGAAAAGTAAATAAGTATGATGTATGTATACCTAGTAATATGAACGTTCATATATACAGACACATATACAAAGTATACGTACATTTATGTATATTTATACTTGCGGTTATCTTGTTTTGCGTCTATCTTTTTTGTGGTGTATGTATGTATGTACATATAACACCCGTGTTTATAACTTAAGCATTTAAACAGCTGTATAACTTAAAATGAATTGGGTTGAATAATTTGTTTTTTTTTTTTCCAAAGCAACAACAAAATAGGCCGTCTCATGTTGGGCGCCAATTACGCACAATAACAATTACATACATACATACCCGGATAAATGGTATTTAAAGTTGTTTGGGTGTATGAGTAGGTCTTTTTACTCGTATCATCACTTTTAGAACACATGCTTAATTGTTTTGTGTCTTCCTTGTTTGAGTTGAAATTTATTTTTATAATATTTTCATGACAAACTTGACCTTTCCTATGAACATTTTCTCCTCTAGCGAGAATAGTTAAAAAAAAAGAGACAAAATTAAGTGGGCGATGGAAAAAAAACGAAAAAAAAACAAACTTTTGATGGCGAGGGAAAATAACAAAGTGAAAACTCTGTTTAAAAACAGTGCATAAACAATATACATAATGTACCGTACATATGTACATATTTTAAGTGGGAGCAGAAAATATGACGGACACATCATTATAAATTTCAATGTTTCAACAACAGATATTCTTATGCGGAAAATGTTCATTTTGTTTATAAATTTTTATGATACAAAAAAATAAATTGCTTAAATTGCAATTAAAAATATTTGAAATTTGCAAAGTTTTTTTTTTTTTTAATTTTGTTTGAAATTTTAATTTTCTTTTTATTCTGTGATACGAATATTTATTGATTTATGTACATACTAAGGTGCTATTTGATGAAACATGCGTTGGAAGATAGAGAGATTGGTGATACAATGTATTCATATTCCATCAGCAATGGCTCGGCGATGAAGGTCGTTTAAACATTCACAAACATGATACCTGTAGTAACCAAAATGGTAGCCTATAAAATAGCATTTTGCAATGCAGACCTACCAAAATAATAGGCACTTAATTCCCCATACTGAATTTAAGTGCTATCAAGCCATGAAAGTGACTACAAAGTGTCAAAATGGCAAACTTAAGTGCCACTTGCTCCTGTATGTAAGTTATAATATGTGCACTTACCAGAAAACTGGCTCAAGTTTGTTTTTATTACTTACCTTTCTATAACTATAAACTTTAGTCCAAAGGGGTATTGAATTAGCCTTTATACTCGTACTTTATATCGACATTTTAAATTTATTACAAATCATTGTGTTGAATTGAATCAATTTTAAACTCAAACAAATAAAAACAAACTCAAAAACATTGATTTTTATTTCTAAAACCAAATATCTAACGATTAGTAATTTACGTAGTTTTTCTCCAAATTCTAATTTATTGTTTTTATTTTATTTTATATCGAAATATTTTCATTTTTACAACAAAAAAAAATAGAAGAAAACAAAACTTTCAGCTCTACAGAAAATAAATTAATCCCACTGTGTACATAAACAATGGGGAATTCGCATTTGGTTCTGTGTCAGACACAAAGAACCGGCCCCAATCTTGTGTGCTTATTAATCTGGACTGATGCGTATGCCCAGGTACTCTTAGTCATCATGCCAATTCTTTATTTTTTTCGTTTAATGAATAATAAAGTGTTGAACTGGGAAGTTAATTACACTCCGAGCGAAGTGGACTTTAGAATTATGGCCCTCATATCATTATGAATAGCGAATCGAACGTTACATCTATCGAATTCGATAATTTTTGTATTAAGATTAGCGATTCGTACAAATAGTTTTAAAAGTGAAAATTTTATCGAACTGTCGACTTATCGGTTATGTCGCTCAGTTATGATTGGCGAATATTCGGCATTTTAACGTTGAAAATTTAAAATAATATCAACATAAAGTATTTGATGATATTTTAGCGAATAAGTGTAATGTCGTGGTTTATTATTTATATTTTTGTTGTTTGTTCATTTTTTTTATTGCCGAACAAAGAAAAAGCTACATACATACATACATATGTACAGACAGGCTGAGGAATTAGTCGGGGAATATATTATAAAGTAAGCGGTTTAAAAACACCTTTTAAAAACAAGAGGGGAAGATTGGTACTTAGAGTTTATGAAGCGCTTTCAATTTTACAATTATGTATGAATAAATTAAGTGAAATTTTACTAAAATTAAAGTAGGCATGCATACATATGTATGTATTTCTGAATGACGAATAGAAATCAATTTAAGAAGTTGGTGGATCTGATGAAAAAAAAATCCAGACATTGTCAAAGGTGCGGAAAAATTTGGTTCATCTAAGTGAAACCAAACGGAGCATTGGGAGCGGTGCACCGTGAAGTAAACTAAAATAAACTAAACTAAAGTAAACAAACAGGCCTAGTGACAAGGACATTCAAAAGACTTATAATACTTTTTTTCCCATGAAATTAATTTATAATATGGCATCAATCTTGTGATTTGTAGTGTTATTTCATATATCGATACTTCAAAAGTGGACATTTTTCTTTCTTTTTTAATGGAGTTCCGGGTTTGATTCATAACGAATGTAAATCTTCTCTTGCCAGTTGACGAATATACATATGTATGTCCACAGTTCGATACCGGACTTAAAAAAGAATGCAGAATTTCAATGGAATAAGCTGTAGCTATAAAAAATTCAAAAAAAATATTTTTTTTGTGATTTCTTCTACATAATTATGTACATATGTATGTACATATGTAAACAACGTTCGTTTTGTCTTATGTTAATATTATTTTAAGATTCTACAAAATCCAGAATGGATGTTAACTGATGTCATGTCCACCTTTTATTATAAACAAATTGTATGTAAATAAAATGTTGTTTTGTTGATAAAAACGAAAAAATTAATAAACAGATTTAACCAGAAATTAGAATATTATAATTCAAATTCATAGAATGTAAATCAACGTCTACAGAACAAGCTATAGACCATATTGAAAAACAATGAATAATAATATTATTATTTATGTAATAATAAATGTATTACTTATGTAATTGTGAAATGTGTTTATTATAAATATGTCTATATAATAAGAACAAAACCTTATATTTCACCTTTACATATTATACGCAAATAAATGTGATTAGAGTAACATTCGTTGGCATTGTTTTTTATGGTTTTGTTGATTGCAACTAACAAATTAATAATGTAATGTTTAAGGTTTAGCATGTATGTATGTATGTGTGTTTTTAAGTTCCAAATAAAGTAAAAAGTTATTTAAAAGCGGAAATACCTACTTCCTGGAGTGCAAGTTAACTAACAGAGAAAGGTTTATGGGTAATACTATACAATAATAGAAAAATACTGATATTTATTCAAAATAATTGTATCATTCCTCGCCCGCACCTCGACTGGAGCCAAAATTCAATGCTTAATTGTCCTCTCAAATGACACTGACAGCAAACTGATTTGCTTCTCAATGGCACATTATAATAACTTAATTACATAAAGTAGGTATGATTGTTACGGATCTGTATTTAATTGAAAGTAAACTTTATATTATCATACATTATATTAATTAGTTTCTTGACGTTTGACACTTGTTTCAATTGTCAAATCCTAAGTGACATTTTATTTAATTGATCTAAGTTTACATAAGCAACTTTAAACATCGATCGTCTAACTAGAGAAGTGTTACGTAGAAAATTTAAAAACGGTACATAATGTATATGATTTAAAGACTTTTCTAAAACGAATCCATTTTTCCTACGAACTGAAATTAGCTCAGCTTCAAGACTACCAGCGCCACCTTTAAATCCACAACTTTTGTTCTAAAAACTATAGTGTTTAATCTTTAAACTGACTTTAAAAATACATAATTAAAAAACATTTCTAAAGCGAAGGATTCAAAATAATTGTAATTATAACTTCTACAACATATTTAAGTGTTTCTTTCGTTTCTATGAAAACCTTACTTTTCTACAGTCGTGTATCCGGTAATTGACACACGGAAAAAACAAAAAAGCACGACTTACCGACAGACCGATGGTGACGCGTCGTCATGAGCTGCTTTACCCTTAATACCCTCTTAAGACTGTTTCTTCTGCCTACAACTTTGGTTAAGTAAATAATTGCATGACTTGACTTTTTACGTCTACGTTTATATTAATTTGTAATTCTATTTTTATATACACATGTACAATGTACATTGTGCATATGAACATGTAATTTTTTTCTATTATTTATACTTACTCGTATGTATGTACACATTTTTACTTATTTATTTTTTTTTTCTTCTCTTTTTCTTTTCAGATAAGCAATTTCTTGTTCTTGTTATTCCCGCCAGTGTTAATTTATCTATTCAAAGAATATGGAAGATTTGTAACGCCTGGAATACACATATTATGGGTGCTTTTAATTGTTGTCGGCTTAAGTTCTATGTACTTTCATGCAACGCTCAGTTTAATTGGACAACTGCTAGATGAGTTGGCAATTCTCTGGGTTTTTATGGCGGCGTATTCATTGTTCTTCCCGAAGAGACATTATCCAAGATTCTGTCATAATGATAGGTATGTTAAGTGTGAAGTTCATATTATATGTAATAAACAGGTATAATTAAATTTTAATTAGTAAGGTAATTGACTATTTACAAATCTTACAAATGGAGAAATTTCCTCTCCTTATCAGTTTCTTCTGGAAGTTTTCGAATTCAAGAAACACCTTCTCAAATCTCCCCTTTTTGGAGTAATCGTGCTCTTTTTGTATCATTTGTTCAACTTTTGGAAGTATATTTATACTTTTAGCAATTGCTGTTCATTCAAATTGAAAAAAAAAAAAATTGTAAAAGTCATGCATGTCCTTTGAAAATAAAATGTGAAATGACCAAAGTTCAATTTTTTGGATTATCTGTGTTCCTTTGTGAGCATATGCTCAACTTCTTGATTTTTCTCGGAACACTTTTTTCAAGTCAAACTAGAAAATACAATTGCTTGCGTTGTAGATTTTCGTTCTCAAGTCTTATCCAATATCTTAAACTAAAATCCTTCAGTTGTTAAGAGGTCATTTTATTTGGAAATCAAAGTTGTTGCAAAATAAGTTTTAACGTTTCTATTGTTCTTGTTCTACATATTATATTTCTTTTCTCTGAGAATAGCAAAAAATAACAAGAATTTTATTGCAAGATTTAAATCTAATCTCTTTTGTTCTGACTTCTGACTTTTTAGTTCTAAGAATTCTATCTTCCGCCCGTGTGATAAAAATAATCACTTTAACACGTAACGGCAATAAATGTAAACAAATTTCAATTCACTTTCCTTTGTTTTTTTTTTTTTGTTGTCTTCCGTAACTTATCTTGTTTTGTTTTGTTTTATTTTCATTTTTGTTTTGCTTCTACTTTAGAAAAACATTCAGCAAATTTATGTTCTACTCAGCCCTGTTGGCGACCGGTCTATCATTGTGGAAACCATTCATTAATGCCTTTGTGCTGATGGCCTTATCGGTGCCTACAATGGTCATGTTATATAGCGAATTACAACGGTGAGTATAGCACTGTAACTTGTGTAATTAAGATAACAGAGTATAAGATTTGAACGATTAGCTTTTTTGTAAATTTATTGTTTGTTTTGAAATTGAGATTAAACAAAGGAGTGTAGTGTTATGTATGTAGATATATAGATAGTGCTGATGACAAAGACATTAGTTAATAAAAAGTAATAAATTGTTACATCCTTTGTTATAGTGTTACCAACACTGAATAGTTTCTTGTAAATTTTTAAATAGTAATTTCAAAATAAACATAATTTAACTAGATTATTTAAATGTCAAAATTAACAATGAAGTGTCAAGGATCATACAATATTGAAAATGTCCAGGTTTAAGTTGCAAATTAAAGAAATTAATGATATGTACATATGGATGTATGTATGTACATATGAAAGCGATTGACACATTCCTAATTGGTTTTGACGATGAGTAATATGATTTTGGTTTTAATAACAATAACTTTATTTGAAAACGAAAAACATTAATGAAGTCAACTTAATTAAAAATAAGTGTGGTTAAATTTTGGTTAAAAATTTGTTTTTATTGAAAACTTAATATATTCTTAACGACTTTATAGCTATAATGCGACCTCAATTTATGGCTGAAACACAAACACGCTTGAGCTTCGGCTTCGGCTTCACTATATCTTTTAAACAAAGGGAATCCCTCCAAAAACAAATGTTTTTTGTTTGTTGACTTTTTTGTACAGCTTTTGAGCTGTCAGACAAAGCAAATGTTGAGCAAATTTGAAGTCACATTACGTAACATTACGTTCCTTTCCTTACGATTGTCAAACGAAACGTGATGTCGAAGCTACATTGTGATAGAATGCATATGGCTGAACTCGTAAGCATCAGGCGAAGCCGAAGTTCAAGCGTGTTTGTGTTTCAGCCATTAAGGTCGTAGACTTTAAAATTACACACAATTTTAAATGCATCTGGGTTGCTACTGTTTTAGAATAAGTTTATTTAAACATGTACCTATCAACATTTTTTACCTTCCACTTGTATCTAAGCATTAACAACTTTGTACCTAAACGGTGCTATAAAATTCTTTCTGAACTTTATCAATTATTATGTATATACTTAAATGAATTTATTATTATTCAGCTATAAATATGTTAATGTTGTTTACTGTAGACATAGTGTAGATTGCATTTCAATTCAAAATATTCGCTTGTTGCTAAATTAACTTCAATAAATTCACTTGCACTTGCACAGTGCACACAATTGAATAGCACTTGAGTAAGTCCGAGCAAGATCAAAGATCGAAAATTAAGTTTGTATTGCTTTAGTTTTGATATTAAATCAATAATTCATGATCAAGGGCAAATGTTCAGTTTCATTGAACCCACATATACTTGAATGCAGTGTGAACATTTGTATTTGTACATAACATATGTTTGTAAGTTGATCTTTAAAAAGATACATAGTTGTTTTAATAATTATTCAGAAGCTGAACATTTAGAATTTAGAAAAAAATAGTATGAAATGAAGGCTAAGAAAAGCTGCTTAAATAGACACTAAATGGAACATAGTAAATATCTTACATCATGAAAAGTACCTTATTATTTTCATCAAACGGATTTGATAGATATAATTTTAATTATAAATATCTACTGGATCCTTATAGTTGACATTTAAGATCGTAGACCAAGAAGTTATCTAATAATTCATCCACCTGCGCCCCTATTTGAGATTCTAAGTTTATTGTGATGATAAACAATAAGCCGTTTGCAATAATACCTACGATAAGACAATCAAGTTTATTAACAATATTTTCATAAAAAAAACCTATTATTTAACAGAAAATACAATAATCATAAAAAAGAAATCGGGCTTATCACAAAGATTTTTTGTTTTTGCTTAATTTTTTTAAAAACTAAAGATGATAATGAATGCAGGTGCAAAGTAAAACTATATTTATTAGATTAAAATCTAAAATTAAAATAAATTTAGAAAACAATTTTTCATGTCCACCTGCTGGCCCACAATTATATTACTTAGCTCGCAACCTAATTTAAAAAACAAACTATAATTACATGGATAAGGTTCATATTAATTTATAATTTGTTCTAGAGATGCTTATCTCTAATTAACATTTTCAATTAAAGTAATTAAACGTAATTTCGGTAATGGAATACATTCATCATGTCTTAATTATTGTTCGGTGCCATATATAAAAAGGAGCATGTCACATTTGTGGACTCTGTTATTTAGCATCAAGATAAGTGAGCACGCTCAAGAAGCCTGGCAGTCTTATCTACATACATACATGTGTACCTATGAAAATATCCTGAAAATTTTGTATAATAATCGTGTTCTTTAATACATACACATACATACATGCATATGTACATAACATACACATAATGAATCAGCTTTATATCATAATATCGATTTCAAATTCAAATAATCTAATGCCAACAAGGAAGTAGGTAAGATATACACCTGCTTTGCCAAGAGAAACAGCGTCATTCCCAAAAGACAGTCAGCCGTTTGAAAACGGAATAGTAGTACATATATACTATACATACTTATGTTAGTATTATATTATGAAGATATAAAAAGCAATTCCAAAAAAAGCATACTAACTATATAGGTCGGTAATTAGGTTTCTAAGTCACAGTATCATCCGTGACTCCTTTTTCGTATAGCACAATATTCATTTGACAATTTGTAGACATGAAACATGACAAACGTATACACATATAGAAAATGTTGTGCAAGGTTGCTATAGTGTTGCTTGACATTTGCGGTTCAGTGTGATTTATTTGTCATAATTTCTTTCGAAGTTGGAGAGACATTACATTCTTTAAGTGGGACTTGACTTTTGAAACTATGCCATTTTTGATGTGAGCAAGTTACCAATTATTCGGGAACTGGTCAAAAATGTCATGGTACACGAATCAAAAATATATCTCAAATTATGTCAACTTATTTTGATTGATTATAATATTCGAAATTGGGATTCGTTAGAGGTTGACGAAGATAAAGAGCGTATTCGAAAAAAAGCTTTCTTTATATCATGGCTAATGCCAATTTAGTCTCCTATTTTGTACGTGATGGGTGAGTTGATGTTGGAGTTTGAACTGTTCTTTTCCAATTCGGATTCGCTTTAAACTCACCCTAGTGGAATAAGGTAAGGCAACGGTTCTCAACCTTTGAGAGTGTGCGGGCCCCCCCTCAAAAATTAAATTGAATGTAATATTGTATTATAATCATTAAATTACACTGGTCGGCTAGGTTTTGTAGCTGACAATAAAATTATATTTTCCCGAAGGTTTTATGTTGGCCTGGATTTGAATCCGACTTCAAAACCACTCTATCACGACAATTTTTTGAAATATTACCTTTACTTGAAAAACACCTTAAATTAGGCTTTCTGAGGCTATGTAAATTCGTGAAGTACTTTTTTTTAATAACATTTGTGATGATTTCTTAAAATCTATAATCCCATCTTCTATATTTTGTTTAAATATTTTCAGTACCTCATTTACTTTTAGAAAAAGCCTCATTAATTGGTACTCTTTACCTGTCCACCATTGACTTTCTAGAAACGTTGAACGGGTTTTAACAGAAAAAGGCAAAAATGGTTTAAAGTGATTTTTTGTCCTGAATTGAAATTTCAACTTAAATATTTTCCATCAAATCAAGTTTTTGAATATAAAATAATTTTGAAAACTAATATTTTTTTAAATTTGAGCTGATAGCTAAGACCAAAGTTCGGATTCAAAATCGTAGTCAAAAAATAACTTTAAAACGTGTTTTTCAAACCCATGAAAGCATAAGCTTCAGGGTTTCTCAAAACTTCATATAGAATCAAATGAACACTCATAAGCCATTCAAAACTAATGATATTGTTCAAAAACTAAATAAGATACTCAAAAGATTTAAACTATACCTCGAAGACATTTGCAAAATTATCATAAAATTTATTGTTAGGAGCTGTGTTGTATTTTACCTTGGACTTAAAAATATCGTATTTTGGATTTTTTTGTTGTAAAGGTATATTTGTAAAGGTATATTTCAAAATTTCAAAAAACCTGACAAAGTACAAAGTGAGATTTGAATTCAGAACAAAAAAAATCATTTTAAACCATTTTTGCATTTTTCTTCATTGTTTGATTAAAACTTTTGAAAAAAATGTTAATTTGAAATGAAAATGGTATAAGATGGAGTGAGGAAATTTTTAAAAAATACTCGTTTTGGAACCAAGTTCGTTACTATAATATTTAAAACGTACATATGTTTTCCTGGTGCTTATATGTAGAAAAACTGTCGCGGACCCCCTGAAATTCTCCGTTGACCACCAGGGGTCCGCGGACCATAGGTTAAGAACCGATGAGGTAAGGTAATGAGAAACATGTCAATCTGACATGAACTGCTAAACTTTTAGGGAAATGAGGTTTTTGAGATTTCAGTAATTTCTGGATTTAGTGAAAAGGTGCATAAATATTCATTAAATATAAAAATATTTTATAAAGCAAATATGATATACATAATATGTAACATAATAAAATATTTTTTTTTTTAATTCAGAGTTCGCGATCAAAGAGTCTATCGACTTGGTCTACGTTCGTGTGCCGTTTGGTTAATAGCAGTCTTTTGTTGGGTGAACGATCGAATGTTCTGTGATGCTTGGTCAGCCATCAATTTTCCCTATCTCCATGGCTTATGGCATGTCTTCATATTTATAGCCTCCTACACCGTACTAGTGCTGTACGCCTATTTCTATGTTGACACCGAATTACCACAACGACAGCCAGTATTAAGATATTGGCCTAAAAATGAATTTGAACTTGGAATACCATTTATATCGTTTAAAAATCTTAATCCAGTTCATAAGAGTGCCATATAAAGCTCAAAATTATAATTGACAAACAAAAATAGAGGTACGTACATAATAGACCAAAATAAATACATACAGTAGTTAAAATAAAAATACCAAAGTATTTCCTTTTGAAATGGGAAATATAGTTAACAAAGTGTAATGTGTAACAAATAAAAAAATTTACTATATTGTTTATTTATGAGTGAGAAAAAAAATTAATTAAACAACCCCCCCCCCCCAAAAAAAAAGAAGAAATACAAACACTTAAAAAACTTGCACACACAAATACAAGTACATAATATATAAAAATTCAGTCAAAGAAAAGACACTCTTTTGAGCGCTAATAACGTTAAATTTAAAACAAAACAAAAAATTGAACTTAGTTTTAAGTTTAAATATACACAAAGGTTATTTAGTACTAAAAGACGATAAAACAAACTTATGAACGCTTCCAAAAATATTATATTACAATTATATAAAATAAAAAATAAATATTTTATTTAGTCGAAAGAGTAAAAGAGATTAGTGGAAAGTTGAAAAATGTTTGGGAAAACTTATGGTGTCGATTTGTCTGTTAAAGAAAAATTAACTCATTACTAAATTGTTATTATATTCATAGACATATCCTATTTAATAGTAATTTTAGCTTTTATTTACTAAAATTTATATGTTTTGTTAAGGCGTTTACTTTGAGTGTTATATATAAGTTTATACCAACTATTGAATACACACAATTAAAGTGTCAGGAATAAATTCGTGTAACTGGTCGAATTTGTGACAGATCTATGCAATTTTAGACAAGAATTGTATTTATCTCTGTTAATTGGTATAAACTGACTGTAAAGCACAAGTTATTAAAAATTAAAAAAATAACATTCTATTATTGAAATACAGAAATAATTAAAAGATATTTTATACATTCCGATTTCCAAAAAAAAAACAAAATAAGATGGAATCGAACTTCTATTCGAATACAAATTGGAATGTGTAAATCCAATAATCATCGTTGATGTAATATTATTTGTCTGTTTAATTTAATTTAAAACCTGCCATCTGTAGTGCTCGTGATAATTTAAAAAAAAAGTAATCTTTAAGAATTTTCATTTACCTTAAATCCCATTTTTGAATTGTTTTATTGTAATTTTTGTAATATTTGTAAAACTTACTTAAAAAAGTAACTAAGTTTTTTTTTTGTAGTTTCTATTTTGTAATATTATTTAAAAATTAATTTAGATTTAATTTTCATTAATAAATACACACATAAACCAAAAAATAAGTAATCGAAGTCATTTTTTTATTTAAAAAATAAATAATTTGATGTATGAGGAAATGTTGTTTAAGGTTGATTTAAATTTAAGAGTAATTAGTCGGTTACGTTTGTAATAATCTAGTTTATTAGTGATTAGGCGAAATAATATGTTAACAAATTTTACTGAAATATATAAACAAGTCAAAGAATCGAAATATAAAAGTGTTTTTTCTTTTACAAATATTAATAAGTTTTATAGCTTTCTTTAAATTCTAAATATTAACAAACAAAATAAATAAAATTTTAGATGTATGTGAATAAAAAACTTAACTTTGATGACATCTGGCCAATCAGACGCACTTAACACTCTGAAATTAACACATTAAGTAATTTTTAAATTCGATGCTTAAAGGTAGAATGAATTCTTAAATAGAATTTGTAAGTATCTTTAAATTTAAACCTTGTTTGGGGGAGAGTACGATAACTTTGGCGACAAGAAAAAATAACGGAATCTTGTAGAGGGGTTCAAAATAAGCATTTTTTACTATGGGAGGGGGGGGGTCTATCTCCCCCCGTTTAGGCGGTAGGGGCAATTTAAAATAAAAATGCTTTGAACGAACAAAGAGTCGTCAAAAAATAACGGTAATAGTTACAATTAAGTATGACACATTTTTTTAAAGCGTATACTGTATTCTATTAGCCTGTTTTTAAATCAAGTGAAAAAAGTTCATAGTTTTTGAGAAAACTAATTTTAAAACAAAAATTTGTCCAAAAAATAACTAAAAAATTGCTTTAAAGTGTAATTTTTCAAATTTTTAATAAAATATAAACATTTTTTGATTTGCAATCCGTTGATCTAATTTATTCTTAATCAAAAACTGAAAACTATATGAATTTATTTAAAATAGTTTTGGAGAAAATTAGAAATTAACAAAATAAATATTTTAACTTAATTAATTTTATTTGATGAAAATACATTATGGGACAAACTAATTTTTTTTAATACAGCTTAGTTGAATTCAAAAGAAACTTTGCATACACCCAGCCTCGCACCTACCCCAATTCCTATAGTGTGCAAGCAGGGGGGTTGCAGGGGGGCAGCATGCCCCCCCTTACATACCTCACTATTTATTTCTCTGTAATGCTGGGTAACAACTCACTTTTATGGGATTCTGCTACGCTCCAGTACACAGATCGTGCTGGCGTTGACTAGGGTTTATTGTAAGAAAATAATAACATCCAAGTGTACACAGAAATTATACTCGATTTAGGATTAAGATTACCTACTAGCCCTAGCGAAGTATCGGAAAGTTCTTCTATATTGCTCTGAGTTAATTTCCCGAAAAGCCTGTTCTATTTAAAACTTTTTCAAATTCGATGAAATTGGGGAACTTTCCAAAATAAATAGGTATCTATTACCAACATAATAATATATGAGTAGAGATTAATTCTGAGTCAATTTGAATCCAGATTCCTTAAATAATAAAGTATCTTTTCATACACCCACCTCGCACCCACGCCAATTCCTATAGTGTGCAAGCAGGGGGGTTGCAGGGGGGCAGCATGCCCCCCTTACATTCCTTACTGTTTATACACTATAATACTGGGAGCTACCATTAATATATTTTCAAATTTCAAGTATATATGTACGTAAGTAAGGCAAAAAAAACAAAAATCTCCTAAAAAGTAATTTTAGTAATTTCAATTTTCTCGCAAATTATTAGACATAATTTCATAAACTTTTCAATTTTTGATTAAGAACTAATTAGAGCAACGGATTATAAATCAAAAAATTTGTTTATTTCATGAAAAATTTGAGAAATTACTCTTCAAAATTATTTTTAAGCTATTTTTTGGGCAAATTTTAGTTTTAAAATTAGTTTTCTCAAAAACTATGAACTTTTTTCACTTGATTTAAAAACAGGCTGATAGAATACAGTATACGCTTTAAAAAAATGTATCATACTTAATTGTAACTATTACCGTTATTTTTTGACAACTCTTTGTTCGTTCAAAGCATTTTTATTTTAAATTGCCCCTACCGCCTAAACGGGGGGAGATAGACACCCCCCCCCTCCCATAGTAAAAAATACTTGTATTGAGCCCCTCTACCAAAATCCGTTATTTTTTCTTGTCGCCAAAGTTATCGTACTCGTGCCCTTGTTTGTTTCTTTTTATTTGTGTTAGAATATTAAAGAAAAATACTAAAACAATTTTTTTTAATTATGTTGTTTATAGTTATGCAGCCTTATTTAATAGAATCCACTAAACAGATGAATAGTTATGCAGTTTATAAGGATTTACGTAGGCTCTATTCAAAGTTGTATAAATTCCTATTTATAAAAATTTTTCCTACAAATTATAGTTATGTAGTTCTTATATCAAAAAAAGTACCAAAATGGGAAATCTATTCCATTTAGATGTCATAATTTAATCAACAACTGTTTTTTTTTTCAATGAAATAGGCAAATAAATATCTAATGACAACAATACAAAATGGAATCGAAAGGGAAGAGAATGTGTTCGTCAAATTGGGACGAACTTGGATATCCACGGGCTCCTCAATTGTCGCTGTTGAGGTCCGAACGGACAATTTCAATAATTTGTTTTATATTTTCTATCGAAAATCTTTATTTATTTTTAAATTCTTCATCGCTTAGTCATGGTAAAACAATTTTAATTATATAAATCATTCCAATAGGAAGAAAATTGAAAAGTCTTTTTTATTTTTTTTTTATATCTATTATGGATACCATGGAAACCATGACATTTTGTCAATATAATTTCCTAATTCAGGCTCTATTCAACCTCAAAACGCGTTTAGCTTATTATAGCTCTATTCAACGTTGCATAAGTTTTATAAATAACATTTTCGAGTTAAGAAATATTATAAGGAGTGTATAACTTTATGCATGCCTTATGTGGCGTATATAAATAGGGCTGATGGTTTTTATTTGACTCTAAACTAAAATATATCTATACATAAGCTAAAAACCAAACATTTCAGTTTAAGGTATTCCCAAATTTATCAGTTAACTTAACTAGTACTACAGTAATGAGACCAATAAGTTTCTTACACAAATTAATGAACTTTTTTTTAAAATCTTTTAGAAATTAATTAAACTTATTGGTTACTAAATGATAATGATACAAGTTGTTTCGAAGAATTTCGTTGGGTTTTTGAGGTGATAATATGATTTACTAATATTCAAATTATTTATTGCCATTGCAAATTCTTTCACATGGTTTTCCATTCCCATATCCGTTTCCATTATTGTGTAAACCGTTTAAATTTTGTAAATATGGACCACGGTAGATCACAGAGTTTTTCTCAGTTTCATAAATTTTAATTTCATACAAAAGTTCTGGATTGTTTAGCTTCTTCCATAGATTTTCCCAAATATAAACTGAGATATTCTCCATTGAACTTGGCTGTTTTAAGAAAAATAAAATTAATGTTTATTAAAACATGATTAAGATTATAGTCAGAAGATAGGTACCTACAATTTTTTTTAAAGAATTCAACGTCTTTGTCCAGATTTTTGTGGTCTAAGTTCTTGGTAATAACAGCATTCATTGCTCCTTTGAGGTCATTAATATTCATAACCATCCCAGTGTGAGGATCGATTGGACCACGAACAGTTACTTTGACTAAAAATATACAAAAAATGTAAAAACTCTAAAATTATATAATTATATAATAAGGTATATGCAAAAAGTATTTAGTTATTAAGAACATTTCTTTTACTTTGTCTCTAAATAAATTTCAAGTTTGAATAAAAACAATCTAAAGCAAATGCAATTTCCTTACGAATCACCAACTTATATTTTATCCATGTATTATCTTAATTGATGATTGCTTTCATATATAAATGTAGTTTTTTTAGACGTGTGGTTTTCAATCTGACAATACTTTTTTCGGAGTTGGTCTTTTGACATCTATCACTTGATTTATACTCACTTTGGTTTGACATTTCATAATTCATAATGAATGCAAATAGTTTTAATTTATTATCAGAACAATGGCTCGGTTCACGCGAAGCATCGCTCACTTCATCCAATATTTGGTCAACATAATCGCAAAGCAGAGTCGGTAAGTCTAGGAACCATGGATCGGATTCGCCGTAAAGTGCATACAAAAGACGGTATTGCTGGTGTGGAGCAGAGTTTTAAAGAGTACCTGAATGAGCCTTTGGAGCTGTGCCCATCCACTTTATGGAAGATTTTGCAGAAGGATCTTGGTTTGCGGGCTTAAAAAATCCAACCCGTGCAAGGATGAACGACCATCAAGCGCATCGCACGTTCGGTGAATGGGCCAAAAACGAGAGTTTAGCGATGAACCTATTTTTGGTTGAATGGGTACGTTAATAATCTTCAAAAAGTCACTGTGTTTACACTATGGGCAGAAGAAATCATCGGCCCAAACTTCTTCAAAAATGAAGACGGTCATAATGTTACAGTCAATGGGGAACGCTATAGAGCAATGATTAATGCCTTTTTCCACCTGAATTGGAAGATTTTGATGTGGACGACCTTTGGTTCCAACAAGACGAATCACTATTTTTTGTGGGGTTATGTGAAGTGGCTTGTCTACGCAGATAAGCCACCGAGACCAAGACAATTGGCGCCTTGGAAGAGAATATTCGGCGCGTGATTGCTGAAATAAGGTCCATTTTCTGCAAAAAGCGATTGAAAATTGGCCGCGGCAAACCCTTATCTTTATAATAAAGCTAAATTCGTGGCCATAACATTAAATTACATATATGCGTTTTATTTCTTGTTGAAAAACACCCTTTATATATTAGAACAAGTGGACAAAATTTCGAAATTACAAATTGAAACAATAAGACCATACAATTAAAAATATAATCAGCTATTAAATTTAAAATCAGAACAAATTAAAAATTATAACAGATAACGAGTATTTCCGCTTAAAAGCGCCTCTTAAGGTCAGATTTTGGTCAGTTAATAGCCCCGAAATATTAATTGGTTAA
This sequence comes from Scaeva pyrastri, assembly GCA_905146935.1. Lineage (NCBI taxonomy): Eukaryota > Metazoa > Arthropoda > Insecta > Diptera > Syrphidae > Scaeva > Scaeva pyrastri. The sequence continues at coordinate 51,777,837 of LR989927.1, forward strand.
AAATATAAAATAAACTGATAGATCAAAGGTTTCCCATAGCAACAAATTTTAGTGACTAACAAAATTAAACAATTCGCAAACCCAAATAAGTAAACATTATCTTTATATTTTAGCGTGTATAAGCTATCATTAAAATGAATATAAATATAAATTGATCTGATAATCACTTTTATGGTTTCTTAAGTTTGACTTATGTATGTCAGTAACACATACGCTAGTGCGTCCTGCAATAAAAACTCACATCTTTGACTTATGAACCGAACTTAGTTCTTCCTTGATTGGAAAAACTAATTTTTTTAAATTCAAAATAATAAATATGTAGTAAAATATAAAAAAAAAATGTTAAAGCTTTTAAAACAACTTCAAGTTATTATATAATTATCTTTTGCCACAAAATTTTGCAATTTCACCCCAGTTTGATTATTTTTTAAGTGACCATAAGAAATTGTTAGTTTTAGTAATTTACCTGATGTAATATGAACCATAAACAGTAAGTGAGCAAATAATGTATTAATTAAAATCTGAACAACAGATGAGAATATTGAAATAGTCAAAGTTTGTCAAAGTTACGGACTGACATAGACACGAGAGCATATTGGATTGCAGCTCATCATAATTAATGTATGCAAACCTTAAATTGATTATGTCAGTTTTGACAGATTAGTTCAACAAAAGCACCGCTCTACAATAAATGATTTTCGTCAAGCTTTCTCTTTTTATTTGCATCATATGATTATTGTGAAAAGCAATATGTATATCAAAAAATTAATTTATAATAAGACAAAAACATTATTAAATATAAATAATGGGTTCAAATCTTTGACTTTGGTCGATTAGAAAACAGGGTTTTATATTTTGTTTTTATTATCAAAAAACAAAACATAGGTACTCGTAAAAGAACTCTAAAACAATTTTCTGGTCCATTATTTTTAAACATAAATACGAACTTTTTGTGATTGTACTTGTAATACAAAAATATATTGTGAAATTCTTTTATTTTAGAACTTGAATATTGCGCTCGTCGGTATATTTTCATTTTATGTTGATGCTTTGAAAAACGAATCAAATTTAAAAAAAAACTTCCTATAGACTTACTCGAAACAAACAGAGCAAACTTTATAGGCAGCAGTGGATGAAAACGAAGTACCAAGTTACTAAACAGACCTTTTGCTCAGGATGAATATTAAAATTATCTTGGACTATGTTTACGTTATAACTTTTTACAATGCAGCCGTGCAAATGATATCTGAAGACATTTTACCGAATTTAATTAGATCCCACAGAAAATTGTGAGAGTTTATTGATATCTTTAAAAATATTTTCCCCACCCTAAGGATGCCATCAAGGATAAAATTAAAAAAAAATAATGAATGAGGACTTACCAATATAATTGTGCCCATGGCCATTAATATTATTGCATTTTCCGTAGGTTTCTTGGTTTTCTTCAACTGACAAATAATTACTTTAAAATAACAAGATTCGTTAAAAATGCAATCAGGAAAATAATTATTTATTAAAAAAAAATTCGAATTTATTTGTACCTATTTAAACGATGGCAAGCACAGAAAGTTTCCCTGCGAGTTAAAAATGCAATTGGTGAGTACATTATGATTTTGTGTTAAATTTTATTCAAGTTTTTAGGATATTTTCTAAATGATTGTAATGCTATTTCGCAGTTTATTCAAAATTCACTTCATAAACGAATTAGTTAACTACTTTCGAGCTAAAAGAAAATGTATTTATGAATCAAAATTGTGAAAGAGCTTTATTTAAATTTAGTAGGAATATCATGTCGATTACGATTAAATGAAATGGATTTATCGGTTATAAGAGATAACCTAACGATTTTATTTTAAAATAAACTACGAATTTAAATATAACAACGAACGCCATCCTCTGGAAAATAGATGCAAACTTTACCAAACAAAGTGTTATACGACAAAGCAATGCTGCCAATTAAATTTTATTTTAATTATTCTAAGATTTATAATTTGCAACTTATAATTTACATTTATCTACATTTAAGTTCCCTAATGTATTAATTTTATGAAATTGAATATAAAAAAAATCTTAATAAAATTTACTACTACTTATTTCTACTACTAATTCTAAGACTGTTTACATCTTTCATTTCGATTCTATTCATAATAATGTCGGAAGTAATTGTTATTGAACTAGTAATTAATAAAAGACGTCGCACTGGACAAAGGTAATCATAATTTAGTTTTGAAGTAGAATTGTTCCCATATTTGTTTTATTTCTAGGAATAATATGAGGATCTTGCGGATCTCGTTTCGAGATGGCCAAAATTAATTCGAAGTAACAAGTGATGACCATTTATTCTTGGACTTAATTAACAAGATAAATCCATTTTTAAATAACAATAAACGTAGAAGTGCGCTTCCATGTCACTTTAAGGTATTAAGTTCCTTGGGATTTTTTGTGACTGGTAGTACTGCTGCCCATACATGTTTTTATTAGTGTCATTAAATTTAAAAATCCCCTTCTATAGACACCTCATTTTCAAAAATCGGTTTAGTATTTTCCCAGATATAAGCGTTTTTGTACAACTGAAAGTATTCTTTTTCCAATTTTTCTTACTTTAACATTACTCCTTAAAGGCTGCAACACTAAACGATTTACAATACATTGTGATTTATAACATACTTCAAGGGGCTAAGATAGGTGTGGTTTACAAATTAATATATTTTGTAGTATACTTCTAGGCGTTTTATATTTTCAGTGTACCTGCTGAAATTCCTGGGCGCCTGGTATTTTTGTTTTTATTTTGTGAATGAAAAATCAAAATTTTAACCGACCGTCCATGAAAGTATGCAACTAAAAATTTTTCAAAGTCAATATTTTCAGCAATTATGACGTTTTCGTAATGTATGGTCTAAAGAGCTGTTTTACTTTAGCAATTTAGGAAATGAGCATTTAAGGTTTTTGTGTGCAAAATGAAAGTACTTACTTTTTAAGAACCAATTAAACTTTCAAAAACACTAAGAGAAAGTGAAAAAACTTAGATTGCATAATTTATTGCAAGTAACAACAACTCGATTATCAAAATAATTATATAATCAATAAAATGTATACATACAATTATAATTTCAAAATGTAAATCTTTATCCTTATTTAAAGTTAACATAAAAGAAATAATCTACAAAGTATAATTTATATGTGATGTTCATCAAAGTATTGTCATTTTATTGGTCCGTTATGATTGATCTACACCTTCACTGACAATCATACAAAGATTTCTTCCAGAACTATGAAGGATTGGAAAAAAGATAAATTTATCAGTCCGATATAAATCCAAAATAACATCAGTCGCTCAATCACAAAGTACATTAATAAGTTAAATTGTTTTGCTTATTCATTTTACATCAAATTGGGTGGGCCAGGTTGTTTTTTTTTAACATATATCGCACGGAATGTCAAGTGAGGAAAGTTGTATCAATTTAATCCGAGTCAGATGATATATTAGCACATGAATCCTTTTGACTACGTTTTCCATTAGCGAATATATAATTTTGGAAATACGGGCCACGATAAATTACGGAGTTTTTATCGGTTTCATAGATTTTAACTTCATACAAGAGTTCTGGCTTCTTAAGCTTCTGACGAAGATTATCCCAAATATAAACTGCTACATTTTCTGTAGTGCTTGGCTGGAAGTATAATAATACAAACAACATATTAATAACGAAATATTGGGTAGATTAAAGAACAAAATTACAATTTTTTCAAAGAATTCAACATCTTTGTCGAGATTCTTGTGGTCTAAGTGTTTGAAAACGACATCATCCATTGCATATTTGAGATCGGTTATATTCATAACCATTCCGGTACGAGCATCGATTGGGCCACGAACAGTAACTTCAACTAGAAAAAAGAACAGATAATTTATTATGTTTAATGTGAGATTGAGTAGAAATACAAATTTAACATGATTTTTGAAATAAATATTAGTTTTTTTTATTGTAAATATGGACTTATTGGTAAGGTGGCTTTTGCAGGTATGTATTTTAAGTTGGAGTTACCATAGCCTTACAGAGAGAAGCTATTTTTAATCAAGTTTATTAATAGCATAATTTTTACATTTTGGTCCTAACCGCACAATTTACACAGTTACAATAATAATATCTTGGTACTGAATAATGATTTAATGTTTCAAAAACCATAATTTGTTAAGAAAAACATGCTTTTGAAAGGAATAGCTGATAAAACTTATCATTGAGGAAAAAAAATCTTTTATGTTTTATATATTATTTGCTTAGATCAAGTATTAAATTATAGTAAAGGTAACCTTAAATGATAAAGATAAATAGGAAATTCAGAAAATATGAATAAATGTAATAATAAAAATAAATAGCAAAAGAAATATAACAAATTGCAACATGAAAACAGAGAGAATTTAAAATTAAATAAATATTTCAAAATCTATATTTATCTATACTAATATATTACTAATATATAAGGCTGCAGAGTTTGTTTGTTTCAAGGCGCTGATCTCAGGAACTAGGTGATCGAATTGAAAAATCTTTTTGCGTTGGATAGTTCATTTGTTGAGAAGGGTTTTAAGCTATTAAAATTCACGCTACGACCAATAGGAGCGAAGAATCAGTGGAAAATGTTACAAGAACGGTTTTTCATCTTTCAGCGCTTCCGTCCCATTGGTTGTCAAGATCGGGTAGCTGAGAAAATCAGTATGTTCTTCTGCCGCAATAAAATGAATTTAAAATATCTTTTACGAAGAAGTACTTTAAATTAAAATATATTTTTTTAAAAACTTAATCTTAATTGCTATCATAATAACTGAAATTGAGGCAGACGATGCCGCGGGCAACAGCTAGTAATAAAATATAATGTTATAATAATTTGATTTTTTTTTTGACTCAGAAATTAGTTCATAAGATTTATAATCAAAGGATTATCTGACAAAGAGCAATTAAATGAATATTTTTTAAAGTTTTTTAGTTCAAGAAAACTCTAAGGTAGAATTGTTGGACTCGGTGTGGTTAAGGCCGATTCAGAAAATGCCACAGTCATGCAATCTAAGCGATCTATTTTTAAACAGATTTAGTGAACGAATTAAGCTCTCTTTTTCTTCCGGACGGGCTAAAAGAAAACGAGTGGGAAATTTCTTTGCAGAATATTTTATGGAAGACGACAGCGTTCCAGAATAACATTACACTAAGAGATTCACCATGAAGGGAAGCTAGACGTCTTCGAGTGTGAAAATTTTTGACATTGGATTACGATCGAGGTGCGTAGATTTATTGAGAAAGCGAGGACATGGATGTTATACAAAAGTTTCAGTTATCGAGCAAAAACCAAAACAATGGTTAATTCAGCCTTCGATTAAGTGAATACGGGATTATGAGCTTCAACTATAGCCACATGCTCTCGCAAATTAACAGACAAAAGCTATTAATATTCCCAATTAACCTTAACCCCTCAACTAACATTAAAATATAGTGGTAAACTCATCACCTTATCACCAAAAAAAAGCGGAATTATAAACTTAATCACACGAACGACCGTTTCTACGACATGGTACAGAATCAATGTGAACTAGAAGCCATTATCTTATAATTTCATATGGTCAACGAACAAAAGTGTACCACAATCATCAACTAAACTCTCTTTGGTTGGTAATAAGTAATAACGTAAGTTTAGTCAAAAAAATACACAAAAACCTTATCAATTTTTCCTAGTATGGAATAATTATTGCCTCGTCTCTAATGAATGCAATAAGAAAAACTTACATTGATATTTGATAATACGAGCAATAATAATTGTGAAATTATTGTATTATTATGGTTGTGGTTTATAGAAAAAAAGTAGGTATAAGAAGAAGAACTATGCCTTTGTGGTGGCCTAGTTGACCCCAACTTAGATAGAAATACAAATGAAACTTTAGACTTGTATCGCGAGGCGAAATCATCTCAAGGATTTATCACTTACCAATATAATTGTGTCCATGGCCATTGGGATTATTGCATTTTCCATAGATTTCTAGATTTTCTTCCGCAGTAAGTTGGTTACTAAAACAAAAACAAAAAATGTAATTAATACAAATGAATCACAAAACATCAAAGATCAAGCAGGAATTGGATCTTAGGGAGTCACCTGTTCAAACGATGACAAGCACTGAATATTTCTTTGCGAGTTAAAAATGCAACCGGTTGGGACATAATGATGATGATGATGCTGTGAATTCGGTTAAAATATGTTTAATTATAATTCTTGCTCCACATTCCAATCAATTTATTTAATTAATTTAAAAGGGAAGGGCATGAAATAAAGTAAAGTATTCGATGTAAATTCACTTGGAATTATTTGAAATTACAAAATAATTGCTCGAGTATTAAATTATTCTCGGTTTGAAAACTTACTTTCAATAGAAATAATTAAAGTTAAATGAAATGTTGTCGAGTTAAGTGCGAATTTTTATGTGGCGACTATTTCGAGAGAGCTTGTTGATTTTATTTGTTTTTCTTTTGGTGGTTTAGTTGTTTTTGACGTATGTGAAACTTTTAATATAGTGGTTTTATGTTTGACTATTAGATGGCGCTAAATATCAGTAAAGAGAAAGCTCATGAAGAAACAGCTTTAAACTTCAACACAGGGTGTCAATGGCTTTTAATTTTAAAAGACAATATTAAATTTTATTGTCATTCTACGTAATTTAATAAAATTACCATATATTTTAACAGCCTTATTTATAAACACAACCTATATAAAGCTATGTACTCCTTATATTGCCCCTAAACACCAAAATGCTATTTATAAAACTAATACAACGTTGCATAGAGCCATAATAAGCTAAACGCGTTATAGAGTCTATATTTAAGGAAATTATAGTCACAAAATGTCATCCTGATTGTTGTCCATAATTGAAATTTTCTTCCTTTTTTAAATGATTTAAATCGAGCTATCCTGACTCCGAGAAGGAGTTAAGTATACAAAAAAAAAATTGTATTATATTGATTCAACAATCAACACGTCTTTCATACAAAATTACAAACATTGTCCGACGAATTACTTTTCGCTTTCGATTCTATTTTGTTGTTTTTTGGCTTATTTAATTGTAAGAAGAAGACAGCTGATTGATTTTGTATTGAAATCTAAATGGAATAGATTTCCCATTTTGGTACTTTGATATAAGAAATGCATAACTATAATTAATAGGAAAATCTTTTATAAATACGAATTTATGCAAAGTTACATATGATATGATATTGAAGCAAAAATATGTTTTTGCGAAATGTTAACATTTAAAAAAAATTAAAGTAAATCTACTAAATAAGTAATTCCTGTCGGTGTAATAGCGTTCAAGAAACGTCATCTTCACTTCAAATCTGTCAGATTTGAATATACTACCATTTTGTAAAGTTGTGAGTGCAACCTTGCACTATACAAAACAACGACTCGTTTCAAATGAAAATATCAGGGAGAGGTATAAGTACTTGTTGTCTTTGTCTCGTATAATAACAAACCTCTATCTGTCAGCTGTTAAATGGTTTTCTTTCAGGGTTAATGAGTTTTTTCACGAATGGTGGCAAATTCAAATCTTAAACAGATTTTGGAACAGTATTTACATGCTACCCAAGGACATGCATTTTAATCATGTCAAAAATTCAAATTCATAAATATATCTCTTCCTGAAAAACCCTTCATTTATGCATTTTTTTCGAAATCCTAGATTTATTGTTTGTTGCAATTTTATTTGTAAATCAAAGTTATACTTCGAGTATGACAAATGGACTAAGCTGGAGCTCTTTTACTTAACAAAATAGTTTGATAGCCTCGGTTCATACCTAAATACAAAAGTTACGACTACCAAAAATAATCCCCTCTCATACGATTCATTTTTACTTTTCAAAAGGTAGCTTTACAAAAATACGAGGTAATCCATTTCCAATTTTAAAAACAAAGCACCAAATATATGTTCCTTATATTTATGTATTTGCAATGCATCCACCTATAATCACCCCTTTCAAAACATAAAACAATTGCAACTCGTTTGTTATTATTTTTGTCATTTTTCTCACAAAGACTTTCGACTAAAACATTTCCGATGATAAAGTGAATCCTTTTTTTAAAAGATCGAACTAAGTATTGATACAAAAAAAAAAAAAAAAAAAAAACTGTAGGTACAAAGATATATACAGACAAATTTCATTTTATTTTACAATTGAATGCTTATAGCATTTCCAATAGATATAAAGATGAACCAAACAAAACGCCAATCCTTAACAAAAGCAATTTTTACTCGTATCTGTATGTAGATAGGTTCTTTTTTTGCATTTTTTTATACAATTTTGCATTGGCGCAGGATATTTCGTTAAAAAATCCTCTTTGGCTTAGCAAGTATGATTTTTAAAACGAGGGCATGGTTTTCGTGAAGGGGTTTCAAAACACAAAAACTTTTCGCTGGGTGCATCAAATATCAAATTTCTAAATTGTTAACCCTGCCCGCCCGCTCACAACCAATATAACTGATTGCCAAAAATGGAATGGGAAGCATAGTTTTCAATTTATTTTTAAATGTATGCACATGCATATAAATAGAACAAAACACAATAATACAAATCTATACATCATATACACTTCCTATTATGATATGAACCTCATGAAAGAGATATTATAGCTTTTTAAATACTTTGTTGGGTCATTTGAGGGTGGATATGAATATATGTTAGGAGAATTGGTGATGCTGCGGTCTGTGGCCTGAAGTCCATGAGAATTGAGGATTGGGGAGTTTAAATTTGTAGATATTTGTTACTCGTAGCACCCATTGAACAGTTAAGTTGTCGGCAACTTTAAATTGTTGGTATTTTGTGTCGAAATTTTTGATCAATTTCTGCTCTCGTCCACTTTGATGTCAGTTTTTTCGCCTAACTAGCGGCTCGTCCCGGCTTTGCACGGGATAGATAACTATAAAGTAATAAAAAAGCCCACGCTTTGCTGTGGCTAAGATTTTTGTTAAATTGTATTGTAGTAAACTATTTAAGGGGAACAGTACCCTGTTTAAAAATATTTATTGAAAAAAATTGACAGACGTGCGTCGCGCAATGCAAATTGTGTACCAGCACCAAAAATTGAAAAAGTACGAACAATTGAATTTCACTGTATTTACTTAGATACTATTTAGGTCCTCAGACCTACGAAGTCCGGTGGTGTTCCCTAGCGGCACATAGGGCCTCAACTACTCATACTCTCCATCGTGTGCGGTTTCCAGCGATGTATTTCTGCTACCTCCAGCTCTTTCCCAATCTCGCAGATTTCTCCTCAACTGTTCTCCTCCATGTGCTTCTTGGTCTACCATGAACTCTTCTTATTTCTTGTGTGAGTGGGTATTTAGCTTACTTCAAAATATATTTAACTTGTACTTTAGCTGTGCTATTATATTGTAGCTTACATGAAACGTACCATAGCGCCATCTATTGAATACTTACTCAATCCATTACATATCGCCATCTTTTAAAATCATTTGGAGCTAACAGATAATTGTGACTGTCAAATAATAAATTGAGATGTAGCCTAGTCTGTAAAGAAGTTCGCTTAAGGCGCCATCTGTTCTAAACCTATGGAAACTACGATCAATAACAACAATCAACGTTGTTGATCAGTTTATTATTAATTATTTATTATTGGGACCGTTAATTTAAATAATAACTATCCTATCATCTAAGTTGGACCAAATTACATATATGTATATGCCAACTTTCATGAATATCAGTTGAGTTGTTTTTGAGTTCATTCAAGACATACACACGGACATTGAATTTTTATATATTAAGATAGTAGTTTTAAAGTTGTGTCTAAAGTCTGTTTATTTGTATATATGTAATATCTCTGTGCCAAAATTCATCCCGACCCGTTCAGCCAGATTGGAGAAATTAAAAGAAATCCATCTCACAGGAACCAACAATAAGAAGTCCTATTCCTGACTATAATCTACATATTTCTGTGGCACATTTCATCCAAATCCGTTCATCGTTTTGGTGCCATTTAGCAACAAACATCCATACGTCCAAACACATTCACATTTAAGATATTATAGTAGGGTAGGATTGCATGAAGTCGCCGGCAACTCCGTGATGCAGTTCCAAGAAGTTTTAAGTTTCCTCCAAGCCTGCAACATTGGTTGTCCAGTGGGCTTCAGAACAGGGAAATTCTGACGTTAAGTTATATGAGGTAAGTGAAGTCTCACAGCTTTGTAATTGGAGAGGGAACGATATTAATCCCGAGCCTATGTTAGATTTAAGGCTGGGTGTCCCAGATCGGCAAACTCAAACTTCATGTAAATGACTTTATTTGTGTTAGTGACCTTTTTTTGTCATGAATTTCATGGCATTGCCATATGTGGCCAGAGGAATTTTGTTTTTGTTTGTTACTCTCTCTCTACACTCTTTTTGAACAAGAATAGAGTCGAAGAAAAAAAAAATGAGTATCTTTATAAGATCAATAACACACTAAAGTGGGAAAGTAAAAAAAAAACAACAATAATAACCAAAGAAAAGGACAGTCTATGATGTATGTACGTTTCCTTTGGATTACAATATTTTCTCAAAAACAGATCCTGATTTCGTTTGCACTGAAATTGTTTTTGTTTTGCCAAAGAACAATAAATCCCCTGTCTATTGCCACAAAAAACATCAAGATCAAATATAAAAAAAAAAAACAAAACGATCATGACTTCTGCATTCTGCTACATCTTCAAACTAAAGAGTGCAAGAAGTAGGTAGATAACCTAGAACTACACACAATATTGTTCTGCATACTTCCTACCACGCGAATTGGACGTGCACTTGATCTAGTCAACACATTGCCAAAAAAACTGGTTTGTCATTACATATTCCTTAAATTCCAATAACCGGAATTTTCTATTGCATTTTCTGTTCTTGATACAAAAAGGAAGAAATAACCAGCAATATGTAAACCAACAACAAAAATATTTGAGAGCGGGTGGGCGTGGCACATTTCTTTTCCAAATGAAAAACATTCTCTTGAAGCGCTAATTTCGCAGTGGAATTACTGGGAACTGAAACTTCTATGTGTGCTTGTAAAAAGGAAAATTCAAAGGGAAAAACACCAATTTAGACACTTTTTCAAAAATTTATTTAAAAAAAACCATCACCGCAATTAGAATTTTTGAATTGGAGAACAATAGAAAAAATACTGAAGAAAAATAAAAAAAAATAAGAAAAATATGCACAAGCATTACTTTCTCTGGAAAGCTAATTGTTATTTGGGCTTTTTCAATGAACATTTAAAGTGTTAATAATTTTTTTTTCGAAAAAGTCAATCCGTCACTCTCGAGGTAATTAATTAAGCTATTCAATAAAATAAAGAAAAAAAAATATAGTTCAAAAGGCTAAATAAAGAATAAGGGATATTTAAAAGTCCTCAAAAAAAGGTGTTTTGGTTTTTTTTAGGTTTTTTAATTTTTTAAACTTTAAAAGTGAATTATTTAAAAAAAAATTTACTCGAAATAAAAATATTTGACACTGGCTTTAAAATACTTTTTGTTTCGATAAAATATGTTGTAGATTAAAGAAGTTATACCTGTTCAAACACGCCAAACCCATTGAAAATTTCATAAGATTGGACTAATTTTGCCCATAAAAAAATAAATAAATTTAAGTCAATCCGTCACTCCCTTAATTAACTTAATTTCTTTTGAAAACACCAAAAAAATTAACTAAAAATCTTAGTTATACCAAAAATAAATGGTGCATTTTAAACTACTATGAAATTAACGACAAAATTGTAGTTTGTTTCACTCTCTGAATACTGTATTGTACATTTAAAAATTATAATGATGCAGTGTAGTAGCCTTGTTTATTCAATATGCATTAATTTTTATTTCAATCAATTAGCATTCGAAATGTAAAAGTTATCGCTTTATTTGTAACATTCCAGCCGTTTTTTTGGCTGGCCACTCAGCCTTAAAATTCAATTAAATGGTGGAGTAAATAGTTGGCAACTTTGAAATGATTACGATTTTATAACTGACAGGAAGATTATGAACAGAATACTACAAGTATTTATTTAAACACAATACACAAGTAATGATGAATGTTGTCAAATCTTCTAAAAACAAATAGAAGCTTTGAATGGGTTCTTCTTTAAAAGGACGACCAATGATTAATGAAACAGTCTCGAATTCAATGAATGCCCAGAAAATATTTGTATCACACATAAAGCAGATTTTTCATTTCTTAAAATTATTAATCAAAGTACAACTACGTAATACAACTAGCTGAGCTTATATCTTAATTTCCATCCAATTACATTTTAATGACCAACGTTAAATCCCAATTGCTGTATGTGTGTATATGTAATACCCATACATGAGAAGTAGTATATAACTCCGCTTACTCATTCACAAGAAGCTTATCAGCCGTTTCCAAGTACCTATACATATGCCGTATCTATAATCTGATGAAGCAGACTGCTCCATATAGAACACACAGAACCGCATCATTAACCATAAATCATAACGACACACAAGTCAGAATCCCTTAAGCATCTCAGAACTCCTTTTCCAACAAAATGAAGCTGGAACTGGAACTCGAGCTAGAGCTGGAGTCCCTCAAACCCAAACGACTAAGAAGGTACTTCCAAAATTTAACAAAATAGATATATGTACTTCATAGACTATCTATCTTCCTCTCCCTCACACTCTGCTTCTTAATCTCTTTCTTTCTGTCTCCTTCTCCTTACTAAAGTCATAAATGAAAACTTAAATTTATTATCTTGTTTAACTTTTACCAGCAGCAGTTTAACTTTAGAGTGGGATTCTCAGTCTCTTGCAGGATACTTTATTTATGAATGAAAAAAAAAAAAAAAATATCCAGCTCGCGCCGCAGATATAAATAATTTTAATACCGATAAATGTTGAAAGTTTCTATATAACGGCGCGGTGGCGGCGCGGCGGCGGCAGCGGCGCCTCCAGGAACGAAGAGCACTTCCGCTTCCGTTGCTCCTAAAAGCAGCTGTATATAGGGTTGCGGCAGAGAAAGAAAGTTGTACCTATACCTATGTATATGTATGTATGTAAGTAAGTGTGTAGTTTATAATGAAATATAGCATTCATTTGTCCAGGCGGTAACATTTTTAAGTGGCCCATTGTTTCGAATAAATTATCCTTAAAACTAAGTTATTACTCAAGGAATGAGGTGGTCAAGTTGAAGTTGCGAGTCGTCTCTCGTCTCGGGCTTTCCTTTCCTTTGTTTTGGTCGTAGTCATAGAGTCTTCCTCGCCCCCGTCCTCGTCCACGTCCTCGTCCGTCGTCGTATTCCTCCTATTTGTCCTTGCCTTGCTGTACCTAGATATCGGTTATCCGTGCTTTGGTTGAATGGTTTTCGTGCGCTACATCCTTTTAGTTCCTCTTCCATGGTTGTTTGGCCATCAGAGTTGGCCGATCTGATGGCATAAACAAGTTAACTGTAAAAAAGAAGACCCAACAAAACTGCTGAGATGGTATATGGATGGCGTATGGGGCCAACTCGTACAACAATAAGTTTGTTATTGTTCCAAAATTGTTGTGTGTTGTTTTTCCAAAAGAAGCTTCCTTATCAAGGCAAGGGTAGGTATGAAGGCTCGACTTCGACCATCAGACACACAAACATACATATGCACAGAAGTGGAAGGATTATTTTCATTATTTTCAGTGGTGGATCATAAAATACTTTCCTGCACGAAAATTGAGAACATAGAAATTACTTGGCCGGATATTTATGGCCGAAGTGAAGTTTGGGTCACTTGCAGTTTGCAGTCGTGTTGTTGCTGCAATGAAATTGAGTAGGTACTGTAATTTTTTATGAAACCGAACTCGAAACCGCAACCGGAATTCTTTGCCAAGGTAACTTTTTTGAAAATTTTACTTCAACCGAACAAAAAAGGAGCTATAACAGCCAGCAGCGCAGCGGGGAAAGGTATTGGTGAAATGTAAACAAGAGGAAGTCGAGGGATTTTTAATAGTCGGTGTGGTGGTGGTTGGTGGTATTATTGTGAAGTGGGTGTTAAGTTGACAGAATTATGTCGGTATTGTTGTATGGAATTTAAATACCTCTTTAACTTTACATGGCTGTCGGTTCAGTCTGCGGAAATATAAAACAAGGAACTTGAGTTATGTGCTTATTATTTGAACAATAAATTTGTTCATTTATCGGAAAATGGTATCACTCGTAGTATTGGAAGAAACTGGCTTCTTTAGTCAACGCTTTTGAAATCTCGAATTGCAAAATATGTCAAATCATTTGAGGCTTTATCATTCTTCTCTCTTTTTAGTCAACTAATATAATAGAGAGAGAAGCTTAAACTTCAAAATGAGTCACCTTAAACAGTCAACTGTTTGAATAACTGTCAAGTTATGTACCTAAGTGTTACTAAAAATCTGGGATTCTTTTTTTTTAATTTAAATTTATATTTTCACTTATTTTAATGTATTTAGTAATTTTTTAAGTTGTCTTATTTAAAAATAACATCTTTAATGAAGGCGTAGATAATCGCTAAAATGAGATATAATCCTTCAATGGATACTTCTATGTTCAACACACAATTTATATTCAATGATATCAGTATTTTAAATAAATTTCATTTAAATATATGTACATTATGTACTCCCCATTCTAAGTAAATTTTTCTTAATTTCTGGAAAACGTTCTATAAATTATCGAAGTGAACAAGATTAAAGTTGCATGATAATTCTCTACAAATTCACTCCACATTTTCACATATCTTGTTCCTAAATATACAATATGCATATGTACATACATACACTGAACCAAATTCGGTGGTCATATTGACGAAAAAGGAAGTAGATTTGAAGAAAGGGTGATCAATATACGGTCAACAGCCCCTATCCGTAGATTAGACGAAAGTTTTATTCATTTGAAGAAAATTCTTCAATTTGACAAAATGAATAAAATTTTTCGTCGGGGTGTTAAACTGACAAAATTTTGTCAAATTGAAGAATTTTCTTCATTTTCGCATGGAATTTATTGAATAAAACTTCTTCAACTTAACTAAGGACATTATTCATTTTGAAGAAATTTTCTTCATGTTGAAAAAGAAGGTAATCATTTTAACTAACCCATTTCTTCATAATGAGGAAATATTCTTCCACTTGACGGAAATAGCTCTTCAAATTGATGAATACTTCTTCATTTAAACGTAATGATTTCGTTGAATTGAAAAAAAAGTTCCCTCAAATTGACAAACAAAAATCTTCAATATGAATATTTTATTGTTGTTATTAATGTTTTTTTTACTTTAACTCTAATTTCATCACAAACAGATAAAATATTGATAAAGTGGATGCATGTTTAAAAAACTGTGATGATGGCCTCTTGTGATCCATTGGCAATGATGAGGTTTCAAATGCGACAGGCGCGTCCATCTTAAAATAAAAAAAAAGTGAGACATAAAAAATTTAAATATATCAAAAATGTAGTCTTCAATTACTAAACTATTAAGTTATTACAAGTAAACTTACTTTCCTTAAAATGTTGTCCATTATCCATAACTTCGCTTAGATCTGTCCACTAGTTGGATTACTTTTTTCGTTTTCAGTGCTTTATATCCACGTATAGATCTAAAACAAATCTAATACATATTAAACATTGTTCTTACTCATAAACGATTTATATAGACAACTTGAAGTTACAATGCATACATTGAATAAATAAATAAACGCAACAAATTTGATTACTATGTTTCTCATTTAAGTTAAAAAAAACTTACCAATGTTAAGCCAATCCGGTTCTTTTACTGCTTTCACTAAATCATCACCAAGTCTGACGCTACCTAAAGCGTTCTAAAATAATAATATTATTTAAAAATTAATTACACACATGTAATTATATAATAGGTGTACTTACTTATGTTTATTAAAGGTGTTCACTTTTATGTTTGTTTCCATTATTAATTTTAAGGTTAGCCTACGAAACGACCAAACTTTCCACTACCACTTCACTCACTAGAATAAAATTATTACTTCAAGAACCAAGAACAGTTACAATGTTGTTGAAAATTCTTCAAATTGAATAAATTCTTCAATCTGAAGAAAGCACTTTCCTTGAATTGAAAACCTTTCTTCAATTTGAAGAAAATTTTTGTCAATTTGAAGAAAAATAATAGAAAAAATCCGTTAGTTTGCATTTACTCGACTTTCAAAAACAGTATATTTATCCTCATAAACATCTTCGCATACATAATAAAGAATATCCTTCATATTGACTAAATTTTGTCAGGTTGAATAAAATACGAAATCTTATACCATTTGAAGAAGTTTTT
This sequence comes from Scaeva pyrastri, assembly GCA_905146935.1. Taxonomy (NCBI): domain Eukaryota; kingdom Metazoa; phylum Arthropoda; class Insecta; order Diptera; family Syrphidae; genus Scaeva; species Scaeva pyrastri. Next base: position 51,794,154 of record LR989927.1, read on the forward strand.
GTCAATTTGAATATCTTTTTTCTTCAATTTGAATAATGTTTCTTCAAAGATTAACAAAAAATTTTCGTCAATATGACCTACGTGATTTGGTTCAGTGTATATTTTGTGCTTCATTACGAAAAGATGTTTAAAATGTGAGTAAATGTGGGTACAAACCAACATAAACATACTTTAGTATTTCTAGTGCAATAAATAAATCTACAAAAAGGATTCCTCTCCTCAAAATGAAACAAATCTAGTTCTATGAATACAACTGAACCTGAACCATCCAAAATTCCAGAGGCGGTAAAAGAACGCCACGTCACGTCCGTCGTTGTCGTCGTCATAGTCATCGTCATCATCATCATCATCGTCATCGTTATCGTGTGTCGTTAGAGAATCGTCCTTTCTACATTTTAAGCTTTTCCACAAAGTTGTATGGAATGTGGGACACTATTACTATGCCACACAATGGCAAGGCAAATTACGATTACCACATTCTATAACGACTTACATAGACAGACTTAGGTACATATATATATATTTAGATACCGTTTTAATTCAATGGAGGGAATGGCAGTGGCAATGAAACTCCTGCGTGCAATCGAATGTATCCTTTTGCTATGGGTATGGATGTTATACCGTTTTACTGCTGCTCTTAGTTTAGAAAGAACTTAGTTTGCATTTGAATTAGATAAAAACCAATGAAACTTACGAAGTCACTCAACTAAAAAACTAAAAAATAAAAATAAAAAAATGTAAGACAGCGAGTGAAAGAAAAAGAGAATTAAAATGTTCTATTTTGTGTTTTTTATTTTTTTTTTTTGAGAATTTTCACAGACAGAGATGTAAGGGGACACAAATGGAATCTTTAGGATTCCAATGCCAATATACCTATATCTACATATATCTACGTTTTCAGGTATTCTCAAATGCAGTACCTATACTCAATCGGTAAAGTCTTTGAATTTAAAATTCAGGACATTAACTTTAAAGGGAAATTGAAATGCAGAGAAATTCCTTTTATGCCACTCTGGATAAAACAGTTCTTAGAATAGTCGAAGTGAATGGAATAGTATCAAAAGGAATTTTATTGTTATACTTTTATTCGTGTATACCTCATCTACCTATAACGGCACCACAATCAATTCGACTTTTGATTGCTTTTGTGTGAGCTTTCAAAGTCGAACAAAAATTTGTATGATTTTCTGTTCACAGATACCTACATTAAAAAAGCGTTTTATTCAAATTAAGGAAAACATTATAAAAATTTTAAAAACATAAAAAAAACAACAAATATTTTCAATTTTATGAAGTTTAGAAAAGTTAAAAAGTTTTAAAAAAATTGCTCAAATTTCAAATGCATTCCAATGTGGTGGTGGGGTGTTGCACGGTCCGAGTAAGCATTGATTGTTATCAACAAGGCGATGATGCCCAGTGACGTAACGCGTGACTAAACACCAATTGTTCTTATTCTACCTCCAAGTGGTAACCACCGGGTATTGGTCTAGTCCACCCAGACAAGACTTGCTAAACTTATAAGCGCCAGTGTTGAACAAGAGCCAAAATGGCAACACTATAACACTCTGTCAGAAATGTATGGCTGAATGGATGTCGTATTACTTTGTCAAAACCATCAGAAGAATGGCATACGGCGATTGAATTCAGCATAATGAATCAACGGTGTAGTCAACAGCATGGAAGACAGAAACATTACGCGAGCTACTCTGACATACTTAGAGCTAAGGTCAGTAAGAATTTCTAGAACTAGCCAGGATACTGGAAAAGAGATGGTGGCGGATGAACCTTCAATGAGCCAACGGCAGCTCTCACATCCCCGTAGTGTGTTACTTCAAAGCTGAATATAATACCATCCATCGTCAAGAACTCTATAGGGCGATGGATGAACTCGAGATCGCTAGAAAACTGATCCAGTTGTGTCGTGTAACTCTGGAAAATACAAGATGCAAAGTACAACTATGAAATAGTTCTTCTGAACTCTTCCAAACTTGTACAGGGTTTCGGCAAGGAGATGCGCAGATCAGGAAGATCGATCCAACTATTGGGGTATAAGAACGATATGGACATCATCGGCCGCTCCCAACATGCCGTTATTGAGGCCTTTACGGCAATTTAAGAAAATGCGAAACTAGTTGATCTTGAAGTTAATGCAGTCAAGACGAAATACCTGCTATCAACAAACAAAAACACATCAATCCATCGGCTTGGACATAACGTCACTATTGATAGCAGTAACTTCGAAGTAATTAAGGAGTTCATTTACTTTGGAGCACATCACCCCCACGAAGGACACCTTACTGGAGATTCGGCGAAGAATTACCCTATGAAACCGCTGCTACTTCGGTTTAGTAAAACAAATGGGTTCAAAACTCCTCCCTCGAAAGACTGATTGCTCTACAAAACTCTTATACTGCCAGTCCTGCTATATGGTGCTGACGTGCTGAGTGCTAAACGATAAGCAGAAAGGGAGAGCTACTGTTGGGCTCTTTAGAGAGAAAAATTCTTCGTCGGATATTTGGTCCTGTGAGCGAAGGAGGCCAATGGAGGAGAAGATACAACCGCGAGCTCTATGAGGTTGTACAAAGATGTGGACGTTGTCAAAAAAGTTAAAACACGTCGAATCTTCGAATCTCAGACACCTGGTTCGAGGCGACAAGGAAGACCAAACCTCCGATTTAAAGATCAAGATGACTGCAAGCAACGTGCTCGGGAACGCAGAGGATGGAAGGCCACCGTGTCTCAGGCAGAATCCTCCATGGATCGGGAGCCTGATAAAGTAAGTTAACACTTTCCGAAAAGTTCTATAATTCTGACCAATTAGTTTCGATTTATGTTTAGTAAAATTTAAAAGCATTTTTCGCTTTTCTAATTTCAAAAAGGACAGTTTCCAAATTTTATACTGCCTTATATTCCAGAAAGAGTTTTTCCAAGTTAGCAAGCTTGAGAATTTGAGAAGCGCTTTCGGAATTCAATCTTAACTAAAATTTAAATTTGAATACAACAAAAGTAGCGTCAATCCTTACTTAACGACAAGTCTTATAATTCTTCTTTATAACATTTTTGTCCATTTTCAAAATTTGCATTTTTAAAACCCAATTATTAATCATCGTAAAAGTTTTGTCGGCCAACGGCAGCAAATCCTTAATGGAAACACCTCTACATCCTTCTTTACGTTGGATTTACTAAAGGTAGAGGTTTACCCATCTAAAGGCACACCTCCATAATCAACTAGTGTGTCAATTATAAATGGAGATATGGCAAATTCACTTTCAAATCTTTTGACGCACACGGCAAATACCCAACTCCTGTACTAACTACCTCTATGTGTCACGAGAAGGTTTCAATTAATATACCATCCGGAAGATCTTGAAGGAAATTGCCAGCTATTAAAAGGGATAAGCCCTTTTGGTTTGGGAAATTATCTAGTTGTATAAACCTGCTTAAGTGCTCTGGGATGTTAAGACACTTTTGAACAACCCTCTCCTATGGGTTTGCACAAGGTCTCTGTGTAGGATAGTGTTGATATAGGATGGGTACGGGGGAGGGTTTGGGTTTAGTAGAAAGTTTGAAACTTTAATGAAAGGTTATTATCTCTGTGTTTATATTTAAGTGGGCCGTTAAGAACGGTTATGTTTATAACAGAAAGTTGCAGGTATGATTTAAGTCAATTTTACGAGTAAGTTTTATGATGTAAACACTGTAAACAATGAATGTCAAATAAATATCTCCTTATCAATATTTTGTGGTAAATGTAAAAATTTTTATTGATAATTAATATTTCATAGGGAAAGAAGCCAATTTTTTCAAGATTCGAATTTCCGCGGTTTGTGAAAACTGTAGACAGTACGGAACCCTGTGGAACACCAGCAATTATGTTTTATATTATATTGTCCAATATTATATTGTCCAAAGGATTGACAGTGGTTTCAATTTTGTATATATTTTTTAAATGAGAGTACAAAAATAGTTCAAAAAAGTTTGACACACAAAACTTCTCAAGCTCCCTTAAATCTTTCTATCCAATTTCCAACGCAAGGATAATGGTATTCGAAAGTCTTTTAGTTTCAAGTTAGAAAAAGCACTTTCATGTCATAGTAATAATCATGAAAGTAATGAACACTTTTTCCGTGCTTTACATAAAAACAAAACAAAAAAAAATTATGAAAAAAATTTAACAAAATATCTTTATAGAGAAAACAACAAAAATGTGCCTCGAAGTTGTTAAACTGCATTAAAATAATGCTTCTTTCTTGTCCTATTTTTTCCAAGAAAATATAGAACAACACTCAATTTTCCACCGAAAGAAAAGAGGACATTCTGGTGGTAATATTTCCACAATACGTCTACATAGATGTAGATATGTAGATGTAAAAGATAGAGAGTGGATGTTGATATAAATCTACGTAAGAATAATATCATTTTCCTCATTTTCATTTTCACCTACTTTATTATGAAAGTATAAAAGACGAAAATTTCTTCAAATTCAAAAGCATTAAAAAAATGGTACAGATGTTTTAGAGGACAAAAAATTAAAAAAAAAAAACTAAGTGAAACAAAACATTTTATGTTTTCCAAATTTATGAAATTAATTTAACTTTTTCCACTCCTATATACTCACGATGAAAAATAAATTGAAATCTTATTTTCGTGACATGTACATTTTTCTGTTGGGTGTTAACTGTTTCGGAATCGTCGTTGAAAAAAAAAAAAAAAACAGAGCACTTTACCTATGGAACGTTACAAACGTCTTGTACAAGTGTATACCTGGGGAGGAGGAGGATCCAAAAAAAAGAAAAATCTCGAAAATCATTTCCAGAATCGAGTAACAAAAGCAAATTTGTTTCAAACACCATTTAACAATCGGTGATAGGAATACAAGATGTCTGTCACGTGCATCTCTGAGATTTGCAAATCGAATTCTACATTTATAGTCGTCATTTAGAGTTCTACCAAAAAAATCCAGGAGCGCAACTACTCAATGAAAAGTCTATAAACGAAGGGTAACAAAGGTTGGACGATTTCTGACAGCTTTAAAATGCTCCATAAATAGTTTTTTTAATTAGAGTCAGCTGATCTTAAGATAACAATTGACACATTTGACGTTTAAATCGATTAGATTTGTTACCAGCAAAATGTTATAATATAACTGTTATAATTTCTTTCCTTTCCGTCCTTCATGTCAATTTAATAACAAAATAATTAAATCGAAATAAAGTTATTTACAAAAAGCTCTATCTTTTCCAGAAAAGTCAAATAAACAACTTTGTGGAAATGACATTTACTTCATCTTCATAATGTTTGAGTTTTTGTTTTTAATTTAAGCGTCATTGGCCTTGATTTGATTTGGTTTTTACAATGATTCCGTTATGGTTATGTTTTATAGATTATAAGTTTGTATTTATGTCAGTATTTACAAAAACACTATTTCATTCGAATAAGATTCGCCTCTGTACTCACTCATACACACAAACAGGTGAACGCATATTTACGTAGGTAAACTTTTGGGGAGTAAAAAATACTACATTTTGGATTCGCCAACTACTCCCGGTCGGTACCCGGTCCCGGTGTAGTGGGTAGTGGTTATAGTGGCATCAAATAGCACTGATGCTGTAGTTGTCGCCGGTCTACCTCAAGCTGAAGAGAAGACCAAGTTTGAACAATAGGTCTGTGAAACTTATACCCGGTATCCGAATACGAATTCAAATCCGGATTCATTTGGAGCTTCAAGGCCCAGAGATGAAGGTATTCGTGTGTAACTAGGTAATATTCCATTTTACTTTATACAATACTTTCCTCAATCTCTCTTCCCTGAACCCCGCAAAAAAACACGTTCCGATTAACTTCATTTATTATGCTGTGGGAATAATCAGTGTGCGGAAAATTTCAACGAAAATGATATCGATTCACCTTAAATTTTCTGAACAAATTTGCTTTTGCTATTGAGAACAATTTTGGGGTTGACAAAAGATGACGACGACGATGACGCCGACAACGACGACAACGAAGAAGGTAGTGGTGGTGTTTTTGTAGGGGGAATGCTAAAGAGCGGAGGGCTTGATGCAGACTTGGATTAGAAGAAATATTCCGAAAGCAATAAAATGCTCAAAGGCATTTGAATCGCATTTCACTATATACCATGGGTTTTGATAGCTTTAGTTTGCTAGTCACGTCTGGGTGTCTGTCAAAACAGTTCAAATGTTTTTTTTTTTGTTTTTTTGCATCAAAAAAGGGAATTTTGCTATGCTGTGGCAGTTTGTGGTGCAAAATTATAGAAATTGAGGTGATTGTTGCGGTATTAAGTTGACAGATAGTTTTTTTTGTGTCTGTTGTCATTTGCATAGAAAAGTGCTGTAGTTCGTGAAAAAGAATGGAAAGAGAAGAAAGGACAGATCGAAGTTGAAGTATCAGATCAATTTTTTTTAATCATAAAGGGGAATGTTGGCTAAAAGATAATTACCTAACCGCGGTTACTTCGGTTCTTGGCAAAACAAACGGGTTTAAGACTTCTCACCCGAAAGCAAAGTGCAAAGTGCGATACGCAGAAAGAGGGAGTTGCTGCTGGGCTCTTTCGAGAGAGAGAAAAATTCTTCATCGGATATTTGGTCCTGTGTGCGAATATATGCAAATATAACCGCGTACACAAACGCTCCAGCTAAGAGATCTTCTGATTCAAGGCAAGAAGGAAGACCGAACCTACCTACGGTTTAAAGACCAAGCCTAAGCTATTTCGGTATTTCGGATGTCAGAGCGCTTGGTCTGATGACTGCAGAAGCAACGTGCTCGGGATCGTAGAGAATGGAAGGCCATCGTTACTCAGACAGATATCCTAGACGGATCGTTTACATATTCTTGTTGTCTAAGCTAAGTTCATAAGCACAGAAGTTTGTTGACTTTATGCAAAGACTAATAGAGTATCTATTCAAAAATTTACAAATGCAAGTGTCAAATTTCACAAAGTGATCATTTTGACGTTTCTGAACAAAGAAACAGAAAAAGATATACATACATATAACATTTGATATGAATTGAAATACATTGGTACGCTGAGTAAATTTCTGTCATAAGTCACACTGCGACTTTTGGATTTTCGTTTCTTTTTCCATTTATGTCTAAAAAAGTATTTTTTTTTAAATATCAAAACAAAACTAAGAAAAAAATATACATACATAAAAAGGATAATTTGATTTATTTACTTAATCGTGGTGTCCATTTTAACCCTTTATCGTATTTCCTTTTTAACACTCTCTTTGTCTCCGTCTCTCTTTAGCTGGACATCATCAGAATAGAAGCAAAAGTAAACACTGAACAAAACTGAAATAAAAAGAAGCATCCATTAGAGAGGCGACAAATTCAATTTGCTTAAAGCTTAAAAAGTACATCGACACTCGTACTGCAGGGAAGTGGAAAGTAGAACCAAAAAGGACCTTCTCCTAGACTCTATAGGTACTTTTTAGCGATTTCGTTGGTACATCCTGGTCCTGAACTCGTTGAGTACATATATATTTATATAATCTTGGAGTTACTTATGCTTGTTAAATGACAAAAAGAGTTATTCTCCCTTTGGTGTTAGTCGTGTATATTGAAAGGGAGTATGAAATTAATTGCATCAAATAATAAATCTTTAACGGATGTAAGGCTAGGTGCAGGTAAATACATATATAGGGATGGCGAAGTGCCTTGGGTAATGGATAGGATTTGGGAAGGTGGAGAATTTACAGCAGTAAGGTCTTATATTTTTATTTATTGAAAAGGTTGTACAGAACATTGTTATGGGTAAAAGGATTTCGCTCTTAATGGTCAGATTTCTATGCATGAATTAGGGAAAGCTTTTTATAGACTTCATAGACTACCAGTGAGTGAAATAGGAAGAAACACAATAATGTAACGCCAGAAATAAACCAAATTCATTCACTATGACATCCATTTCATCACACATCAAATCAGCTAATTCATCCACACTACTGTTGACAACATCCACACCAATGATTCCACTCATTAATAGTTTATAGAAAAAAGACTCTTTATTGTAGTTTAATACTTTATACGTTAAGCCATTATTTGTTTGTATTTTAGTTTTAATGGTACTTTCAAAACGAATAGTTTCGTGATCACTAATTTTTAACTTACAGCCTTATTACGGTTGTCAAAGATCAATTAATTGACAATTGAAACATTTTTTCAATCAATTGATACATCGGTATTATGAACCCGAGTTGATCATTTTTTGATCCATTGTGAACAAAGATCAAAAATCTATTGTGAATAGTGCATATTTACTTAAGACAGCTGCACATTTTAGTATGTTTGGGATGTATTGTTGCCTTTTCGTTGGCTTTAACTTGTCGCTGATATCTAACAATACATTAAGGAAGGCTTCTTTCGAAAGTCTAAAGTTTTGAATGAATCTAGAAGCGAGCCAAATTAGTTTTTGCAATGTAATTAAAAAAGATCTTTTATCTACATACATATGTTCAGCCAAATTCATGCTTCACATCGCGCAATTTTCTTCGAATCTTTGCTTGCTCCAAATTATTTTCTTCTTCAATTTCATAGTAGACATGCTTTTGGCTTTCGCTATCCGTAAAATATTTTATCAACAAGAAATTTGTGAATGACTGAAAATTTGATAATCAACAAACATTTTGACAACCATAATACCAAGACTGTCAATTTAAATCATTCACAATAGATCTAATTTCTGAAGAGCGTTCATAGTTTATCAACGATAATACCGATTTATTAATTTTATTGATAAATATCAAATATCGTATTGATCTTTGACAACCGTAATAAGGATGTTAGGTTCATTTTCTTTTGATAAGCATTAGAAATAACATAATCGATAAGCGTTGACGAACTAGTCGTTATTCTCGTCGGTTGTTTATTAATAATGCGTAAATTATTTTCAGCACATATAGAATTTATTCTACTTTTATATAAACTATCACTCAGCAAATCGATATTAAAATCACCTACTATAATTAATTCTTTATCAACATTCACACTCTCTAATAAATTATCAAACATTGTACAAAATCTGGCTTTTGAAGAACTTGGTGATCTGTAAACCAACAGTATTTTTATCATAATATTTCGACCACCAATATTGATTTCAAGACAATCACATCCTTCCTTGTTTTTGACCTCGTTAATAACTTCAAAATTTAATTCGTTTTTAATATAAATTAAAACACCACCAGTATACGAAGATTCACTTTTAATCTGGGCAAAGTTATAATCCTTTAATATTAATTCAGAATCATTAATATTATTTTCTGTTACATGTGTTTCACTTAAGCATATTAAATGAGGATTTTCTTGACTAGACAATAGTTCAATTTCGTCAAAGTTGTTAACTAGGCCTTGGACATTCAAATACAAACACTTAATTATACTTAGCTGCTAGTACGAAATTTTCTCCCCCTCAATTTTCAGTTTTCTTTGAAAAACTGGACAATTGGCATCCCTGGCATCGTGGTTCACGTCTATGTTGTTATCAACGTTGCCCATCCTCTCCTTCAACGAAACACAGTTTATGCATCGAGGGCTCCTTTCGCTCAAACACTCACTCACTTTATGACTTTCACCACACTTTGCACAGATTTCTTTTTCACTCTTACATTTAGCTGCACTATGATTATACCCACAACATTTGAAACATCGTTTAACATTTATATTCTCGTAACAAATACACTCATCCCATTCAATATAAACAATTTTTGATTTCATAACATTAGCAAAGGCTTCACCATCCATTTCCACAATTGCATTATAAATTTTTTTATTTTTGGGTGATTGATAAACTTTTACGCATTTAATTTGTTTAAAAGTAATAGACTTATTTTGTGCTTTTAAAGCCACTTCCACTTGCTCTTCATTTAGTTTATCTCTTATTCCATGTATCAACATTTTTGGATTTCTCATTTCACTCACTTTAATGTCATAATTATTGTCTAATTTGTTTATTATTTCTTTTGTAATAATGCTTCTTTCTTTTTCATTTTCACATTGAATAGTAACAGCTCCATCTTTTTTATTAGAAATTTTATTTATTTTAACTGACAATTTTGAAGGATTAATTTTTTCTTTAACTTCTTTTATTGTTTTTTCACTCTCTTGTTGATTTTTTGGTTTTATATAAATGGGCGCTCTTAACATTGATGCATATGAAGATTTTTGTTTATTATTCTCACTCTCATCTTTTGCTTCACTAACTGCTTCTTTCACACACTTCTTTAAATTGTTAACGTTATTGTTTTTACTTATTATCTCACTAACTGTCTCTTTAACACACTTTTCCATTTCATGAACACTTTGTTGGAAAATATTTTTTAATATATTTTTTGTCGAATTAATTGACGCCAAAATGTTCACATAGTTTTGTTTTAAGACAAATATAGATCCAATGCAATGATCACAAATAAACTTAATGTTGACATTGCTCTGCATTCTCTCTGAATCATATTTCGTTAAATTAGCGCACTTTTCATGGATTCCCTTTCCACACAGACCGCCGCATCGTACAAGTGTCTCATTTCGAGCCACTTTTGCGCATTTAACGCACGACGAATCCATATTTTTACAATTAAATCACTGAATAATGTTTGCTTATTATTTAACACTCAAACGATTTTTTTATTTTCTATAATTTTAAATGTAACTTCTATCGGACACAGTAAATAACACGACCGTCTTCACTGAGATCACTTATACACTATAATTTTGATTTAATTCTGAATGAAAATGAAGACATTAATTCCATTACCCATTTAATTATCCAGGACAGATTCAGTAATTACCTATTTCATATATACAAATCATCATTTCGCTAATAATAATTCTTTTTAAAGCTCAGGATATGTTTACAGTGAACTACGAAGATGTAGCGGAGTACTTTGGGCTGCCCTCCAGAGCAACAACAGCGTCCTTACCAACAAATTCAACAAGTAAGAATAAAGAAAATATATATAACTGAAGTATATAATTAAAATTTTATAATTATTAAGTCCTTTTCAAGTGAACGGACGACCAGACTCACTGTATGTTAAACCTGTACAAAGAATATTGTAAACAAGTGGGCCCCATGCAAAAATTTCGAAAGAAGAAAGACATGTGGTGCTTACTGGCCGTTGAAATAAACAAGCAGTTTAATATAGAGTTGTCTGGTCTGCAAGTTGAGGGCAGGTTCAAGACGGTAATAGGTAAGGCAAAAGCCGTCTTGCAAAACAACAAAACCAGCGGGGCAATTAGGAGAAACATCCCATTCGAGACATCGATGAGTTCAATAATTCAAGCTGATGACTCCATATTACCGTAGGTATGCGTCGGCCCAAATAGATTGCTCCGAAAGGAAGACATTTTAAACAGAACATCAACTCCACTTTCAACATCAACCATGTCCTCCTCCACTTCCAACACAATACTTCCATCCACATCCACTTCCACACCAAATTCATTCGCCACCTCCACTTCCAACTCAATACTTCCATTCACATCCACTTCCACATCTTCCGAAATGCCCGACGTAACTTCCAGCAACAAAATATAAAGAATAACAAAATGTTGGAGATAATCATGGCCGATCGAGACGAACGGTTTAAAAATAAAGAAAAAAACAAAGAAAGACGACACACGGAGAAGTTGGAGGCTATAAATAAAATATAGCCAATATTCTTTCCCGTCTGGTGGAAGAGCGTGAAAAGAATTAGTCAATGGTACTTTTATCTGTGAATTTTTTTTTTATTTTTAGTGAATTAAGTTTTTAAGTTTGTTTTCCCTTTATATAGAAAGAACTTTTTTATTTTGTTTATTTATTTTAGAATTAATGTTTTTCTTTTTAACTTTTTATACGACATTTTTAAAACTATGAATGAAATGTGATATTTTCTTTTAATTTTAATAAATAATTATGAAAACAAATTAGTTATTCTGGTTCTTTTTGTTTCTCCTAAAGCGCGCAAATCACTCCTTTCCAATAAAGCTCCATTTAATCGAGGTTATCATTCATTTGATGCAGGGATGCCAAAAGCTCACATTTCAGCTCAGCTCACTTTTGAACTAGCTCAGCTCAACCAACAGCTCAGTTCACTTATAGCTCAGCATACCCAACAGCTCAAAGCCATCTGCAAAGGATCTCTAAAAACGACTACCTAAATTTTAAATTAAAAAAAACCCATTCATAAGTCAATGGTTATTTTTTACCACGCGGTTTTTGAAAAACCCATTGTAACCATAGGAATTTTGAAGGCATTCTTAGAACAATAAATATTATTATTTTGCGGTACAAATATATATTATCGATTCCTGGAAAATTTTCTTAGCTTATTTTTTGGATAACATAATTCATAATTCATTCATAATTTTTCTCATTTTTTTATTTTCAAAAAACTGTTTTTTTGTTATTGTAGTTAAAATCAGTAAAAAATTATATATGTAGGTACGTATATTTCAGAACTATTTGTGTACATATTATTTACTAAAACCTTTTTACATTTAATAATTATGTCAGTCAAAACAAACAATCATACAAAATAAATTCAGAATTTTCTCCCAACTACAACAACAGCTCACCAAACAGCTTACCCAACAGCTCACCCAACAGCTCACCCAACAGCTCACCAAACAGCTCACCAAACAGCTCACCCAACAGCTCAACCAAAAAACCGACAGCTCAGCTCACCCTTAGCTCAGCTCAACCAACAGCTCAGCTCTCTTATAGCTCAGCTCACAGCTCACTTTTGAGCTAGCTCACATGTGAGCACTTTAGCTGGAATTTCTTGTTTTCCACCGCAATCGAATTTCTTCTTGTAATGAGACGATGTTTCAAATGTCTGTGTTAAGAACTCACAAGTCTTTTGTCGTAAACGGAACTGTTGGCGGAACTTAAAATATTTATGATTAGTGAAATCCCTCGAATAAAAATTATAGTAATATTCGTCCGAATATTTTTCAATTACATCCTCCACAAAGTTTTGCAATCTTGGCTTTTTTGGAAAACTCCTGCAATAGAAAATTAACTCCATCACTTGCATCGTCATCACTTGATGAGGAAGATGAGGAAGACGACTCCAACAATGTTTCTAACAAGTTAGGAACAATTGCTAAGATATTGTCAATATTATTATCCGTTTTTTTATAGTTTAATTTTAATTTCAAGCAATCACTTCACAATTATCACAAGTGTTGTCAAGTGTGACATTTAAAATCTTTGAATGTGTGAGTGATTCTGTTTCTGCTTCTGACTTCAAATCCAGAAGAGAAATCTCTTCTTTTTCAGAATTAGAACTGTCACTTTTGCCCAATTGAACGCTTTCAGAATGCTTTTTTCTGATTCCAGATTGACAATTGAAAACGACATATGTAAGTTATCCAGAGATTATTCAGAACTTTCTAAAAAATTTGAGTTTTTTTTTGCAATCGCAGGGCAGAATTCTAATATTGAGAGAATATTTTCTCTAATTGGAGGTCAATGGACCAAAGAAAGAAATATACTCAAAATTTCGACTGTCAAATCTATTTTTTGCGTGCTTTATTATAATAGAAAAACCAGCTGTCAAGATTTTTATAAAAACCCTTTGATAGAAAAAGCAGTATTAGAAAAAATAAAGAAAAAAAGACAAATATGAAGATATCGATGAAGAAGCATAAGCAACTTAATTGATAGTGTCATCCATATTTATAACTAAAAGACTTATGAAATAATTGTTAAATTATCTTTTACTATTATATTTATTGATATGTTAACCTGCTTTTGTTTTTGAATTGAATTGTTTTAAATGTTGTTAAGTTTAATGAACAATATAACAAAATAATGTTTTTTTAATTCGGTGTTTTCTTCTTGTTCTCTTTAATATCATTCGAATGTTTCTTTTTATTGGATTCTAGAGCAAAATGTTCTCTAGCTATAAGTCACCTCTAGTCTTGTAATACATAACTGCCAAAGTGACATAAGTTCAAATTAAAGTGTATTCTATTTGATTTGTGCGACTGAAATTGGATAAGCAAGGCCTGTATACAATCTTCAATTAAAAAGTTTTACTTTCTTGTAAAGATTTAAAATCAAAAATGTATAAAATTAACAACTTAACCTTAGACGGCTTTTTTTTATATTTTCTTTTGGCCTCTTGCAAAGGACGGATTCAAAAAAAAAAAAAAAAAAACTAAGAGGTAAAAATAAACTTACAACAAAGTTTATGAAAATTAAGTGTTGAATACTATGATAGCTTTTAGTTGAGTTTAAGTATACCTCATAAGCACAATGTATACTTTGGTTCTTCGTGGAACATGTTTCCAAAAAAAAAAAACAAAACTTAAAACTTTGTCGCATGATAATAATAATGGTGAAAATGGGATTAAAAAAGTTAAGTATTTTGTAGCAGAGGACATACTATACTCGTACATACACTTTTGTCTCCTTGTTGTGGTTTCCTTTTTAGAATTTTTCCTTCACCATTATTTTTGTGTTCCAATTTTATTTTTTTTTTCTGAATGAATTTTTTTGAAATTCACATTCTGTTGTGGTCAAAAATGCAAAAATGGATTATGTCAGAAGATGAAATAGCCAAATGGTGCCAAAAGAAGTTTCCTCGTTAATGGCATAAAGGATTTTGTTTTTTTTTCCCATTTTTTATAAAGGACACACAAATTCATGTTATAATTTTTTTTAAAGGTTGAATTAAGTTCCATTGTAAGTGTAGGTTTTGTATGTCCTTTTAAATACAGAGGAATTTTTTCGAACAAAATTAAATTAAGGACATTTAGTTAAGAATTTGCATCAAAGAAAATATTACCAAGATACAAAAAGTCTCAGAAGTTTAATTTCCCTCTATCAAAGGACTATCAAACCAAAACTTACTCCATTCCCTTTTACTTTCATTACCTTTATCATCCTTTGTTATAATATGAACGAATCGTCATGTATGTATAACATCCTCTTTAACAGCTCATAAAATGTTCTGGTTAATTCAACACAACATCGAACAGTCTTCTTATTTTAGTACACGAGTATCCTGTCAAACTGATATAATTATCGATGTGTAACTAATTATCATGGTTCTTTGTTCTTTGTTCCTTGTTCTTTTTTTTTCTTTCTTCTTTTCCACATCATCATCACAATCCCATGACCATTTTTCGCATTAACACCACATTTAACCACCCGATAAATACTATAAGCACCTTTGATGGTTACCAAATGCCACTATTCTACTTCATACATCTCATCCGGACATCCGCATATCCGAACTGCGAACAGAAAGACGAACAGAAGGATCAGTCGGCATCATCCTGGAACCAGCACTCCAGCACCCCGGCACCAAACCAAACCAAACCGGCCCTATCATCATATTGTATAGAAATGAGAAGATAACAAACAACAAGGATATAAAAGTTAATGTCAATGGTCAGCTTTCGATTGACTCTGATTGGAAATGTATGTAGTGCTTAGGATAAAACTATGAGAGGACGACAGACAACGACAAGGATACTCGTCCTAGTCCTCGTAAAATAGAGAAAAGTAAACTTCATCTTATTGTCATTTCATTGTCAGGGAATTTTTGCTTTCGAAAAAGAACACACAAACAAAAAAATCATGACAATAAGTAATTTATGACATTTTATTATCAGGATACACTCCTGGGGGAAAACAGATGGGAAAAAGAAAAACAAATTACTGACATAAGGGAAACATAGAATTGTCGAACAAATAGGCAGTTAAGTGGTGTGCAAATTGTATTAGTTGAACAATCTGACAGATCAAGTCCTTTCTCATGTGGTGGGAAAACTCTGAGGGGAATATAATGTAAAATGTGGTTAAAAATAAAAAAAAAACTAAAACTTACTAGATGTCGTAAGTTTGAGAAAGTGATGAAGAAGATGGATTGTAAGTTCTATTGAGGCAAGAGGGAGTTACTGTGATTGTCATTTTTGAGAAAAAAACTGAAATTATTGAATTTGGATTAATATCGCATTCAAAAGTGACAGATGTCAGATATGTATGTCATAAAGTCTGATAGAAAACCAACTTGGAACCAAAAAGCTTATTATTTAAAGGATTGCTTTAAAATTTGACTTCCACTCCACAAACCAATAACTCCTCACCTATCGAAATGTTAGCACTAAAATTTTGTTATGATTATGACATACAAATTCAGCCACAACACACTTTACGATAAAATAATTTAGTGTTCTTATATACATACATACGTATGTAGGTTTATGCTTATAATGTTTATATTGCTTTAATAAACATTTATTTATCAGATAAGTAAATAATGTATGTTTCTTAACTCACTGACAACTGGTTTCATCATTCTTGACCTAGCAAATTATCAACACCGAAGCACAACATCAAACCAAAAACACACACATACCCAACCCAGACAAAGTCACACACACAAACACGCTTCCACAAACCTTTTGTCTTGAATTTATGTTGCATCCTAATCATCAGAAGAAATCAAATTAATTTGCATTAAAGTCATGCTGCTGCAGCTACTGCCTTAGTGCAACAACAATACCATAAACCCAGCCCGGCCCAACCCAACCCAACCCAACAGTCAACCGATACCACATATTCCACATTTAGTCTCGCATCATATGAATATAGGTATTCCCAAAATATCAGCATATATTTTCCCAGTAATTAAGTCTTTATTCCTCTTGGAATAACAATGAGATCCTTTACCATAGCCATAGTCTCATATAGTCATACTCGTATAGCAAAATCTATTGCCCAAGCCAATGCCACAACAGCCGTGTTAAGCTCAGATGCAGGAGTAGGAGCAGGAGCCAAGAGCAGGAGCCAGGAGCAGAAGCAGAAAGCAGGAGCTAAAGCTTGAGCAGACAAGACAGTTTACGTATCTCACTTGGATAAGCTTCGCTCTGGTTCAGCCTCAAAACACATCCTGTTTGTAGTAAATTACCAAGAGTGCACAGGAGAGAGTATATGATGGTATGTGATTGTTCCAACATCCAACAGATTTGCCACCTTTCTCCCTAAAGTGCCTGTAAGGCAGTTAGCAAAAATCAAGCAGCTGGAAATCTGATATTATTCTCAAGGCCCTTTCAATCTTCCTTGAATACTTTCTGCTTGGCCCGGAACACTGTGCGTAAGCGAAAGCTTTGAATGCAAGTGGGTGTGTGTTTCCTATTTTCAAATAAACAACACATACCAACGAGAATACCTAGCTTTAGAATCCCTGGAGTGATATCACTTTGTAAGTGTTTGTGGAATTAACTCCATCCCATGTTACTGCTTTTAAATTGAAATTCAATTAGTCTTTGTGACGACACGATACACTTATTATTTGTATGCAGTAAATTTTTTTAAATTGTTTTTTCCATTTATTACAAAGGTGCAAAAGTGGGTTTGTTTTGTATATTTGGAATCAATTTCGATAACTCTTTGGTTTTTTATTGTTTTACTAACAAATCTTTGTTTGAATATTCGAAACGTACATCATTCAAATGTTTTATCCGGGAATCTTAATCAGGGAAGGAATTTAAAAAGAGCTGAAAATCTATACGTCACAATATGAAAATATGAAAATTCATTGTATTTTTAGAATATTGTTCTCTTCCAATTAGAATTGTTTAACGTCAATGTTGAAAATAGACGTGCTTACAAAATTTATTAAGATTTCAGCTATTCAGCAAAGATATTGTGTTTGATAAATGTTTAAGTGAATTTAAGGATTTTGATCTAAGTTAATGTGAATAATAGAAAAATATGTATAATATCTTACTAAATTTCTTCTTACAAGTATTAATAATTAAGTGAAATTCAGCTTTTCAGCACTCATTTTCAAAATGATTACGAAATTTCAAGAACATATCCATCAACACATACAGCTGTGAACACGAGAATAGCAGTAGTTTTATAAAAATTAAACAATAAATTAATACACTTAGCGAAATGGCAATGGATCCCAGCAGTTTGTGAGACGTCTCCCGAACCGAATACCTGCCACAATACACAACGACAACCGTCAAACACGGAGATTCAGCGCTCAAGGTATGGGGATGTTTCTCATATTGCGGTTTAACTAGGCCCAGTACACAAAATCGATGGGATTATGGACCAAAATGTTTATGTCGATATCTTGGAAAATGTCATGTTACTACTTTAAGAAGAAGAAATGCCTCTAAAATGGGTCTTCCAGCAAGATAATGACCCGAAACACACTAGTCGGAAGGCAAAAGAGTAGTTTCGTGTCAATGGAGTTCATGTTCCTGACTTGAATACCATTGAAAATCTTTGAAGAGACCTTAAAAGAGCTGTTCATGCTGCCAATCCATCCAAAAACATTCAACTTTGGACAGCAGTTTAAAATGCATTTAGAATACTATCAGAGCGTTTGGTCGATTCTATGCCACGACGATGTAAGGCTGTTATTGAAAATCGGTTAAATACAACAAAGTACTAAGTTACAAAATCGTTCTTTTTTTAAAACTTATATAGATCTAGCACTGCTATTTTAATGTTATCTTTAAAAATGTAATTAACAATTTTTCTGAAGTTTTTTTATATACCATTCTGTAGAACAGTTTTGATTTTTAAATAAATAGGTATTTTGAATTTTGTTTCAATATTTCTTAAATTTTTTACCTACTGCTATTTTCGTGTTCACAACTGTAACTGTTAACATTCCTGGCAAACTCTCTTTTGTTAGTAAACATTTCCAAAATGAACGTTTTTAAGTTATATACAAATCTCCTTTATCATCAGCAGCACTAAAAAAGTCTTTCAACAAATATTATCAGCTGAAATAAAAACAATGACATTAAAATAAAATGAAATGAGAAAAACTACAAAACTTAACTCGTTTATCAAACTACATTTCAGTTACCTTATTTTCTTCATTTTCTTCAAGAATCCTATTTTGTCATCCATTTTTTCTTATTCTTTCTAAGAAATATTGTACCGATGGTCCTTAGGGATAATAATAATTTTTAGCCATTAATCATAATGCAAAGAAAGTACAAAAAAGGAGAAAAGAAAAACATAAAATCTACTATGACAATCGAAACTGCACTTAGTGTCACTTAGATTTTCCAATAAATGTCTTATTCTTTTCGAATGAAAAGCGTAAGAAGACTTATGAAATTTCATAACGATGACATCGATTGAAATTTTTTTTTTCTTAATGCACGTTTTATCAGAAAGTATGATGACAGAATCTAGGATACTAAGGTGAAGAAAGAATCAAAGAGGTAAATAGAATTTTTTTTAGAAGGTTTTCAACTAACTTGAAGTTTTTTTTTTGTTTTGTTTTGCATATAGAAAATTAGAAAATAGCAATGTTTACAATTATTACATTTAATTCAGCTATTCAGCAAACAGAAATTTTATAAAATGTATAATTAAAAATAATTATTGGGTTAGTCTAAAAGCTTCTGAAATTAAATGCTTTAAGACTTCAAATTTCCATTGTCATTCTGTTTGACTCTAATGAATCGAAGATTACAAAAACCTCTACATAAGTGAAATCATAAAACCACAATACTCAAATAAAAATCATAAAGTTATTTTGTCATCAAAAATAATTTAATATTAAAAATGTAAAATCAAATATTATTGGTAACTATTCCTACACAAACGATACAAAAAATAGAAAAACTAGTATATACTAAACTATATGGTTTACTTAAACTCCTTTTGTTAACTATTTCCCTCTGTCGAAAATGGCATTTCCATTGATTTTTCAATTTTCTCCCGCAGCGCAAAATAAACAATCAACAGCTTTACATTTCGCCATTCTGTGTTTCTGTCTGTCTGCTTGTCAGTCCGTCCGTCCATCTATTTGCAGTGGCAAAATGTCTTATCAAAGAAAAACATATTTTTATATACATAAAGCCAAACGCTACAATCTGTCTATTTACACCACCACCACCCCGCAACTTTTCTTCATTTCCAGTAGCTGTTTCCATCGTCATACCATATCGTATCGTCCTTCGCGTGGAAAGCTCCACCAGATGCTAAGGAAATCAGTTTAAGTTAGACGACAAAAAAAAAAAGAAGAAAAACCAAGAAAGACAAAATTAAATGCATTTTCTTCACAGAGTGACTCTTCGACAACGAATCGCGTTAAAATATACAAAAAATAAAAAAAAAGAACGTGCACTTTTATCGGTTACATCACCATCCAAAGACCAAAGTGAACGCGAGGGTAATAGAATGACGGCCAATGGCAACGCTGTGCGATGGCATTCAAGCAAATATAATTGACATCCAATGCTGCTGCCAGTCAATTTCAATTTGTATCCAACAGGAAAACCGGAATAAGGAAATCTATGTCAAAGTACAGAAATAGGATAATGTTCGTCTCGCCGATGAGATGACGCGAAACCGAACGTGGCAGAAACAGGATCTAAATCTATCGAACTATTGATCTCTATTATTATTATATGGAAAAGTTAAATTGACAAATTAAGTGAAATTGACGAACAAGAACGCAGCAGTGCGCTACCATTGCCGCCGCCATCTTCAGTTCTTTTTTTTTCAAACTAAGATTTGACAATGAGAAAACGATGTCAAAGAAGAAGAAGAAGCAGAAGAATGAGAAGAAACGAGAAAAAGTCTAAGTATAATAGGATCAGGATCAATGACAATAATGTTTGAACTTAATGCTATTATTGCAGAAGAACGGAATATTGACGTTCAAATTGACTTAAATTGAAGATAGGTCAATTGGAAGAGGAGGAGATCAAATCGCAGGGATTTGAAAACAATGACTTTTTCTACGCTGCGCTGCTGGTGCTGTCAGTTGGTCGGTCGGTTGGTCGGTCGGTCGACGGTGTCAGGGTGTAAACTTCTTATTGTTTCCTTTTGTGTCTTTAGGTGGCAAGAAAGTTTGTTTTCTAATGCAGTTTTAAGGGTGCGAGCAGAAAGTTCTTTTCATTCAAAATCTCCACGAACGATAGTGAGAAAATCAAGAAAAATTTAAATCTTTAAGTCAAGGGAAATTTACCATACCTACGAGTATGTATTCGATATTGTAAAGTAGAAGAATATTTTTCTTTTTAGGTGCTGCTGCAATGATACCACATAGATTGTTAAGACGAACAAAGATTGGTCTGTGCATGTTTGTACGTTTGCTTCATCAAACCATTGTGTTCAGACAGTAATGCTGTCAAAGCCATTTTCGTTTTCAAAATGGATGACCACCCTACCTTATTTCACATATGTATCTACACTGAAAAAAATAACCGTCATCATATTGATGAATGGCGTTCATCAACTGAAAATCATTGATGTAGAAATTGGATGAATAAAAATGATGAGGGATGAACCGTTCTTCAATATAAAGAATATCATTTCATCAACTTTTTAATCAGAAATTCCATACAAATGAATCCTAATTTCTGATAATTTATGAATGCTTTTCAGAAAACGAGATCATCACATTAACAAATGTATTCACCATGTTTATGAATGATTTCATAACATTTAGTTCATCATATTCCCGAATTTCGGTCATCATATTTATGTCTAATTTCATCACAGTTAATACATCAAATTGACGAATGTAATCATCATATTTATGAATGATTCATCAACACATTTTTCACCATCAATATGATTGATGAATGCAATCATTGAAGAAATTTTTTGCATCATATTGATGAATCTTTCAAAAAATTGAATATTCTTCATCATATTCATGAATGAGTTTATCACTTTCGTAAGAAAAATTTTCAAAAACCTTCATCATATTTGTGAACCCTGTTATAGACAATATGAAGAACAATCCATCATTTGGTGAAAAATTTAAGGGGATTTTTTTTTCATCATATTTACGAAACAAATTGATGAATGATGTATGAAATTCATCGCTTAAAACTGTCATCATAATGACGAACTGTTTTTCATCATATGCATGAAAAGATTCGCTGGACTAAAATTGATGATTTTTACATCATATTGATGACCTTTTTCATCTTTTTCATACCTATACATATGTAATCCATTATTTAACCGTGATGATCACCATTGAAATTTCAGATCGTTTGGGTTTGCGCATGGCAAAAGCAATTTGTTGTGGTATCTAATTATGATAATGAAATTGAAAATCTAGCTTTAAATGGTGATTTCTATTGTAGATCACATTGGTTAAACTGTTAAAGGAAGACTTTAAAAATAGAAAAAAGGAAGGATTCCTCAGGACAATTTCACAATTTTCACTCTAAAAAATGATCATGAATTTAAGTAGGAACAATCTAAGATTAGTGACAAGCACACTCACTGGTCACTGTAAACTAAATAGGCATTTAAATATCCTTAGCCTAGCAGACAACGCCCTTTGAAGGTTTTGTCACAATCATGAAGAAACACCTGACAACATTCTTAGGGCAGTGTGAACGTGAAATACTCATGCACCAAAGGAGGAAACACTAGGGAAATTACCAAGTAGAAGAACTTAACCTTTCCCTCTCTGATGGTGCACCAAATACTCAAATTTCTAAGGGAAATTAAATTAGAGGAAGTATGGTATTGTAATTGGGAACATCCCCAGTGCTAGTAGGGGGCACAATAGATTTTACAGGTCGCGGTGAACAAACCCAAAAATTATATTCGTTCATAAAATACAGATTATATTTTCTGTAATTTTAATGTGAAAATTAGAAATTATACACTTTTCTAGAATAGCTTGATAAAATTCATTAACATTGAAAACACTCTTAACTCTCATTTCAAAACACCTCCCCTTGCAGTTAGCTCTTAAGAAGGCAAGCCATATATTCAGAATGAATAAGAAACATCAACCACTTCAATTTATTTTATTTAAGGTACACAAATACAAGAAATAAAAAAACTATATATGCATGTACTTAAGTGAAAGAAAATGATACCGCCTTGGTTGCATCACAGTTTTCTAACCTTCTCCATCAGGCTATCCCCTCTTGATGTCCCTCGTCATTGGCATGTGTGCCAAAAAATACAACCTTATATCAATTTGATGCTCCCCCCAAAAGAGTTTCCCTCGTTCATATAATTTAGTGTATATTTCCTGCATCAAGGATACAAAAAACTTTTGAATTCCTAATAAAATTCGAAACACAAAAACCCAACCAGGCAACCAATGCACTAGCAGGCACTCTGGATCTGGATCTAGATGGGAGCTGATGGGAAAAAGAAGAAGAAAAAGTAGAAGAAAAACAACAACAAAAGAGAGAAAATAGAAGAAGAAATAGAGGCACAAAAAATGAACGCGAAGAGCCTCTCTCATTTGGTCGAAAAGTTCTAATTAAAAATATCCACTTCTATGAGCAGGCTCTGAATATACACACACAACCGTCATACTTTTGGAGGAATATATATGTATAGTACGGGCTTAGCATATGATGTGATGTGGCGATGGCAATGGCGAGGGCGATACGGATATGGATATGCACATCCATATGGGATATCCTTCCTGGCAAGGATCACCATCACCATCATCGTATAAACTTTCTGTTAGGCTCTTTGAAATGAAATTCATGAGTATACATATGTATGTATGCATACGGATACGAGTGTCTGTGGGTATGAGTGTGTGGGTTGTTCCTTTATTTTTTTTGTATTCATTTGGGACGCATGGTATTTCCTTTTCCTCCTGGTCCTGGTCTATCTTTTGTATAGAAATGTGTGGGTGATGGGCTCGTTGTGTGCATTTCAATAGTCTGCATAAAGTTTAATTGAATGAGTTGTTGCTCCATGAGTTTTTATTGAAATATATTTTTTTTTCTATTTATTTTTTGAGATATTTTTATTTTTGTGGCTTGCTGCTCTTTTTTCAACCGGATGTGCACATAGTTTTTGAAGTTTTAGTTTTTTTTTTTCTACTCGTATATATTTTGTCATGGTTATATAGTGTGAAAAATAAGGAAGCGTTAATAATAAAATAGCAAGGACAAGAAAAAATTGAGAAAATTCTATAAAAATAAAAAAATAAATTTTGTGAATTGAATTTGCTTATTAAGAATACGTTTATACTCGTTTGCATACATAATTGCAGAGAGAAGTTTAAAATCTGATCTAATTCCATTCCAGTCTATATAGACATCAGTTAATGAATTGAGCCTGATGCAATAAAGGATTCTATAGCAATAGCTAATTGGACTATGTATAACTAAGCCATTTGATTGATATAATTCTTATTCACAAGAAGAATAAATGTTAAAAAAAGTGTAAAAAAAAATCAAAATTATAGAAGAAAGAAAAGCTTAGAGGAACATTCATAAATACATATTTTTGTTTGTCAAATAAATTATTTATTCATACTTGAAAGTCAAACAACAATCATACTTCATGCTCACCATTTTTATATGCATATACTCTTACATATTTTTCCAATAAAGGTCTTAAGAGCAATAACGTTTTTTTAACTTTATTTTTTATCATTTGAGTTTGAATTGTGTAAACACTGAAAAAGCACATTTATCATCGCATATGTTGTAAATAGGCTTAAGAAAAATCCGATACTTCAATTGGTGTTTGTACCTTCTTGATCCACAAATTGAGAAACTTAGAAGCGATTCCGGAGGATCCAGAGGAATATAAAACAAATACCTACACCTCCCAACGCACATAACAACTGAGCCTGATGGAAGAATTTAGAATGATTTACGTTACGTTACGCTTTAAGAAGGTATCGACTTTGGAAGAAATAAAATACAGTTATAATTCATAAAATGAAAAATCGACTGACACTAAAACAAAAAAATGTAGGTATGATTGAAAAATATCAAATCTCACCTTTGAATCTGAGCATATTTGAATTTCTAGAGCTTGCATAATCGATATATTATGGTGGTTTAAAAAAAACTTCTGCACTGAATTTGAAATACAAAAAATATCCACGTCTCTATAACAATGAAAACCTGAAACAGATCCTTGTGGAGAGCTCCTCATTTACCAAAATCCATTCGCCTAGAAAAAGGTAATTCCACCGATGACGACGACGACGTTGAACATATCTAACGTACCCTACATTCTCGTACATAGATCTTAATCCTCATCCAACATTAAACCATCCAAAAATTTAATATTCTCCATCGAAAAGCAATGCAATCGCATTATCCGCTGAAGGATTTTTGTGGCTGAACTTGCACAGAAAATGTTTTCTACTTCAATGAGACGTAAATGACGACGACGACGACGACGACGAGGACGATGATGGTGTGTGTGGAGTGCGGAATTGCGGCAGTGTTGTGGCATCACATCCTCTATTCTTCCTTTTTTGCTTCCACTACCGTCATACTATTTCAACTACGACTTTACCCTCAGTCAGGACACCACACACTACTCGGTGAATGTATCCACTTTCAGTATTTTTGCCTCCAACAATGTGACATAAATTCTGTTGGTTCTTCAGTTTCGTTCCAGGGAAGGGGTGCTGCTGTTTCTTGTTATCTTCTTGATATAAAACACAAGAACAAACACATTCCCTACAAATATAATAAAAAGTTAGCAGAACAACAACAAAAATAGAAGACGAAGACGAAGACGAAGAAATTTTAAAGGATATTAACTTAAAAGGATGTGAATTTGGTTTGGTAATAGTGTATACAGGCAAGAAACACTCCATTACAATTTCCCTTTCCTCCGTTTTTTTAGTCTTGGGTGTATGTGGGTGTGGGAAGTTAATGATGTTGTTAGCAAACAAAATTACATTTTTGTTTAACATTTGTTATATTTTCTCGCATCCGAGTAAATGTATAGGTTTGGAATTTGAGAAGGTGTGGGTTTGACGAAATTTATGTTTTTTTTTTTATTAAAGTCAAACTGGCCAAATCTATAAATTGTTCCTTTAAAAAAAAAAAATCCTTTTCATTGTGACGAAATTTGAATACGTCGAAACAGAATCTCTCCTGCTTTAAAATTTTTAATACAATAAAAAAGTGCTTGAAAAACATGTTTTTGAAATTGAAATTCAATTTCATTTCAAGATCAATTCGAGATCAAAAGTTGTAGTACAAAAGGTGGTATTACATATGTATATTATCAATACTTTTCATTTTATTACATACATATGTTATGTATATATAAGTATACATAGATTAAATTATATTAGAGTTTGAGAAATAAAGTGAAATATTTATCACCAAATGTCGTTCATTTTCGCTACATCCAAAAAATTAACTCCATTAAATTTTTATTGTTCACATTTTATTATTGAACATCACCTCAGATTCATTTAGCTTATAGATTTTATTGTAAATAATTCAAATTTATTTCGCTTTAACATTAAACCTAAATAATTAATGGTTGTTAAAGTGTATATCATTTTATTTCAATTTACACTTTGACTTTTTTGTTTTTCCTATTTTTTTTTTCTTTGAATAAATCACCATAAATAAATAGAAAATATAAATAAAACAAGAAAAAAAAAAATGCAAATGGAAAACTTCTGTTGCAGAGAGCACATAAGTGGCACAAGAGAGTATTGAGTAAACTTTGCCAATGGTTCTTTAAAGAAAAACGAATAGACAAAAAAAAAAATATTGAAAAATATACTCAATGAATAATTCTTTTTTCTTTTTTATTTTTCTTTACATAATTTTCCACTCAATTACCACTCTGTGGCCAATGAATCATTTCACATTTTGCAATTGAATACGAGCCCACAAATGATAGGAAAATGTGGTTTCGAGAGGTTATTTTTTCTATACTATTCGCTTCTTCTTCTATATTTATTCAGCAGCCATGAGCAGGGCCGTTTAATTTTGAGTTAGGGGAGGGTTATTTTTATTTTTATTATTAATTTAATATAAATCATTAAAAGCCGCGAAATTAATTTATCATAGTATTTGACAGTTCACAGTTTGACAGAAATGCACAAAAAGGTGCCCTAAGATTAACTAATTATTCGAATATTAAATTTTGCAGTAAAGTGCTTGTAACTCTAAAAAAGAAAATAATTTGATGGCTGACACTTTTTGTTATTAAAAATGGATCATTACAAAAGAAAAAAGAAAACTTTTAGAAATGTTGGTGGGATTCTAGCTTTCATTTGTAATGTAATGAATTTATCGTTAAAAGACATTATGGGGGAAAATTGAAGTTTGAAAAAAAAAAACATTTTACCTCAAGGTATAAGCCGACACTGAATTAAAATCCACACTAGCCTCTAACTAAAGTAAATGTAATTTCTATTCTAAACCTCCCAATTAATACATACATTAAACTAGAGGGCCCGGCAAACTTCGTCTTGCCCCTCGTACTTAACGCTAAGACCAAAAATTGAAAAAGTAAAATTCACTGTATTTCGGTTTCTCACAAAATAAATTTAATTTATACTTTATCCTCAGCAACATGTGGTGGTTATGCTATTAAATTGTAGCCGATATGACATAGCGCCATCTATTAAACGTTTGGATTTTTGACATATCGCCATCTATTGAATATTTAATCAATCCAGTCAACAGATGTCGCCATCTGTTAAAATCGTTTGGAGCTAACCGATAATAGTGACTGTCAGATAATAGACAAATAATTTGCAATAAAATAATATTGCGCTCATAAATTGAGATGAAAGCTATCCTATCTTTCAATTTGGATCAAACTGCACACGGTGTACAAATTTGATTTAAATCGTTTAAATAGTTTAGGAGTCCATCGCGGACAAACAACGTGACACGTAATTTATATATATTAGAAAGATTAAAACTCAACCCTCTTTAATGTTCCATCATTACATCTACGTCCCTGATAATGGCAAATTGATTCATTTGAAAGTCTGATGCACAGTGTTTAAATACACACACCACTTGTGATCAATTAATTTTTATATTCCTATCTCCTATAGTTTATTTTTTTAGTTTTTCGAGATATTGTAATTTCAACCAACCCTTGGATTGAAATAAAACCACAAACACAGGAACAAACTGCAATTAGAGAAAATTGAATAAAAAAAAAATAAAAAAAAAAAAAAAAATAGAAAACTGAACCGATTGAAGTTTAAATAAACAAAGAAAAGTGGAAATTTAGTCAATTCAGGTCTTAACTTTGAATTTTCCAATGTGAATGAAAAACTGAATTGACTTATCGAATTAGAAGTGAAGATAGTTTTTTTTTATTCTTGAAAACCCTTAAAACAACTACAAAAAAGATACCACACAAACTCGAAGATGAATTTGTCAAAAACTAGCATCAGTCAGACTACTCAATAATAATAGCATTTCAAAAACCAATCTGACACTTAAAAAGCATCACATTCATTGTGTTTGTGTTTGTGTTTGTGCCTGTCTGTCTGACATAAATCTGACACAAATGAAAGCATTCAACGAAATAACAAAATAATATATTGACAACCGCACTGTATTCTATGTATAAATATTGACAGAGACTATAATATTCTAGCTTAATTAATCCTTATGACTTTTCATCTTTTGTGATGATATTACTATACCTTTTATATCTAAGAGTATTTTCACTTTATATATATAACGATGTACATATTATAAGTTCATTGAATTTGAAAATACAAGGTATGTACTTATCAATGTATGAGTATATAGTTTTTGAAGAGTCGTCCCTCAGACTTGTTGGCATAATAATACACCATCATCAGCCCCAGACATTCGAAACAATACTCGTACTCAAAATTGTTCCCTTTCCCTATCTCTCGGTCTCTGTTTGTGTGTGTCTCTATCTCTCTCCGTCCGAAGATCCAAATTCCAGAACCCCAAACTCTCCTATTTATAGTCCAAATTAGCCCACTTAGTTTTGCCATTTGCAAGGAGCTCCGCTCCGCTTGAATGCATTCCAACATCACAATTGACATCATCGTGGTCGAATAACAGAAGCACAAGACGAAGGATGAACGATGAAGGACGATATGACTATGACTATGAGTGTATAAGGCTTCATTCCAGGGCAAGGGGTTCAAGGGCTGACTGATATAATAGGACTAGGACTTTCGTTTGCATTCAACACACATGTCCTAGATTACAATCGAAGCATTAGTATATTCATTTGTTTCCAGACATCAGGACAGGATTTTCACTTGTGGAATGGGTTAAGTTAGAAGAACCCATCGCCATCAGTTCGAGAATGAGAATGAGAATGAGCTGAATCCATATCGACACTCATCAGTTTAGTACAGTTCCAAAAACCCACAGAGCACAGTTAGTAGTGCACAGCTTTCAAGTTATTCCAGCTTTGAATTTCACAAGAACTGATTGACATCTTCGGGTTGATTTTGTGCTCTTCGGATTCGGATAGGGAATGCTATTTGATTGCTCCTTGTTTGTGGTTGGATGGAATATTTCTTTGGGTTTATTGTTGGTGATATCGATGGAATACCAAATGAGAGATAGGTATGTATGTCCTATGGATGTAGATACTGGTAGTAGATATTTTCAAGGGATTTAGCAAATTTGCTGACTATTGCAGTACATTTGGTTTGGTGTTTTTTATTTGTTGCTTTGTTCCATTGGTTGTCTTTTTGTCCCTGTCATTCTTTAAAGGGGATGAGTTTTTGAGATTCCTTCATATGTTCCAACTACATATGTACATACATATACATATCTGTATAACTTTTCAACTAGATAGGTAGAAATAGTAGATTTAGAGAAGGCTTTAAGTCTGGATGGTCTCTGCCTCTGGATGTTGTTTTCATTCTATTGACATTTTAATTGAAAGGTGTTTGAATTCTATCCACATACAACATACACATGATGTGTCAATATGCCTACAAACATCCATACATACATACATACATATACATATGAACATATATTATAGTCGTTTTTCTTCGATAGTTTATGAGAATTTTGAGATTTCAATCAACAAAGCTTTCAATAAATTGAATTGTTTTGTTTCTGTATATCAAATTGGAATCATTTTGATAGAAATTTTTGAAAAGTAAGCATTATTTGTATATGTATGTATTTATTACTATAAGAACTCTGATATTTGATTAATTAACCTACACATACAAATCCAGAGATGTGTCAAAAAACTGGGGTTGACATTTTCTTGGTTACGTTTATTTAAATCAACAATTGTCACATGTTGAGAAGTTTTTTTTTAAAAATCAGATAAGTGAAGAATTAAATTGACAATCTTTTTTGACGCGACTCATTTTGACGTTTCATCATTTTGTTTTACTCAATATTTCCTCATTTAACATTCTTTTTAACCATCTAGTGTAAATGATGAAGTAAATAAATGTAAATAAAAGTATAATAAATAAAAATAAAAATATGCCATGTAAAGTTTTGGGTAATCTTATTTCACGTTTGGTTTGTATAAAGTATCCAAGTTCTTAAAGACAGATTCTGCAGGGAAAAAATATCATTTCCAAAATGATTAAATAATAAATATTCCAATAGAGTATTATAACAACAATTATCCGTAATTTGAAATAAGTAATTGGTTGTAAATCGGGTCAAAACCAATTATAGACATAAGAAAATAACAAAGTCCAACTCACATCTAGATTCCTTTATAAACGTATATAAATACAATTTATTTAAGTATACATATACATTGTTACTATGTATGTACATACATAGGTACGATATAAAATATCTTATCCTATCCGTTCTTTGTTGTCTAATTTTTATTGTATTCTTCCCTTCGACAGCAATCGATACTTATATGTGTAATAAAAATAGAAAAAAAAGTTAACAACAACAAGTGTGTTTTTTTTATAAGTCACGAATGTAATTCATTTAAATTTCCCACTACTTTTCTAAAAAATTCCCTTTTTCAACTTAACAATGAATATTTTCCTTTCCTGTCTAAGAATTCATATATGTATTATGTATTGAAATTGACAAAATTGCTACCAATTGTGTAATAAATTGGGGCAAAAAAAACAATAACTTTACAGCTGCTGACAGTCAATAAAACAATCACTGTCAATAGTGTCAAAGCAAGATTGTTCCGAATTTCAATTTTAAGACCATGAAAAGATTCTGGGAGATTTGGTCATTTGTTGATGCTTAAGACTCTAGTGGCCTAAAAGCAAGACGTTTAAATGTCAACACTACAAAATCCTAAACTGTCAGCAGTCGATTTCTTTTTCAAAGACAAACTCAAATACTCTAAAAGTCTTGGGACATATTTTTTTTTTCAATATCTTTACACTTTTAGTTATTCCATTTTTTTTCTTTTCCGTTTCTTAGTTTTAACTTTCTTCAAAGCATTTTTTTCATCATTCCTCTTCGAATTGAAAAAACAAACAAAATTCACATCTCACTTTTTAAGTTCGTGAAAAACAAATCCCATTTGACAACTGACTTTTCCCTTAGTCCCACAACACTGGTTACACTCGTACTTACATTCCAGAGTAATGCAAACGGGCAGAATTGACTGCCAGCATATTCACCTTGTAGCTTTGTGCCGCATGGTTCCATTCTTAGTTAAAATTGAACATCTTTTCAGAAGGAGAAGAAGAAGAAGAAAAAGCAGGTAGGTGAAGGTGGCGATGGTAGTGATGTGAGAACTGTAAAGATGTGGGATCCAGTGACGATATGGCAGGACGAAAAAGTTTAACCTAAGAAACTGGAAGACATAAATCATTGGTGAAGGTTTTTTCGATGCGACATCTTCTGTCTGTTAGCCTTTATCTGCCAGCATATAGCGAGCGTTGAACGGAAAAGGAAGTTCCGTAATTTCACCAATTCCCATACCTGCTTTCTTTTTTTTTGTCCTTCTTGTGTTGCCTCAAGAGCTTGTTTGTTTGCATGAGTGTGTGTGGGCGGATGTGTGTGTGGGTGTGTATATTATCCATGGTACTATTGTAAGTTGGTACTATAAGGAAAGATTTAAATTGAGAAGGATGAAGATAACAATTTTATCGTCCTTATTCCTTTTATGAGTTTTTTCTTTCTGCTTTGCTCACAAATCTGTTCTTAGACAAAAATAAAAAAACAAAAATAAAGGACGAGAAAAAAAAACTTCAAGGTGTGATTTGAGAGGTTTATTCCTTCTTCTTTTTTTTTTTTTGTGTTTTTTTTTGTGGTGTCGTTCTCTGGAAGTCGTTTTCGTCGTAAACTCGCAAGTCTTTTGAGCCTCCCCGCACACCACCGTTTTGTATTGATAGTGAACACAGATAATATGTTGGATTGGAAATTCAAATAGAATCTGTTTGACATTCAAAATAATACCACCAGATGAACAGAGAAAAAGATTCGATGAATTGAAAGCTTATACGGCAATCGGTATCGAAGCTCAGGTGGAGATGACATTTTTTTTTGACATCTTACATACATAGAAACTCATACATTTATGTACATATATATAAAGATTACAATTACAAGATAGAAATCGAATTTTATTATTTGTAACAAGTGTTAGAATCGTAATTTTGAAAAGCAATAAATGTTGTCTCTAGAGTCTAGAGAATAATGGAAAACTTATCTAACTGATCAGGATCACAAAAATAGTGTTAGTAGTAAGGAGGTAAGTGTTCGTGAATCGACTGATTGTATAACCAAGTTATCTTCATCTTGAAATAGAGATTTGAGTTTGTTATGTAGATAATTTGAGGATTAAATAAGATAAACGACTTACAAATATGTTTGTATCTTTTCTATGAAGTTCTGTTATCACTATCAGTGTTGCCATACAAGTACATATTTTTAAAATTATAGGGACCAATAATTATACTTGCTTGTCGTACTAACAGTTAATAAACGAAACTTTTCCGCCATTTTTAAATGTCATATGATGCTAATATACATAGGTAGCATTATACTTAAATTCAAGTAGCTATTTTATGGTTTTAAAAATAAGTAAAAATTTTAACATACTTAAAGTTTGAAATACAGTAGACTCTCTCTAAGTCAAAGTTTTTTTTTAATTAAATTATTATTATTTTTTTTTATTAAGTTGAAAAAACAGGAAAAACAGGCTGGGTTCGACCCACACTGATAACTTCCCATTACGCACACTTTGAAAATTTCCTGATATTAATCGATTTGATTAAAAAAATTTCAAATAAAAAATCATCAGATATAATAAAAATTTTGTGATATTATAGCGGAACAAACAATATTCACCATTTTTTAAAAAATTTTTGTAATTTTTTACTTATTGTAAAAAAATGTTAATATCATATTCGTCAATATTTTATCAATTAGGTATTGACAATTGCATTATAATGAAAATAAAGTACAGTTGAAGTAAATATCAATGCTTTTTTTGAAGATATTTAAGCGGAACTTTGCGTTAAATTATAGTTTTAGATTTTTATGTTTCGTGAAAAAAACTGTCGATTCGATATTTGTCAAAAATGTACCATATGTTAACAACTGCATTATACAAAAAATAAAATAAATATTAAGTTAAAAAGATTGACCACTCTCGAAATATTCAAGTCAAGTAACAACTTTTGACATTTTTTGGTAAATTTTTGTTTAAGTTTTTTTATTTTTTGTAAGAAATATGTTAATTCGATATTTGGCAAAATTGAAGCATATATTAAAAATTGTATTTTGTATAAACGTAAATAACCTTGAAGTCAATATCGTTGCCCATTCTAGAAATGTTTAAGTCAAAAAACATTTTTTACCAACTTTTGGTAGAATTTTGTGCACTTTTTATTTTTTTTTGTAAAAAAACTGGCAATTGAATTTTTTCCAAAATTTTACCAGAACATAATATTTATTTTTCTTAGTTGAATATTTGAGTGCCAAGTTGTTATGAGTTGTAAGTTATTGATTGATACATTTATGTTAGTTTTAAGAATTTTTGTCTAGCTTTAAGTAGTTGCAAGATTGAAGTAAAATAAAGCTGAATGAAAAAAAAAAAATTTCTTTAAAAAGGATGGATCTATATTCTAGGGACCTTGAAATTTCAATTTAACAAATCGGACCAATTACAACAACTCCCTATGGGAAGTTAAAGATATTTTTATTTTTTAAATAAATACACAATTATGAGTTAAAGAGCAATAAAAGCAAAAAGCTTAGCTTTATTTATTTTATTCAATAAATTATTTAAAAAAAAAAACTCTCTATAACTCGAATTTTTCTAAAAGTCCCTCTAATTCCCTCTCCCTGTCTCTTAGAGGGAGTCGACTGTTTTCATTTTATAGGTGAGGTTCTATGACATTCGGCTTCGCTTTCATTTCCGCTATTTGGTACTTGTTACCTGAAGTCTTTTCATACCAATTCAAATGTAATCCTTATGTTTCAACTTTAATTTGAGTTTAATCGGAGTGAAAATAAATTAAAGGCAGCACAAAAAAAAATCATTTTTAAAATATCTCCCCTTCAAATCAAGTATAAAAATGAATCAATTCTTGCAATAATTAAATGTGAGAGCAAAAAAGGAATAGGTAGTTTATTTACCAACTAAAAGTTGGAATGCACAAACATATACATATATATACTTAGGTCCTAAAGGTAGGTATATAATTGAAAGGCAAACTCTCTATACCTACCTTCAAGGCTACTTCACATTTATCATTTATCAGAAAAAAAGAAAATACAAAATTTCCCTCGTTTTCTCCCTCAACAATTTGCCATTTATGGAATCGACCCAAACGTCCCTTATATGGCGCTGAAACCAATAAATATGCCAAAATGTTCCCCTCTTCAGACTGGTGGAACGTTTCAGAGTCAAATTATTATTCTTTTTTTATACCACGTTTGAACGGTTAAACGATTTTGTTTTTTTTTCCACGATTTTTTTTTTTACTGTCGACAACTAAATGGGCCGCATGGAGAAGTAATAAATCATTTGAGTTAGCCGGCGAGAGCCACTTATAGAAATTGCGATGTGGTTGCTTGATTTAATACACTAACCGAAAAGAGCAACTTTACCTTCATCATCATCGTCATCATCGAATTTGTGTGGGAAGTTTTCTTTTTAATAAGAAACGTTTAACTTTTTTTTCAGTTGAATAAGGACGAATTAATTTAGTCATTGATTATGAAATTTTAAAAGGGGAATTTTTCCGGTATTTGCTAGGCATAGGCAAACAAAACTTTGGCTGAAGAAGCTACTCGAATCATTTTGAAATGAAATTTTAACCAATTTTTCAGCCAAATTTAACACGCATTCACCCTGCCAAGAATGCCAAGTGTAAGCAACCCATAACATACCGATACTTCACTTGCCTTCCATCAAACTCAAGTGCACTTCCCTTACACTCTAATCCATGCTGAGTGTCAAATTTCCCATTATTTTTTCAATTCGATGCGAGAAGAAGAAAGAAATCATTTGAAAAAAGGACTTGAAATTCAAATGCGAATTCCATTAGATCTGCCACTTCTATCATTTTTTCTATATTCCTTGTCTAGCATAACGTTTCTGTCTTCTGCAAACATATAGGTAGGTAGTAGACGTACCGTTATTTCTTACCCTCGATAAAATTCATCGATTCTGATTCCAGTGTGTTCGATGTTCGATGGGAACAAACTAGAGAGCACGAAAAAAGGACGTGAACAGGAACACTCGCAAACAAAAGGATGGAAAACCGATAAAAATATATTCAAGATTTGCTTCCTTGTTCACATTTGAATTGCACCACATCCACGGCACAGTCACAGGTAGCCTGGAGATACTACTCCTCGTCCCGAGACTCTCACATACTCCTTTCCTTCCTACTCGTACCTACTACAATTTGCGGGACGTGAATTTTTCAAAATTGCGGTACGGATTTTTTTACGAATTTTATTTTTTTCCACTTCACTTTGCACTCGAGAAGCGAACGTGGAAATCGTACATAAAAATTCCATAAATGATTTATGCCAACCACTTTGCTATTCGTTCTCTTGGGTATGACAATGAAAAGAAACAGCGAGAGGTATTCTTCAGAGAGATAGAAAGAGATAGATACACACACACAACGAGAAGACCTCAAGAAGCAAAAATGTGGCGGCAAGGACGTTAAGCCAACACTACTCCTTTTCTACCTCGAAACTGAAAATGAAAATGAAAACGAAAAGGAAAACGAACACAAGAGAAGGATATGAGCACTTGCAGCTATGAAAACATGTGCTCCTGAGTGAATGATGGAATATTCTGTTGTGATTCTAACGGTAATGGCGAAAATGTGTGTTTTGATTTCCTCCACTTTTTCTTTCCTTTTGTCCTCTTGTCTTATTTTACATTTGATTTATACTCGTAAATTGGGTATGTTCTTATTTCGACAACGAAACGAAAAAAAAAATGTAAAACAATAAATTTTCAAATACTTGTAAGTAGGGGGTAAGTAACTCCCGCTGGAATTCGATAATAAGGGGTTTAAAAATATTACGAATATCGAAAGTTGAAATTGATCAAAAGCCTATTACGGAATCAATATTAATATATGTATTTAGGAATGTGTGGCTCTGTCTCGTTTCGACACTGGTGTCAAAAGTGGATTCTCTAAATAATATAGAAGCAGTTGGGTTAAAATTGAAAATAAATCTGACAAAATTTCCTATACTTAACCCCGACTGATATTTAGTCTAATTACCTCAGTTTTCGAAGGCCGATTACCACCTCAACATTGTATGCTTTATTTTTCGATTTCTCATTATTTGCAAAGAAATTAAGTCTCATTTCCGATTTCAAACAGATTGATATCATATTTGTCCTAGATTTCGAAAAAATATTATTTCTATCCTTATCGCTTTCACTCATTATTAAATATGGTGATAATTACCAACACTTGTTATAATTTCCAAAGAAATGTACCACTAAAAATAAACAACAAACAAAAATAAAAATCACATATGAATCATCATCAATCACTGTCATACAAATTGACATTTTGAATCCATTATAGGCTCAAACAGAACATGTCGTTTTTATTGAAAAAATAAAAATTACCTTAACGATATAAAGACATATCATGATTAAGTATCTATATATATTTTGTAGATACACTCAATAAATACTGCAACCCTTATCAATGTAAGTAGTTACATACACATGTACAACTGTCTAATACAAAATAACTTCATTTTAAAGAAACATATCTCTGAATTCAAAACAAATCAATCACAGAAGCAGACACACGAGAAAATAAAACACAAAAGTAGGTACAAAAAATGTCGAAATAAAATTGAGAAAAAAAAAATTGACCCTTCGTATTCCAATTTCGAACCAAGTGTCAATTTTCACCTCATGTTATACAAACGTCTACATATCTCTGCATAATTGACAATACATTTACCAACCCAACCGACCGCTACCGACCGACCTGGAGAGTCATGAGCTTTTGGAATGGAGCCGACTGGACATGATTTATTAAACATTCAGCGTTAATTATCCCAATTATGGATTTGATTATCTTCAGGATGTCTATTGTGACAATTTACCCTATGTTATGTCACATATTGTACGGATGCCATTGTATTGTTGTGTAAAGTTCATGTGAAGGTCATATACCTTGTTTTATATGGCGTCCCTCAAAGAAGGAGTTAATAAGGTCAGATAAAAGTACAGACTGTGAATTAATTACTCGGTTTTTGAGCTAAAGCTTTGAAATATCCTAATTGAATTTGTGATTTCAGATTGGACGTTTTATCAACTGAATTAATCTCTCTTGATGCTTTTGTAACAATTTTCTTGGATAATTGACTATTGAGGCTAAGTGTAATTACATATGTATATGTAACTAAATGTCAGTAATTTTGAAAATGAAGACATAGAGTCCTGAAATACTGTCTTTTAAGGTTTGTTTTCAAAGTATTGATTTTGATCAAGATAATATGAGCTTTTAACACTATACAATTACATAGCTATGTACATGTGAAAGTTAGAAAAGTTTTTTTTTTTTTTGTAAATCAAATTCGTACCGAAATCCAAAAATAACACCTGCCACTGTGGCGTATACGTATTGTGTCTTTCTCTATTATTTTCAGATTTTCTAAGGGAACAGGCTGAAGGAGGACGAGGGAGAAGGGGTTTTTGTCAAGAAATATTTGAAACTTCACTTAATGATTCTTTTAAAACGTTGATAAATATTTTGACAGTGTACGAACCTTGGTGAAAAGAACGTGAAACCTGAGTCTTTGGTAGTTTTTATTTTTGTTTCAAAACTCCCACACAAAGGAATCGGTCTCACAAAACTAAAAAAAAGACGAGACGTACTATATGTACAAGGGATCCGAAATTCCATATTTTTTGGACTGACATTTACAGAGACTTTCTCTAGTCTCTCCGTTTTTGTCAGTTTATTTTGAGATAAAAATCGCATAAATTACAAAATTTAAATATTTTTTAAAGTACACCGTGGCGGATAAGTACTTTTTATTTTTCTCTTTGTCTTTATTATAGATACTGCTGACAACTCTTTCTACATTCCTGTGGTTTTCCAACATTATTCAAGTGATTGAGGAAAATCACTTTAAAGTTGAAACTGAGCCGTATCGATGTCAATATAATGCGAAGCATGTTCAAGAAAAATTCAAGGGTATTATGGTAATAAACTAAATTTTCCATTACCCTTTCAACATTGCATATACCAGCAGCAAAAAAGGGGACTTTTGAAATTACAAAAATGCATGTACGCATATTTAAATTAGAATACCTTTGCTGTGTGTAGGTTGCCTATACTATGAAAACGGATATTATAATAATTGAGGTTAAGACGATTAAAGTAAGAAAAAAAAAAAAAACCTTTTTAACTTAAAGTTATGCACATTTCATAACCACATGCAATGCACGAGTGTGTGGAGTGTGCATGTTATTTCATTGAATGTTGTTTAAAGTTTCCAAACATATTTGGTCATAAAATTTAATTATTTGACATGCTATGACGGTAATTATAGAATGTGACTAGAATTTTCAAAACAGTGAAATATTTTCTTCAAAAAAATATAAATGTTTGTGGAATTTAAGAAATATACATGTAAAAAAAACTTTAAGTCCTTAATTACAAATTAAACAATCTCCTTTTATGTACATAAATCTCATTACAACTAAATTAGTGCTAAAAAAAATATCATTTTGTATATGTTTGTTAAATTTTTTTTCAACTGAAAATTGTATTTATCATATAAATATTGATTTTCCAATAAAATAAAAAAATAGTCTCTTGTAATTATATCTGAAAATATTTGATTTAAAAGGATATTCATTTTTGTATAAACCACATTTTTGTGGTCACATTTAATCTAAAATACCCGCAAGGTGTAAAAAACAAAACACACACACCGTCAATGGGAAAATATGAAGATACAAAAAAATTATACAAAAATATAGACCGATAAATGATTTACACGATGTTTCTGTCAACAAATATTATTAAACTACAAAAAAAAACAATACGATTTAACTATTTCAATTGACTTTTTTTTATATGAAACGAGTATTTGCATATTACATAATTTTTTGTTTTTCTGGAACGGTAAAATGCCTGTAAGTTCTATTTTTTCTGGTTAGTTAGTGATACAATCTATCTATCTATACTTTGGCCTATACTCATGTGTAATTTATATGTAGATAAAATATTATTTAATAATGTAAGCTCAATTAAAAATAGATGAATTATGTTTTCATCAACGAATGACGACGATACAGGGGCATGCAGATAAATAATGTAAATATTTTTTTTTTTAATTTTAATATTAGCAAATCTGTGCAGTGAATAACATTTTATTAAAATAAAAATTAAAACATAAATATTTTTTAAGTATGTAGATATAAAAATGTGGAACGAAAAGCTTAAATCAAAAACCTGGTATATAATTTTTTTTTTTTGTTTATTAGTGATGAAATTTGTTAGGGGACAAAAGTGAATGCCAAAAAAATAAGAACATTTAAAAAATTTGGTTAAAGTAATGAAAATTAAAGGCAGCGAAATAGTTCTAGAATCTAGAGCATTGTCACATAAACACTTCAGAGAAGTCTTTTTTAAATAAAATTAAAACTACAAGACCCGGCTACCTTGTGGCTTATCAGTTCTTTTTTTATTATTTAATTTGTATCTAAGGAAAGAGGAACCATTTGCATGCGTTAAAAAAAAAAAAGATTCACATATACCCCACAGTACACCTTCAATAAAGTTGCAGAAATAAAAACAATTTATGTTGATTTTCACAAAGTTTTCGTCTCTTACTGTAATTTTGTACATTTGAATTTATTTAGTTTCCTCATAACTCAACAATCAGATGAATTCATACAAAATACCCGTTACCTAGTTATTTTTGTATATAGATTCTTGTTTTCACTTATAAAATGTCATTGTTGCCCAACAGCAATAAACTATAAGCAATTACGTACATATATTGCATTCCGAATAAATTAAAAGCATGTCAATTTTATATTTTAAAAATATGTGCATTTATGACAAATAATAGCCCCTTCAAGAAATTAGCTATAAATTAAGGTTGGATGTGATAATAATTTATAACGAAATTAAATGAAATAAAATAAACTTAAGTGAAAATAAATAATAATAAAATAAAATTATGTAAAGTAAAATAACATAGAAATAAGTTATATAATAAATAAAGAAAAATTACACAAAATTACGGCAGACATCTGTTCTTGCTGATAATAATTGCTCGTTTTCAAACGATTTCTCCTAATTAAACGTTAAGGCAAACAGATCAAAGGATCTCTCATTTACAGGACATTAGCAATCCATTAATAAGCCATTTCATTAGTAGTAAAGCATTTGGCTAAGAATATGTTTGGATTAATTGTCAAAAATCCGGCTCCAATTTCTTTTGTTCCTATTAACTGTTGGACTCAGCTTTTTTTTTTTTGAACAAAGAGAACAAAAAAAAAAAAATAAATATTGTTTCTGACATTCCAACATGTCCAAGACCGTCGCGTCGCGTCTGTAAGCTGACATATACAAAACCGACAGTCGACAGTGAATTGTATAACGGTGGTGCTAATTAATGTTCGTATCCTGACATAAGTCCAACCACAATGATTTGATGTCCACTTGGACAAACAAAATGAAAGCCAAGGAAGTCGTGATGGAAGGAAACATTTATTCTTGTTCTTGATGTTTTTTTTTTTTTTTTTTTTTCGTGTCGTCTTGATAAGGACGTGATTGGGATTCTCTTCGTGTTTTTGTTTTTGTTCTCCAACAAAAAAGGATATCAAGAAAATAAAATATCACCAGCAAACATCCTTTCCCTCCTCTCTTCCCCTCTGCAGTATTCGAGTGTAACCAAACCAAAATGAAGAAGTTCAAGTCATTAACAAAGCATTAAGGAAAAAATTTTGGCATCGTTTTGTGATTTTGTCATTTTATTTTATTTTTTTGTTTGGCTTTCCTTATACGAGGTCCTGGCCCTGCCTTGTCATGATATAACCTTATATTTAATGAGCTAGTTCCAGGCATCAGATACTCGTTTATATGGAAGTATAAGAGGAAGTGAGATTCAGTTTCTTTTTTTTTTGTATTTTATTCATCTTGACTTGGCTGTTTGTTCCGGAAATTAAGTTGTCAGATGGACACTGTTGTGTCAGTTTAGGCTCGGTTTATTTTATTTGAGTTGATATTTTTTTTTAACTTCTTTGTTTTTTGTTCTTGAAATAATCTATTTTAGATGTGAGTTCTGTGAAATGGGTGGTTTTGATTAGTCGTTATTTTTTTTTTGTTTTGATTAAGAAAATTTGATGACTGAGTTATTTTTAAAAATGAAAACATTGAGGGGAGAAAGTGTATTGTAAAGGTTCATCATAAAATTTGAATGAATATAACAGTTGTGGGAAACCAAAGAGCACTTTTGTATGTACTTATGTATGTATATTTTTTTCTGATTACGATTTATCTGCTGTCAAAATAATCAA
Organism: Scaeva pyrastri; assembly: GCA_905146935.1. Taxonomy (NCBI): domain Eukaryota; kingdom Metazoa; phylum Arthropoda; class Insecta; order Diptera; family Syrphidae; genus Scaeva; species Scaeva pyrastri. The sequence continues at coordinate 51,835,840 of LR989927.1, forward strand.
TGATACCTATGTGTATGTAGCCTAAAGCCTATGTTAAGTCTAAAGCCATAAAATGACAAATAGTATACATAAACAGATACCGAGACTCGACTGACAACTTTTGACACCAACACTCAGAAAACATATTGGTAAATTAGCTCAATTTTTCGGTATAATGCAACCATAAATATAGGCGTTTTCGTGACTTCTACTTTTTATTGTTACAAAACCCATAAAAAATTATTGGATATCTACCAATACTTTATTGGTACTGAAAAGTTGTATAGGTATATTATTTCAATTCAATTCTATTCCATTCCATTCGATAACTTCAAACTATTGCAAAATTGCCTAAATTATAATGTTATACAACCTATACCTTATGAAGTTGTCAACCAAATTATATGGGGATTTTACCTACATTTAATGGGAGAACACCAATAATTTTAGTCGCATTTCACATCGAAAATGGGATTTTGACAACATTTATTGTAAAAAATGCAAAATTTTTTTCTTTTGGTTAAAATACCGTACCTGTTTTGGGATTTTACCAAAAATTATAGCTAAAATACCACACTGGTCATATAAATTACCTATACATTTTGGGATTTCACCTATATTTATTGAAAAAATCCCCATAATTACAGACTCATTTCATATACAAATTGGTATTCTACCTAAAATTATTGTTGAAATACCCAACTGGCTTTGTAAATTGCCTAAACTTTTTGGGATTTCACCTATATTTATTGAGAAAATCCAAATAATTATAGACTCATTTCATATACAGAATGGGTTTCTACCTAAAATTATTGTTGAAATACCCAACTGGCTTTGTAAATTGCCTTACCCTTTTGGGATTTCACCTATATTTATTGTGAAAATCCCAATAATTATAGACTCATTTCATATACAGAATGGGATTCTACCTAAAATTATTGTTGAAATACCCAACTGGCTTTGTAAATTGCCTAAACTTTTTGGGATTTCACCTATATTTATTGAGAAAATCCCAATAATTATAGACTCATTTCATATACAGAATGGGATTCTATCTAAAATTATTGTTGAAATACACAACTGGCCTGTTAAATTTTCTAAACCTATTGTGATTTCACCTATATATATTGAGAAAATCCCAATAATTACAGACTCATTTCATATACAGAATGGGATTCTACCTAAAATTATTGTTGAAATGCCCAACTGGCTTTGTAATTTGCCTAAACTTTTTGGGATTTCACCTATATTTATTGAGAATATCCCAATAATTATAGACTCATTTCATATACAAATTGGTATTCTACCTAAAATTATTGTTAAAATACCCAACTGGCCTGGTAAATTGCCTTAGCCTTTTGGAATTTCACCTATATTTATTGAGAAAATCCCAATAATTACAGACTCATTTCATATACAGAATGGGATTCTACCTAAAATTATTGTTGAAATACCCAACTGGCTTTGTAAATTGCCTAAACTTTTTGGGATTTCATATATATTTATTGAGAAAATCCCAATAATTATAGACTCATTTCATATACAGAATGGGTTTCTACCTAAAATTATTGTTGATATACCCAACTGGCTTTGTAAATTGCCTTACCCTTTTGGGATTTCACCTATATTTATTGTGAAAATCCCAATAATTATAGACTCATTTCATATACAGAATGGGATTCTACCTAAAATTATTGTTGAAATACCCAACTGGCTTTGTAAATTGCCTAAACTTTTTGGGATTTCACCTATATTTATTGAGAATATCCCAATAATTATAGACTCATTTCATATACAAATTGGTATTCTACCTAAAATTATTGTTAAAATACCCAACTGGCCTGGTAAATTGCCTTAGCCTTTTGGAATTTAACCTATATTTATTGAGAAAATCCCAATAATTATAGACTCATTTCATATACAGAATGGGATTCTATCTAAAATTATTGTTGAAATACACAACTGGCCTGTTAAATTTTCTAAACCTATTGTGATTTCACCTATATATATTGAGAAAATCCCAATAATTACAGACTCATTTCATATACAGAATGGGATTCTACCTAAAATTATTGTTGAAATGCCCAACTGGCTTTGTAAATTGCCTAAACTTTTTGGGATTTCACCTATATTTATTGAGAAAATCCAAATAATTATAGACTCATTTCATATACAGAATGGGTTTCTACCTAAAATTATTGTTGAAATACCCAACTGGTTTTGTAAATTGCCTTACCCTTTTGGGATTTCACCTATATTTATTGAGAAAATCCCAATAATTATAGACTCATTTCATATACAAATTGGTATTCTACCTAAAATTATTGTTAAAATACCCAACTGGCCCGGTAAATTACCTAAGTATTTTGGGATTTCAACTTAATTTATTGATAATTTTCCAATTAAAATAAATTCATTGCACATGCAGAATGGGATTTAACCTCGTAATTTACCTACAAATTTGGGGATTTCACCTACAATTATTGAGAAAATCCCAATAATTATAAAAGCGTTTCAAACGCAGAATGAAATTTAAACTTTAAGTTTTCAACAGTTTTTTATCGCATTGAAAGGGCTATTATATTTGAAAAGTAATTTTTGGATTACCTTAAAAAATTAAAATGTATGTTATCAGTGAAATATAAAAGTTATCCTAACAATTATTTTGAAAAAAGAGATACTTACAAAGATTTAATATATCAATTTATACTCACAGTTTAGAATCGTGATGAAATCCAGATTTGTAAAATGTAACATTAAATCTGAAATTTTTTTTGAAAACCCTTTCACACAAGTATCTTTTAGTGAAATAAAAATGATAATCCAAAAATTGAAAAACTAGCAAAAGTGTTTAGTTTTACATAACCAAGAACCATTCTTCTGAAAGCTTTAGAGAAAAAATCTTTTGTTCTATAAATGAGAAAGACTGATATAGGTATTAATAAATTACATTTTTATTTAAATATATTTTTGAATTATACAGTGTGAGCTTAAGTTTATAGTCGTTTTAAGTGTATTATTAACCAAACAACCAGTAAATAAAACATAAGAATAGATGATTATAATTTTAGTTTTTTTTTTCAAATAAATACAATATCTGATACATGTTATCGGCCTATGAGGAACGATCTAATCTTTATCAAGCAAATTATGAATCCTCTGATAAATGTGTATAGTCAAACATAAAATAGAGTGCATTATTAATAATAATTATAAGCTGAAAAAAATACTAAAGTAAACGATTGTAATGTATCAAAATCAACAAATACATGTATATGGTACGTAATGAAATCACTGATTTTTAAGGATCAATTTTTAAACGAATCCAAGCAAGAAATTATTTTTTCGTCAATACTTTCTAAAAAGAGTAATTCTGTTATTCCTTTCAAAATTAAAAAAATTTCCTAGAGGACATCGAATTCAGGCACTAAGTCCGAAATAATAAGTGGTAGGTATTTTACTAACCATATTAATTCTGAAGCTGAATATCTTATTTTATGTTATTCAAACTGTCCATACTGATCTCTTGAGGTTTGTTTAAACTTTCAAATCGGCCATAAAAAAATCCTACAATTCTATTATTTAATGTTTCTAAAGTAAAATATTTGTTATTTTTAATAAATGAATACAATATAAATGCTACTTCAAAACCACATATTCCTTCGTAAAGATCATGAAGTAAATCAACACTAAAATTTTGGCAAACATGAAAACTGGAAAGTTCATTGAAAATACAGGATGATAAAATGCCAGTTTTCTTAACGTCATTTTTTCTCAAATCAACTGAATAATTAAAAGGATTTCTAATCAATAAGGGATTTTCGGAAATAGCGGTTTGTGTATCGCTCTTATGCATTTTACAAATTCTACAAAAAAAATTACAAGAAAAACTTTCAGTGAAGCCAAGCATAGAATTAAGTCCCAGATTATCACCTATACAAGAAACAAGAACAAAGAAGACTTGTATATTAGAATTAGATAATGTTAAAGGATTTGTTTCAAGTTGCTTCAAATCATCAATTAAAGGCCGAAAGACGCTGTTACCGTATGCTTTCTTGTCTAATGTATGAAACAATAATGCCACAAAAATATTTCCTAATTTTGATCGATAAAGTGGTGAAAGAAATGGAAAAGAAACATAAACGCCACCAATCTTTTGATAGCCATTTCTTGAACCAAGAGGATTATTGACTTCAAAATCATCAAAGTATAGAAGTAATGGTAATACAACACTTTGGGAAGGATATTGAGAACATTTTTCTCTCCAAAATGCGGTTTGCATGATATTACTAATAGAATTATTTTGTAGTTTTAATTCGTTAATATAATTCATTACATGATCGAAAACCAAACTATTTTCTAAAAATACAGTTAAATTACATTTAAGTGAAATATATTTTTCCTTTACTGTAATATTTTGAAGTATTGTGCGATTTTCGCAATTTGTATAATCTAACCTATTGCCTATAGTGGCAAATGATGAAGAAAAGTATAACCCATTTTCTCTTAACATATTAATTCTTTTATATTGTGTAGAGATACATTGAAAAGGATCATGTAAAGCATGAGCATATTCTTTACTTACATCCTTAAAAATTGTTTTTAGAAATTCACTTTTAAAATATTTGTCAAAACCCGTTAAAATATATTGAACGTCTTTCTTACATATACTAATTTTCTTGTAAAGCTCAGAAATAAGTTGTAAATTAGCATTATCTCTAAGCAAATTAATATCTAATTTTGCAGGGACTGCCAGACTCTCAATTTGAAGTGAATCACTTGTTTTGCAAGGAATTATATGAATATTTCTTTCACTTGAATTTTTAACACATCTATCAGGACTAATCATAAAATGCTTGATTATATGTTTTTTAAAACTATTAAAATATATAAATGATCGTTCTTCAGGACAGTTTTGACATTTATATACATTAACATATTTATGTTTATGTTTCAAATGTTGAACATAAGTTTTAAGGTCTTTATAAAATAAATTACATTTGAAGCACTCCATTTAAAACAGATGTTCTTTAAAAAAAAAATAAATACTTATGTAGATATAGATAGGACTATAAAAAATTATTTTAATGTTACATTAAACTCACTCACGTTAGGTCGCTTATGAGGGAGTTAACAGTTGTATAATTCTTGTCATGAATGGTAACTATACCATATATAAATTTTTGTATCAAGGTCCAAATGTGATGCGACGATTCCGGGAACTTGGCGTTTAACGCGGTGTAACTTTTGAAGCATGCATCGATTGCCTCAATGGGCCCTTCACATTTGTACAAACTATCGTCGATAGCTAGGTATGCCTCCGTGATATGTTGAATAGTTTCCCCAACAACAATTACAGTTGGTTGAAGTGTTTGTTTATGGGCTTGAACTAGTTTCCTTGCCTCTTCCAACTTTTCTTGGACTTGGGTGGAGCACTAAAAATATAAGTTTGTTTATACAAATTTTATAAGATATTAGTAAAAGTAGTAAATTTAACCAACAATTATTAACGTTAATAGTAGGTAAATAGAAACAGAAAAAATGGGAGACGATAATATAGCTTATTTAAACGTCATACAAACAATCGTACCACGGCAAACATCAAAAAGGAATTAGCACTTTCAAGCTTCGTTATGCGTTTAGTTTGTAAAAGTTTTCTTTTCCCTAAAACTGGAGTGGAAAGGAGGTATGGCAGTAGGAAAAATCCAATTATGTTACTTCTTTGCATCAACAGATTTCTTATTTCTGGCTTATTTTTTTTTTCTGCAATACTTATGAGTCTAGTATTTATATCAGGCCACTTCTGTAGCAAATTGTTTGATTTATCTTTGTAGTAATGGTCAAAATCTATTTTGTATAGCTTATACCCTTCACCAGTTTTAAGAAAAGGAAATTTGTCCACATATGAACTTATTGTCAGATTTGATTCCGGTTTAAGTAGTTCGGCTCTTGCTTCGACAGTATCATACCAAAACTCTACAATTTTATCATATGGTTCCAAATAATTATAAAGAAACTGTAATTTTTCATTTATTTTCTCAGTTTCTAAAGATCTAACAGTTGATGTTGAGTCTGAAAGTTGGCTTGAAGGGTTTTTAGATCGTCGAAGTGTTTTCTTAAACGTTTGTAGCCTTTCCCAAAGTTTTCCAGATGCCCTTCGTTTCGTGTCTTTCATATACGGGTTGAAGTATGTAGATGATGATTCAGAGGGAAAAATTTCCAGGATTTGTTTTGTCAGTTCTTTAAATCTTTCTGTTGTTATCTTAAAATCATTTTCATTCGAAAAGTTACCCAACTCAAACTCCTTAGCAATGATAATAGAAACTAAACGATTTCTATGAAATTGGTCTAGTTTTCCATGTACTTTAAAAAATGTAAAGGGCACTTTGCCTTCTCCATGAGAAACGTATTCCTTAACTGTTCCTTTACAAACAAGTGTCTCGTTCTGATTTGAACAATTTGACTGTTCGTCTAGCACCTTTTCAAAGAAAAAATAGAGTTAAAATAATTGGTTTTTGCAAAAATGGACTTTAAAAAAAAAGGCAGAAATATTATTTTAAGAAATGAAATAATCACTTACAAATTGAAGAGTTTTATCCAAATCTTCTTCGTTTTCGATTTCGATTGAACTTGCGGTCCAGGGAGAAGATGGTTGCGTTACATCAGATAAATTTTCGATGGATAATACATCAATCTGATAAATTATTTAAAAAAAAAATCGATAATAAAAAAATATTGTTAAGTACTTGCATTTTTTAATAATTCTGTCTAATTGTGTGGGTTTTTAAAATTGTAGGAAAGGAGATCATTTGTATTCCAATTACAAAAAGAAAGGACAAACTGGATTGAAATCGAGTACATTAAAGAGATGACTCAGTAACATAGTTTTTTTTAAAAAAATTGTTTTTTTTTTACATTAATGTCATTAAAAATATTAGAATAGTATTAAGTTTTAAGTTAATACTAATTATTTAAACGCTAAAATTTTTAATTCCATAAGTCCTTTCAATTTGAGTACCTACATCAGCTGTGCTGTATGCTTACAGACATATGAAGGTAATTCATATGAACAAAAATAATATAGTGCTTTTTTGTCCATTTTTCCCTAATAATGTGGTTTTTGATCATCAATCTTACGTTTTGTGTCTTCTTATATTCGGCAGCAAATTTATTCCAAAACTTAATTCTTGGGCCAGTTTTCTTAATAATATCACAAACATTTATATATTCTAGTTGAACAAAAGCTTCATCGTCGATTTCTTCACCTAGCAGTAGACGTGGAATGACTTTTAAAACATTGTATAAAATTATCCTTAAAATCGTTGTGCATAACCCAAATAAAGGCCAACTATAAAAGTTTAAGTAAAGGAGTGAAAAGTGTTCCTATTAAATTAAATTTTAGTTTCTACGAACAGAATTAAAAAATCATGCATATTGAATTAATTTTAGAAACTTTACAATATTTAATTTTTGAAAAAAATATTTAATTTTTGAAAAAAATTGCATATAGTTTTTCTTACAAAAATTAAAAATTACATGAAAATCTACTATAAAAGTATTAAAAAATTGTTTTTTTCTGGCAATGCGAAAAAATATTGACTTCAAAAATATTTTTTTACAGCATTCAAACAATTTGAACAATTTTGAAATTTATATAGAATTATTTTTTTTTTAAATAGTTCTTGTCAATAGTAAAATCAAAATCAAATACAGTTTCTTACAAAAAAGAAAATATAAAATATAACAGAAATTTCAAAATTTAATTTAAATAGGATTTGATATGATACTTTTTCTTGAATTAGTGTGTTTATCATTACACTTCAACTTCAATAAACACTAAGTTTTCAAGGATAAAATCTAAGGTGGCCGGTAGAAGTTTGTATATGTAAAAAAATGCAATTTTTCAGGAGGCGAAAAAACGTTATAAAAAAATAATTTTTTGAATTAAACTCAGTTTCTAATTTATCTCGAACTCAAAAATAGATAACAGGCTTACTTATACTTCTTTAACAAAAATTACCCATCAATTTTACAGTCGAATGAAGTACTTAACTCATTTTGACCAAAAATTTGACTTGTACCTACTACTTCTACCGCCCACCTTAGAAATTAGCGTAGGCCACAACAACTCTCTTCTCAGAGATGCGAATTTTCTTTCAAATTTGTACTTAACTTCCATACATTTTATTATAACTCACGAGAAAATTTAAATAATTGATTGAAATTTTATCGCGAGTTACCAGGAAGTACCATAAGAATATATGCGTACATACATTATATATATATGTATGTGAGTGGCCAACTTTAAAATGTAAAATATAAAGTGCTCACTTATAAAAACCTCTGTTAAGTGCTCCATCTGCCAAAGTTTAAGTTTTTCTCGAACCAAGTTCATGCTTTCAAAGTTGTTCTCCATATTTGATAATACTATGGCTAAAGGTAAACCTCAACTAATTACAATATAAACAAAAGCATACACAAGTCGATAAAAAAGCACATACAGAATGTTTCATGGAATAATATAGTGGAAATACAATTTATTAAAACCAAATAAATTAGTATATTTATCACCTACCTTATTCCCGTCCGTGAAAATGCTGTCCAGATTTAGTTAGATGTTTCCAAGGGACAAAAGAAAAGCCGACGCACGATCTTCCGAATGTTAAAAAGTGAAAACAGAAATCGAAACAGCGCAAGTGTACCTACGGAAATAATTAAAAGTTTTTAATAACATGAACGATACAAAATTTTGACTAAGATTATAAAGTTAAAAAAACACATTGAAATTTGAAGCATTTAGGTTTTATCATAACTCTGGAGTTTATGTTAATGCGTGAAATTGACCATTAAGTGCATACATATCTGTATTTTGTCATATGAGACGTAAAAAGAAATAAAACATTTATTAAACTCCACTTCGAATTATTAACGAAAGCTTGACATTTATGTTTGATTTTTAATTAATAATCCGAAAAAGTTCTATCATTAAAAACTCTAGATTTCGATTAAGAAATCGTAATCAAAACTGTATGTATGTAATTTAAGAACATAATAAAAAAATATTCGAGTTTTGTGAACTTTTCTTTTCGTTGGGAAGAGTGTAGATAGCACAACCATACTTTTCTCATATAATAACTAAATTATTTTAAATCAGGTACTCACCTTTTTCCCGTCCGTGAAAATGTTTCCAAGGGACAAAAGAAAAGCCGACGCACGATCTTCCGAATGTTAAAAAGTGAAAACAGAAATCGAAACAGCGCAAGTGTACCTACGGAAATAATTAAAAGTTTTTAATAACATGAACGATACAAAATTTTGACTAAGATTATAAAGTTAAAAAAACACATTGAAATTTGAAGCATTTAGGTTTTATCATAACTCTGGAGTTTATGTTAATGCGTGAAATTGACCATTAAGTGCATACATATCTGTATTTTGTCATATGAGACGTAAAAAGAAATAAAACATTTATTAAACTCCACTTCGAATTATTAACGAAAGCTTGACATTTATGTTTGATTTTTAATTAATAATCCGAAAAAGTTCTATCATTAAAAACTCTAGATTTCGATTAAGAAATCGTAATCAAAACTGTATGTATGTAATTTAAGAAAATATTCGAGTTTTGTGAACTTTTCTTTTCGTTGGGAAGAGTGTAGATAGCACAACCATACTTTTCTCATATAATAACTAAATTATTTAATAAATCAGGTACTCACCTTTTTCCCGTCCGTGAAAATGTTTCCAAGGGACAAAAGAAAAGCCGTCGCACGATCTTCCGAATGTTAAAAAGTGAAAACAGAAATCGAAACAGCGCACGAGTGCCTACGGATTTAGTGATGAATTTTAATTAAAATTTAAGACAAAAATTTTGACGAGCATTATAAATTAAAGGAAAAATACTTACTAATTATTTTCGCTTTCATAAACCCAATATATAAGAATTTTAATAAAAATTTGTTTAAGTTTTTTATTTAATCTGTCGCGTGTTGTGTGCCTTCGCTTTGCTTTAATTTTACTTAATGAAGGTCTTTTCCGGTTTCAAGATTGCGGGATAAGAATCGCTGAATAAAATGGCGCGTGAATTTATTCGCTGAAACTAAAAGTGTGCTGGATGAAATGGCAATTGTTGTGGTGCGTTCACATTCTCTAGGTTGCGTTAAGGTTGCGATCATGCTTTTTATGAGTCGATGATAAGAATGTTTTGTATTATTTTTTTTTATGATATTTAGGTGTTTACAATCTAAAAGTCAATATTAAGTTTTGTAAATTGCTAGAGAAATAAATAAATAAATATTATTAACTGCAAATAATTATTATTAATACAATTCCTTCGATTAAATATCTGTGAGTGAAGAACTTAATGAAATAAGATGATAAGTTTTGTTAGGTTTTCCTTTCGTTCTGAAAAAGAACCATATTTTTTGATATAAAGAACGCACTTTTTATATTGAATACACATACCATAAATAGTATGAGAAACAGAACTCAGATCTCAGACAATAAGACGCTGAGTAAAATGGCGGGTCACTTATACTAAACATATTCTGAATGTAAGAGGGTGCGGAATGACATCGGCAATCGGCATGGCTAATGTTGTGGTGCGTTCACATTCTCTAGGTTGCGTTAAGATTGCGATCATGCTTTTTATGAGTCGATGATAAGATTGTTTTGTATTATTTTTTTTTATGATACTTAGGTTTTTACAATCTAAAAGTCAATATTAAGTTTTGTAAATTGCTAGAGAAATAAATAAATAAATATTAATAACTGCAAATAATTATTATTAATACAATTCCTTCGATTAAATATTTGTGAGTGAAGAACTTAATGAAATAAGATGATAAGTTTTGTTAGGTTTTCCTTTCGTTCTGAAAAAGAACCATATTTTTTGATATAAAGAACGCACTTTTTATATTGAATACACATACCATAAATAGTATGAGAAACAGAACTCAGATCTCAGACAATAAGACGCTGAGTAAAATGGCGGGTCACTTATACTAAACATATTCTGAATGTAAGAGGGTGCGGAATGACATCGGCAATCGGCATGGCTAATGTTGTGGTGCGTTTACATTCTCTAGGTTGCGTTAAGATTGCGATCATGCTTTTTATGAGTCGATGATAAGATTGTTTTGTATTATTTTTTTTTATGATACTTAGGTTTTTACAATCTAAAAGTCAATATTAAGTTTTGTAAATTGCTAGAGAAATAAATAAATAAATATTATTAACTGCAAATAATTATTATTAATACAATTCCTTCGATTAAATATCTGTGAGTGAAGAACTTAATGAAATAAGATGATAAGTTTTGTTAGGTTTTCCTTTCGTTCTGAAAAAGAACCATATTTTTTGATATAAAGAGCGCACTTTTTATATTGAATACACATACCATAAATAGTATGAGAAACAGAACTCAGATCTCAGACAATAAGACGCTGAGTAAAATGGCGGGTCACTTATACTAAACATATTCTGATTGTAAGAGGGTGCGGAATGACATCGGCATGGCTAATGCTGTGGTGCGTTCACATTTTCTAGGTTGCGTTAAGGTTGCGATCATGCTTTTTATGAGTCGATGATAAGAATGTTTTGTATTATTTTTTTTTATGATATTTAGGTTTTTACAATCTAAAAGTCAATATTAAGTTTTGTAAATTGCTTGAGAAATAAATAAATAAATATTATCAAATGCAAATAATTATTATTTATACAATTCATTCGATTAAATATCTGTGAGTGAAGAACTTAATGAAATAAGATGATAAGTTTTGTTAGGTTTTCCTTTCGTTCTGAAAAAGAACCATATTTTTTGATATAAAGAACGCACTTTTCATATTGAGTACACAGACCATCAATAGTATGAAGAGTACATACACACTTCATTTTAGATTCTTCGGAGTGAAAAATATAATGCCGTCGCCAAATGGTGAGTTAACACCATTTTAGGGGATATTTTTCTAGGTATGTATTTACAAACCGAATCGACTGTACATGTTTTGCATGCAGATAATATTCCAATAAAAATTTACTTTTAAGTTATTATTTACTTATAAATTATTGTTTTATATTCCTTGTTTTAAATGTATGCTCAGTTTTGGTCAAACTTTTTAGTTAACAAAAACGCATCTTATTTTGATCAGTCAAAGATTGAAAGATTGATTGATAAAGTAAAAATTGTATGCTATGTTCGTTTTTTGAATGGATACTTACCTTATATTGAAATAATATTACAAAATTACACTCAACTTGTAAAATTACAAGTGACAATTAACTTAACGTATACGCGAATACAAGAAAATTATATCGAAAACGCCCGTTAGAATTAAATAAGTCATTGATATGGTCAGTCTCTTGGCAACTTGTTTGGAAAAAAAATTTCATTTTGCAGTAAACTATCTACTTTAAGTGAAGATTTCTTTACTGTAATGCTGCTCAGAATTTCGGTTAGATAAGCCAAAAATGATTAAAAATAATTGCAACACAAGCTACTTGTGTCGTTAAATTAGGCTAATTTCTCAACAACAAAAAAAGGACTATGTACATACTTGACGAAAGTTAAGGGTCTACTCTAAAATGTATGCTAAACATATTTTAATAGTTTTGTTTTATTTATTCATTTTAAAATAATTTCAACTTTCTGTATTGAAACCTTACTTATACATATCGTTGATTTGCTGCAATATCGTCATAACTAAAAAACTTAATTTTTCGGGAAATGAATTTCAAAATTTTGTAGCAATGTCACTTTTATGTCTCTCACCAAAAACAAAGAAATTATAACCTTATGACGTATTAATAATGTCGTTAGCTAAATTAAATAATTTTTCGGATGAAAGCTTACTTTATTGCAATAACTTCTGAATTAATAACTCAAAACAAGCCAATAATAGTTAAATTACCTGTACAATATAGCTGTTTTCAATAATCATATAAGAGTTTTCAACTATATAAATTGTTAAATTACCCATCGTATATAGTTATTTTACCAATTGACTTGGGATATGGCCTTCATATTTTGGTATTGGTAGGGATAGGTTGTATGCCAAATAATATAGATTTCTTTTCAAAACAATATGGGAAGCTTGGTTACACCAACTTCATAAGGTGATACTACCAAACTCTGTTGCAATAACAACAATAACATGAATGGCTTTCAACTTTCTGTATTGAAACCTTCCCTATATTTCTTAGGTAAAACCCATATTATTTTAGTTTTCGGTCCCAAAAATGTTGGTATTTTAACAAATCAATTTTGTTACAAGCCAATAATAGTTGTAAAATTACCTGTACAATATAGCTGTTTTCAATAATCATATAAGAGTTTTCAACTATATATATTGTTAAATTACCCATCGTATATAGTTATTTTACCAATTGACTTGGGATATGGCCTTCATATTTTGGTATTGGTAGGGATAGGTTGTATGCCAAATTATATAGATTTCTTTCCAAAACAATATGGGAAGCTAAGTGACACCAATATCATTAGGTGTTCTTACCATACTTTAATGTTATTTAAGATTGGTCATATTCCAAACATTATTGATATTTTAACTGTATGTTATAGGTACTTTTGCAAGACCAAACTGAAATGGTGTCCTTACAAAACTTGATTGGAACCTTTCCAGATTATGGGTATGACTTTTTCCTATACAGTATAGGAAAATAACCATTTTGAATAACATCTGGTTAATACCCAACATAGTTTGTTATAATTCCCATATAGTATGGTATTTGAATTCATTGCCATTTCATCAGGTTTTATAACAATATTGTATTGGTATATACACAATTTAATTATGTTATTTTTCTTCCATTTATTGGAATTTCACCTAAGTATTATGGTATTTGCATGGTTTGGTAATATAACTAATTTATTGTTATATTTTACAATAAATTATTGGAACAAGAACAAAATGTAATGGAAATCTTCCCTTCCACATTGGTAGCATACCTGTTTGTTATAATTATGGGACTTTTTACAATACGTATTGTGTTCTTTTCAATTAAGTATGGGTGGAACGCCAATAATGCATAGGAAAACATCGTTTTTCGCTTTTCCTATAAATCTAAAAAAAATATTGGAAGATACCCTAATTTTTATAGAGTTTTATCAAATAAATATTGATATATTACACAATTTATTGTTTAATTACCCATAATTTCCCTAACAATACATTATAGGCATAGTTCCCGTTCACTTTTTTCTCAGTGAAGGGCTCATCAATTGGGCGCTAAAAATATATTCCCACAAAAACTGATTATAGTTGTTGTGGGGTATGGCATGGCTAGATTATTTTTACCCCAGTTCGGCCGATCTAAAAGTCAATATTTAACACATATTGATATAAGTCATTACAAATTTAACCAACCAGTGAAGCAACGAGTAAAAGTCGTGGTATTTACACTTTTTATATGTAACTCAAGAACGGCTTAACCGATTTGGCTGTAATTTGGCGCGGAGACAGTTTATAGTCTGGAAAAGCTACTTTTTATCCCTGTAACAATGTATTTTATTAGGATTAAACATGAACTTTGGTTCTAGAACATGAACTTTGGTTGTCCTGCCTCTCGGTCCACTTTTTAATAAACTTACGAAGTACATCACCGGACCATCTAGAAACTATAAGAAAATTGCATGAAAATCGAATAAGCAAAAACAATATTTTTCAATAGCTTGAGTTTCTGCATTAAATTGGGCCGAGACGAAGTTTGCTCGGCCCTCTAGTGATCAATAAAATTGACCTAAAAAATCTATGGATTTCTGTAAAGTGCATATAGGGAAGAAAAAAAATCAAGGATAGCAATCTTTTAATTGAAGTCATTATGCGTATTGAATTCACAACACATTGCATTTATATATACAGCTGTGAAACAATGGCATGAATTTTATAGCAACTTTCTCTTTATTCTATTGAATTTCTTTTGATTTACATAGTTCTACATTCCCCATTTTAAAATATTTTTCGCATTCCACACATTTTTTGAACACATACCAATATCAAATTTATTACAAAAAAAAAACAAAATATTAAGAAAAAAAACGCCCGCGCATTTATAAATCCATAAAATATGAAATAGTATCCATAATAATCGACATAAAAAGAATGGAAACCAAATTGAGGCGAGTAATAAAATGTGATTCTGAAAGCAATTTACGTGGAATAAATGTGCAAAGACAGCAATTTATTCTTCTTATAAATGTTTTTTTTTTTCTTCTTCTTTTGATTTGTTTCCCTTGGCCTTTAGATAAGCTGAATTATTGTTGAAGACAAAAGGTCTATATATAGTGGCTTAAATGTGATTTTTTGATTTATTTCTAAAAATATGTATGATGTCTTTCTTTCTGATTTAACTGGTTAAATGGCTTTTTTTAAATAAACTCATTCGAATAGATTCGAAAATTATCAATTATATATATTATATATTATTATTATACAGTTGCAGGACACCCGATTTATCTGTGACTTTAAGGACTTCAGGCACATATGTAGGTACATCACGTTTACTTTAAATGTTTTAAAAATAATGTTTAAACAGGTTCAAGCCAGGTGAGCTAAAATAAAATACAAAATAATCTCTTTAAAACCATTAAGACAAGGAAACGATCGTTTTTTTTAACACCTTTTCCTTAAAATAACTTTTTCTTACTTTTAAAGGTAAAGTTAGATATAAGAAGGTCTACATAGGAGTAGGTTAGGTATATCCCTATATTTACAAAGATTAAAAGAGTTATGGTGACAAAAGCCCTCAAAAGACCCAAGAAACAATTTATTTTAACAGACACAATAAAAGTGACAGAAAAGTAAAGAAGCAAAAAAAACAAAAATGCCAAAAAAAAAACAAACAAACTTTTCCTCCCTAAACTGTAAATATTATTTCATTCCCAATGACCTAACAACACAAAGGACCTAACACCCACCATATCAAAAAGAAAAACAACAACAACAAAATATACAAAACAGTTTTAGAAGCAAAAGAAAATCAGTAGCATATAAAACGAACCTACTCCATTAGCCCCTAGGAACTAGGACAGCAAAAAAAAAAAAAAAAAACGAAAATATAAGTGAGATTCATGTTTAGGGATCTATGTATATAAAAACGCTCAAGAGAGAGGGAGACAACAACCAAAAAAAGGAAACTATTCCATTGGAAAATAAATCCATTCGATGAATGTCCTTAAGGCTAAAACAGCACTACACAGCACCACTTTATTTAAATGTGTATTCTTTGTTAGTGGCACTTTTCCCCGGATGATATTACAAGGTGACTACATCCTATTGCTCCCAAATGGCTATCCCGAACAGCTATATAAGGAATAAGGAAGAAGAAGAAACATATAACAAGCAAAACAACAAGAACTATACTAAAATAAGGACGACGACGACGACTTATAGCTAAATCTTTTTCAACCCTTTTTTTTTTGGACTGACTTGAGTCACAGAGGGCATAGAATTTGTGTTTTTTCCTTAAATTTTCGCCAAAGAAAATCCTTAGTAAATGTCCCTCATCAAGGACACACGAAAAAAAAAGAGGACAGTTTTTTTTTTTCATTTTTTTTTTTTAGGGAGCTCATGCGAATTTAATGAATTCAAAGGATCAGCTGGTCCTTGTGACTTTTATTACAAAATTATGTGAACTAAAGGGATGACCGGTCTGTGAATGAAAAAGGTGAAATTGAATTGACTTTTTTAACACTTTTAATAGCAGTTTTTATCATCAATTGTTACAAATCGTGTGGAAGGAAGTATGTACCTACCTAAAGTATGGTTGTCTAAAAGGTTACATCATTTAAAGGATTATATACTCAAATACTCGTATTTCTTCAGAGTGCGTCTGGTATTTTAAAGGTAAAATTTAAATATTCTTAATTTAAGCCGACCTAGATTTAACAGAAGGATATGTAAATGCTTTCGATTTAAGGACTTTTTGGGCATTTTAACCATGATTTTGAATTTTTCTTGTTAATTTAAGCTGCTTTACTTTTACCATCTTAAAAAGAAAATATTTCCAAAAACTAGTTAACTTTATTTTCTTTGTTGCTTTTGTATACGAGTATGATCCAACAATATGAAAACTTTTGCACAAAAACAAAAAAAAAAACTTTTATGAAACTTCATTTTGTTTCATCTGACAAAATAAAGCACAAAAAAAAAACTGTTAACATGAGTCCCTTGAAAAAGCATATTTTATGAACCTATAACATCCAACTTCCTATTGGGGGTAGGTAGTACCTGCACCTACCTACTATCATTGGAAGGAGCTGAAGAATGAACTCTGAAAAAAAAACTACATCGACAGAAAAAAAACCACAAAAGCCAACATTATCACCACCACCAAAACGGTCCACTCTTTTACTCTTCCAAACTTCCAAAAAACTTTTCTCCTTAACTCAGGAGTTTCACAAAAATGTAAAATAAAAAAAAATAAACTGATTTCCTGATTCATGACAAAACTTAATCCATCCTAGGAAGGTAGATAAGTCTAGAGGTATAGGGAGTACCTCCGAAGGTTGATAGTCCTTTGTAGTTGACGCGATTCATACGCTTTTTAACTTGCCCCAACCGCGGCGTCGGAGGCGGTGGAGTAGTGGTCGATGCTGCTAACGTTCGAGTGACGTTGACGGCATATGTTCTGTGTAAACTTTTTTTTTTCAAAAGACTTAAGCTGATTTTTTATTTTGGAAAATCATTTTGTGTCTATTAAGTTCGGTTATTCGTTTTTTTTAGTTTACAAAATCTTGTCACAAAATGCAACATTAAACATGAACAAAGGCTTTTCGCCTGATACACAGGGATTAACTTTTAGACTGGAGTCTATTTTTTTCATTTGTCTTATCAGTGTTATACAAGTCCCTTAAATATTAAATAAGGAGTAGGTAGTCTTTTCGACATTCGAATCCAATAGAATTCAGTTTACATATGAATTTTTTTCAATAAAGGTCAACGTAGGTTTCAAAAACGGCTAATAAAAACTACAGTGACAGCGTGAGGCAACTGACAGTTTTTGAAAAATAAAATGTTGACGTCTCACAGATGCTTTAAGCTCTTCAAAACTAAGCAAATTAATAACCACCATGAAGTTATGAAATATAATAATTATCTCCGGGGAAAAAAAAAAAACAATTATAATTTTTTTCCATTCTCAATTTCTATAGAACTGAGTGAAGAGCAGTATGAATAAACAGGGTTGGATTTATAGTTACCCTTTAGGGCCCTTAACAAACACGTAAAAAGAGCAATAATCTTAGATCCACATCACACCAAAGATGTATGATTTTGTATAAAAACTTTTTTTGATTAATAAAAATACACTTGGCAGTGAATATTTTAGTTAAGTGGTTATAACTTACTTTTAAAGAAATTGTGTTCTCACATATATATATATATATAATTTTGTATGCATATAACATTTAGATCTGTATGTGTTTTGTTTAAAGAAAAAATATTGTACTTACATAAAATGTGTCAGGGCAGTTTCTGCCCACCAGCTTTTAACTTCTGCTCTCCTTCTTTGCTTGCCTGAAAATGAACATTTATTGATGTACGATATAAGCTTTTCAAAGAAAGTTTCTAAGCTACAAAAAACAATTTTATTTAGCTCATAACCAGTGTTGCCCCCAACTGATTGTGTAGTGTTTAAGAAAAAAAAAAAAGCGTAGCAAAAACGAAGTAAAAAAAAATAATTTTACGGGGGGCTCAAAAATTCCCTCTACGTCTTTCAAGAGTTTTTTGATTGCATAATGTATTTCTTAAATCATTTTTTTATTATATTTAAACTTGAGAAAAACCTCTCTGCAGTTGCACTGCTATGAGGGAAACTACACAAAGTTAGCATGTAATTGTATAAATTTTCAAAAGCTGGCTTTCCAAGAAAATTTTTGGCACTCAACAAATTGACCCAAAATTTAATATTCATTTCGTACACGTAGCAAAAGAAAACCAAAAAATAAAATAGGTATTAAATTAACACACATATTTGTGCGACTCTATCAAATATTTGAGAATAATTTAAAGAAAAACAAACAGTTCACAATCACATTTCAATTTCAAAACGGTACATTGTATAACTGAGGTAAAAATATGAAGAATGTACAATGTACATACATACATTTATGTTAGAAAGAGAAAACCAATTTGATCTGTCAAACTATCGATTCCATTCTGAAAGTGGATTGTGGAATTGAGTATGTTGTGTTCTGGGCTTACACAAAATAGATTGGTTAAGATTTAAAGCTGCAAACACACTATTCATTTTTAAGAATACATACAAAAACTTCGGATGTACAAAAAGTTCAGTGTTTATAGAGTGTGCGAAGTGTGTGCTTTTGAAAAAAGTGTAGTAATAACACTACAATTGTAGTTGGAGGGGCAACGCTGCTCATAACTAAAATAAAAAAAGAGGCTGGGTACGACCCACACTGATAACTTCCCATGATGCATAATTTGAAAACTTGGCGTTGCTGATATTAATCGATTTACTTTTGATGCTGATTGTTAACAATTTTAATAACAAAAAAATTGTCACAGCTGTTGAAGCGGAAAAACAATATATGTATAAACATTTTTCTTTGCTACAAAGTCTTGTATTTGTTGTATGAAATGTCAATTTGATATTCGTCAATATTTTGTCATTTTTTAGGTATTGACAAATGCATTATGTTGAAAATAAAATACATTTGAAGTCAATAGCATTGCTTGTTGTGATGATATTTAAGCCGAAAAACAATTTTTGACACTTTTCGGTAAATTTCAGTTTTGGTTTTTTATTTTTCGTAAAAAAAAACATCGATTCGATATTTGTCAAAAAAGTACCATATGTTCAAAATTCTATTATGCGAAAAATAAAATAAATTCGAAGTTAAAACGATTGACCACTCTGACATTTTTTGGTAAATTTTTGGTTAAGTTTTTTTATTTTTTGTAAACAGACTGTCAATTCGATATTTGTCAAAATTGTAGCTTATATTATTAATTGTATTTTGTTTAAACATAAATAAGTTTCTAGTCAATATTGGTAGTCATTCTCGAGATATTCAAGTCAGAAAATACTTTTTACCAATTTTTGACAGAATTTTTTTGTACTGTTTTATTTTTTGTAAAAAAAACTGTCAATTGATTTTTTTTTCAAACTTTCATCACATGTAAACAACATCGTTTCACATAACAGAAAATAGTTTTGAAGATAATATCCTTTTTCCTTCATTGTATATTTGATCACCAACATTTTTTTTTTTAGTTTTTCTGTTTTAAAAAAATAACGGTAAGTTGAAAATTTTCAAAATTTATACCAAATCTGTATCACAATACAGTGTATATAATAAAATTTATTTGAAGTCCATAGCACTATCCATTTCTGAGATATTTGCTATCAACCAAAATTTTTTTTTTAAAAACTGCTATAGTGAAAAAACCGCTTGACAATTTTTTATGAAAGTCCTTTCTGCATCTTTCGAAGTTATAACCTGTCGAACAAAATTTAATTGGAGTCGATATCTTTACTCGTTCTTGAGATACCGTGGAACCATAAAACGTCCAGATTTGTCAAAAATTTCAATTTGACAAATCGGACCGATTATACAATAACTCCCTATGGGAAGTTAAAAATGCCGATGTATAGGAGGATGAGGATGGGTATTTGGCCACTTTCTCATAAGTGAACACTTCCAATTCTCGCAAGATGGCTATATTTGGCAGAACGGTATTACATCAAATGTGTACAAAGAAAATAGTTGGAGATTTGAGATATATCTCACCAGAAGAGGGCGTGCATCGCCATTCACGAACTTTTCTAACAACAACTTTAATTTATTTAGAGAACTTCTGATTCTTGAAGAATGATGAAATTCGGTACTCTAACAATTTTTACGTTCCATGGAAAACCCTGCCTCATATGGCAAATGCAGCCCTGGAGAATAGTGTGAAATTTGTGTGCTCTAATATCTGCATTATCCTTAAATTAATTGAGGATAATGATGTCGCATTTCTTGCTGAATATTTTGTGTTTTTTCCCAATTTTTTTTTTTTTAATAATTTTCATTTTTCCACATGGCTGCTGGATTATATAGCTTGGTCATGGCTGGTTGGCATAGTGTGATGTGAATTCCCTTGGGAAGAGCTTAGCCAACAATTATTAAGTGTTGTTGTATATAATTTGGGGTGATTCTGCAGAATAATATAAAATGAGTAATGCATAAATAATTGCATTCATCTGCATTGGTGATGCTGACAATGTTCGTTTGTAAATACATACATAGGTATATAAAATTTTGACTCGTGTTAATTTAAAAATTTAATTTTTGACATTTTATTGAAGTGAGGATAAAAATAGCTTTTCATTTTTATACATATTTATACTTAACTTAAAAATAAAAAGGAAAAATATCCCAGGGATAGAAACAAGTCACACTAGACACCAAGGAAACTCCAAGTCGAACAATATTATATCACTTTCGTGGAAAGGATGAAAGGACACAAGGCAACGAAGTGTTGCTCCATCGCATAGATGTTGACGGCAACGTCTTTTTCGAATCGCGTCTAGTATGGTTGTAAGGAGGATTTTAGAAAATAAATATAAAACACAAAAATCCCAACGGAATGAGATTTTCAATATGATATCCCTTTTAGGATATATCCTTGTGCGGATATAAACCAGTTGAGTTTTATTTTATTTTATTTTATTTTTATTTATTTTTTCAAAAGTAATCCTTGTTTAAAATCAGTGATGCAGCAGTAGTGGTTGAAAAAATACTGAAAAAATTGAAAACACTGCCATGTTTATGATCAGGATAAAAAGAAAAGAATGAATTAAATTAATTTACACTTTTTTAACTTTACAATGTACCTACACCAAAATCACAAACACATTGCAAATAAAAACTATTGATGTTATATATTTTTCAATTTTATTAAAATATAGTTTTAAAATAACAATAAAAGGAAAATTTAATTTTAACTGAGTAATTCTTGTAAAATGAAAATAAATATTAGTTTTCTTTTTTTTTTTCTGCAACAAAATTGAAAAAAAAAATAATAAAATAGATATTTATTTTTATTATCACAGCGATCCAAAATAATTTGAAAGAAAATAAAAATATGAAATAAAGTATATCTACATATACATATAGGAAATTTGCAGGTGGTGTTAGTTTATTTATTTGTGAGTTAAAAAATAGTTGTTGACAGGAAAACGTGCCTGAAAAAAATTACCAACTGTTGGATTTTACTTTTTCTGATTTTTTTTTCAGAATTGATTTCGGTTATGGAGGTTTGACTTTTTTTTTAAATATTAAACATGACTTTTTTTGACCCTCTAGCAGTGTAAATATATTTCGTGGTTCTTTGGAAATTGAGTTCAGACCATAATTGGAATATGAATATTGACTAGTGAGAGTATAGTCAAAATACATACATATATGGTATAGACGTGTTTTCCTTGACAATTCACACAAGGGATAAATATCAGCCAATATAAACCTTATGTGTGAATTAAATGTCTATAAGAGGTAAATTATGAAACCAAAGGATATTTTCCACAACTAGTTTGTCATCCCAAAGGTCTGGGTTCAATTCACCTACCAGTGCCACCTGAAAGTTCTTACGGGTACCGGTTTTTTGCGAAAGATTGACATATCCTCCAAGAGTAATTCTTGTCATGAAAAGTTCTTTCTCAAAAATTAAGCTGTTCGGATTCATTATAAAAACTGTAAGTCCCCTTCATCCCTGACATTACTAGCACACAAGAATAGTTGAGAGTTGTAACAGCCCTACTATGAGTTTCAATTTGATAGTCGATATTAACTGGTATTAATTGGTAATTTAAGGCCGATTGTGAATACCTACTTATCAAAAGTTCATTATGAATGAGTTTTTTAAAATTTTGTTTGACGTTTCTCGTTTGAAATATTTACTTTTTCTCTGCCACGAAAAAAGAAGTCTTTGCCAAAAAATGTAAGTTGTTCTCATAATAAAATAGATGCTGTTTTTCAAAAAAAAAAAAATCTTTTATTTAAGAACAGAATAGTATTGAGTTTATGAAAGAAAGTCTTGGAGTCTTTCAAAGGGAAGCTTTTGCAGTAGAACTGAATGAATCTAACGTGTGATTTTTTAGCTGGTTTGGTTTTGGCAACACTGGTTTTGACAGCTGACGTGTGTTTAGTACCTTGTGTCACTGTCAAACAGCTTCAGTTTGGTTTGCAATTTAACCATGGATCGTCTTACAAATGAACAACGCTGGCAAATTATTGAATTTTACTATCAAAATTCGTGCTCGGTTCGAAATGTTCATCGCGCGCTGCTTATCGAAAAATTGTGTTCAGCGATGAGACTCATTTTTGGTTGAATGGGTACGTAAATAAGCAAAATTGCCGCATTTGGAGTGAAGATCAGCCAAAAGCATTGCAACAGCTACCAATGCATCCCGAAAAAGCCACTGTTTGGTGCGGTTAATGGGCCGGCGGCATTATTGGGCTATATTTATTCAAAGATGATGCGAATCGCAGCGTTACTGTCAATGGTGAACGCTACCGAGCGATGATAACAAACTTTTTTTTGCCCGAAATGGAAGTTCTTGACTTCCACACAGCACGCGAAACAATGGCGCAATTGCGAGGCGAGTTTGGTGAACAGTTAATTTCACGTTTCGGGCCGGTCAATTGGCCGCCTTGATCGTGCGATTTGACACCATTAGACTATTTTTTGTGGGGGTATGTCAAGGCTAATGTCTATAGGGACAAGCCCGCTTCGATTGACGCACTGGAAGCCAACATCCATGCATTCATTCGTGAGATACCGGCCGATATGTGTGAAAGAGTATGCCAAAATTGGACTCAGCGGATGGGCTACCTGAGACGCAGCCGCGGTCAATATTTGCATGAAATTATCTTTAAACATTAAATTGCAAGGTTCAAACTATCGATTCAAATAAATATTTCATTAATTTTTTCGAATTTTTTGTGTTTTTTTTTTTTTAAGTTCTAAACCTCTTAAAAAATCACCCATTACAACCAATTTTCATTAGCTAAAGCTAAAATTAAAAAATGAAGAAGGCTGTAAGTCTACTTCTCTACGAACTCTAGCTCCACCTTATTTATTTTATTTTGTATGTTAGCTCCCAACGGCAACGTGACCTCGAACCTGTACCCATTACCCAAGTGTCACAGGTAGCAATTGAATCACAGCGACTCTCTTGTGACTGATGGTATTTTACAAATAGTTTATATGTTATTTGATAGTTAGTTCTTTGTTACTTGAAATCAGGGTTTGGACTTATGATTACATTTTTCGAATCCTGCTTGAAATTATTACAAAAATTAATGTAACAAAGTGGTTTCAATTCAGTAACATAAGATAAATGTCAAAATTGATAACAATGAAACTAGTGTGCTACTCCTTTGTTACTTTCTCACTTCTTCTCACTTGTGAAATAGGAAAATTTTTGACTGAGTTGCTACTAATTTGTTACCATTGTTATATGAAACGTAAAAAATGGAAGTAACAAAGTAGTTGCAATTGAGTAACTTGTAAAGTAAATGTTAAAATCAGTAACAGTGAAACTGGAGTGTTACTTCTTTGTTATATTAAAAATTTTAGTAGCAAAACATTTGTGTTTAAACCTATATGTTACTAATATTTTTTTCTTTTTTTTACCAGAATAGTCTTTTAGAACTATGTTATACCTTTATGTTACCCTTTTAGTATAATTTTAGTCACAAAACTCAAATCTATGGATGACACTCGGGTAAATCATTCTTTTCATTTCATTTCTTATAATTTGGCGTATTAACGTTTCTTCCATCAGTTTAAGTTTTGAGTATCGAGATTTTGACGTTTATTGGGTTCTTTTTGAAGTCAATTTTAGAGTAAAAAGACAACATTGAACAAATTTGAAATTTGAACTCTTCAAGTAGAAAATTCCTATGACTCTAATTACACCAAAGGATATTTTCTTATTTTCCTTTTGGCCATTTTTCTTGTTGAACTCACTTACACAATAAGCCCACTTTAACTTCGTCGTCCTTGTCGGGCGGTTGGTCATCATCGGTCGGTGACTGTTATTCTTCCACTAATCTCTTTTTTGGAAAAATAATAATAAAAATAAATAAATAACTTCAGAAAAAGCTCATAAACTTCCCTTATCCCTCTGTCAACAATATTTCCACACAAAAGTCCTCCATTTTTCTCAGAAATGTAAACGGAAAAAAAAATATAAAACACACACACACACAATACATATAAAGCCAAAGAATCAACAACCAAAATCTTCTAAGCACCCACGAAATCCTTAGCCACAACATCTCCTAATGGTCGTTCATCCTTGAAAATTATTAGAATGAATAAAAAGTTGCTTCTGGTTGTGTGTTGCTTTTGTTATCCTGTTGTCGTTTTGGTCCTTTTTTTTATTATAAGGACGAATAACAACAACAATATAGAGTTTTTGGTTTTGGCCTTCTTTGGAAAATTATCATATTTTCGTGGCCATAACTTGAATAATTTTTGGCCATTTTGTGGAAATCCTTATTGTCGTATACATTAATTATTAGGATTATTATTGTCATCATTATATCGTTATCCTTGTTTAATGGGATACTTTAAAATTGTTAAGGAATATTAAGTTAAGCGGTTGAAAAGCTGAAATAAAAAGTTTTTTTCCGTTTTTTTGTTTTGGTTTTTCTTTACTGATGGAAATGTCTTTTTTTTGACAGGAAGTGATGATATTTTATTATGGAAAGAACGTTTATGAGGACTTTTTGTTGTTGTTATTTAATTTAGTGGGCGTTTGATTGTTATTGTTGAGGAATGGTTAATGAAGCTTTTTGAACAAAAGGAATGTAAGTCACAAAGGAAATAATATTTTACTTTAATTGGTTTTGCATTGTGTTGGCTTGTTAAATTTATTAGGACCGATTTTAACGTGATAGCATTGATAAATACCTTATTCACGTTTCTTTTTCGGAAATGTATTCGAAAGGACTTTAAAACCCTTGAAAACACATACAATTTTCAAGATAATCTTAGAATTTTCTCTAAATATCAAAGTAAAAAAATTGGCCTTTAGAATTCTTCTTTTGCATCAGAACATAGTTAAGTACGAATCAAGACGACTTACTTCTTGTTGAGAATCGTAAATATTGAAACTAATCTAATGACCCCTGAAAATCGCTCTAAGGGAACTTTTAAAATACATAGTTTCGAAGTTAATTGAATTGCAAAATGTAAATGCCGTAGGCCCTCATTTTAAGGCAAATTTAATGGTCCTAACCTTATCCGGAAGCCTGCAATGCAAAAGTGTTACTATTTGCTTTCAAGGATTCGGCAATTTTCAATCAATCAGAGATCAAAATTGAAAATATAACCTCAATTTATTACAGTTAATTGCCTTTCCACCAACTATCAATATTAATTTCATGCTTATAATAGTTCACCCTGCCTCTCTCCTCCGGTCCGCCACCATTGATACTGATGACGCTGCTAAAACTAATCATCAGACTAATAGACGTTCGGTTTGAGTAAAGTTTTTTTTTATTATTCGTATCCTCGAGCAGCTTCATCTGACCACAAAAATGCATCGATGAATAGCTTGATGGTCCGAGAAGAGAAGACTGGCAGGAAGGAAGCAGAGCAAAGGAAGGAAGGTCCAGTTAATTTAGCTTAACATCCCTGGGAATATATCCTTTCAACTTTTTCCATTCAACTGATTCAAGTTGTTTTCGAAAATACTCGTACTTGTACTCGTAGTAGTGGTAGGTTGGTACATAATATTTTGTATGCCTGGTTGTATAAACATTCACATAAATCATGGTTCCTTGGACAGGAGGAAATATTTTATATATGTATGTACGTGCATATGTATAGGTAGAGCCGATGTGGAGGCAGAGCTCGAATTGCAGGTGGCAGCCAACGGATGGACGAACGGACGAATGAACAAACAAGTGAAGACTAGGTTAGGCAAGGCACAAAGCTCCATCTCCTATAGCCACTTCTATATCTACCCATCGTATAATGCTTACTAGCAAAAATTTTGAAGGATGCAGTAAATTGGCTCAAGCTGCACCTTTTGGATAAAACCAAAGCACCGTGATGGTCTAGTGGGAACCATGTTTTTTTGTTTTTACTCATTTTCGTTTTTTTTTTTTTTTTAATTTTCTTTAGGAAACTATCGAACAGTGTCTAACACAACATCCGAGGTTAGCCAGGAACAATATCATGGTTTTAATGCGGAATAAGTTTTCCACTTAATTTCACTCCAAATTCAGTTCAACTTCCACTTTAGGTGGAACCTTCCCTTGCATACCTTCATACGAGTACGAGAGAACATATAAAGTGCTTGTACCTCGCACGATTTGGAATGAGTAGTCTCTTTGTTTTCTGACCAAAAAAATTCCACAGGAAGTATTTTAAAAATTTTAGGGGGAAAAATAATAATAATATTTTTTTTTTTTTGTATTTTTGTATTTTTGTATTTTCCTTTTTGTGTTACACCAAGCGTTTTAGCCGCACATAATAGAACAAAGGAATAGATGAACCATGGCTATTTTTGTTTTACAATCTCATACATAAGATACTATAAGGAATAAAAAAAAATAAATCCCAAAAAAAGTTTGTTATGAGAGTTTTTGGGTATAAAATATGGGTGCAAACTTTTTTGAAAAACCAAAATTAATATTTTTTGTTGGAAGCAGCTGCGAGATGTACTACAATGTTTATGAGTTTATGTATTGTGAATAGTTAAGTGTCGAAATTGGAAAATTCGTTACATTTTGTATTCTTTATAAAAGCGATATTTCAAAATTTTGAACATTGAACAAAAAAAATAAATAAATAAAATAAATTATGTTAGTCCTGGAACACATTAGAGAGGAAGGATACTATTTGAACTACACGGAATTTTATCTTAATATGTATGTGGTTGCTGCTTTACAGATACACCAAAATTTCAAAATTGAGAAATGATTTAGAGGATCTTAGAAAAATTTTGTATGCATATACATAAGTATTGAAGATATAAATTATTTTCCAATTTCGATTTTAAAATTGAATTAAGCATGTTATATATTTTGAGATATCAATAAAGTTTTATCTTTATTTGAGAGACCTTTCAACGACATTATGTATGGAATATAACGTAGTTCAAAAGGCCACCGCGGCTTTGCTGATGGGTGGCGCACATTCGAAAGGTGTAGCTTTCGATGACTTTGGCGTTATGCGCCGAATTTGACCGATGACATCGATGTTGTATTTGAAGGCGCTTATGAGTATAGACATGCAACTTAAGAAAGCTCCACAAGAAGAAGTCTAAATGGGTGAAATCATACCATCTTGGTAGCCAATTCACGTGTCGTCGCGTTGCTCCGGCGCGAGATAACCACGCCATAAAACCGCTGGTGCAGAATGTCGATTGTGTCTTGAGCTTTGTGTGAATGTTGAAATCATAATATGTCTTCGGTGACCATATCATCCAATTCAGTCCACAAGAAGTTGGTGATCATCGACCTATAACGATCGTCGTTAACAATGCTAGCCTGGCCAAAATCATTTTCGAAGAAGTACGGACAGTACCTAACTTTATCTGGAAGAATTGACAACTCGTGAATCTCGCGTCGATTATCGTAGTGCTTAATCACGCCCATTCATCGCTTAAGATGATTTTTCAACCGAAATTGGGGTCAACTTCCAACTGATGCAACACGCATTTTAATAACAATGCATTACATTACATACTACACAGCACATACTTATGTAAATGTACAGAGTAGAGACACTTGCACCTTGAGCGACTAAGGCTTTCTAAGGTGATACAACATTATGACATTAATACAAGAAACAAGACAGAAGGACAGAGTAGAGAAAGAACAACAGAAAGAAAGAACAGATCGCACCTTCAGAATGAAAGTGACCTAACTCAAAATTCCAGTTTTTTTCTGATTTCGCAATAAACTGACCTTCAAGCATTACAATGATCGATAAACCAATTTAAAATAAAAAAATGATAATTATACAATATTTGGAAAAGGATAAAAAAATATAAGAAATTACCAAATTGTAATTACAACAATTAGTAAAATTTTAACTTTATATTTATTTTTTTCGAAAACTATGACTATTTGACTTAATTTAAAAACAGGCTGATAGAACAGACTGTTAGCTTTAAAAAAAATACAATTCTTAATTTTAAATGTTACCGTTATTTAAAACAAAAATCTTTTTAATTTAAAGTATTTTAAATTTAAACTGCCCCTCCCGTCTAAACGGGGGGAGATAGAGCCCCTTCCATAGTGAACAATGCTTCTTAAGAACTGTTTTATAGAAACCCGTTATAAAATCTTATCGGATTATTTATCGTACTCTACTTAAAGACAGTAACAGTATTTTTGTTTTGTTTTAAACGTAACACTTTTTTACTTAAAATTGGTCTGGAAGGCGCATCCGGACGGTTCCGGATAAGATTTTTGCAGCAAATTGTACCTAAGAGTCTACACTATTTGTCTATATAAAAAAGAAAACAGCGGCAAATGGCGATAAAACTCAAAACATTATGAGAAGAAAAATATAACACAAAAATTGATTTTTTTTTTTTCATACCAAGTACTGTTATTACCGACCTATTTTTTATTTTTTTTAATTTTTTCTACAGATTTATTGATTTATTAAAAAAAAAATTATTTCAATTGGATCTGATTTGAGCTATTGCGGATCGTTTAAAAATGAACCAATTTTCATACATATTTATGAATTTTCGACTTTAAGCTTAAAATTCTCAGGTAATTGGGCCTTACTTCTTCAGTGATGATCAAGACCGGAACATTACTTCGAATGGGGGAATGGCCCCAATTGGATGATATAGACTTGGAGGACATGTGGTTCCAACAGGACGGAGCACAGTGGGGCGACTTTTCAAGTGGAAAAAATTCCATAAAATCTAAACTACTGAACCGATTTTGTTGAAATTTTCAGGAATGATACTCAGTTTCAAGAGAAATTTTCCCTATTAATTTCCGCCCAATGACAAGCCTACTTATTGTTCGTTTCAATAAAAACTAAATCTTTAAACCGATTTCAATGAAATTTTCAGGGTTGATAGTCAAGGAAAACAGAATTATACTATTACCTTCCGCCCACTGCCACGCCCAGTTTCCTTTTAATATAAACCTTTTTTAATATTATTTTTTGCATCGATGTGCACTTAGTTCGATAAAATTTGAACTACTTGTACGATTTTTATGAAATTTTCAGTATAAGGAAAAATCAGTGGATATTTACTGTTACTGTTTTTAGAAATAAATGGGGGAAAAACGGCATTAAAAATGAAACCATTCTTTTTCATTCAATTTTAACCATTAATACCGACATATTTTTATCATTTTATTCTATAATAATGTTTACTATTTAAGTAAATTTTAATTTTAATCAATTTATTTTAATTTCACTTAGTTTTCGACTTTATTTTAATTCAATTTAAGATATTAATTTAATTTTACTAAATTGTAAATCCATTGATGAAAAAATAAATAAGTAAATAATGAATAAATTAAATTAATTCATTATTAATAATGACAAAGAAAAAATGAGAATCGGCTTCAACTACCTCAATTGTGCATCAGAGCAAAACTTCGTTCTCTCTTGCAAACAAAGTTTCAGAAAATGAGAGTTTCTTGACAACTTAATTATTTAAGAAAGAAAATTAAAATAAACAATTAATAGTTTTTACTATTAATCACATCTTTGCTTAAGTGTTTTTATACTTTGAATCCCAATCTTATATCAATTATTCAAAATAACCCACAAAATTGCACAAAACCCTGAAAACCGTCAATTTTTAATGTTTTTGTACCGATTTTTTTTTTAATATGTAGATATTTTCATAAACTGACTTCAGATTTGAATTCCTCTCATCAAAATATATATGAAAAGATGTGCTTTTTAAAAAAATTCTTCCTATTTTTTACTATATTCTGCATTTTTAGAAAATACGTTTTTCACACATTTTTAGCTTCAAATTGCTCTAAAAATCGAATACGGACGTCTACGGATGAGATTTTTTTTGAGAATTGTTGCTGAGGTTCAACACTATCTTATGATATATGTCCGCCCACAGAGGCAAACGGAGGAAATAGTTAAAACATTTTTTTAATTTTTAATTCCGGGAAGTTATTAGTTTTCTTAAAATGAAAAATCAAAGAAATCTTTTTTCCACTAAACTTGCATCTTATATTGTTTATCAGTTTATTTTTAATATATTTCCAAAAAAAAATTTAGGTCGAAACTCATATGATTTTAGACCGTTTAAGAAATCTCATATTTACATCAGTTTTCACTATTTTTCAACTTTGAATATAAATTTCCACACCTAGAATTTTTTTTTTTGAAAAAAATGGTTTCATATCCTGATTCTACAACATATTTACTATAAGAAACTATTTCAACATTTTAAAAAATCCAACCTTTATACAAATTAGTTTTTTCCACGTTTTCCCCACTGTGCGGCGCCACAAGCCACACAGCGAATGTCACAATCTTTTTATTGGAAACCATGTTTGGAGAACATTGTTATCTCACGAAGTGGTCCAGTCGCTTGGTCGCCTTGGTCTTGCGAATTGACACCGTTAGACTATTTCCTGTGGGGCTACGTCAAGTCTATGGTCTATATGCCAACAAGCCAGCGACGACGATTGATGAACTTCGTACGAATATCGAACTTGAAATTGCACAGTTTCGGCCGGTTTATGCTTGAAAATCGTCGAGAATTGGGTTCAGGGTCTGGACTTCTGCAAGCGTTCCCGTGGTGGCCATGAAAAAGAAATCGAATTCCATACATAATGGCATTGAACGTACTTTCGCAGGAATAAAGAATTTTATTGATATTCAAAACCGTTTTTGTTTTATTTAAAAAAACTTTTGTAGCGCTCTTATTGAAAAACCCGATACAAAAAAAAAAAAAGAAATCCACAACCAGCTAAGGACGTTTTTGATTTTGTTTAGTTAATATCTATCTGGGATCTTTAAACTACAGCCCTATTTTGTTTCTATTGTACCCAGAACACAATTAAGAAATATTATCAGAACACTATTTTAGAATTAAAAAAGATCCATATTAATAATTAAAAAAATAGAATAAAACGCCTCATTTTGAAGTTTTTTCCAGAATATAGTACATGTAGATTCTCCTTCTTACCTACAATTTTTAACATCAACATCAAATAATAATAATCTTTTCAAATTAAACAAAAGCACAATCATTAATCAGAGATCAGACCAATCCTTAGAATTAAATGAAAGATGATGATTTGAACAAAATATGAAAGTCTTAGTGAATAATAAACAACCCATCAATTTTAACAACTCATTCAATATTTCAAAAATGAAGCAAAATTATACCTACTCCCAAACTGGCCATTTCAATATTAAGACCTAATGAAGGAGCTTAGCTCCAAACAAAATGATAATACATAACAATAATAATCATCATCATTTTCTTAAAATACCTAAATAATCTTCTGCTCCAGTAATTTGTAACAAATGCGAAACGTCAAAAATATTAATCAAAATTAATTAAGTAAGTTTCAAGGAATTCCCATTAGATGTGAGAAAAACACATTTCAAATGATTGAAAGTTTGAAAATATCATGAAAACTTCAAGGGGATCAAATAGATTGACACTAATATTGTTTTCATTGACTTCACATTTAAACTCTCATATTTTGTCACAACTCTATCCAAAATTTTGGTTAAATTACATTTGATTCGTCCTGCAACAGGAAAAAAAAAGAAAACAATTACTATTCCATAAGCGAATTTTTTTTCTCCATCACAAAATTCACTAGA
Source organism: Scaeva pyrastri (assembly GCA_905146935.1). NCBI lineage: Eukaryota > Metazoa > Arthropoda > Insecta > Diptera > Syrphidae > Scaeva > Scaeva pyrastri. The sequence goes on from LR989927.1 coordinate 51,868,647, forward strand.
AAAACATATCATACTCATTGATGTTGTAAATATAAACATTATCAACCGTTAAATGGCCATCAAATAAAGTAAGCCATTTGAAATAAACGCAGTCCATGAACCGCCATTTCGAGCTCATTCTCGCAGTTAAAACAAGACTGAAAACATCCCAAAAAGAGAGAAAGACCGATAGATAGATCTGTATGAATAAAAGAGACAGAGACAGAGAGAAAATGACAACGAACAAACAAGGAAAAAAAAAACAAATTAAATGGTCTCATAGGAAAACTTAAGTGTTCCATTATGTGCCTCTTGTTTTTATTACCCTTACGTATAATGACCCTCGAACTCCTTAAACTAAATAACTTGACTCTTCAAGCTTACCCTCTCCCACACCACGCCCAGTGGGGGTGTGAATGTTTTTTGTTGTTCCTTGTTGTTGATGATGTTTAAAGAAGAAGCATTCGGGAAATTAACTCAACAGAAGGCTTCTTCTCCTGGTTCCCTTTTTTCCAGAAGAACATAACATCCGAAGGACGAGTAGACGAACGACAACGACGACGACGAGGACCGACTACGACGATGAGGAGGATGGTGATGATGATGATGTGACTTACAGGCGGTATTTTCGGTCTATACGAGTCGCAGTCGAGAAGGTAAACCCCTACACACCTACACATCCACCAACTAAGGTTAGGTTATGGCAGTCTGAGTTTGATCTGAGCAGAGCTTAAGCAGTGTTAAGTGGGTACGTGCGTAGGAATTATGTCCTTTTGAAGTGTGTACTAAAACCGCAGTAACAGGACATGCTCCATGTGGCCCTCTGTGATTTGAGAAGATAGAGCAAAAAAGAAACACAAGTTAAATGGCATTTATTAATGACATTCTAAGCAGAGAAGTGACTTAATGTATTGTATATTACCAGTGTACTAAAAACAGAAAGGATAAACTTAAATCAAAAGAGGAGCCGAGCCTCACACAAGTGCAAAGAAATTGTATCAATATGTTAATGATAAATGTCGAAAACACTCACTTCAAAGGATAAACATATTTCATCAAAATAAATGTAGACTTTGACAAAAATTTTAACATACTGCTATTGAATTTGATGGATTTTGTATATGCATATGTGTGTGTAGGATATTCTTCAAGAGGATATTTGAAAATTTAATTCATTTACGTAGTAAATTAACTCTTAAAAAAAAAAAACAATTGACAGTTGACAGTTTGCAATATCAGCATTTTTATAGAGATGGAAAAGTTTTTTTTTTTCAAAATATGAACAGATGATTTGAATGAATTTAAAAATTTTCAAATGTCATTTGAGTGACTGCTGACAATTTATAACTGCCAAAATGCATATTAAAGAAGACAGTGTTGCCAATTATAATGTTTCAATCAAAGAGTAGGTAAAATTTCTGATGGAAAATATTGCCAAGCTTTTATAAAAAAAAAAATTGCAAAAAATTTCAGGTCTAGCAGTGGAATCCACTCACACAAGAAGAAGAGTTGGCAGACCGAGTAGCACGTGGGGGAGTATAGTCGAGGAGGAATCCGCGTGATTGGGAAAGAGCTGGAGGGAGCTTACATCGCTGGAAACCGCACACGATGGAGCGTAGGAGTAGTTCAGGCCCTATGTCCCACTAGGGAATACCAACGGACTTCGTAGGGTAGGTCTAAGGACCTAAGTAAGTAAGCAAGTAAGTCTAGTAGTTGACACATTGAAATTTAATAGTGCTCCGATTAGTACAAATTGGATAGAATAACTGAATTTTCACAATGTAGAGAACTATTTCAATACATTCACATAGCAGATAAAATAAATGTCTACTTTTCAAGGATCTCAATGATGAGAAGAAGTTGCCAGCGTTGAAGTTGCCTCGCACTCCGCAGTCTCTTTTCCAAATTTTGAAAACATCAGCTGAAGCAACAAACTAACCAAACAAACTATTTCAATCTTTTTGTTTTCAAACTAAAATAATTTATAAATTCTCATAACCAGCACTAAATTTGAATCCCATAATTCAATAGACAAAGATATCAATCTCTCTTTCATTCCATCCGAAAACCTTTTGATCCTTTCATAATAAAACATTGGGATTTGCTAGCAAAATTATTTTGTGAATCCTTAAACTTTTCCAATTATACACTCACTATACTCAACCTTCAACTTCAACCCCATTATTGCCTCCTCCCCCTTCTCGAATAATGAGATTCTATCTTTTGAAGGTTCCCTAGTTTTCCCATCTCTTCAAAAAAAAAAAAAAAAAATTGGAATATAAATATTTTTAAACCAAAGTCAATGAGTTAAAAATTCATAGATAAATGAAAATTTAAGTGCCTCTGCGGCGCAATAACTGCCTTCCCAGGAAGATTTATACCTACAAGATACTCGTACTCGTACTATGTGCGCTTATTTTATTCAAAGATTTTCTTCCTGATAAAAAAGACAACACAAAGAAGCTTATATTGTTAATTTAAAATTTATCAACAGGAATAATTGGCTGTTTGCAAATTTTGTTCGCTATTTACATTTTCAAACAAAACAAAAAAAAATAAACAAAAATAGCAAAAACAGAAAGATAGAAAAGTATCTTTGTTAATCGTATTTATGTTGAGAAGATACTTGCAAGGCGCCCTTCCCCTCTCTCTTCTGAAGGTTCAGATAGATGTGTACCTCGCTTGTGCTGGGAAAATTGTGTCGTCACATTGGAATTGAAGTTATTTGATGTGGAAAAACCATACCACCCAGCTTATGCTACCCAAAAGCTACAGCAACCATTTTCAAGCTGTCAAAGTTTTATTGAGTGGGAAAAGATATCTCGGTTGGTTTTTTTTTTTTTTTTGTTATCTTATTTTATTTTGTTCTAGGGCAGGAGCAGTTGAGTTTCAAAGTTTTTTTTCGGGGCTTGGGCAGGGGGAGAAGAAATATTTTTGTTTATTTTGCCACCCCCACCCCCTATCATCATCCCTCTCTCCAATTCGTCCTTGTTTAAGTTATTTTGAGTAAGTTAATCCTGTTGCTGAAATTTGGTTTTATTATCGGATAACAAGGACTTTGCTTTTGTTTGTTTTTGTTTTTGCGGGGAAAGATATACAATTGAGGTTTTTGCAGAAAGTGTACAGTCGGATTCATTCATTGGGAGGGGGAGAGATGGAGAGGTGTTTTCTTCTTGGCTTATTTTTAAGATGAATGGCAGTGATAAGCAAGTGCGGTTGGTGTTTTATTTATTTTATTATATAAGCTGATTGTTATGATTATTGTTTGTTGTTTGAGGAGTGGAATATAGTTCAGACAGAAAGACAAATTAACGCAGGGAGAGAAAGAGAGGAAGGGAGGAATAATAAGAGATCAAACATCCAGCTGTCATTAATCGAAGTGACAGTGAGTGGTTCTATGTTATTTTATCAGTCAGCTGTAATCTTATAATGAAATTTTAATTTGATGGCTCGTTCAGAACTAAGTCCAAGTGACTGACCAGCTTTACTCATGTTATAGTGTGAAAAGTAAGCAAGTAATAGCAGGAATAGTCACGACTTACACTTTATCTTAAATTTAAGGAGTGTTTTTTTATCGTTTCATTTGTAAAATGTTTCTTGTCCTTCAAGTCGAACTCCAGGCCATTAAGTAGGCATATTTAACTGCATTTGGGCTTAAAAATAAAACTTAAACAATAACCAAATAATTCTACTTATAGAGGTATTGAAAATTTAAATTGTTTAAAAAAATAAAATCCGTTTTACTAAAATATTTCACGCAAAAGTATATTGTATTTTATTGTCATTGTCCCAGCTAAAGCATGGAAATTCGATTAAAAACTATACAAACAAACTTCCAAAAAATGTAATATAAAAATAAACTTAAAACCTGATTACTGCTACAATTGGTTGGTATGTATGTATGTGAACTGAGCCTGCTTCTGAGGCTTCAACTCTTCCTCAAAAAAGAAACTATACGAAAAAACAACAACATTTACTTAATGCGATGGATGTCATGTAATTAAGTACACACATGCTTACTACTTTTTTTACATATTCTCAATTATTTTACACTGACAAAATAAAAAAAAAATTAAATAAAATCAAAAACAACAACAACAACACAGTTTCCCGCCAGAGAAAATTAATAAATTGCTTTTTCATTGGAATTCACATTCACATACAGTATCTACCACACTCACATTTTTTATATCCACAACCTATACATACATATGTACATATTTACATCATCGGTATACACCTTGTATCTGCATTAATTAAAAACACGAATTGGAAATTGCATTTCAGTTTCGCACTACGTCCATCATATTTAAATTTAACAAAAAAAAAAGTGAAAAATCGTTCAAAAAAATGGACGACATACTGCAGCAGGACAATATTGTCTCATGTCACCGTTGTGCAATAAGGAATTTGATCGAGTATGTCCTTTCTTATTTCTCTCTTTTGATGACCATCATCAGAAAAATAATAAAAATTAAAAAAAAAATATATATGTAATGGCATTTGCTTCGAATTGACCATAAAAAGAAATTTTTATAAGTTTCACATAATAGGTAATGCATTTCCAGACCTCGAAATCTCGAACAGGAGAACACTTCCGAGAAGGTTGTCCTTTGCACTTTTAAATAAAAATATCCATACAGGAAAAACTGTAAGCACATGTACACTCCATGTCATAAGATTGGGGCATCATACTTTTTGTCTTTAAACTACTCTAATGGCCATACTCTGAAAAACTGAATTATTGACAGAATGGTTGTGTCAATGTCATTTACCTTTTGAATATTATACTGAAAAACAAAAACGAATATGATTAAGACCTTAATTTTACTCGCTACACAAATGACAGGTTTAATCGGATCTTCAAATTGTGCTTCAAAATAGTTCCGATTTACTATTAAGCAACCTATCGCATGATGCTTAAGTTCGAAAACTTTTTTGCGAACTTAATTAGAACTCGTCTGTTTTTCGGTATTTTTTTTAAATTCATCAATCGATCAATCAATGTGTGTATTGTTGATATTACGGATTTATCTGATCTTTCATTGCTTTGCTGAACTCGCTGTTCATATTTTCTGATTTGTTCGTTACTTTTATATGATTCGTTACTTCTTTTAATTGGTTAAATGTTTTTTTTTTTTAATTTGATTTATCTGCTGATATTCCGTGCCTATTTACTTGATGAATGAATAAACATAGATTTTCATTTTTGTTTTCCTTTTTTCATTCGTGAATTTACGGAAAATATTTCAGAATTCATTTAATTCGTTGATGTTGTGGATTTTATTCGCTATTTAACTGGTTCCACATGCCAATCTGTCAGATCTATACTGGTTTCCAAACCCAAATTGTTTATTGTTTTATGGATTTATTAATAAGGAAAACTATCATTGATTTAAAGAATTCTTCTTTTTGTTTCAAAGATTAAGTCTGTTCCAAGTGTTTTGTGCACAGAAATTCACAGCACACATTTTTTTAAGGAGTGGGGGTAAAATTCTCTCAGCGAGAGAGAAACTGTGCACAAGGAAGTGGAACGACATTTCACAGAAAATCACAGACTCTGCGAAACGTCAAAAAATATCAACAAAAAATCATTTCAACAAATTTGATTCGAAAGCGCGTGATAAGTTTCTAATTGTTTAAAATTAATTAAAAAATGGATTTGTTAAAATTGTTACTAATAGAGTGCTCAAGAGAGTCTGACGAGACGATTTGGAACTCAATACTGGTGTTTTCCATAATGAAAATTAGAATTTAAAATTCAATTTCAAAAAAATTTGTTTATTTTAATGGAAAAACTGAAATGTCAAATGCTATTTTTTTAATTTGACAGTCTTTAATTTTCTGTGCACAGAAATTTTTCTGGCTGAAATTCGCAGGTTGGGGAAATTTTGTTCTCTCTCAAGAGCTCTCTCTTCTGTCTGTGAAAAACTACGAAAAATGTGTAACTTGGAGCAGCTTTTCACAGTTTTTCGGTGATTTTCGGTGAATTTCTTACACTTGGAACAGACCTATATTAATTCATTGAATTAACGTATTATTCTACTCGGTACTTATCTGATGAACTAAATTCATTTTTCAGGTGTTTTTGCTGATTTTGAGGATTTATTTCTTCACCTATTTTCTACATTATACTCTCGATTATCATGTTTCAGTTAACTTGCAAGATTCACAAATTCATGTGTTCATCTGTCCAAAATGACACTCATTTCAATTTTTTCTACAAACTTAAATGTACGCTCTCAGTTTGGAGTATAAATTACAGTATCATTAATCGATCGACTTAAAGTGTATAATTATGGCACAAACAGGACAATGGTTTTGAAATGACGAATGCTTTTCTGATTTTAACATTTATCAAGGTTCTCCTTTGTTTTTTTTTTCTTCTGTTTTTTTTTGCAGAAAAAAGGGACGATGTTTTTTTCTTTATTACTGCATTCCCCGTCATCTTACTACTGACAAACATACTTTTTATGGCAATATCCTTTATCATTAATCATATCCGAACTAAGTGGAGAAAGGGACACCAAAAAAAAAAAAAATCAGAAAAATAATGTACCAGAAGTCCTGGGGACACTTCAAAATCTACTTAATGTCACTAATATTTTGTCATGATGTCTTTGTCATTGTTGTTGAATAAGTGAGGTAGAATAAGAAAAAAATAAAATAAATACCGATGAATTCTTGATAAATGGGAAAAATATATATTTTTTTTTTGTGTCCGCATACCGTGTGTTCGCCAATAAAGTAAAATTCGTAAAAAATAAAGGATTTATGTTGAAGATTTTGCAAAGAAAAAAAAAATCAATCAGTTTATTGAGTTCTTAAATCATAAAATGTCCTCATTAATTTCCTTGGAAATAATTTTCTTTTGTTTTTGTATTTTGTTAAATTTCCCTAGCAGAATGAAATTAAAGTTCAACTTATGTTTTATAATACCAACTCGTTTCCTTGTAGTGAAAAATTATCGACGTTGTTGTGTTTTTTGTCTGCTTTTGGTCCTTTTCCGTTATAATTCAATGTCTCGCACATCATGTGTCAGTTATAATTATTATGATGTCGCACTGCCTGTCTGGATTGGATGTTAAAAAATTCATCATCATCATCATAATCGTTTCTCGCTTCTTTTCATTTAATTTATGAGGACTTTAAAATGTTAAGAATTTAATCCTGACATTATAAAAGTGTCAGCCGCAATAAATGTCCATCTCCAACAACGAGTAGATAACATAAGGAGCAACGGTTGTGTTTTTTTTTTTTGCTTTCTTCGGGACAAGAAAATCCTTTGATGGATTATTTTATCCTTATTTTCTACCTTCGAGTCAAATATACAGTCTGTTTGAGGAAAGAAAGAGAGATTATTGGTTTAATTCGGTTCCTTAAATCATTTTATGATCATATTTTTGTTCTATTATTTTGTATAGGTACACAAACGCTTTTTGATTCATGGAAATAGTTATCTTTATATTTGTATCTACCTTGGTTTGGAAACTGAGATTTTAAGCATTGTATTCGTCATTTCGCAAAACAGTGACATGACATTTCAGTGCCTGGAGTTCTTAACGCTCCTCTTTGTCAAAAACAGAACGAATTTAACATCACGCTGGCTGAACGCACCAAATTGAAGCCGATATGTATATTGATACACACACACACACGGATTTGTAAGTGAGAACTGTCATTTTTGTACTTGACAGTTCAAAATAAAGGTTAATGGCAGCGTTTAGGGAAATAACTTAATCTCTTTTCATTGGCGTGGAAAAAACATTTATTTTTATGTCGCTAAATTTTAAGTACACAAGTTAAAAAAACTATAAGGAGTCTAAAAGGACACGTAATGTCAAAGATAAGTTGATAGTCAATTAAAATATAATGGCTGCCAATTCTCATCATTATAAAATGTGAACTAAAAAAAAATACAACAAAAAATAAATTTTTCCACGCACAGTGAAAATCTTTGAGTTTGAGAAATTCCAAAATAGGCACATTCTAATACCTACTCAATTATATGGGATCCTTAAGCTCGATTTAATTTTACAAAAAACAGATGTTGTCGTTCCCATACCCCGATAATATTTACTCTCTCGGGCAGTCATGTTCTTTTCCTGTTGTCGTTTTTTCACGTTTCTTATTTTTCTTAACTCCCACGTCCCACCCCTCTCTTTTTGAATGTTGTTGTTGGTTATATCCATATCTGTTTGCAAAGGATTTTCTTGTTCGTTTTTATTCTTATCGCAAAATAAAAAGACGCTTTGACAGCGATAAACTTCGATACCAAAAAAAAAAAAAAAAACGACAAAAGAAAACTCATTTCACGGTGATTGTATCTTAACTACGTACCTATTTGTAAATGAGATCACATACAGCCGATAACCAGGCAATGGACAGAAAAAAAATCCAAAGGCGAATTTAAGGCTCCATCGACATCCACCAACGAACGCCGCCGCCGCCGCCGCCGCCGTAGACGTTCGCCGCCACACCGTCCACCTAACAAACGCCAACAGGCGAAATACACTCCAAGGAGGTGAAATTGGGGGAAATAACACCGAAATCCTTAAAAATGTACCTATACATGCCATGTGGTGTCGAATTACTGTCCTTTATCGAAAAAACAAGGTTATATCCACCATTTTCAATGGAATGTCCTTAAAGCTGCTTCAATTGTATGTGAAGGATAAAAAAAAAAAAATATTATAAAAGGACTCAGTTGAGTTGTGTGAACTTGCTACTGAAACCACTAGATGGCGACTCTTCAATTGAAGTCGCAGCTGGAACTGTCTGTCGATATCATAGCTTGGACTAGTCAAATTATTCATGTAAACTTTGTTTTGTTTGACTCAAATTAAATATTGTTTAAAAACTGTAAATGAAAACCTCTCAATCTAAGCCCGGTAGATGGCTCTGACTCCGACTTCCCATCCCCCAGTCTTACTTAAAGAAAGAAACCCTTAAAATATCCTAACTTTTTCCACATTTTTTTACGAAACCAAAAATGTACCCTTAAGTTAAAAAAAAAAACAACCAACTATAATACTATGGAGCACATGTAACAAGCAATAAAAATGAACCTCGCAAATGAGGATAAGGAATGTATAAGGACCAAGCGTGCGTTTGTGTGTTTGTACGTTTTACAATAGCAAATAAGTATTTTTTTTTTTAACATTGATGGAAAGAAAGGATAAGCAGGAGACGAACTTGCTGCACACCCGCCACCGACACCGTTACCGTCATCGTCATCGTCACCATCAACCATAGCCTCCGCCCTCTCACTTACACTTTCTTTAGTTGGAATTATACGAGTTAAACTTAAGTGAGGACTTAACAGAAAGTATATACAAGGATTGCGAAGGAAATGCGATGGAAATAAACGAATTGAAGTGTTTTTTCAATGTTTTTTTTTCTTCTTTTATGATAACGGAGATGATAATCGGTTTTTTGTTGCCAATGATATCGGAAGCAAGTTTTCTTTTTGGGGAAGATGGGGAGAAAAAATTCGCATTTCTTTGAAATTATTTTTAAAAATAACAACGGTATTGATATTCGTTTTTTGTTTTTTCTAAATAAAAAACGGGGTCCAGGAGGTCCTGGAGCTTAAAATTGCATTTATCAAGCAAATATTTGTCTGTCTGAACAAAAACTCTTTCATTTAAAGGTCCAAATATCCTTTTTCTAATTTCTTTTATATTTTTAGAGGTTAATACTTTTCTAAGGTAAAAGAACGAGTCCTATTTTGAGCTTTTACAGAATAAATAATAATTAAATAATGTGACACTTCCCGAAAATCTCCTTTTCCCTAGAAACTCATTGACAACACATTGATATTTGCTTCTTATAATGTCATTTCTAAGTACTGACATAATTCCTTTAAGTTAATGGCATCATTATTGGAATTTTCACCTCATTTATTTTCTTCACTATTTCAGCCAACAATCCTGCCAATGGTAAGCTCTTGAATACATGTAGCTGTGTAGGTATATTTAGTCTCTAGGATATGTCGTAGTAAGCCCATCCTTACAATTTGTGGTTGTATTTATGCAAGATGATCCTATCAATTCTTGGAATTTCATACCAATTCTGCCTTCCATACTACATACACACATAAGTACATATATGTGAAGGTGCGTTAGTTGTTTATACATATGTAGTATATTTGGAACAATGTGCCTTTAGGTGAGATTGCTTTTGGTTTCTGTGTGAGGTGGCTATACTATTAATTTCCGTTTCAATGATTATGATAATGTGAAGCCCATACACTCGTGGAAGGTTATGTTAAGTAAATTTACCTAATTACCTGTGGGAAAGTAGTTTAATAAATTACCACGCACAAGATTCAATACGTATTATACCACCGAGTGTGAGTTTGAGTGTGTGACATTAGACATACGGTACAGGTATGTACTTACCTTTTAAATTAATATTTTGTTTAATTGGATACCAACCTTTTCCACTTCTCCGAAGGTGGTGTTTATTGTGCACTTACTAACTAACTTAGGTCCTCAGACCTACGAAGTCCGTTGGTGTTCCCTATAGCGGGACATTGGGCCTCAACTACTCCTAAGCGCCATTGCATTGTATGTGGTTTCCGACGATGTATTTAAGCTCCCTCCAGCTCTTTTCCAATCTCGCAGATTCCTCTTCAACTGTTCTCCTCCACGTGCTTCTCGGTCTGCCAACTCTTCTTACTTCTTGTGTGAGTGGGTTCCACTGCATTACCTTTTCGCAGCAGCGTGTGTACAATCCACTGCCACTCGCGGCTTCGAATAATGTTATCGACGAGTTCCTGACCTGTTCGCTTATATAAGTCCTCGTTAGAGATACGATTAGGTCAGAAAACCCTGAAGATGTTTCGAAGATACCTATTAACGAAGGTTTGCAGTTTCCTGGTTATTGTTTTTGTTATTTTCCAGGTGCCTCATCCATATAGGAGAATTAATTAGTCGTACCTTTGAATTCAAGCTGAGAGAATTGTTCCTCCAAACATTAGACAACATCCCGAACGCAGCCTTTGCTTTTCCGATGCTGCTGGCGATGTTTAGTACGGTTCCTTCTTCAGTAGGGACGATACTTCAAAGGTATTGGAAGCTCTCTACTTTCTCTACTGCTTGTTGAGCAATATTCATCGGAGTGGATGATTGCAAGCTCCCGAGGCTGAACATTTTTGTTTTTCCTGCCCCACGATTGTGGCTTATCTCTCCAGCCTTGTTGCCATTTGATGGAGATCCATAATCCTATTTAAAAGCAAGCATACATCCATCATCTGCGTAGTGAAAATGTTTAAGGTAAGTTGTCAGAGTCCATCTTATTCCTCCGCTTCCTGTCAAAGTCATCGGCAGTACATCACTTATCACCAATAAAACAGGATTGGTGATACTATGCAGCTCTGTCTGATCCCACTTTGGACTTCAAATTCGGACATTTGGAACCTCCTCCTTAAAGCAACACAGATAAAGTCCCTGTTGACGCTGTCAAAAGCAAGCATCTGAATTTTTTCATTTAAGAAATTATATTTTTTTGAAATTTGCTGTTTTTGAAGTACTTGTACTTTATCTCAAAAACCACCACTGCTTTTATTATAGAATAGAAATTTGGTGCAGTTTGTGTCCCATGACCAACTCAACAAATGTAGAGATTGGAGTATGAGAGTGTCGAAAATTGGCTGAGTTTATTTTTCTAATAGGGGCGTAGTGCGTCTAAGAACTTGAATGGGTAGTTCTGTATCCTTCGATATCATTAACCTTGAAACTATTTAAAACTAAACAAGTGGTTGGTTTCAAAAAAGTTTTAAAAAAAATTGAAAATTTGATACCAATTATGTTCCAACGTGTGTTCAGTCATCACACCAATTTTCAAATATTTAATTATATCAGGTAAATGTCAAGTTCTAATAAGGCCACTAGAGGGAAACTACTGTGAGAGTTTGGTGTGCATCCCAGTCTCACCTCTTCTTGGAACCACAAAATCCCTCAGCAGTAAGTTCTTCGATCCATGTTTATTTTTCAATTTAATTCCATTACATAACTAATTTTATAATTTACAAGTATAAAGTCAAAACACGGATTATCCATAATAAAACCATGTAATCATCTCATTAGAATTCCGAATTTACATTATTTGTAATTTTAAATTAAAACAGCTTAAAAAAATCAAAAAAGTTCGTTATTACATAATCTAATTCCACATTAACTATACAAAAGTAATTTTAAATTTTATAATGATTTTAAGCTTTTCTCTGGCCGGAGATGTTCTATGGGTATTTATTTTATAATTTTCAAAAAAAAAAAAAAAAAAAAAATGCACATAAACCTAACAAACAACAACTGATGATGAACATTACAACTTGTTCGTTGTGCCTCGTGTATCCATCATCATCATGCCTCGTGATGAGTATTCGAACGTCGAACTCATTTCACTCGTCCTGGTTCATCATACACACACAAACAAACATACATAGCGCTAATGGAATTCATTTATTTTGTCGGTTGAAAAACCCATTAAAATTAATTAAAATAAAATCAAAAACAAAAAATTAGTTGCGAGAAAAATCTGCTTACGAAGCACTAAATTCTGCATTCAACGGTTGAAAATGCAATTAGTGCCTTTAATTCGGCTTTGCATGGAATTAGAGTACAACACCAACACACCCGCATTTACACCAATAAATACATTCATCAGATTGGCAATAGAGAGTTAGTTGTACGTACATACGTCTAAAGTTTTTATTTTGTTAAATTATTTTATTTTGTTTTTTTCTACCTTGTTTCATTTTAGCACTATGGCAGGTCCTTAAAATGTGATGTACCATACTAGAAGTTGGGCATAATTATTCAAAACGAATGAGTGAATGAGTATGTAGTTGAAGTAACAAGGTCCATAATCAGTTTAAACACAGAGTGTGAGTCGCTCAAATGGAGTGTGCATTAATGGATTAGGTTATTAAGTCTACTCATATAAAACTTTTTTAGAAAAAGAAAAAACACAATTTCAATTGAAAAAAAGAGGAAAAGAACATTTTCCACATTAAGAGTTTTTTAAAGTTTTTGCTTTTGTGTTGAAGTTCTGTAAAATTAAAATCAAACTAAAACATTAAATAGACAAACTTTGTACATACAGTAAACATTTAAAATTTGAACAACTTTTGTATGTTCTACACTTATGTACATACATATATGTATCTGCAACACAAAAATTAACTTTGGATCAGTAAGTAAAGTACTAGAATTAATTTCCCTGAACAAAAGAGCAATTAACTTTGAAAGCAAGAATTAATTATGCAAAAATAAATGATGCCTAACGTCCTATCCAAACTAATAGATAAACTTATTTCGAAAATTATTTTCAGTTCGTACATTCGAAATTTCGCAATTTACACATCATACTGCGTACTCCACATTGAGTATTTTGCACTTTGAATTTGTCCTTCGCACTTCATACTTGACACTTCGCAATTTGTAATTCGCACTTCTCGTCAACACTTCGCATTTTACTTTGCAGTTCATACTTTCAATTATTTCTTTATACTTCTAACTTGACAGTTCGAACTTAGCACTTCGCAATTCATACTGAATTAAGAATTTGACAATATTTTGTTTGATATTATTTACACAGGGCTCATCTTCTTAAATGTTATCGACTGCTACTATATTGACCCAAGGTATCCATGAATTTTGTACCGCTATAACTTTAAAACGATTTGACATATGCTCTTCAATGATATGTCATTTTGTAGATATAATTGTAATTTGCTGTTCTTAATTTCAATCAAACCACTTTATACTTATGGGCGATCTTAACGTTAGAACTGGAATCAAGGGAACAGTCGATTCGCGTTTATCACAGCTTATCACTGACATAAGAAATTCAAAAGATACTGGAAGACATTGGTGCATTTATACTTAACGGGAGAGGCTTTGGTGATGAAACTGGCGAGTTTATTTTTGTGTCAACTAGAGGATCATCAGTGATTGACTACTTCTGCCTTTTATACAGTGCATTGGAAATGATTGAAAGTTTCTCAATTGATAGAACAACCTTTTCGGACCACATGCCGCTAGTCTTAGGTCTTAAAGCTTTTAAAGAAACGCTGAATTCCCGCAGTTCCAGTTGCTTCCAAGACTAAAATGGTTTACTAACAGACGCGATCAATACATAAACAGAATTGATGAAGTTGCTGTGGAAAAACTCCTGCCTTTGGATAGCTTTGAAACACGATGCAACTCCTTAAAAGAGTGTATCTATGCAGCATACGTGAAACCTATTAATACTAATGTCAAGTTTGACCGAAAAAAACCCTGGTTTGATATGGAATGTCATAAAGCTAGAAAATCTTCACTTAAGCTACTTAACATTTACAGAAAATATAATCTCGGTTCACACTTTGCTGAAAAGAAGCTACGAAACTGGACCAATACCAACATCCTCCATATTATATTTCCTATCTTCAAAAAAGGTGACGCTAGTCTTGTATCTAATACCCTCTTCAAATTATTCACCTCAGTTCTCTAAACTGCCTATCGAAAAGATTGTAGTACCATTGATCAGATCTTCAATCTTTCATGCCTTATTCAGCTGCAACTAAGTCAGAAAAAGAAACTATATGCTTGGTTCGTAGACTTAAAAGCTGCGTTCGACAGATGCTCTTATTCACAAAATAATTACATTGGGCATCTCGACGAAAATGGTTAAAATTATCAAACTAATATACCAAGATACAGTAGCCACCGCCGCGCTGTCTGGGATGGAAGCAGCACCTCTAATTTCTTTCGAACAAGCAAAGGCGTTAAACAAGGTTACGCTCTGAGCGCTCTGCTTTTTGTCTTATTTTTAAATGACCTCCATTCTGAACTCCCCATCAGAATACATGTGGAAGGAATCGGTATAATTGTTCTTTTGTATGCCGATGACATTGTAATTTTAGCTGAGAGTCCAGCTTTATACTTCAAACAATCATTAACAAGTTCAGCAGCTATTGCGATAAATGGAACCTTGAAGTTAATCTCGAGAAATCTGAAATTTTTATTTTTAGGAATGGAGGACGAAGAGCATTAAGCATGGAATTTCAAGCTATTAAAAATATTTATTGGGCCCATGAATGGTCAGGCCTTTTCCAAGCAAGTAGTTTGGATTGGAAACATGCTTTTAACTAAGCTGAGAGAACAACAGTGGGAAGCTTCTACCAAACGTGCTTTACAATCACAATTTCGCGATGAATATAGCAATCTATCGTACACGGAGGTACCCAACTATTTTAATGACTCAAATTCACGAGAAATGATAAGTAACTTGAATGCTAATGCTAGGGCATTTCAGTATGACACTGTAATCTTGATGCAAAAGGAAAGGAACACCTACAACTTCGTCAGCATCTGTCCTATTTTCAATTCATACCGGAGAATGTTTCTAGGAGCTGAAACAATTAATCGCACATATAAGTTTTTCAAATATATTGAATGGCAAATGTTATTTAGATCTATACAAATTCTTAAAATCTGATCTTAATTATCGCAACTTAATTGTAAATGAATATAATATTTAAAGTAAATTCAAGCTAAGCCAAAATATTAATAGTAAAACTTTAACCTGACAGACAACTTTAACTAGTTATTGTCGTAACTAATTTTGAACACCAACATAATCTTGCTTTTTTAAGAAAATACAATTTATTTATCTATCTATCTACTTTGCTGTTCTTAGTAATTTTGTAAACAGTTGAGTTTTATTAAAAACTAGAAGGCCCAGCAAATTTCGTCTCGCCCCAATTTAATGCTGAAACTCAAGCTTTGGAAAAATATTGTTGTTGCTTATTCGATTTAAATACACTTCGCACATGTACTTAGTAAGTTTATTAAAAAGTGGATCGAGCGGCAGGACAACCGAAGTTCATGTCCTAGTTATTGAAAACATCTTACGTTGTGTCCAAAGATATTAATACGTATACACTGACCAAAAACTGACAGCTATACTGCTTTATCCGAGTGAAACGTCAAATGAAAAATTCTTGACATAGTATGGGTTTTAGGAAATCAAGAAAAATCGGAAATTTTCTTAGAAGGAATAGCAGCTTAATTGGAACTTTTTTGGCAATTAAAAGTATCATGAAATTGTCCCAAAATTCACTATGGCTCTACGCACACATAACCTAAAAACTTTCACAAGCTTTTCACCTAACAGTCTAAAACGTTATATCATATCCTGGTAGAGTGATTCTCAACATAGCTAAAATCTCCTTTAAAAGTTAATAAAATTTGACATTCGACTTACAAAATTAAGAGAATAACCAATTCACTGAAAAAGCGATGACAGCGATTTATTATTCGGTTGGTCGCTTAAAAACTAAATGTTATTTAAAAAAAAAAAAGAAACTAAAATTTGACAGCTCTGGCAACACTGAAAGCCCTCTGTCTATTATTAGTTATTATTAATAAATGTTTCGATATATCAAACTGACAGTTATTTCAAACATTAAAAGAGTTTTAAATAGTGTATCAACCTGTTTAGTTTTTTTTTTTTTTAATTTTCTTAGTTTTTGTGCATTTTTCTTCACTTTTTTTATTGACAAACCTTCTACAAAACATTAGAAAACATTTAAAAGAAAGATGAACGAAATCGGTTTAGCCGTTCTCAAGTTCTAGCGTGACCAGAAGAAAATAAGGTTCATTTTTATACATATAGATTAAAACATATTCTTAGTCTAGTCCAAATTTAAGGACTTTTAAGGAAGTATTTAGAAAATGTAATTTGAAAAGGAAAATTAGTTTTTTCTGATTTTCCTAGAATATTTTTGATATTTTTTTTTTAAATTTAAGATGTATTTTTCTAAGTAAAATGAAAATTTAAGTTTATTTATTTAAAAACGGTTGTGTTTCAAGTAAAATATATTCTTTGATTATTTTCTTTTTACAAATATTTGTCGGCTTTATTATTTGTTCACAGGAAAAAAAATAAAATAAATTTGTGAAAATTTTTTAATTAAATTCATTTCATTGAAAAAAAAAATATTCGAATGACATTGAATCTTAACATTTTTATTTTCTTAAAAAAAAAAACAAATACAAAACAAAAATTGTTTGCACAAGGACACTTTGCTTCACACGTTCCAACATACACGAGCTTTTATAATATGTACATAGAAGCCGGAAGCAATTTCGTCGGAAAACATCTTCTTTTTTATTTTAATTTGTTATGTCAATATCAAATCATTGTTTTTTTTTTTAATGTTATTTTTTTTGCATACACCCACAACGAATAATTTAAAAGAAAAATAAGAGTTCAATGAAACAACAACAACAAAAAACACAACGCAATGTACAATAGCCACACCAACACGAATAGCATCCAGACGCTATTATAAGGACACGCCGTGCGCCGCCGGCCAGGTCCAAAGGACATGCAGCATTACGAAAAATAAAAAAAAGAACATCCATACATGTACAGATACATACATACATATGTATGTATGTATATAAAAATTGTATGCAAATATTGATGATTAAATCGAAATAAATCGAATGAAGAAATTATAATAAATTTTCTTTTTTTTGGTTTTAATTTTGAGTGGAAGCATGAGTTTTTATGCGGAGTTGTTACGGATGGACCTGCTGCAAGACCAGGACAAGGACCAACCAGTACCCAGAGAGATAATAGTGCCCATCAGGGGCATACAGTCGCGTCCCAATGATGTCGATTTAATGATGACAGGCGTTGCATATACAATTTTTGCTTGAGGGACATGAGCTTTTGTTTTTTTGAATTTTATCGTTTTATTATTTTTTTTTTCCAAAAAAATGAAATCATGATGATGGCAACGTATGTATGTTTGTGGAAATACACCTATACAAGAGTGTGTCCTTCATTATATTAAAACAATAACCAGACACAGGGGATTGAAGAATTTAATTTCCTCCATGGAATTAAAATTATGATAATGTATATGAAATTTTGTTGTTTAACAATGTTCCTATATAGAATGAATGTTAACGTATTCGAAAATTTGAAAATATGCTTGGAAATAAATTGATTTTCAAAAAAACGAAAATTTATTTACAGGAATTAAATATTATAACTGTAAATATAGATACAATCCTTATAGCTATAAGTTCAGCGAAAATTTAACAAAGCTGACCAAAATCCAATATTCTAAAGTTGAAAAGACGTTAAGAGAAAATTATGTAAATTGTAAATCAGAATTTTCTAATTAAAAGTAAAATTAATACTTTTTTCGCTTAGTTGACCCTTGATTGAGTTCAAACCAAATTTTAAAGTCAAAATATCTACATTTGTATTATTTTTAACCTTCTAAAGACACACTTTTTATATCCAAGGATCAAAGGACCTCTATTAAACACCCAAGACCCAACTCACAACGTTAACAACTATTTTATATAAATTATACAATTTGAACAAAAATCACGTCCGGGATTTGAAAATAATAAAATTCTACATACGAGTAGGTATGTTTCTCTGCATGTGTGTATAAGTAAATAGTCCTAGCAACACATTATTGAATTCGAATTGGCAACATCATAGAAGGTCTCTATATAAATTCACATTTGTTAGGATATGTGTGTTAGTGTTAATAAATGTGTAAATAGGTAAAAAATCACATAATAGTTATCAAAAGCTCAGGTTAACATCACGTACCAAAAACTGGAAGTTACTACACACACATAGTACATACTCCTGGCAGAGGGTTCCTTTTAATAGAGGATTAAAAAAACATATAGTATATACCAAAACCCCTCTACACTTTCTCATCATTATAAAATATAAACACAAATATTTTGTCAAAAGGTCACACACACACAAACACACACACAATGCGTGTAACACACAAAAACAGGATGCGGAAATAGGAATATTCCCATACTCGAAAACATATTATTGAAAGATCCTTAAGCTCGATTTAATTTAACAAAACAGATGTTGTCGTCCCTAATTCACACTACTCTTACTCCACAGGCACAATCATGTGTTCCTTTTTTGTCCTTTGAACATAATAAATGTGTAACATAATCGTATATGTAAGTATTTCATTTGGAAAGGATTTTCTTGTCGGAAAATAAAAAAGACGCTTTGACAGCGATAAAATTCGAAAATGGAGAAAAAAAAAACACCAGAAGGAAACTTATTTTGCTGTGATTTTATCTTAACTACGTACCTGTTTGTTAATGAGATCACATACAATTGATTACCAGAAAACGGACCCACTCTGAAGACTAGTTTAAGTCTAAGGCAGAACCAAATATGGTGCGTATTGGACCCAGAAAGACGACTTCAAATAGAGGCAAATCCTTAAAACTGTAGGTACTAGGTACCTATGCATGTCATGTGGTATAGAGTGAACTGATGTCCTTTATCGAAACGAAACACAAATTTACCATTTAAAATGAAATGTCCTTCGAAAATTTATTTTGTTTAAGGATAGGGATACTACACTAGAAAACAAGGGACACTCCAGTAAAATGTTGCCGCTGAAACAATTCTGATTTTCAAATAATTGACACTCGTAAGAAAAATTAACGAAACATTACAAACAATCATGAATATTTTTTAAAGTCAAAAATGAATTCATTGTTGACATTTGCCAAATCTAAATTTTAGTGAAAATAGAGCGTAACACAAGCAAACCAAATATTCTAACCGTGTCGATCAATATCTGTCAGCTGTCAAATTTGTATGTATGTATGTTGTTTCAGGCAGGACTACATATAAATTAAATAAAATTAAATCAAACGATTATCTCGAGTTAATCTAATTTAATGCACAATCAAATAGACAATTAAACAAAATTAGTTCTCTCTCTCTAGACTCTAGACTCTAGAGATGATGTCTTTCATATGAACTTTCATAAACAATTTGACAAAATTCTTAAATTTTAATCCTAAAATACAACATTATTATTGCATTGCTAATGCATATAATGCTAATAATACAATACATATATGTATGTATGTATGTGTATTTTATTGAAGTGTTTTCTGAGTTATCATTATTAAATGTTATCACTTCATTATTCTCAGCTTCTGTAAGCCTTTAATTTTTGGCAGAAAATATTTCCCTTATCCCTCCCCCGCCCATCTGTTCTGTTATTCACAAGCATATTATACTAAAGCACATACATACGTACAATCGGTAATACATATATACATACATATATATCTACTAATACATATATCTTTTGCTCATTCTCTGTTAATTGAATTTGGGCCTAAACACTCCTTGTTTGTTAGCATTTCGCATCATGTTATGAAATTATGCATCAACATCTCACAGATACGGGTATGTTGCAACTTAGATGTATAAACATAAGTACGTATACGTATATATGTATGTAAGTTGCAGGCATAATTCCCGCAAAAACATGGACGTACGAGTTCTGTGTGTTTTTGGAAAATCTGTTCAAAATTATAGATACATATATCATCAGCTTTTGGTGTAAGTATAATTTTGCTATATGGAGCTATATGTTCCTGATGACAGCTTCTGTCACATAAACACGACAAGAGAGAGTCACCGCACCGCCCTGATGTCTTTCTGTAAACAGAGAGAGAGAGAGGGAGAGATGCTGATGCTGGACTTGTAAATCGTTGCCAACAATAACACATTAAATTGAATCCATATCCGAAGCATTCATCTATGAAGGAAACATTTCAAATTTCTGTACCGGAGTTTTGAATTCGGCTCAAAGAAATCTATCGCCCAGTCTCCCTGCATCCTGGCATCGAGATGATGTTTTTCGTCCTGGGTAACTATAATATCATATAGAAAGAGTTTGAGAGAGGGTCCATCAGTACTCCAGTTTTGAGGAAGAACCATTGTAAGGACGGTCTGTCGTCATCACCATCGCATCGTTCGTCCGAAGCCCTGTGGCTAATGTTAATGCAAAGCAGGGGCGGGGGCATAGTCACAGACATGTTGTATAAGTCTGTATATATGTACATATGTTCATACGTTGGACTTGTGTCCTGCCACATGAACGGAAGCAGTATGAATTATTAGCGACGTTTGTCACAATGATGCTACTGCTGCTGCTGCTGCTGCTGCTTCTACTTCTGTTTCTGCTGTGACAGTGGGAAGCCTCCCTGAAGCTCTCTGCTGGACATGTGAGGACGACCGACATCAAAAGTAATTTTCGGTTTTATGTAAATTTTCCAAAATAGGACATGATGTTGCGAATCAACGCCGGGGAGGTGTTCAGCACTAGCTGATGGTCCTCTATTTGCAATGTGGAGTCAAAACACCACCCCCGGCTAGGACGCGTCGCACGTTGTCGTTATCGTAGCCCTTGCCCAGTCAGTCAGCTCCAAGTGCCGATCCAGCTGCAGCTATAGCTTGAGCTTCATCATCATCAACATTGTTTTCCCCTTTCGGCCGCTTCCTCGGCAATCTGTTTGAATTTGTTTTTTTTTTTTTTGAAATACCATGGACCAGCAGCAGCAGCAGAAGCAGCAACAGTACCACTACCAGAGCCCAACAGTGTTAAAAACGGCTGTTTTGCCAAACAAGCTTCTGTGAGGCATTTAGACAGGCAGCGCCAGTGCGCGGCAGAAAGAGACGACAGATAGTGAGAGACATGAGATGAAAATAATTACACTTTTGTGGATAAAGGCTGATAAGTGTCATGCCATAATGTTTGCTTCGAGCATATTTGAACAGGCAGGCGATATGTGTGATGGGATATGACATTATTCCATTGGACACACATACATACGTACGACGACGAGGCGACGCTGGTGATGGCACCCGGAAGTACAGTGGAGGGGTATTTTTGAATGCATTTCATTAAAAGTTCGTTTTGTTAGTTAGACATTCTATTATTAACATCATGGCCTCAACGCACTTCACGGCGGCGTTAATTTTTGTTGGAAACCCCTCGATATACTATTGCCAAATTCTATATAAATTTTTCAAATAAATGTCTAAACAGCTAATCTATTTTCCATTTCAATGTACATTCGATGATTGATTTAATATGATTTAATTGTAATTTTTTGTCTGATTCAACTATTTTGACGGTATTCAGCAGAATTAAGCAAATATTTGCTATCATAAACATTTTATCAAAATACAACAAATTAACTAATTGACTGATATACATACGAGTGTATGTGTAATCATTTAATTACAAAACTACATACATATTCGAATGTGTATGTGTATCGATATAAATTTCAATTGATAGTTACAGATTAGTGCAATTTTGATGCACATGGTTGAATATGCAATATGCATTGTAAGAGTTCAATTCTCGGACTAAAATAATTATTATCATTATCAAATGTTTCTGCATTTAGTATCTATTAACGTATAAATGTATGTGTAGGTAAAGGAAGTCAAACAAATAATGGAAAATTGATTAAATCAATCAGGATAACTAAGAAGCTCCATATATGCGAAGCTCCATTGATGTTAAAAGAGGATAATTATATCTGAGTTTGAATGAGTGTTCTTATCTTTTGGAATTAATTTCGATAATGAATTAAAACACAATAAAGTTATTTTGTAAGGCAGAGAGATCAGAAGTCACATGGATGAAATTATCATCACTTTATCCACCATCAGTTAAAAGGCACATTTCGATACACATAAATTTACCACTTCAATGTAAAATTATTAAGATTTAAATTCTTTTTTATGTCAATCTTACTCGTACCTCCACTTCCCTGAATCTATATAAAAGCTTTAACAATTGTTAATTTCAAACTTAAACTAATGGAAAATGCATATACAATTATACATACATAAGCCTTTATATGGGTCCTCATCAATCATTCAAAGTAAATTGCAAAGTAATTTGAGAACTGACAAACATATATACTATACATGTTCATATTGCTTACACACTTTACACATATGTTCACAAAAACTTAAACGTTTTCTTCGAAACAAACTACTAGAACACACATCTATGTGTGCATACATATGTATGTGACCTACTACTTATGCATACATACATACATATCTAATCTATGTCTTGTAAATCTACAAAACGCGCCTTCAAGGACATTAGTTTCTCATCATATATTAATGGTGATTTCGTCCCACTTCCTTTCCTGGTGGCATTGGTTTCCAACGACAGAACAGGGAACAACCCTTTAGACAGACGTCTTTTCAATGTTATCGCTTAGTGAAAACCACAAGCTCAACATCACATTAGAATCGAATCAATTACTTCGTGATGAGCACAAGGATATTTAAATATCTATATTAGTGCATTCACATATATTGCTATATACATTAATGTGTATGTATGTGAATGTTGGTCTCTTCCTATATGCATGTTATGCGGGTTGGATAACTCTGCCTGTGACAGCTACAACGACATTGGACGTCTACAAAATACATCCATTGCTTATCAATTTATCTAAAATCCATGTCATGTCAACTCCTTTTGCTTGCATCCGTCATCATCATCCTCCATCTTATTCTACACAAAAACAAACAAACACACATCCATACACAAACACAAACACAAACACAAACATACATAGGTATTTTAAAATCAGGAGGTGGCAATAAAAAAATCGTTAATCATTCGAACAAGATATGGCGGCAGGACTCAAAGGACGAAAAACAATACAAACGAGATCGCTGCTAACAGTCATCATTAATCATCATAACATCAGTGTCCCGGTGTTGGGCGCCATTTTATCACAATTGATTCTCGTTTTTTTTCTTTCTTTCTTCCTCCTCTTCATAATCGTTGTCGTCCTTGCCTCCGTCGTATTCGTCGTCGTTGTCGTCGTAAGCTCAATCCGATTTTAATGAAAAGCCATATCATACGCTAAATGAAATGCAAGTTTTTTTTAAATCCTTTATAAAGTCGCTGTTGTCTATTACGAGTATGAGGAGTTCTTTGGAGAGAAATCGTTGAAACATTTAGTTAATTTTATCATTTTTTCTAGCTTTGCTTTGAATTTTTGTGAAAACTTAAGATCCTTTCCGAGATTTTGTATGTTTCTAACATTTAACAGAAAAAAAGACAGTTTTAAAATTCTAGCACATACCTTTATCCTTTGTCACATAATTCGTCACTGTGCACTTTGTGTATCCTAAAAAGTATGTCACGTAAAAGCAATTTCCAGGGATAAAATGAATACATCCATACAACGTATACACAGCAGCAGAAGCAGAAGCAGCTCCAACTTTAGTCCTGACAAGTCTGAGTTGTTCGTTCAGGAAAAGACCATGAAGTACTTTATATATGGACGTGGAAGAAGTGCGGATATGTCTGCCTTAGTTTTGATGTTCATTTTTGTTGTTCATACATACGTCAAACGTATACATACATTCTTATACACATTTAAAAGTTTAAAATGTGCCAGGAATCTCTATACTCCACCTTCCACCATATCTACTCGTACTCCACCTATGTGTGGACTTGAAAATGACAAATAATTCTTTTGGTGCGGAATGTTGCACAGAAAATGCTCTTCGAAAAGGTGATTTGTCAAAACACAAAAAAAAAAATGCTTTTTACCCTCCAATACTACACATAAGTTGTGACAATTGAGTGGAGACGTAGAGCAACTAAAGTTCTTAGAAAATACTCCTTTTTATAGGGTACACCGGTAAAGGTAAAGTTTTATACATTTTTGTGATGAGTTATTTTGTTTTTGTGTATAGTTTTTTTTTGTTTTTTGGAAACATACCTACATACAAGTGAAAAACAAAATAAATGAGACTTCAAGTGCGCAAAGTTTTTGGTTTGAGGTTGAATCTCGTGGTTTGGAGTTGAAGTCCTTCGAGAATATTTATGTATTGTGACAAATACACTTAAAACAGAAAAGATTTCTTAAAAAAAAAACTGTTTTGGTCAATAGATACAAACATATTCATCAAAAGTAACTGATGTCTGTAATTTAATGTTAAATATATTATTAGACAAGAGGGCCCGGCAAACTTCGTCTTGCTGCGGTTTAATGCGGAAAATCAATCTATGGAAAAATATTATTGTTGCTTATTTGATTTCACAAACAATTTTGTAAGTTTATTGAAAAGTGGATGTTGTTGAAAAAATCTGTTTCGTTGTGCTGAATGTAAAACAATAACCGCAGATTGCTTCAATTTTTATGTGAAACGTGGTCAATGTTTAATTCCAAAAAATACATTTTACCGGGGTAAACATTTGCCTACGTGCTTTTAAAGAATTTATCTCTGTACCAAATTTCATATATTTCAAATATAACTATTTGATAATAAAAATCTAACACCAAAAATTGAAAAAGTAAAATTCACTACATTTCGGTTAACTATAAAATAAATTTAACCTATACCTACTTCTAGTCAACAGATGTCGCCATCTGTTAAAATCGTTCTTAGCTAACAGATAATTGTGACTGTCAAATAATAGACAAATAATATTTGCAATAAAATAATATTGCGATCATAAATTGAGATGTAAGCTATCCTATTTTTCAAGTTGGATCAAACTGCAAAAACGCTGTACAAATTTGATTAAAATCGGTTAAGTAGTTTAGGAGTCCATCGCAGGCAAACAACGTGATATTAGAAAATAATACGAAATTATCAAACTCCAAAATTGTTATTGATTAGTTAAAATAATAAGTATATACAATTTTCAAATGCCAAAATAAATACGAGGTTTTAGAATAATTTCCTGTTCTTTGTTCTTGTATATTAAAATATTGGTATATTTATTTAGTATACTCACTATTGTACTGCACAATGATTCTACAATTAAACAATTGAATTAATAATCAAAAACACAATGCACTTATACGATGTACCTATTACCTACACATAGCACTTGCACTAACGTGTCACACTGCACACAATATTTTAGCTCAATGACTGGACTTGATGAATTCATTGATGTTTTCACCAATTTTCCATAGAGAGAGTTCACCCATTCAGTAATGAGCATGTCGGTAACATGAAACTGTAAGAAATACCTCTACCAAAAAGTGTCCAACGCGCCTATAGAAGTTTTCACTGAAAAAAAATTACGAAATAATTACGTTCCTGGATATTGTGTTTTATTAAATATTGTGCCAAATTCAACAATTTTTGACGTATTCATGTTATACACCGCACTGCAACTGGTCATCTATTTAGAACGAAGGTTGCTACTGCAAAATGGGAGAAGCACGTGGAACATTGCCCGAATAAATAAATAATTTATGTATCGTTAAAAAAAAAACAATAGAAAAATTACGAACAATTTGACAGATGTAGCTGTCAATAAGTCTTCTATAAAGTTCAGAAGACTAATAGAGTTGGCTACCAAAACATGGCCTGGAATCCGTTTGTAAGTATTTTTAACCATCATTTTAAAAATTAGATTATGATCGAATAAATTAACTGAAAATGAGAAATTTCGGACTAAAATTTATGTTTTCAATTATTTATTATCATTTATTGAACAAACAAAAGCATTCATTTCTTTTAAATAATAGATATTAATTATTTATTATGTCTATGTCGGCAAGTATAATTTCAATTTATGTAATAGAAAGGGTTACTTTTAATAATTTTTTTGTTTTTATTTTAAAATATCCTCATAGAATCTTTTTTCCCATTTCATTTGTCATTGCTTTGACATATTCTTACTTTGAAGTCCGAATGATTTTTGTTTTACCATTTATCTAGATAATTGCTATTTTTTTGTTGGGGTAGGAGGAAAGGATAAGAGACATCTTATTAGTCTAATGGAAGTCCTTTTGTAAGAATTAAAAAAAAAAAAAAAACAAATCTGTCAATTAAAACTAAAACCCAGCCAACATTACCTATTCAAAAGGGTTCTTGAATTTGAACTTAAAATGTATCTACGTATCTTTCTTAAGATTTAAAAAAATATATCGTATATTTTTAGCTATATGTAGTCTCAGGATAAAAAAGATTTCTTTTTATTTTAGCTTCGATCTTAGAAAACTGATTTTCTTGGAAATTAATTTATTCTTCAAGAAATAAAAAGACAGTGGGAGAGAAAGAGTTAAATGATAAAAAAAAAATACATCTTTAATCTGAAAAATAATTTTTTACTTCTATCGTTCTTAACTTTTGTCAAACTTCGATTCTAGCAAATTGGAAAATTCACTTTAAGTCTTTAGAAAATCGGGATAACACTATATTTTATAAAGAAGAAAAACACAGAATGAATCCTTGCAGAAAAAAAGTTCTAAAATCAAATCCTACACTTTTCTTCAGATTAAGGTCACATTTTAAAACAAAACAAAAAAACCTCTCAGACAGAATTTCGTTTTTGTCTACTAGTTTTAAGCCATTTGAAAATCGACAAGGACGAAAGGACGAAATGACACAGCTAAACTGCTGACTAAAATACAAAAGAGATTAGCAACTAAATAATCCTATTTTGCTTTGTTACAAAAGGCTGTGCAAATATAAAGGAAGACGAACAAATACTCTTGAACAGAAAACTCTAAAAGATAAAGGATGATGATGGGTCTACCTAAAATTAAAAAAAAAACTACGAAAATCTCATTTTTGCTACATCAAAGGGTCTGTCTGTCAAAAATGGGCTGTGAGCTTTCGATTTTTAATTTAACTGCAAAGAACTCAAATTTAATCGTCAAAGAAAAAACATACAACATTTGTGTCTGGTGAAAACTTATACACACGTACTCTTAAAAGGGTCTTCATTGGATGCAATTTTTTAAATTCTGTAGATGAAACCACTTATGTCAAGAAATATTCCTAGATTTTTATGAAAACTAATTTCTTAATGCCATCTACAGGCCAAATAGATATATTGGTTTTGGAAGAAATTTCTTTGAGCTCTCTTAATATTATGCTTTGTGGTGATTTCAACTACAATCTCTTGAACCCTAACGTTTTCACAAATCATATGAATTTAGAATTTTGACGTCCTGCATATACCCTAAGTTATATAAAGTTGCTAGAATCATTCTACTTCCCAAAACGCTAAAAGAGATGAATTTGGGTCTATTTCGGTATTGCCATTTTTGTCGAAAGTTTTTGAAAGGATACTTCAGAAGCAAATGTAAGTCTTTTCATCTACTAACTCACTGCTTAACGCTTATCAATCTGGTTTTCGGAAGAAAAACAGCTGTGTTACCGCACTTTTAAACGTTACTGATGACATTAGAAAAGCATTAGATAAAGACGAGGTAACGTTTCTAGTTTTGTTGGATTTTTTGAAGGCTTTCGATTCCGTTAATCATGTCAATCTATGTATGTAGAAAGCTCATGCAAAATTAAAATTTTGTTTTTATCTAACTGATAAGAAGCAGTGCAAGTTGGTGACACCCTGTCAAATTATTTGTCGAATGCCACTGGTGTACCACAAGGTTCCATACTGGGTCCTCTTTTGTTTTCTGCTTATGTAAATTAACTTCCATTTTCTTTAGTTAATTACAGCTATAACTTGTATGCTGATGACGTTCAGCTTTATTTCAGCTGTCCACTTGGCCTTATCGAACCTGAAGAGAGTGGAAAATTGGTCTTTGTCAAACGGATTTATATTGAACCCAAAAAAATCCAAAGGTCTTGTATAATTAACAGAAAATCTCTTGACCTTTTTTATTTTCCATCGATTGTTCTGAGCAATGCTCCAATCGAATATGTGGTTACAGTTAAGAATCTTGGTGTGACTTTTAATCGTCTTTTGACTTGGGATGATCATAAAAATGGATTCGTTGGTAAGGTTTATGGAGTTCTTCGTACGATATGGGTTACACAATTTTTCACTCCATTAAAAACGTGTTTGCTTCTCGCTAAAACCTTGGTTATTCCTATCGTGGTTTATGGTTGTGAAATCTATTGTAACTGCAGTTTCACGAGCTTACAGCTACTTTATAAGATTTTAAATCTTACTGTTGTTAAGCAATTACGATATTTAAATAAAAACAAAAAATAAATAAAAATTAACTAATGAACCAACTTTTGTCTAATTTTAAGACGTGTTAGATGAGAAATCGGTACGACTTAATTTTAGTTAGCTGCAAAAGTTCCCATCCTAGCTTCGAAGTTAGTTGGAAAACTATGGAAAATATTCCAGAAAAGAAAAACGAAAAAAAGAACCAATGAACGGATTTGGATGAAATGTTAATCTCTGTGTGTTTTTAATCACAGTTTTCATCTACTGCCTTCTTTTTCAAAAATGTATTATTGCTGCAGTTTTTGAAACTGACAAACAACTTTTTTTAGAATCAGATAAGTGGACAAATATGTAATTATATCACGTGGAAGAAATTTGATGTGTCAACCCAGATCATGTGATTTGACCCCGCTTGGTCCCTATAATCCATTGGGCCAATTCAGACTAATTCATGCGTCAAATTTATTATTTACTTCAAAGCTCATCACTAATTATTGGAATGAGGATCAAAGATGTGCTAAGCTTCCCCGGGAAATTCAAATAGAAAAACCAAAAAGTAACAGTAACAGTAACAAGTAGATTGATAATTAATACATAATCCGTTATATGAAACACATATTCATGGTAATTGATCTTTGGGTAAGTGATTGTTAAGCTAAACACCTCCTTTGCCCATCGGGACTTCTACCTAAACTAATTTAAGTTTGAAAAAAAAAAACAAACATCAAAACACGACTAAGAGTATATGGAATGGATATCACATTTCAAATTCATAGCAATTCTGTGGCTGTAAATTTATTTCATGTTGATATAATTCCATGCAAATACCAAAGAGAGCGTACCACACATTATTAGAAACACCACATTATGCATCTATTACCTACTGTCACCCTCCCCCTAAGAACGCTTTACATACCTACTAGCAACCTTTATTCGCATTCAACCTCCTGTTGAGAGGAAAGTGGGGAACATTGTTCCAGTGTCCATTAAAATACGGACGGGTTGTGTATATAATTTACATTTTACCTTGAAACAATACCTATAGGCCAATGGTTGTACTCTTTCGTGTCTAGGGTTGCCATTCTTTTGATTTGTTGTGGATTTTGTATGTATTGATTTTACATGTATTGATATTTTTATCTTATTAGAGGAATGTTAAGGCAGCTAAGGTTTTAAGTGTAAACAAAATATTAGTGTGTATTCCTTAAAACAAGCTTTCAATTTACTTCATTCGAAGGAATTTAAATTGAAATCAAAATTTTAAGGATTTAAAAACCAAAAAAGTGGTGTATGGTCACCCTATCCAGAGACCAAATATATGTATAACAGTTGGTGGCGACGAGGGGAAGGTTATAGAAAATAGCATTTTACCCGAACACAGTCATCCGTGAGCTCATTAAATTATTATTATAGCTGCTGCATGCATCTAAAGGATACGCGAAAACACAATATGGACGCAATAGTCGTTCATTTCATAAACACACACACACATACACACAAATATACATATGTATGTATGCATGTACATTTTAACATCCTAAGCCCTAACATCCACCGACCGCCACCAACGACGTCGCGTCGCGTCGCATATAAATATACCTAGACCTACATCCGTGTCATGGCGGTCGACCCGAGCAGTGCAGCGGTGGGTGGTGGGGTGGCAGCCTATCCAATTCATTTAATATGAATGGAAACTGCAAGACGCAGCATACTCTTCCTACACTTGAGTAAAAGAGAAGCAACGACAAATGTTTTCGGTGTCGTTGTTGTTGTTGTTGTTGGTCGGTTGGTCGCGGTCGGTCCCGTCACACGGTCTACAAAAATGTATCTTTGGCATAGTGGAGCATGTAATGAGGCTAACAATGAATGAGTTATGCGATGTTTATATGAAATTTATTATCCCGACACGTTACAATGTGACTATGATGAGAAAATTGCATTTAAAATGATAAATTTGATGGCGCTTAAGTTAATTTAAATGAGAAAACGAGAGCGTTCTAAATTTGTGTACACATTATGAAAACAAAAAAGATGTGCGGCTATTTTTAATTGATATTTGTTAATTTTTTGATATATTTGATGCTGTCTAATATGATCTCCAAAAAGGCCTGAGGCGTAATTTATTTAACTTTAAAAAAAGTAAGTATACCACCCAGTGAACCATTTTGAGATCAACTCAATATAAGCCGTGTTTTATTGGCAATTGAAAATAGTAGATAGTAAAATTTTACATGGAAAACAACAACACCTCATTAGTTAACAAAAATAAGCTAGTAATCAGCAAAAGTATTTCAGTGAAGATAGAGTTTCGTTTAGTTAAGTCTCAAGTGGTGCAAGAAATATATAAATGATGGCAAATGAGAGGGTGCCTGCATTGCAAAGTGCAAGCGTTCCACAAATTTCAAACCAAACATTTTTTGGGGTTGAAATTATCAAAACACAATTATTTCGTGAGTAAACTTATTAAAATTAATTCTTCACAAAACTGAAAAGACTTTTAGGATCAATTCCTATAAAATAAAATAATTTTTTAGATTTAGTCTTTTTAATCATAACATATTATGGTAAAATTATTGACAAAGGGTGCTTCGATAATTCATGGTTACGAAAGTCTGACGAATGCATACCTATGATAAATGCAAATGTGAAACTATAAAAACCCAAAGTAAATAGTTATATGAATATGGTATTGAGTAGAATTAGTTGGTTATTATGACTCTGCAGGCAACTTAAAGTAACTTTTAGAAATTTGTATTTGGTATTTCTTTATAATTTCATGCTGAATTTTGACTTCTAATATGTTTTTTTATTAAATAAAATGAATATAAGAATGTTTACTATCCAAATAAATGATCTTTATAATAAACTGGATAGTTAATTTATAGAAAATAGTGAACCACTATTATTCAACTGGTCTTTAAAGTTGCCGGAAACTTAGTTCCATAATTGTCGCTCTTTCCATTTAAGCCAATGAAATTGAAAAGGGAGTTGCTAAGGTGGTCAACAACAAAATCAATATATTTTCAAAGTTTTACTGCAAATATAAGTAACAAACATTTCCATGCAAACTTCAACTCAACTAGCATTTTCATGCATTTTCCAACTCGACCCAACAATAGCGTTTTATTGGTACTCGAATGCTATGTTGAGCATATAATACCAATAAAACACGGCTATAATGTTTTGGTTAAACTTTTAATCAAACTATAATTTTTTTAATAGAAATATCAACAGTCGTTTTTAAGACAAATAAGTTTTACCACAGAATAATAAAGTCTCGTTTAATTAATTGAAAAGTTAAAAAACTAAAACGATATCCGCCTAAGAGTAAACTTAAAATTTCACTTAAATTTTCGTTCAGTAAATGAACCAACAAAAAATAAAAAATAAAATCCAAAACCCAAAAACCAAAGGACAAATCGGAAAAAAAAATCCACTTCCATTTACTTCTTCCCTGCGCATCCTTTCCCCCTGTCTCTTATTGGTGTTTGCAGATATTAGCGCTTAAGTACACTCTTCGTTTTTAAATTGATTTTGAAATCTCTATCCACGCCAAGTTTGCTTGTTTTCAGATGATTGCACTCAAAAGATGTCCAGTCTTTTCCACATTCACTCAAACCTACAACCCTCCCCCTGCCTCTCTGGACTGACTGGCAGGGGTTTCTATATCCTGCAGAATAATTGCATAAAAAATAAACTATAGATTCATTTTAGGATTTATTTTTTTTTTTCTTCTTCTACTTTTTTGCCCGTTTCCTGTTTGCACTTAGATACTTTTCTTAACTGCCATTGTTCATAGTGTGCACCATCGCCAGTGATGGTGATTTAATGCATAAGATAAAAATGGATTTGTAAAAATAAGAAAAAAATATCCTTTGTAAATAAAAACGTTGGGCAAAGAAAAGGAGACAAAATAAAATAGAATTTTTCATTGTGGATAAAAATATTGGCAGCCAATGTTTTTGAATCGGTTTCAATTTGTGCGCAATTATGCAAACTGTGGAAATGAAAAAAACGGAGATATATTTACTCAATCAATTGTAATAATAATAATTTATTTGTGTACCAAAAAACAGTATTTGCCGAAATTGTGAAAATGTTTGTACAGTAATTTTCAAAATTAGTAAAATACTCAGTTTTCAAGATCCCAGGAAGTCAAAAATAAATTTGGGGAGAAATGAGAGAGACAGTGTAAGCTCACACTTTGAAAACCATCGCAGAGCTCTAAAAGAGAAAGGATTTAAACTGAGAGATAAGTTCGTCCATTACACCGGACACTGATTGCTATTTTAAAGCTGGAGTTATATTTTTTGCAAATATCTTAACGTTTTTTAATGCATAGTCTTTGGAATTTAGAAAAAATCTCAAAATATAACTGTCTAAAAACATTTAATTCGAGTGAAGAAGTTTTTGCCACGCCAATCCACACATTGACAATTGAAAATTATATCTTATACATTCCTCCCTCTGTCCCATTCTGAACGAATATAATAACACTCAAATGGCCAATATATGGAAGACTTAAGTAGCACACATTCAGGTACAGTCTTCTCATGTAAAACTGAGTATAAAACCTCTTCCGATGACATTTCCCCCAAAATAGTAATTTGTCTTACAATTTAGGACATTCCAAGGACCCCGATAAAAATTTGTTTAAGACATGTTTCAATGAATTTTGTAAACAATCCAAAGACACAGTCATGATCATAAACATAACCATCATGGTCATCCTATGTATGGTATATCATCCACACATATAAAAATACTATACAAATGTATGTATGTTACATATGGATTCCTTTTCATTCATCTGAGAATTGAATTAGCCACAAAAAGCACAAAAATAATACCATCAGCTCGAGCAGCAAGCAATACACCCTTTTGTCCAATACGCCATGCCTGATGCCATAAGGAATCGGATCATCTCCCCGTAGTCTGTCACGTACTCCGAACGGAAATTGTGTGCCATCATGTCCCAGAGTTCGCCTGCTTCGACCATACCCAGGACTTAGAACTCAGGGTTCAGGATCCAGAATAGAACATACCTCGATCTGGGTATTATCTATTATTTCTTCTCAATAGCGCATGTAATAGAATTGCTGTCCAAATGTTATTAAATAGGTAAAAAGGACATGTCAGGCATTCGGTAGCGAGCTAACCAAAAGTTCCACACCCCCGACCCATGACACACTAACCACCACTACCACCACCACTACTACACTCCGACTACGGACGCCCACAGGCCCAGAGGGGTTTTGTGTCGTACTCGGGATTCATTGTTTTGTCCAGAGAACACAATAAGGACACAATAGCACGAAGGACACAAGCACTTAGCTAAATTTGTTGTAATTTTGTTGTTTTCTGTTTATTTTATAGGGACACATTGGTATTCCTGTAATGTGAGGCGACAGGAACAGGACTTCTCTATCTCTCTCGGCCTCTCTCTATGTCAGTCTCTTTTACTGTTTATAGGTAATTTGTTGGATAAACGTCATTTATTGTGGCCTCGGAAAATAGGCGTACGTCCACAAAATGACACTAATTTTGTTTTTTGGTTAATTAACTGGTAATTAAGTTCGCGCTGAGCACTTAAGCGTATTTAAATGAAAAGCGTGTGCCGTAGCTCATTTTGTTCGCTGCTCACTGCTCACTCAAAAACCAACAAGCGTTGCCAAATCTCAAAAATATATAAACCTCAAACTCGGGTCATCAAATTTCAGTTTGATACTTTGGATGATGAGGTTAATTTGTGTTTCAGTCTAATTTGCAGGCCAAAATCAGAAAAAAAAAAAAAAAATGGTTTCTGGCTAAGCAATACGAAGGCCGACAAAAAATAATCTCTTTTATGAGTTAATTATGCACTCTCTCTGCCGGTCTTAGAGCTTAGAGCAGAGCAGGTCCTCATTACTTGTCTTGGTATACGAGTATTTGGTATTAGGTCTTGATGGTTTTGATGGTCTTGGGCGGCAGCAGCTAAGCGGGCTGTGATTTAATTTGCATTAATTACAGGGCTAAGGAAAGTAGCAATTTGTTTGCCATTTTGTTACCAATTCATTGTGGTGGCTAAATTTGTTTTGGTTTTTTTTTCTTGATTTTTTTTTATTCATGATGGTAAGTAGGGTGGATTAAGTGCCGTTAAATAAGAGGTTGCATTAATTTGTGAAGAATATAAAATTGCTTATTTTTTTCTGGTAGGTATGTATAAGCGAAAAACCTAATAAAAACAAGAATTGTAATAAACTATCAAATCAAATGATGATTGGTGTGGAATAAGAATTTCGCTGCAGGATTTTCTGTTTTGTTGTTTGCGCTAATTAGCGACATTTCTTTCGGATTATGAGTAAAATATAATTTTCAAATGAAAATTGGAATATAAATGAGAGAATTTACAGAAAATAATTTTGAATAATTAATTTTTTTTTTAAAAACGTCCTTTAAAATAAAGAAGAAAACGGACACGAAGCTCATTTCTGACAAATAAGTTTTTACGAAGGTTAATGCAAATTAATGCTTCACTTAAAATATTTCTTTTCAAAATAGAGATAATTGGAAGTTAGATAATGATTAACCTAAAAGTTCTATTAGATTCTGTTCACAGTTTTTGAAATTTAAAAATCAAGATTAATTAAATCTACCACAATTAAAACATTAAAGAAGCTTACATTGGAAACTAATACATTGCTTTAAACAGAAAATAAACTCTGAACAAGAATATACCAAAAAAATAATGAATACAAGTTTAAAAATCAAGACTTGCTTTTTAAAACAAAAACTACTATCTATTGAAGTAAAAGCTTCCATAAAACAAGTCTTAGGATTAATGTATAAGTCTAAGAAAAGTTTGTCACCTTCCTTCCTTTAAATTTAAAATAAACTTACACAAAAATCAATCATCACAGAAATATATATACTTTGTCATTTAAGTGATAAACATGCCAACCATCAACGAAGTGTTCCTAATTTCAAAGCTCTTCGAATCAAAGTTGCCTTGAGGGAGAAGAATTTGACTGTTTGACTTGGTGTGATATAGCTTCATACTCCTGTTTTTTTTTTTTTTTTTAATAATTCTCCATACCAAAGACTTGCCAATTACCGTGGCAAAAATTAACCAATAAATCATTGAAGTCAAGAAACCACATAAGCTCTGTACGTGATCCAAGTCGAAAAATCACATAAGAACAAGTAACAGAAGGAGTAGCAGAACGAAAGAAAAAGATAAATCATAAGCATAATAATAATCCTGCCATCTAGAGGATGATTATAATATTACACACACACACACACTTAAAGAATTCAACTAAAATTCACACTCCAGTAAAAGCAAACAACAACCAACAACAACAAAAACAACAGAAATAACAAATCAACTATAGTATCTTGATGTTGCCTGCTCGAAAAGAGCCCGCGGAACTCGAGGCAGGATCCAGAGAATGGAACACATTTCATGTGTTTACCTTCTCGTCGCCGTTGTTGTAGTCGTAGTCGTCATCATCGTGGCATATCAAATGGTATCTCAGTTCAATGTCTTGTGGGACCTTAAAGGCATCCAAAAGGAGGCAAGAAGAGCAAGAGTTATCTGTTTTGCTTGGATCCTTTAACAATTGTTGAACCTTGAATTGACGCATCATACACCGCACCACCACTCGCCACCATTACCGCACCATAAACTCGTATGTGAGTAAGACTCTGCCATTTCACCCATTTGAGAAAATACCTTCAGGAAGACAGGAGCAACATGAAATGTATGTCTGTGTTAGGTTATATCCTTGGCTGATGTACTTGCACTGCAGTGATGGCAAAGGCTACAAAAATAATAAACAACCTAGGAAAGTACCTAACCGAGCACATCCATAAGGATATCCTCCGTATCTCAATTCGAATTGTGGTTCTTCATAAAAAATAAAGCCGATCCTTGAAATTAATAGGACTTGAAACATGACTTCATAATACAACACCGAGATTAATTTGTATAAAGTTTCAAGGATTCCTTTAAGTGAGTGAACCAACACGAAAAAAAAAACAAGGATAAATCAATTTAAAAACTTCCTCAATTTAATCCCAATTATAATAAACAAAAATGTTTTAAGAAAAGAAAACATCAACAACATCTGTTTCTCAAACAAACTGTATATCAGTCAATTTTCCAATTTTTCCAGAACAAACAATCAGGACGAAGAAAACACAAAAAAACGAACACCAACACACGCACACACTCGCAACTTTTCTTCCTTATAAAAGGATCAAAAACAAGAAGTTCCAGGGAACAACGAGGCAAGAAAAAAACTCCTCCAAACTTTCCAAAAGAACAACTTCTTGTTCTTATTTCTCAAATCAAACCTTTCCCCCGGGACCATACAAAACCAGAGAAAACACCCAGACAAAAAAAAAAAAACTTTCTTTAAGAACGTGCGGTATATACTATGTAATATAAGGAACATTATGGACTCAAGAGTTTTTACACTCTCACAGGCATTTGCGTGTGTTAAATCACGCGGCTTAAGCAGCAACAGTAGCAACAGCAGCTCCTAGAATCCAAAACTTAGAATCCAGAACCAAACCAAAAACCCAAAACCAACGCCAACACCAGCCGCAGCAGCAGCAGCGGCAGAAACATTCCACATTTTCGTCCTTTTTTTGTTCGTCTTCTAAAAGGACTTTAACTTTAAGCAGCTCGCTCGCTCTCTCTCTCTCTCTTTTTTTCTGAGTAATTTATTCAATCCCATTTGGCAATTTATTTAATGTTTATTCAAGTGGAAGAGATTCATTAAATTAACTGCGAAAAGTTGAACCAAAGTCATGTTTATGAGAGAACGAAGTCGAAGGAACAAGACGAATAAGATTAACTTCAATGAAATTTTTGAAACAGATTCAGTGTCAGTGATGGTAACGGAACTTAGAGGCTATTGCGGCAAGACAAAAGGATAAAGATGTGTAGGAGTTCCTATACTCTTAATGATGGTAAAGTGGCTCTTATAGTCTAGAAGTTCATAAACAACGTGGTTAACGATCTTCAATTTGATGATCTTTGTGTGGTTACAGAATAACTTGAAAATTTCTTGCAGACCGACTTTGGTTCAAATCGGAACGGAATTCTTTAATTTGGTTATGTTATCAAGGACACAGCTGCCAAGTGGTTTGACAGCGGAATCAGGTAGAGAACGCAAACAACTGTCAAGTGTGCTGTCAACGTCAAGAAAATATTCAGATGCATAGAAATTTGACTCGAAATTTTCCATTTGAAATTAATTTCAGTTTTCGATTATATTTTTTAAGTCAATAAAATTTTATAATTATCAACAGCAAACATAATTTTTTAAACGATAATGTAACTTGTCAGTTCAGGGCCCTATTCCACAAAACAACTTATTAACTTTTCACTTTGCACTTTTCAAATTTTTCGTCAATTTGCAAAACATTCCGTTCCACAGAACTTTGATCTGA
Source organism: Scaeva pyrastri (assembly GCA_905146935.1). Lineage (NCBI taxonomy): Eukaryota > Metazoa > Arthropoda > Insecta > Diptera > Syrphidae > Scaeva > Scaeva pyrastri. The sequence goes on from LR989927.1 coordinate 51,906,883, forward strand.
TAAGTTGAAAATGATGAATGAATTTTGCAATGTCTTTGCAAATTTTATATTCACATTGCAATTTCTGTTCCAAGTACGTTCCTTTGTGCAAAGTGCAAAATTAATATTGAAAAGTGTAATTTGCAATGTCTTTGCCAAACTTATGCTGTTTCGTACCACAAGAACTTAAAATTCTATTTTTGCAAAGCGAATTTTGATAGGTTTATCAAAAGTTTGCAAAGAATACGATCACTTTGCAAATGCATATCCTCAATAATGAATGCGAATTAGCGAGTAGCGAGAAATAGGGTTTTTTTTAAAGTTAATTTAAAACGAGCTATTATCTATACAAACCTAGAATTAGTTTGTATAGATTTATATGAATTCTTTAAAAACAACAAATTATAAAATTCTGCTAAAAATGCAAAAAAATATAATTTTAAAAATTGAAATAATTTTCGTACTAATTTTTTTCAACTCTACTCTTTTTTTCTCTCTCCAAAGTAAAAAAATACTCTATTTCATAGAAAATAATTTGGTAACCCTATTTTGCGGTGTTGCCTTGCTTGTAGCAATGCAAAGTGAAAAGTGATAAGACAAAGTGCAAAGATGATTAAATGCTTTGTGGAACACTTTGTACTCTCACTTTGCAAAAAAGAGCAAAAACTTTGTATTAAGTGCAAACTCTTTGCATAAATGCAAAGTTCTTGCAATAATTTCCTATGTGCTAGGTAAAATTTGCAAAGAATATTGTGGAAGAGAAACTTGGGCCCTATGCCACAAAAAACTTATCAACTTTTTACTTTGCACTTTGCGAATCGATTTTTTTGGCAAAGTGATAAGTGTTTCTGTTCCACAATATTCTTTGCAAATTTTACTTTGCACTAAGCTAATTTTTTAACAGTTAATGCAATTTTGATCAACTTATCAAAATTCGCTTTGCAAAAATAGAATTTTAAGTTTTTGTGGAACGAAACAGTATAATTTTTGCAGTCTTTGCACTTGCACATTGCACTTTGCACAAAAGAATGTACGTGGAACAGAAATTGCAAAGTGAAACTAAAAATTGCAAAGACTTTGCAAATTACACTTATCGTTTTTAACTTAACTTATCAGATTTTATAGTTCTGTGGAACAGAATGCTTTGCAAATTCACGAAAAATTTGCAGGGTGCAAAGTGAAAAGTTCATAATTTTTTTGTGGAATAGGGCCCAGGTGTCATGTTAGAAACTTCGTTGATTGAACTTAACATATTATGAACTTATTTACAATAAGTATATTTTCACGTTAAAATTGTAGGATGATTTTTAAATTTTAGCCAAAATTAATTTAAATGAATTTATTTGTTTGTTTAAAGCCAATGTCAATGTCGTTTTTATTTAAAGATTTTTATATTTCACCGCATGTTTTTTTAAAAATTATATTGAGGAAAAGACTCCCTTAAGTAAATGTAATCTACTTCAATCATTGCAGAAAATAAATTAAATCAGCAATCTATGGTTGCCAGATGTCAAACGTGTAAACAGTCAACCAAGTTTTTAATATATTTTTTTTTAATTTTAAAACCCATAAATTACTACTTTTTGTTTTTTTTTTTAGATTTTAAATTTTCCTTATTGAGGTATTGTTATCGGTCCGATTTGTCAAATTGAAATTTTTGACAAATCTGGAGGTTAAAAGGATTCTAGAATCTAAATCCGTCACTTCTAGAGAGATGTCTGCTCTGTGTTCTTGTGTACGTAGATACGTTCTTACGTTCGTGCGTTTTTACATTCGTTGGTTCAAGATACCGTTTTTCCTCTACTGTATCTCAAGAACAAGAAGAAATATCGACTCCAAATAAAAGATGCAGAAAGGACTTTTATAAAAATTTGTCAAGTGCTTCTTTCACTATAGCAGATTAAAAAAAAATGAAAATGTTGGTTGGTCGTATTTATTTCAGAGACAAATAAGGCTATTGACTTCAAATACATTTTATTGTGTACATTGTGATGTGATACAGATTTGGCATGAATTTGGAAAAAGTTCAACATACTTACTGTTATTTTTATAAAATAGAAAAATAAAAACAGAAATTGGGGATCAAATATACAATGAAAGATAAATGATATTATCTTTAGAACAACTTTTTGCTATGTTAAATGACGCTTTTGACATGTGTTACAAAAAATTGGTACAAAATATTTTTTGACTCGAATATCTCGAAAGCTGGCAACGACATTCTCCTCATATTTTTTTATTTTATACATAATGTAACTATTAACAAATGATACAATTTTGACGAATATCAAAGTGACAGTTTTTTTTACAAAAATAAAAAGCTTAAACAAAAATTCACCAAAAAAAAAATGTCAATAGTTGTTTCTTGACTTGAATGTGCCGAGAGTGGTCAAATATTTTAACTTTGAATCTATTTTATTTTTTGCACTGTGCAACTTTTAACATATGGTACATTTTTGACAAATGTCGAATTCACAGTTTTTTTACGAAAAATAAAACTAAAACTAAAATTTACAGAAAAGTGTCAAAAATATCTTCACAACAAGCATATATTGACTTCAAATGTATTTTATTTTCAACATAATGCATTTTTCTATATCTTTATGATAAAATAGGGGCGAATATTGAATTGACATTGTTTTACAATAAAAAAAAAACTACAAAAAGTTCTACCAAAACTTGGTAAATATTGTTTTTCCACTTCAATACCTCAAAAATGTTCTTAAGTCTTATAATTTTGTTGGTAATAAAATTGTTATCAATCAACATCAAAAGTAAATCGATTAATATCAGGAATACATAGTTAGTTTTCAAATTGTTCACTGTGGCGTATATGCACTTTGCTTATTTAATTAAATTTTTCTGTTTTTATTCTTTACAAATTACGTTCAAATCATCTCAACATTTAAGACCCAAGGGAATATAAAAGATATTCACATTATAAACTTTTGTTTGTTTTTCTCTTTGAATATGATTTTGTCTTCCAATTTTAATCACAGTAATTTACTCTTGTCGATATGGGGAAATCCTTTAAGTGCTTTTCCATCAACCCATCCTTTTTTTTTTTATTGAACATTTTCAATTTACCGATTTTTCAAATTGGTCTTCACATAAAATCCAGCTATTATTATCATTTCAAATTGATACATCTTCAAACCTCTATCCAAAAAGTTTCTAGAGAATTCCATCATCTTCTCAAGAACCAGTAAAAAAAAGTCTTTTGTGCTCGCAAAATTTTCCAAATCAATCCCAAATAGATGAGATATTCATATTTCAATTAGCTCTCGCAATATTGATTTGAAATGATCTAACGCCATAAAAGATTATTGGCTCAATACGAGCTACGACGACGACGACAACTACGCGACGTTATAGTCCCACACATATTCCCACCAAATCAAACCAGGAAAAATAAAAAAAAATATATATTGCTCTTCAATATCCTAATTATTCACTTCATCGCAATTTCGTTGTCAGGATCAATAATTTCGTCCTTGTGGATCGACCGCGTGGTGGGTGTGTGGTAGTAGCAGAGGTGGCTGTGGCGGCGTTGTCGTCGTCATCGTCGTCGTCTTCATCGTCGACGATAGAAGAAGGATATGAATGATGGTTAGAAAAGAAGCCAAAGTCGTATTCTTATGGCGAAAATAAAATAAAAAAAAGAAAACTTCTCCAATTGAAATTTAAATACAAAAGATGTCGACAAGGCGAATTATTTCCAATTTTTCTTTATTGTCGTCTTCCACGCTTATCGCAATCACAAAACCTTGTCATCGTCGATTTTCGTTTTGCAAAGTTTTTTTTTCTTTTTTTGTTTCCTTTTGGTTTTCTATTTTTTTGATGTTTTCTTCTGTGGTCCCACAAAAATGAATCCTTACGTTCGACAACATTAATGCAGATTGGAAATGAAGCCACATTTTATATCACAAAGTGGAATGGGTTCGCTCCTATCGTTTTCGTCCTTCCAGCTTCAGCTTCAGCTCCATCCACATCCCATCTCTTTATCCTCATCCTCATACCATCTCATCCCACTCCATTCATATCCATTAATGGTAAACAGAAGAGCCGCCTCAACTTTATATGACGATTACGATGATGGTGATGGGGTGATATCCTTGTGGTGGGCGCTGGCAATGAAAGGGGGACTTGAAATGTGAGATACCAGAGAAGAGCGAGCGAGGGGGGTATACAAACCAAACCAAAAAAAGAAAAAAAAAAGAAAACGATTTATGTTGGCAAATCGAGTAGGAGTAATGAAGTGATCCTTGAGGCAATTTTCGAGGTGAATGGTATAAAAGATGAAAGCCGTTTAGTTGGAAATGCCAAACAATGGCGAAATCTTCGATGTAGAAGAGCAGAGAAAGAAAATTTCTTTCCTTATTCCAACTCGCACTATATAGTATATACTATATATGTATGTTTGTACATATTTTCCAAGAGGCACAAGGGGAGGGCAGCCCGAAGAAGAGAATTGGATTTGAATGTGGAAGTGGATATGATACGGATGCCTGTGCAGGCGAAAAACACTCTTTAATCGTTCTTGTGGTGCGGAAAAAAAAGCAATGTGTATATCTGATGAAGTTACTTTATGGTAATTTACCATTCACCACCAAACAACCCCCCCCCAACCTCCAACGGCATTCCTTTCAAGAAAAAGTACCTATATAATGGCAATGGAGTGTGTTTTATGTTTGTGTTTAGGAATAATTATTGAAATGATACTAGCGCTGATGGAGACTTCAGATTTCCGATATCTCTTTGTATAAGTTTACTCGTATACTATACATACTCGTATATAATGGATTTTCTTTCTGACGGGGATCGTAACCAAGTGTATCCTTTAGTTTGATAGATAATTTCAGTTTAACGATGTAAGTTACTTTCACTGGGAAAGAAATTGATGTTTATTAAAATGAAAATATCAGTCATGTAGTAAAATTTGCTTTATATTTCAAGGAAGAACAGATTGCTTGGAAACTCACTAAAGATTAGCACAACTAAATTTTAAATAGATTTATAAGTACTTTTATACCGAAAACTTACCCTCGAATGCATACCAAAGAACCCACTGCTATTTGCCATAACTCCGTCGAATTTTTTCCATTCCATTGATTATACCAAATTTAAGTCGTCTTGAAAAAATATGAAGGCAGTGGTATACCACAAGGTGGTGTTCTAGCTACACTTCTTTTAAAATTGATAGCTAAGGAACTGTTGGAATGTATAAAAGCCATGAATTCCATCACTGTCCCGAACTCAAAAAATATTGACACAGACCGACAAACAGTTTTGTTCTCTTTATAAAGATATTGCTTTGTATCCTTTAATTATCTCAATTTTCAACTTTGCTGGGCCCTTCTTCCAAATTAATATTTTGTGTGCATTTTTTTAGAGGAGCAAAAAAACTGAAATACCCATCCTTGTGTTGGAATTTTATTTATTTTAGTTATTCGTATTTTTTTTTCAGTTTCGAGTTAAAAAAAATCCAAAATATTTTTAAAAACAATTCACGTACAAAAGGGTGACAAGAGACTTCACACACAGTTAAGGAGCGGAAGGGACTTTATATCCTTTATACTGTAACATTATTGAAGTCAATTTTCAGTTATGGCTGGGAAATAATATAACCAACCACATCAGTGTCATAGTTTTTTTTTTGTCTAAGATTTTATCCATTTTACTGGGAGAGGTGACATCTGGAAAAAAAAAAACATACACACAGATACTCTGGAGTGCTTATGAAGGAATTTATTTTATCCCTTAGAGGCTCCAGTAAGACTGGAAGAAGGCAGTATATTTTCGGAACCATTCGTTGCGTGGTTCTGTTCAGAATTTTTTATTTTATTTTATTTTATTTTTTTATAAAATTGATGTGATGACATTTTTTTCCTTGGATTTGGTTTTTATTTAATTTAGGGAGACATAAATTATTCCCTTTATTTTAATAGCTGCACAATTGTTGTAAGCAGAAGAAGCATCCAAAAGAATTTAAGAAATTAAACGGAGTATTCACAGACGGGATGACAGATAATTTAAAAATCTAAAATGAAATTTAAGTTTTTAAGTAGATAATATCACATTTGAATGGGAATTTAAATTGGAAAAATTTGGGGATGGACTAATTCATTCATAATTGCTTTTTTTTCGTTAGTGAAATTCTTCCACTAAACTTTATCCAGTGGACTGAGAATTCAGGATTGGCGGTGTCTGTTTTATCCCTTTTAAAAAACAAATCCTAAAAATATAAAATTCTCAAATTAAATAACTACATTTTTGTTCAAAATACCCCCCAAAAACATGCATTTATGTATGAAACATGTGACTCTTGAGAAAAAAGAAATTCAATTTTATTTAAAAATTAAATACCTCTCTAGATTCATTTAACATTCCCAAGTGAGGGAGGACCATTTTCAATGTTTTTTTCTTTTCCTTTCGTTTCATTTTTTTTCTAGGAAAATCTTAAAATTTCCACTCAATAAAACTTTCACCTTTCGCACCTGAACATATAATTTGATAGGCATTAGGCTTATCCTTTTCTGTATTTTGTTTTTGTTCATTGCTGTACTCCTACTTATAAAATCATCTACTTTAACTCAAACTAAAAATTGAAAAGAAAAAAAAAAAAACAAATCTATTTCACCATATGGCCCACTCAAAGTCCTTAAATCCCTTTTTTGTTAAACCATAATAAAAAAAAATAGGATGAAAGATTAAAACTGCTCAAGCACTCAACAATTGGAACAACCCCGCATCCAACACCATCTCCTCTATCTCCCCCCCATCCCCATCACTTCACAGGACCTCTATATCCTAAAGCAACCCATGTCCGTTCACTAAAGTGTGCTTATTTGCACGGATTATAGGCTATGAATGGTGTCGGCAATATAGCAGTCTTGTAGGTCTAGGTATACATATACTCGTAGTCGTATCTCTCCGGGTGAAGCTTTGGCTATGGTTAGGGGAGCGGGCTCTCTTTCTATACGAGTACGGAGGGACGAAAAAGGCACACAACAATTTATTTTAAACTGACACAATAAAATCTGTAAAAAGGACAATTTTTTTTGCTCTGTTTGTTTCTTTCGTTTTATCTTTTTTTTTGTTTTTGTTCTTTTTTTATATGCAATTGTTAATGCCTTTTTTTGGATCCCTATGAACTCAAACATTAGCAGTTTACATGAGGGATACATGAATGAAGGAAGAAAGGAAACTATTGTAGTGGAAAAATAAATCTGCAAATGGTGGAGCTGGAGTTGGGGGCGGAGCTAGGGCGCAGTGTGTGAAGGAGATCCCATGTTGATAAGGGATTCGAATATCGTGATATGGTTGTTTATATTCTTATTTTGTTAAAAATACCCAAATGCAATTCTTGAGATAGAAAAAGGGTGTTGGAATTGTAAAAAAAAAACAGGCAACTTATTTGAATCAAACGAAAGTCTTCTTCAATTTTCCGGAGACAGAAGGCTTAGAGACAGGAAGGACATGGATATCCTATTAAATTGTGTAAGTAAAAAGAAATAAATTTAATAAACATAAAGAAAACTAAATAAATCGAAATAAGTTAAAATACAATAAAATAAAAAAAAATAAAAAAAATATAAAAAATAAAAAAAAAAATATAAAAGTAAAATAAAAAAATAATATAAAATAAAATTAAATAAAACAAAATAATATAAAATGAAATTAAGAGTAAAATAAATTAAAATAAAATATTAAAGGTAAAATATGTAATTGAAACAAAACAAATGATTTGTCAGTTGGTGGCTGTCTTAAGAACTGTGACGTAAAAAGAGTGTCGATTGACCTTATAATTAAAAATTTATAACAAAATAATCAAATTAAACTCAGTTTTGTAAAATTTAAGAAGGTCCTTGATTTCAAAATATTAGATAACAATAAACATCTCTGATGATAAATTTTTTTAATGATCCTCATAAAACACTCAACATAAAGTAAGTTTTTTTTTTCTATGTCAGAAAATCACCCACAATAAACCGTTTCTGTAGAACTCTCTGTGTTATTATATGTTAGCTGGAGAAAAAAATAATAAAACAAATTTTCAGACATCAAATTTAAATGCTCCGGCAATTACCTACCCCCAGAAAATAAAATAAAATCAACTGGAACTGGAACTGGGAATAATTCAGGAATTATCCCATTTAAAGAACATTAGCCTCACATACACAATACACATATTTGCGCACAAGACCCATTCAAAAACGTATCTTAATATAAGGTCTTTGCTTGTCTGCCACCCTGCCTGCTTGAATAGGTAAGGTAGACCATGTCGATGCGATAGGCCATAATATTCCCCCCTTCCAAACGTTTGTTGCCAATATGACTTACTTCCTAAACTTTACCACCCAGCCGCACATGAAATGCCGTCTACCACAAAACCCAGCTACTCAACTCGACTCCAATCCACTCGAATCGTTCTTTGGTTCATTCGTTTGTTCGTCCTCGTCCTCCGTTGCCGCCACCGCCACCGTCACCGTCACCGTTACCGTCGTCGCATAATTCCAACGACGACGACGTTCACACTTTGACTTTAAGACATTCTTATGAATAATTCACGAGGTATTTTCGGTCTGAGGCTGATGGAAATGGGGCTTCTATATTTGCGACCTAAACCGACTCAGGCTCTATCTAATTCAGATAACAAGAACAGTGAGGAAAAGCGGGACAAAGAGCGGATTCAAATCCAGACACACGCATTATTCAACTTAATTTGTTCACGTATAAATTTTAAGTGAGTGTGTGCATAGGTACTTAAATATGTCTTGCGATGTCGCTTCATTTGTGAGCCAATAAAACAGTCTCTAATGCCATAAAGTTGCCTTTCCAAAAAACAACCTTAAGCCCAAACCAGATGGGAAGCTGGTGGAAGGAATCCTCTTTCTATCTCTCAAAAGGAGCATCGTTTAATGGAGGATCTGTTAAAGCGGATGCTGGATGCCATATGGGCAAACGAAAGGAAGAATCCTCAACATGGAGATTAGAGGTGGCTGATAAGGCATAGTGCTGAAAAACGGTTCTCAGTGCTAATTAGTTTGAAAACATATTCATTTTGAGTATACTATATACATATGTATTTACGATTTCCACCTTATGGCCAAAAGTCCTCAATCTCATTCCAGAAGGTAACTACCGAGCGGAAAAAGTTGACCATCATCATCACAGGTCTGGAGAATCAAATTATGCGGGTTATAGGGAGTGTTGCGATTGCGAGTCCTTCTAATTCAGGTCTCTCCTTTTTGGCTTATAAAGGTGTGTGTTTTGTTCGTGACGGTATGATGTGAGTAGCTAATGGTTGCTGTAGATATGTATATTGTATATCCTTGATTTCGTTACACAGGACTTTTAGAATTTCAAAATCCTCGCGCGCTCCTTTTACTGCCTAATAATTGGGTAATTAGCATTTAAGGGATTGCCGTCGCCTGCCGTCGCGCTGCGCTCGTGTTTTGGCAGGGAATTTTTGGCAAAAAGGTTCATTTTAGAGGTTAAGTGAATTACTTAACCTCTCAAATAAGAGAGATGCGACTCTGACTCATTTGTTGTTGTACGAGTGTATGAATGGGGAATACTAAATAGGATTTTTATATCGCTTCATTGGAATTTTAAATGCACAGAAAGGACTTTCTTTGGGGTAAAAATAAAATTTTAAAATGATGCGATTGAAAATAATAAAAATAATCAAAAAAAAAGTACTGAGATTAAAAAAGGAAGGAACAGAAGAAGGAGTTCTTATTACTCAAATTGATTGAGATTTGAAGAGGATTCATTTTGGTTTTTGTAGGATGCTTATAGGATCGAATGATTTATTTAGTCGTTGTCGTTTGTTTTTTTTTTTTTTTTGGAAAAAGGGATATTTAAAATAGAATTACGAGGAATCTTTGGGACTGTGAGAAGTCATTTTTGTCTGTTACATGGGATGTTTTCTTAAAGATTAAAATGTATTCCCGAATTTTTAAAAGGAGTTGTTTGGTGGCTGAATTTATAAAAATGTTATGGTTCATTTTAGTAATTATAATTTTAAGATTATTTTATTAAGTCTCAACATGTAAACAGAACTTTCTATTCTCGACAATTGACGAATTCTTTGTGTTTGATCTGCATATTATAAGGCACAAAATACATGGAATCAAGAGTTTGGAATGTTTCTCACGAACAATCCCAAAAAAGGTCTCTATTCAATCTATTCAACGCATCAACCCCCATATAAGTAAGAAGCAGATGCTTAGTGATCTTCTGAATCGATTGACTACATATACATATGTCCTAATTACACATCAGAAAAGAAATAACGACTTGTCTAATTTTTTATCAGAGTAAACTAATATTAAAAACAGGACTCCAAGGATCATTTTTCAATCTGCTTCAGCGTCTCTTAACTAAACACAACGAAAGGAATTCATAAGCAGCTTTCACTTCATCAAAAACTCGAAAAAGATTTATATTCTTCAACTTGTTTTCAAAGCACACCCTGTAGTAAAATATTTTAATCTTAAATTCCAATCAAATAGAAGAAGAACTTTTTTAATTAAAAGAATAGATACTCTCTTGTGTATCCATATCCAATCCATTAATCGTACATGTTCCGAAAATGATATTTAAACAAAAAAAAAATCACTCATACGCCACAGAGTCCCCTTCATAATGTTCCTAGCAACTAGACGGTATCCATTGTACTAATCGTCCATTTGATATCATTTTAAGTCTATCATCAGTATCATGTCTTGCGCATAAATACATAGCATATCACTATCATAATTCATAACAACAACAAAGTAAGTCAAGAAAGAGAAGTGTTTCGAAGAGCATCTCTTGGAAGGATTCCCGTTGGATGTTTTGGAAATTTCCCTATTCATATAATCTATTTCTTAGTGAAAGAGAAAATTGACATGAATTTTGAATTTCTCTTTGCCTTTTTGAATTCAGCTCAGCTGAATTTTAATCTTATATCTTTCTCTTCTTAAGAGAGAATATAATTTGTAGTTTATTATAAGATACTTTTTAATTCATATTTCACTGAATAAAAAGTTTTGTAATCAAATCAAAGTTAATTTAAGTGTAGAAACTAACTATTAAAATTAAAAAAAAAAAAATTAGAACTTTGAACAGACGAAGAGAGAAAAACATTGGAATGCACATCACCGTTGGCGGAGGTGGGTGGGTGGTTGACTGGGTGCCTGGGTAGTTACCGGAAATGGGAAATTAACCGGTCATTAACTTAATATTTCAACTTGGCTCTAATTTATTATGTATGTTGTGAAAAAGGTGTAGTTATGTCCTAGAGTATAATATAAGAAGCAAGTGTCGTGTTTGCGTGTCAAATTGTACAAAAGGGTTTAAGATTTGCGTGTTACGATTATCATGATTTGGAAATAAATTATTGAAATGTTATCAGATTCCATTCAAATCATTGAGGATATTAATTAAATTAAGTGGACAATATGTGTAAGTATGTATATTTGTAATACAAAGGATTATCTAAAACTATGGTATGTGTATGTGTATGAGTTTAGTGCGAGTTTAAGTTTGGATTAATTTAGATTTTCGAATTCCCAGGTATTTAATTATATGGTTTCATTTCAATAATTGAATTAGGTATCTAGATATTTAGAAAGGAAGCCTAACTTAACTTAGTTAAATTAGATGTTGAGTTTTAGACAGGAAGCTAGATAAATAATTAAGATATGGTTGTCCGTCGTCAAACCGAATACATAGTTTAGATTTCTTTGAATTAAAGTTATCAAACAAAATTATACTGATTACCCAAAGTGAGGTTAAGAAAGTTTTTTTTTTTTTATTTTCTCGGCAAAAAAGCGACAATACCTGACTTATTCAAAAGTTGTAATGTCTTATAAGTTCTAGGTGAAGGAGACAAAATAAAAAACTCAATAAATGTCGAAATGTACTGTCAACGGAGAATGAAATTTTAGCACACTTCTAAAATAAAAAGAAGTTATTGATAAAATTTTTATTGAAGTGAATATAATCTTTCTAGAGTTAAATTTTTATTTTTACTGATAATTAGGAAAAGCTTTGAAACTCGTCTCCTGGCGACATTTCTAAAACAGGAGTAAAAAGGATATAAGTGTAATGGCTTAAAATTGGTTCCAGATAAAAACTGAATACACACCGAGAAAAAAAAACCTCATAAAATAAAAAAAAAACTATGAAAACAAGCCATGCTTATTACAAATAAAAGTCAATGGCGCAAAATTTTAAACGATTTAGCAAATTGGTTAAGCTAATTTTAAACGATTTTAACATTTTACTATCTCTTAAAATATTGCTAAAGTTAAAATCCCGAAAAACCAACTTTAAATTTTAGAACACGTAGATTTTGAAATATTTGAAGACTTTGTGCCTTTTTATGGGAGAAATATACATCAGGATGATGGAATACGAGAATAAACCTGTGTTAATGTGTACATTAATCTTATTGTATTGCATGGGATTGTCCAGCTTACAGTTGGGACATTTCCAACTAATAGGTCCGTTTAAGTTTGTTTACTTTGTTTATTCTCAAGAACTGTCACTATTTGGACATGTTCGGGTGCCCCTTTTAAAGTAAAAGTGAGTTAGCAATATAACGAGAGATTTTTTAGCTGGTTTGGTTTTGGCAACACTGGTTTTGACAGCTGACGTGTGTTTAGTACCTTGTGTCACTGTCAAACAGCTTCAGTTTGGTTTGCAATTTAACCATGGATCGTCTTACAAATGAACAACGCTTGAAAATTATTGAATTTTACTATCAAAATTCGTGCTCGGTTCGAAATGTTCATCGTGCGCTACTTCCATTTTATGGTCGGCATTCTCGACCTTCTGAGCAGTCTATTCGGAAGATTGTGACCAAATTTCGCACCAAATTTACTTTGTTGGACATTAAACCACCAACACGTTTACGTACTGTGCGTAGTGAAGAAAATATTGCGGCCGTATCAGCTAGTGTGACAGAAGACCGCGAAATGTCGAAGGATTTGGGCGTAAAGCCTTTTAAGATACAGCTGGTGCAAGAACTAAAGCCAGCCGACCTACCACAACGCCGCATTTTTGGTGAATGGGCTCTTGGAAAGCTGGCCGAGGATCCGCTTTTTTATCGAAAAATTGTGTTCAGCGATGAGGCTCATTTTTGGTTGAATGGGTACGTAAATAAGCAAAATTGCCGCATTTGGAGTGAAGATCAGCCAGAAGCATTGCAACAGCTATCAATGCATCCCGAAAAAGCCACTTTTTGGTGCGGTTTATGGGCCGGCGGCATTATTGGGCCATATTTCTTCAAAGATGATGCGAATCGCAGCGTTACTGTCAATGGTGAACGCTACCGAGCGATGATAACAAACTTTTTTTTGCTCGAAATGGAAGTTCTTGACTTGCATGATATGTGGTTTCAACAAGACGGTGCCACATGCCACACAGCACGCGAAACAATGGCGCAATTGCGAGGCGAGTTTGGTGAACAGTTAATTTCACGTTTCGGGCCGGTCAATTGGCCGCCTAGATCGTGCGATTTGACACCATTAGACTATTTTTTGTGGGGGTATGTCAAGGTTAATGTCTATAGGGACAAGCCCGCTTCGATTGACGCACTGGAAGCCAACATCCATGCAATCATTAGTGAGATACCGGCCGATATGTGTGAAAGAGTATGCCAAAATTGAACTCAGCGGATGGGCTACCTGAGACGCAGCCGCGGTCAACATTTGCATGAAATTATCTTTAAACATTAAATTGCAAGGTTCAAACTATCGATTCAAATAAATATTTCATTCATTTTTTCGAATTTTTGTGTTTTTTTTTTTTAAAGTTCTAAACTTCTTAAAAAATCACCCATTACTAAATTGTTTAAAATTGTTAGTAAATTTGGTAAATATTTAGTAAATTGTTTAAAAGGTTGCGCTAATGCTTTTCGAACTTAAAGTACATAATTATGTGAGTTTATATATTGCGTATCGTATTTGAATTGAATTCAAAGGCATTCAAATCTAAGTCGCAGTTTTTCTCTGGGTGTATGTATTTAAGCTAAAAAAATTTAAAAATTGGTCTGTAAGATGTTCAAATTCCACGTTGTTGTTAATCATCCAGAATTCTTAAAGCCAAAAGTCATATTATAAAACTGTACTGAAAATTATCGAAATGAAATGCATTCAATTGAAATGAATACAAAAAACACACAATGAAATTTTTCATAGAAGTGGGATGGAATTTTTTATTTTCATAAAACATAAATTTCCAATATGAAAGAAATGTCCTTTTTCGCCTTTTAAATCCTTAAAACCAAGCAACCAATGTGAAGTTCAGTTAAGCTCTGTAACACATGTATACACGAATTTGAATTTTAAAATAAAACCAAAAGGGAAACAACAAACATTCGTGAATAAAATGGAAAACAAAATCCGAAGGGTCTTTTTAAATCGATAAGGGACTGCCACTGCATTCATATGCATTTTTGACCAAAACTTCATTATCACTTCCATGTCAACTCACCTAGCTTAAATAAATTGAAATGCATGGGAAATGTCCTTTTATCAAGTGAAACAAAATGATTTAAAAAAGGGAAGGACAAGAAAGGCTACAAACATACGATGACGTATCATGAGAACGACACGATTCTAGTTCTCTTTGGACAGATTTTAGATTAGAAATTTGTCATCTGTTGAGGAAGTTCTTGTAACATTCGTCCTTGTGGTCTTAAGTTAAAAAAAAATCGATTTATTTTTGTTTTTATTTATTTCCAATTTTTTCGTAATCGTTACGTTGCAATCAAAGGAACTAAGACAACACTTTTGTCACTATCAATACCTTTTAACAGAATATTTTTGAAATAATCCAATCTTAACTTAAACAATATTCACAATAAATTAAACAAAATCTTCACGTCTATCCCCCACATCGAGTGGTACACTTTTCAGCTTTTTGAATATTTAATTTTCGAAGTTTCCTTTAAAATGACGATATTGATTTATATTTCGCAAGCGTAAACCCACTCGTACAATATCGTTGCTGTTATTCAGGAAATATTTTGCCAAAAAGATTTAATTGAATTAACCCAAAGTTGGCAAATTTAATTCGCCATCAGAGATTTTTTGGTGGTGGGTATATTCAACCTTTTCCAGTTCCAGTGAAGCAGCTTTGTTTTTTAACCCGATTCCGATTCACGGTGAGGTGGTGAAGTGAAAAACAATTTGAAATGGAAATTTTTAAAGTGTGACCTGGTGCTGTTCAAACGCGTCCTCTCAACCCACGAAATGAAATTTAATCTAAATTATAGAGGAATAAGATTTTTTTTTGGATTTTTTTTTTGAGTTAAGTGCCCTTTGAAGGGGGTTTAGAATTGAATTGATTTTATTTAAATTTGTTGGGTCTTTTGGGTGGAGATCTTGGTTAAGTGCTTTGGATTTTGGTTTTAATTATATTTAGTTTTCGATTTCACTTGGAAAATTAAATTATGGAAGTTTCAGAGATTGAAATTTTCAAGTCAAGGTCAGTGCTGTTTACCTCCCTTCAATGTTGGCACGTTAAAATCATGAAGGGATTGCAAAAATGAAAGTATTTGACAAATTTTCGATATCTTTTCGAACTCATTTTATACTTTTTGCAATTTGTCATTCAAATACTATACTAGACAAATTTGGAAGCTTTAAGATTTTATAAATCAAATGTAAGTGTTTCTTTAGCAGGAATAGTCTTAAAAACCTTTTAAATTAATAACACTTTCATTTTCTCAAAGTCCTTATCGTCTTCGTGAGTTCTTTCATTTTCATCATTGGAATAATCTTTATCGTTATCAATTTATTCGTTCAATTGTTTTTCGCAAAACTTTTTGAATTGTTTCTGTGACTTAGTGTAAATGACTGTTGCAAATTAATATTTTCAGATTCACTAAAATCTGTCAAGGGCTCGGATGAGAGAAAGCTCCTAGTTCCTTAGCTTCTGTTGCACTTCAATTGGTCCTGTCGTTTGTTTTTTGTTTTTGCGTCTGCTTTTTTATTTAATAGTCTTGCAAGGACGACAACGCGACGTGACTTTCAGCCTGTGTACATATACATGTACCTATAATGGAACATTCATTGTAATCTTGTGTGTGAAAAATGCTGTTTAAGAACGTAGGCGTCGTCGTCATCGTCATCGTTGTAAGTCGTTGTAGTCGTTGTCGTCGCCTCAAGAACGTCCTTTTTTTTGCACACTATTAGAGTGCATCACAAAAACATGGATGACATAAAATGATGAAGTAGATTTTATTCAAGAGGACAAAATAAACATATACATACATGCATACCTTTTTTCTAAAGTAGGATAACAAAGTAAAAAATTGATTTTTTGTCTGTTGTTTCAGTCAAAGTCTTCTCCTTTATTATTCATCATAATTTAAATACATTATGTTATGACTTTTGCATATAGAAAATATGTTTTGTTTTAAAGAGGATGAAAAATGTCAAGCTTTAAATATAAAATAGATGTTTACAAATTTTGAAAAAGGTTAGTTTTTTTTAAAGCTGACAATATTTGATCATTGCCTTTGATTAGTCCAGAAGAAACCCCCTTTTTAATAATTTTGGATGTAAATTGAAAAATGTAGGTAAAAATAGCTAGATCATAAAATATTAAAAAAAATACTTATACGCCTAAGTGACCATAAAATGTCTACACTGTATTTATTGTAAAAAATAAAACATTAAAAAAGTACATATACGCCTCAGAGACCGTAAAATGTCTACACTGTATTTATTGTAAATGTAAAAACTGTGAGGCACGGTGGTAGGTTTATCATGGTGGGGGCTGCGTTTTCATGACACGGTGTATGGCCAATTGAACCAGCATCTGTAAAAAAAACCATATGGAGCCCTTTGCTGACGATAATTTGCAATGATCGTGGACATTTATGCATGACGATCCTAAGCACACTTTGCGGCTACTTAAGCAGTGGATTAGTGATCACCAAATCAATCTATTGCATCGACCTGCGCAGAGCCCTGGCCCGAATCTTATAGAAAATCTATGGAACGATGTAGAATATCAGATTGGATTGAGGAAACCAAAAAAATTACAAGAACTTTGGGAAGCTATATTAAAGAAGGCTGGAACAGCATTCCTATCATCACTGCCAACGTCTAGAAGAGAGTATTCCCCAGAGGATACAAGATGTAGTTAAACAGAAAGGCTTCCCAACAAAATATTAATGAAATTAAGAAGTTTTTAGTTAAAAAAGTATTTAATTTATTAATTGTTCTAATTCTGTGGCACCAGTTGTTACACTAAACAAGGTTATTTATGGATTTTTTGTTTCATATTTTTTATTAAGTTTGTTCATTATTAAATAAAACATTTTTAACAAATTATGTTTCAAAAACAATCAAAATTATAATCTCGCTTATCTGAATTCCGTATACTATCTATTTTGTTCCAATTCTCTGTCGAACAAAAAAATGTTTGAATATTGCGTTTGTGTGATTAATACCTTAAAAAGGCATTTACTTTTCTTTGAATGATTAACGTCTTTTACATAAGGTACACTAACCCATTCTTCATTTTTTGAAGTGATTTCTTTGAAAACCAACAATATCTGAATTTCTAATATGACATAGATAATAAATTGATAACCAATAGAAGACAATTTCCATCTAAATAAATATTCAATTCGAAGAAAAAGCGAGAGAGATTTAGTTTTACCCTCCCTTCCACACCTCCACCGGCTTTAATCTCCATTTCTCTTTAAAAAGTCGTTCTCTTTATAAAGTAATTGATTTGATTCTAATGTGATATGTATGTGATGTCTTTAGCTTGAGGTTTTCAATAAAACGTTTACATGACACAATCTTAAAAGGGTTTTTCTACGAAAATTCCCAAGAAATACAACGAACAATAGCTGTGGCGGAAGCATCATTAGGTGGGGGAGGGGTGAGGGTATTTATCTTGAATAAAATGTCTCCAAAAAATAACAAAAATATATGTAGATTGTATTACAAGCCATTCTTTATGTTTGTGGTATTTTTGATTATGTGGTGTATTTGTAATGTTTATATGTATGTGTATACGAGTATAACCCAAGGCATTATGTTTATGTATACATACATACATATATTATATCCGTATAAATAGAAGAAGAGTGATGTTAACATGCCAAATTACTTATAGCAATTTATTTCCAAATGATTTATGATGACGAGTCGAGAATTTGAAAGACAAAAAGGAAAAAAGGCTTAAATAAGTTAACTTTAGGTTTGGTGCCAAGAAAAATAGATCAATTTTTAGCTGAAGGCGGGATGAAGATAAATAAAAGAAAATGGCAAATATCACTTAACTGCTTGTGTATTTTAGACATACTTACGAGTAACATGAAAAAGGTAATTCATGATATTATACCTATAGAACTTATGTAATTTTTGTTTCTTAATAAAAAATACAATTGAACTTGCTCCTATTTGTGAAGTGAAGTGTTGGCAACCCTAGACAACAAAATTAAATTAAATTAAATTAAAAGCTGAAAATAGCAAGAATTGGAGCAGTAATTAAGAAAAGTAAACAAAACAGATGCATTTATCCGGTTACTGAGGCGTATACATACTGCAAACTTTGTCACAACCCAATTAAATGCAGAAACTCAAGCTATGGACAAATATTTTTGTTGCTTATTCCATTTTCCATGCAAATTTGTCATTGTTTTTAGATGTACTTCATAAGCTTATTAAAAAGTTAATTAAAAAGACAACCGAAGTTCATGTCCATGTGTAAAACGTGGTTAATGTTTAATCCAGATAAAATATGTTTTACCGGGATAAAAAGTAGCATATATACTATTCCAGACTATAATCTGTCTCTGTGCCAAATTTGAGCCAAATCGGTTCAGCCGTTCTCGAGTTATAGTGTAAATAACACAAATTTCCTTCATAATAATAAAAAATAATATATATATTTAGATTTGATTTGCATTCTATTATTTTTGTTTTATAAATATTATTCAACAATTGAAACAAAAACCTCTTGCGTTTAGGGTTTGACATTGAATCATCTATAGCTGCGATTTCTTAAATGTTTTCACAACTTTAATTTAAAATTGGATCGTTTTTACTAAGGGAAAATATTTTCCAAATTCAATGTCTAGAATTTAACATCCCAACTTACTATCTCTTCTAGAATGTAGACTTTAAGGCCGCCTACGATAGCATAGCCGGGGTAGAACTGAACAAAGCCAAGAGAGAATTCGGCATCCCAAAAAAATTGACACGACTATGGAGGTTTATCATGATAAGACCAATTGACCAATATAACAAGCCAAGTTAAAATTACCAGATTTATATATCCAGGCCAATCAACATCTACTATGGACTATGGTCCTGAAAGTACTGCCATTACTCTCATATGGATACAAGACCTGATGGGTGGTTAGTAAAAGATATTACGACCCTTAAAGCTTATTAGAGAGGAAATTCTTAAGGAGAATTTTTGGCTCCGTTTGTGAGAAAGGACGATTCCGGAGACTCTACAATCAAGAACTTTACGTAATCTACCTCGAAGAAGATATCGTGAAAAGAATTAATCTTGGTAGACTCCGGTGGGCTGGTCACCTAGCTCCCATGAGCGAAGACGATAACCAGCTCGGAAATTTCTATGTAGTATATTTTAAGGTAGAAGACAGCGTGGTAGACAATGCTTACGCTGGAGAGATGGCATAGACCATCAGGATGCTCGAAAGCTTGAGGATAGGAATAAATGGAAAGAACAGATGACGATTTTCCACAATTTTAGTTTACATTTTATTTATATTTCGGTATTGTTAAAATATATTTATTATAATTAATAAGCTTCAAAAAATTCTAAAAATTGAGTTTTAAACCATTTCAAATGAAACAAATGTTGACTTACCTTTTTTAAAAAAATGCGGTCACATCAACACTCTTGTCAATCAAGTTGCAATAAAGATTCCTTTGAACTTCTCTTGATTTGATTTCATTTTATTCTGGATGACTTGGATTTCTTTATTTCCTATTTAAAAGAAATAAATTGAAATTTGTTTATAAATTCGAAAACATTTGGATATACATATTTAATTAATTTCAAACAACTAACAAGCATTTGCTTTTGACATTTAATGTTCTTGAAAGTTCTTAGATTGTCAAAATATTTATGAACATATTTCACGGAAAGAATAGTTTATCGAACCAAAAATAATTACATAGGTACAAATCACTCTTGTTCAAATTAACGTACATGAACTTTTATAACAACTCCATGCGTGATTAACTTGGACACACTTAGGAAGTAGTTATCTTAATAATTTTCCATCAAAATTAAATAACATTAATCTAATGTCTCTTTGCAAGATACATAAATGTACATATGTATGTATGTAATCGTAAATTAAGTTTTCAACAAAGTCATTAAGATTATTATCAAAATTTATTGAGCTACAAAAAAATGAACAAAAAAAGAAGAAATCGAGTCTCTATTTTATAGCCCTTGTTACTTAACTTTAAGCCACTCACAATATATTTCACATTATTCACTTGACACACACATACTTACACGCCCACAAATATACACTCGCACAAAATGTACACAATATCTCTGGAAAACCACATTTCTTTTTGCGATTAATTTATCCTCGTTCACACTTTTGACTTTCAGAAGTTCTTATGAATAATTCAACAGGCTGCTTGAGTCGTATTAAGAGTACGAGTATCGAGTATACGAAAACGAGTATAAGCTTCGTCCTGGTCTAGAATTACTGATATCTTCTTACATGTGTATGTATGTATGTATGTACTCATTTTTGCTTACCTTAATTTGTTCATGTTTAGGTTTTACACTTTACAACAACAAGTTTATTTTTCAGGTATCTTATAAAGGTAAGGTATGTGTATTAGGTGTAAGGATAAAAGGATATACATACATACATACATATACTCATGCCTACCAGGACAAATTGTTTAGTATTTTGTATACAAACCATCAGGTTGTTGTTTCATTTGTTAAGGGTGTTTCTCACGTCTGAATATGCCTTAGTTAGTCTCTGGGGATTTTCTAACAAAGCATTTAAAATACATGCCTAATATTGAACTTTTCGCGGATATGTTTTCAGTAATTTGGGGTTTAAATAAGATGATTAAAGGCTGAACTAACACCTTGGATTTAAGCATTATGGGGGAGATATTAAAACTAAACGGAGATTAAATTCTTTATAAGATGGTAAGATTATGTGAATTAGGGTATTGGACACAAATTATTGAAGCCATTTCATGGTGAACATTTTGATGTTTTTTTTTCAAAAAAGTATAACTGAGTTGGAAATTAAGTTGTCCGAAACTTAAAGTTGCTTAAGTGCTTTTGTCAACTCTGAGCCTACTTGTTACAAATTTGTCTTCTTTACAAATTGAATAATTTGGAATTCAAAAAGAAAAAGAATTACAAATTTTAAAATGACGACTACAAGGATTGATTCTTTTCGATTGATAAATTTGACAACTGATGAATAGAAATGAAAACTTGGAAGTGACTTTGGAAAGTTTGATTCCACCATGACTAAGCTTTTAGAACGAATTGACAAGGTTAAAACAACAAAAGTACCGACAGTTAGTGGACAGTAACTATATGCCGTTAAGGGTAAGGACCAACGGATCCGAACAAAATAAAATAAAATGGACAAAGAAAATGCGAAAAATGAAATCAATACCACCTTTTACTCTTCTTCTTCTTCTTCTTCTTTTGATGGCTGAACTAGAGCGTGGTGCTCCTAGGCCTTGCTCAATACGTCCCTCCAGCTGGCTCGATCCCTAGCCTGCTGTCTCCAGTTTCGCACTCCCAGCTGGCGGATGTTTCCCTATACCTGGTCGCTCCATCAGAGATGATGTCTACCTTGGCTTCTGACTTCCTCTGGATTGGCTTTGAAGACTTTACTCGCTGGAGCGTTGGTGTCTATTCACTCTACATGGCCCAACCATCTTAGTCGTTGAATGCAAATTTTTCTGACTAAGCTTATGTCGTTGTACAGCTCGTATAGTTCATCGTTATATCTTCTCCTATAGATGTTGTCTTCTCCGATGTACGTCAGCAGGACCATAAATCGTATGCAAAACTTTTCTTTCGAAGACTCCAAGTGACATTTCATGCGATTCGGAGAGGGTCCATGCTTCTGCACCATATAGCAGGTCCGGGATGATGAGTGTTCTATATAGTGTCTCCTTGGTTCTTCTCGATAGGGCTTTCTTCCTCAATTGCTTATTTATCCCAAAAAAACAGCGATTAGCAAGAGTTAGTCTGCGTTTGATTTCAGCGCTGATGTTGTTGGCTGAGTTGATAGCAGTTCCCAGGTAGACTATAATTCACAGACTACCTCGAAGTTATACCTATATCAATGGCCACATTTTGACCAAGTCGGTGATGGGATTGGACTTTTGTTGATGTAATTCGTCTTTTCATCGTTTATTTTCAGTCCCATTCTGCTTACTGCTGACTCCATTATAGTAGTGAAGGAACCGGTTACTGTTCGCTTTGTTCTTCCTATCACGTCTATGTCGTCTGCGAACCCAAGTAATTGTGTTAATTTATTAAAGATGGTGCCCGATGTACACTGGCATGGGTGTTCTGCATTACATTTTCAAGCACAATGTTAAAACAGCTGCATGACAGTGCGTCGCCTTGTCTAAGCTCTCTGATGGTAATTTCGAAGGTTTCAGTACAGTCTCTGCCAACTTTGACGGAACAGCGAGCATTCTCCAGCGTCATCCTGATAAGGCGCATCAGTTTAGCAGGGATTCTAAAGTTAAACATAGCGCGATATAGTTAATCCCTATTAACACTGTCGTACGCAGCTTTAAAATAGACGAACAGGTGGTGGGTGTCAATATTATATTCTTGGGTTTTCTCCAGGATCTGGCGTAATGTGAATATTTGGTCGGTCGTAGATTTTCCAGGTCTGAAGCCGCATTGATAAGGACATATTACATTATCAGCAAACGGCTTTAGACGCTCACATAAAACGCTGGAATGGATCTTATAGGCGATGTTCAAAAGACTTATGCTTCTTTAGTTGGTGCATGTTTGGCGATCTCCTTTTTTGTGGATCGGGCAGATGGTACTGAGGTTCCACTCATCGGGCATACTTTCCGCCGACCATATTTTGCAGATGAGTTGGTGTATGCTCCTTACCAGGTCATCTCCAGCGTACTTAAAAAGTTCAGCTTGTAGACCATCGATCCAGCTGCTTTGTTCATCTTTAGTACTACTTTTTACTACCTGTACCAAAATTGCCTTTTTTTACTTCCTAGACTTTTCTCCACCTTTTAATGTAAGTTTAATTTCCACTTCTTTTATTTTTCTTAACACTTGTTATTTATAACCTCTGATCTTCTTGCAAGCTCAAACTATAAAGTGACATTCTGGACCCACTCGATCCTAAATCACTTCTTCATATTTTGAATTCGCCGAGCTTTCAGCCAATATCGAATGGCGGATCTGTATTACGTCATCAAAAGCCATTTACATTGGTCGTTGAGAACCACTTTGTGATGAGACACTCGCGATCCAGCTTACTCGCCGGTTATTTTCCCTAAAAAATTATGTAAATCTTCCACTAAATTCGCCGCCCGCTGGAATTTCCAGGTAATGGCCATTTCCATTGGCTGAATTAACAATCGTTTTATTCCTTAAGTTGCTGAAATATTTTTAAGGTTTATCAACACTAAAAAAAAAAATGGAAACCAAAAGTGTAATCAGAAGCTAAGAGGAAAACTTTATCTTCAATAGTAATACTCATAAAATTAAAAAATAAAACTTAAATCGCATTTGCCGTTAAGTGCATACATAAACTTTTTATAAATATATTATTCCTTCTCAATTAAAAAAAAAATGTTAGCAAAACAAATACATTTCGTTGAATATTAAGTCGTTCTCGACTTAAGCGACATCTGGTGAAAATCTGATCAGGCCGTCCGGTACATCTGGTTTGGCTTCACTTAACTCGGCTTTCCCATGACCAATGAGAGAACCGATAGCTGGCAAACCACGGCCGGCCGTCCCACTCTGACGCAGTCAAGTGGACAACTCTATCAAAAGAAAACATTTGATAAACTTTAAAAGGAAAAGTTTGTTTTTGTTTTGGAAATAAAATGTCGGGTTCAATTAATTTTTTTGTTTTTAAGTTCTTTTTTTTCAGAATTTTGAATTTTTTTACTAGCCTAAATAAAAATAATGAATAAGTTTTTGTTACTTAAAGAAATACTAAAGTTCATTCATTCAAAAGATTACAATCATTTTTACAAAAGAGACAAATCAATTGAATGCAATCTTTTGAGAATTCATGATTTTTAATTACCCAGCATTTTAGGAGAATCTGCTTCTCAAAAGATCTTTTATAAGAATTTATATCTCTAGCTTAAAATTATAATTTTAGAAAATTGTATATTTTAGTTTTGTTTACAAATTTAGAAAAAAAAACGAGTTAAATGAATTGAAATATTTCATTTCGCTATTCAGTTTTAAAAATGTTTTATCAAAACAAAAACTCAATGCGAATTTATAATTCAACAACTTTCGATGCTCCTAACCCAAAAGTTAATTAAAAATAATTTTGACAAAATACTGGAACCTCTGTCTCTAAACAAAATAACGAACTTCCTTTGACTTCTTTGAAAAATTTGTTGTTCGGTATTCAAGGAGAAAAACTTTTTGGTTAACTTGAATTTAACCATCACCACAAAGTTCCATTCTAAACGTTTAATTAACTGTGACAAAAACACAATTATGCCAACATTTTTACCACAAATTGTAGCAGATGTTTGAAAGATATCCTTTTTTTTTTGTTTCTTCAGAAAAAAAGGATACTATACTCTTTCAATCTTCATCAAGTTAGCAAAGTCATGCAAGAAATAAACTAATTTAAAGTATCTTCTTCAACGGTTTTATTTGTACCTCATTTTGAATTGACAAATATTTACATCGGGAAGAAGTGGTGGTGGCGGGCGGTGGCTGTGAAGATGGCGAGTCCGACAAGTGACGGTTTTTCCTGATGATGATTCTCTCAGTACGAGTATATTAGTTGACCATTTATGCTTTGCAGCAAATTAATTTATTTATCTTCAAGGGAACTTCAAGGATGTTTTGCCTTAAGTTTTATAAAAAAAAAAAATATAAACAACAAACTTTACGCAATTATTAATTTGTTCTTCTTCCTTATTTTGTTGTTGTTGTGGTTGTTACTTCTTCATCTTCATGGTTTATTAAACTTAGTTAAGTAAAGTATGATGGTGACAGTATTTCCTTCTCTAATTCATACATACACACAATTTTGTACGTAACAAGCTGGTTTCCGTCACAAAGTTTTAAGCAACTTAACCGAAATTCTGTTGCCTTCTTGCTTGGGTTTATTTGTGCGCTGCGGTGGGTGGGAAATGGAGGACGGGCGGAGTGAAACATATTTATGCAAATTAATGTGATTCCATGAAAAACGGAAGTTAGCGGTGGAGCGCAATTTAAATACTTTTAATTGGCGAAAAAGTTTCCATTTATTGCACTTCCGATGAGTTTTTCTGTTTCTGTTTTTGGTTTTCGTTTGGTTTGGTTTTGGTAGAAGAGAAGTTTTTTGTATTTTGTAATCAATTTGTCATTGGGTCTGGCCTCTTGTACATACATACATACATAAAGAATTGTATTTCAAATGATTTGAAAATTTCATTTAAAACTTTTTGACTGTCAGTTAAAAAGTGAGCTACTTTTGTTTAAATTAAAAGACTTGACCTTTAAATGTCTCTTAGACGAAAATTGGCTTAATTTTGTGTTTTTGTGAAGTAGACATTTGGGTTTTACCTTTCTTGGGGTTCATTGCCCCTTCAATCAATTTTTATTTATTTTTTTCAATAGAAATTTGTGGAGCTCATTAAAATAACCATACAAAGGACTTAATCTATTTTAAGGACAATAAATGATTCAAAGGAAATAACTCTTAGACTTAGGGACTTCTAAGGAAAAATGTCTTAAGATCTTTTCTGTACAAAATTTCAGAAGCAGAATTTTTGTAAAAGCCACTTCTAAAAGATATTCGCATTCAAACATTCTTGGGGTCCATTGACCCCCCAAAATCACTCCTTGCCATACACATAATTTCCAAACACTTAAGGTTAAAATTCCTTGAAAATTATTATTGACACCAAATTTGTATCCCCCCAATAAAGTGTCAATATGATTTTAAGTACTATCACTACAACAACAACCTCCGCTTTTGTTAGACAGATATTTTATCTAAATAATTTGTACGTCTATGTTGTGTTTATTCCCCTCATTGGTCCTTTGAATCCACACCATCAAGCTCAATATCGTAATCAAAGAGAATTTATGTCTGCCATTGAACTTGATGTCCTTGTTCATTGTCTCGAAAATAGCATATCTATCTTACACCGGTATAAGGTAAGGGCACACAAGAAAAGGAAAGGTAAAATAATACCTTTTTGACTTTGTCTATTAATGGTTAACTGCTTTTTTGGTTAACCAAAGCATTTCCAATGTGGTTGTTGTTTCTCCTTTGGAATACTCGTAAGTTAGGTAGGCATATTTATTGCGTGATAAAGTTGAATATTAATGGCAAATTGGTTCGCAATCAGGCTTAGTTAATGTAATTAGATACACCTGAATGATATACATAATTATTATTAGGGTAGAGGTGAATAGCCTTACCGTTACCATCATCAAAGCGACAAACAACAACAACAACAACTTGGAACACCTAAAAGCAATATAACAAGGTAAATGATTTTGTGGTGACAAAAAGTTAATGATCTGATTCCGAAATGGTGGTGCAATATTTACAAGCTTTGATAAAGTAAATGATATTGTTGGTCCTTTGACTTGGGATTAGGGGGCTAAAGGTTGAATGAGGGAATATTTTGCCTGAGTTTAAGAAACTTTCGCAAAGCCCTAAAGGACTTCGGTTAGAATTGTAAGCAGAGGTTAGAAAATGTTGTTATGAATCTAAAAGGATTCACAAAGCTATGTCAAACGGTTTTAACAAAGTCAACCACCTTTTTTTTAAGAATGGAAATGTGCCTCTGACAGATCTTTGTAAAATAAAATTCATCTATTCGTCTACATAATGATTCGATTTACAGAATTCTACTCCGTTTCAAGTCACGGTTATCGAAGGATGTATTTTTGAATTTTCCCAATAACTGGACCAAACTGCACAGAAGTTTTTTGTTCCTAGCACGAATTGAACGACTGCCAATTTTTTCATTTACAATAGATTAAAAAATCACAATGTGTAAACAATATTGACGGTTAACATTCATAATACCATTTAATAAAATTGGTTGATAAATTTTAAGGATTAGAAAAGCGTGAGCTAGTTAATGATGGGGAAGAATGATTCCTGCTACTTTTTTTATGGAACAATCTTCATGTAAGCTAAATAGATCCTTCAGAAAAGATCCTTGATTTTAGTCTTTTTGAGGTAAAAATCAACCAAATATCTGTTTAAATCTTAGGTCAAGAATCTATGAAGTTCCAAATCAGAATAGTAGGTACCCAGTCGAATTGTTTAAAAACAAATATAAAAAGATTAATCAAATTAAATCCGTAAGAATTGTCATTAAACTCGCAACAATATGTTACTTTCTATAGAAAAAAAACATAAATAAAATAAAATAAATAATTCTGCATGCGGAACAAGTACAAGCATTGCCATTTATCATATCCTCATATGTATACACCAACAAGCAGACAAACAAACAAACAAACAAAGACGCAAACAATGAAACACAACCCACGACATTGACTCGCACACACACAAAAACACCAACCAACAACACAAACAGAGAACAAACAAGAAAATCCCTTAACATCATCATTCCCGTAGTTTTCCACACCACACCACGACAATGGAAATGGCATATTCGTTACATTTTCAAAAATAAAAAATAAACACAGAAAAGTAAGAATACATTCATATAAGAAAATACACCGAAAAAAGGTAGCAGCATCGATACAAACCACACACAGCAATACAAATTGCCAAATCACACAAAAATGTATGAAAGTACTCATGCTAACGGCCAAGACAACACCAACAACACCAACAACAACAAAAACAACGATACCAGCAAAAAATGAAAAGAAAACATGTCTGTCGTACAACCTGCATACCCTAGAGGTCCGGATCCGGATCCCTTATAACAAAAACACACATACACTTAATATCTCCAAAGGAAGTAGTGGTGGAGTGGGTGGACGGGCGGCCGGCGGCGGCGCGGTGCAAGGGTTGGTGGAAGAGAAATACTTTTGGCTGCAATCCAAATCAAATGTATTTATTGCCGAAAAACGTTGCATGAATATTTTCGTGTAAAACACGTGCAGAAAACCAAATTTATTGCCAAATATTTTAGATGTTTCATTTTTCTACAATCACAATCTTTAAGGATTTTGTTGTTGTTGTTGTTGTTTTTTTTTTATTTCCTTCAAGTAGGTAAACCAAAGAAGGGGTGGAGGACGAGGAGAGGAACGAAAAGGATGTTGATGGTGATTTTGTCCTCTTTGTTAAGTTATTTTATTTTTATATATTTTTCCAAAACGAAATATCGTTTCTAAAAAAAATAAAAAAATTGTTCTTTGGTGATTTTGTAACAAGAAGAATATTTTCGAATGCAATTTTCTTAGTTTTTTTATTATTTTTTTATTAAAAGGAAAACATTTAAAACGCAGCAAAACGAAGGAAACAAACGGTCTTCGATTTTAAGATCCTTTTTTGGAAAGTATGTTCAATTTATTTTTATTTTTCTTATTTTCGTTTTTTTGTACATATGTAGGTACATGCATGCATACATACTATGTATGTACATTAACTGAAATTTTTTGTAACAAAATAGCGTTTGAATTTCGGGTGCATTCAAAGTGGTGCAATATTGAATGTCAATGAAATGTAGGATTTTCTTATTGAAGATTATAAAGTGTAACACAATTTGTTTTAATTTTGGTACTCTCTTTCATAAGATCACTTGAAGTAAGACTGGCTACGGGACTTTTCCTAGTTTTTGTCTCATTAGAATAGAAAAACACAGTATTGGTCTTGTTTATCAGGGTGAAAGTCTCCTCTCTGCGTTAGGTTTTTACTAGTCTTGGTCTTCTGCTTTTTCACAATCCATGAAACAACAACCAAATTTTGACATTTATAGTACCATCTATCTCAATCTAGAAAATTTAGATTTTTCAGAACTAGGACTCTGCGATTAAACCAATGAAATGAATTTACAATACAATAAACCACAATAGGACTGACTTAAGGGCGAATAAAGTCTCGTATCGTCTCGTAAAACAAAGATGAGAAGACAATAGGTACTAAATAAAAAGTCCATTGACGAAATTATTGCATCTTTGAAAATTTCGTCCAAAATATGCAGTCTTGCCTCATTCATTTTAGAGAAGATGTTTATAGTGATCAATTCCCGAAGAACCAAGAGACAAAAGAAGGAGTCAAAGTTCCATATTTTCTTACGAACAACGACGGCCAAGCTATTACCGTCAACTATCGGTTGATGGTATTCAATTTTTTCTAACTTAACTCGAATTTCAATACTTCGATACTACGAGCCACAATTGACAATTTTCATAATTGTTTTTTAAACATCATTATTATTAAATGCGGAGATTCAGACTGGCAAACGAGGACGTGCAATTTTTCTTTGATAGGTTTCTTCAGTAACAAAACCAAAAGCAATAATTCCAAGACCAATTTTGTCTTGAAAGCTACAAAATTTAATGTTTTTTGCCAAAGTTATGGAGATATTCTGACATTATACCGTTCTTTATGAAGTCTCTATGTTTAAATTTTCATCTGATAGAAAGTGGAATATCATTCCACAAGGATAAAGAATAAACGAAGAACTGACTAGAAGAAGTTAAGCAGTTGAATATAAAAGGTAGAATTGTAAAATTACGTGTTGATAGCAAGAAAGACAAATTTTCAAAATACTCGTGAGTACTTAAGATTTTTCGTAGTGATAAACTTAATGAAAAGAAGCAACGTTCGAAATTTCAAAAACACTTCAAGAGTGCATCCAAGTATTCTACTGAGACATGGTCATACCTGCGAAGATCAAAGATAAATCGTATAGTGTAGCATTAAAGGTAACTTTAAGTTTGTGTCATAGTGTCACATTTAAGATTTAATATTTTGCATAAGTTAGAAAAACATCATTTTCAAGTTAATGTGACTAAAAATCTAGAAATTGCAAAATTATCACGTTCCCTCATTTTCCTTACCCACTTCAAATCAATTCCTCCTTCTAAAACTAAATCATTCAAAATATCATACCAATATACTCTCGCATTGGTCACATTTTTTGCCTGCTGTCAGATTATCAATTTACCTAAAAATTGTAACCCTGTATCGCACACTTTGCACCTGTCAATTTTTATGAAATAGGTCCATCGACATCGTCGTCGTCGTCGTCTAGCATCCAAATACGTTCTCAGAATCAAAAAAAAAACTACGACTTAAAATATTTCAGCAATATCATGTTCGAAAAATATCAAATATCATATCAATAAATTTTCGAAATAGTTAATTTTTATTGAATACTCATTTTCGTACGTATGTGCGTAGAAAACTTTTGTCATACAAGTCACATCTGTGTACAACGAGTAGGTCCGTGCGTTGGTACTCCATACATCAGTGACAGCTTTCACATACCTCCTGTCATTAAGCAAATATCCTTGAAAATACTAATACTCTCTCATAGCACAGCACACCTTTGCTGTACGCTGTACCTTTTCCTTTCAACGCCCTCTTCTTCTCTCTTAAGACATTTTTCCAGCACACAAACCCTGAACGTAACATTTCACGTTGCTCCTGGGTCGTTGGTTTTCCTTGAGGCATTTCGCGCACATGTTAAACAAAATAAATGAAAAAAAAAAAAACAAGAAAAAAAAAAAGAAAATCCAAAACCATTTTGTTGGTTTGTTACGTGCGTATAATGCTTCAATTCACGGTTCGACAAAGGTTAACACAAAAAGGCTATATCAGCCTCGAAAGATAATATTCCTCCGACACTTTGCTTAACTCCCCAGACATTTTAACAGACATGGAAATGGTGATGGTTCTTTTATGTTATGTAGCTTGCGTTTGAACCACGCAGTTTATCTTTTTTGCGTATACTCGTACTCGTAGTCATTTTCAAGGCAGCAAATCAAGATACAAAAGTTGATTTCTCTTCAATGTGTATTGTGTAAGTGTGTGTGTGTATTTTTTATAGATGGGCAAGATTATAAAACATTTTGAATGTTTACTTTGGAATCACGTAGAATATTTTTTTTTTTTTTATAAGTCTTGTTGCCGTCTTGATTCAACGCATAATATTATGTACATGATACCCATTTTAGCTTCGAGTGAGAGGAGCGGGGATTATGTACGTATATGTATGTATGCCAGACAATAAGTCTGAAAAGTCAATTGAAAACATTGAAATTTCATTTGAAATTGAGAGATTTTCATCTTAAGTCAATTTAAAGATAATTGAATTAATTTAATTGAATGATTTGCATACAATATATGTATGTAAATTGATTTCGCGTGAAAAAGGAATTTTGTTCACACCATTTTTAATTCGTGTGTGTTTGTTTTGTGTTTCAAATGAGAACTTGAGGTTTTAATGAAAACATAAATGATGAGAAGAATGAAAGAAATCATTTCTTTTTGTGACTTGCACAGCTTTAATCTAAAAAGTGATTCATTGAAAGCTTGTTGATTTTCTACAGATATATGTAAGTACAATCTTTGTCGAAAAAACGCTTTTGCCCAAAATTCACAAACAAACTCTGTATTTAGAATGATTTATTGAAACAAACACTTTCTCTTTCTAACCTCTAAATAAATTTTTACATACAAAAGTATTCATTCATCTCTTCTTTAATAAACGTAACATATTAGAGAAAAAAATCTGCAAAATTAAAAGGTACGTATACGCCCCAGTGTACTCTTTTGTTATTTTTATTTATGGTTTTTCTTACTTGAATTAAAACCATTTTCGAAAACAAAACACTTCTTAATTTGAATTAAAAAACTTAACTCCATTTTCTTCTCGAATCATCATTTATTCAATTTTTTGAGCTTCCTGTCATTAAGTAGTTCGGGTCAATCCAAGAAACTTTTTTAAGTACATATTGTGGTTGGCTATACAACCTCACGCCTTAACCACAAGACCATATTATTAATCAAAGGAATGTTATAATTTTGGAAATTATGTGTCTCATATTCTTGGTATTCAATATTAAATGCGTGGTATATTTCATTGGTATTAGGAATGCTAAAATTTTAATCTAAATGGTAAATATGGAATTTTGTTGGTTATTTAAGGTTACAATTTAATACTGAAATTTTTCTTACACATACATTTAATTTATTTCTTTTTCTTTTTAATATTGTTAAAAATTTCAATGTGTGAACTAAAATTAATATATAACAAGTGTTTCAAATTTTTATTATTTGAAAATAAGTAAGTTCTGAAGCTTCAATTCCTCACGTAAGTCGAAGATCTGAATTTACCTTGAAAAATCGACTACAAATTGGAAAAAAAAGTAAAAGGAACAGATTTTGCTCAGCCAAAAAATACTCCGTTAGTGGGAAATCCCAAAGTTTGACGAGTTTGTATTTAGAAGAAATTGAAGAAATAAGTCAAAGATTAAAGAATTTCTTATATATCCTTAGAATGAGTTTCAGCACTTGGAAATGACTTCGTGTAGATTTCAAACCTTTATTTTCTTAAGATTTATAAAAAAAGGCTGAAAAGGACGACAGCTTCTCCATTGTCTATACTTATAGTCAGAATCCGGTCTATTACACTTAGCATCTTTTTATTCCATAACTAGCAGTACCCTGCGCGAGTTGCTACACCACCGACTGAAATAAATTTCAAGGAAAGAAACTACCCAAATATTCAATTAATTTTGAAGTCGGACATGTTTTAATCATTCTTTTGTACAGTTCCCATCAGCTGACTTTTCCTTAGCGTTTTGAAACTATAACTATAATAATAGAAGATTTTACTAACTGTATAATATTGAAAGAAATACATGACGACTAAAATATATGTACATAAACAATCGATAAAAAACTGACAATCATCAGAATTATATTTATTGATTTATTTTTCTTTGCAAGTAGAACACTTTATATGGCAAAATAATATTTTTATTTTAACTTTTTTCCTCACAATTTTTCTCACCTCTTAAAACTTTCCCGGGCTATGACAAACATTTCAAAGCCAAAATCAGTCAAATCGGCCCAGCCGTTCCCGAGTTTTACCGAGACATACATACACACAAACATTCATTTTTATCTTATACTAGAGGGACCGGCAAACTTCGTCCCGCCTCAAGCTTTGGAAAAATATTGTTGTTACTTATTCGATTTTAAACACAATTTTTGTCATAGTTTCTAGATAGCCCGATGGCTATGTACTTCGTAAGTTTATTAAAAAGTGGATCGAGCGGCAGGACAACCGAACTTTATGTCGTAGGCGCTGAAACCATCAGCCTATTTGCTTTTCAAGACTATAAACTATGTATCACTGTGACAAATTTCAATGAATTCGGTTCAGCCGTTCTTGAGTTATAAATTGTAGGTATAACTAATACGGCATTTTTTATATATCAAAAATATTGACATCTTCATCGACCGCTAGATGTCATTTCCTCAACTAAGTCAAAATTGGTTGATAGTTGCTAAAAATTACAACGTTCATGCACACGTTCTGTCCCAAGAAATGAATACTGACAGGAATGTGTACAAACTGACCAAAAACTGACAGCTACGGCTTTATTCCAGTGAAACGTCAAATGAATAGTTCGAAATTTTTTTAGAAGGAATCACAGCTTAATTGGAACTTTTTTGGCAATTAAAAGTATCATTAAAATTGTCCCAAAATTCACGATGGTTCAAGGCAGACACATAACTTACAAACTTTCAAATACTTTTCACCTACGGTCTAAAACGTTATCATTTCCTGGTAGAGTGATTTTAAACTTAGCTAAAATCTCCTTTAAAAGTTAATAAAATTTGAAATTCGACTTACAAGATGAAGAGAATAACCAATTCCCTGGAAAAGTGATGACAGCGATTCATTATTCGGTTGGTCGCTTAAAAACTAAATGTTATTTAAAAAAAAGAAACTAAAATTTGACAGCTCTGGCAACACTAAAAGCTTCAATTCAATTATAATTTTGAATTAAACCAATTGATCAAGGAGAACTATCGATTGTCTGTTAATTTATATTGGGACCGAAAAATTCGGGCCGTTAATTCTAGTGGCCCGAGTATGTTCTCGCAAATTAACAAGATCTTTAGAAAAAATAACGATAATGATCTTCCATGTCTTAAGCTTCAGAGGACGACAGAGAACAGAGGCGTACTTCTGACAGTATGGATAGATCCAGATAACGCCTTCTTGGACAATAAACTTTATATGATCGGTGGAGGCTGTGGGGGCTGTGCTTGGCACTTGGCAAACGCCACAATCGCCAAGGAAGTGGGAAAAATTCCCTGCTAGTTTCAAAAGTTGAGCTCCAGATCATCTTCGATTCAATAAAGAAAAAGAAGTCATCAGGTGTCGGTCAGGTGACATTTACCTCAGGAAGCAATGGACATTTTCACCACATTGTTTAACAACGCGCTCCGTCCCAGTGGGCTGCGGACAACAATATCATAACGGATAATCAGTTCGGCTTCATGGCGGGACATGACACTATTCATGCCGCGTTTAAGCTTGTATCTGATATCCAATGGAACAAATCTAATAAACATTGCATGGGTGCCTGTCTGGTTGACTTGGACACCTTATGGTTAGAAGGTCTCTATCTCAAGCTAGTTAGACTTGGTATCAATAAGCCCCTGTTGTATATGCTTTATGACAGGCTCAATTATAGAAAGTTTGTAGTCAAGAGTTCCAATGTAACTTCGACCACAGTCTTCGATATAAAAAATGGTCTTCAACAAGGAGCTGTTAACTCACCGATCCTATTCAGCATTTACACCAGCAATCTGATAGGTAGTCTTACTCAGGCAATTGCCAATTGGCAATTGTATACCAGAACGGCCCAAAAAGTCGAGTTCATCAAAAATTCTTTTGCAGCGTGACTTCGATAAGATTCAGCGATATTGCGATGACTGGAAGTAAAAAATCAACTTCCAGAAATCGGAAACTATTCTGTTAAGGACTCCATAGTTTCCAGAGCCAGGGAAGCTTTTGCCCTGACGAAACGGATTTTTAATAGATTCGGCTAGAAACCAGGGTGAAAGGCCCTTATTATTCCAATGATTGCCTATGGTTGCCCGGTATCGTTCAACGTAGCCCCATTTCAAATGGAAAAGATTCGGGTATTTGAGACGCAGTTCCTTAGACGCTGCCTTGGATTGCACAGAGTCGAAGTACAAACATTACTATTCCAACCAGGTTCTATACAATGGGGACAACATAAACAGAATAGTTAACTTCCTTTTAAAGCTGATTCGGGGTCACATTCCAAGAGCGATGTTCTCGAGTAATAGTTTAATTTTTGGGGCCTATTACCCCAAAAAATCAGTACTACGATAATGTGAGTTTAAGTGGATTTATTCCGCCCGATGCTTTCCTCTATTAAGATAGACGAGGGCTGATTCAGGACAGAGAAGCAGTACCGTTAATCTACCAAGTCAGCAGCTTTTTTATGATCGAGACGTCCTCACACAGAACGGAGCTGAACACCTTCGTTTTAGTAGGACTGTGTCCAATCGGGACCGGTGAGATAGGGTTAAGCACGAGAACCAATTCTGGTGGTTGCAAACCGAGTCACTTGACCTTGGCCGTCTTTAGGTTTAGGTATTTAAGTTAAGTGGGGGAAATTATAAATAAAAAAAAAAGATTACTGTGGCTGTTCTAGTGCAGTAAACCAAATGATTCTTAAAGATTTTTGAACGCTTGACCAGGGTGGATCTTATCTGGCTAGCACCCGTCAATTGTTAATTGATTACAGACCGACAAGTTTGAAATCTGGTCAAAACCAGTACGCAGATGGGTCAGGTATGTCTGTAGGTTATCCTACCCGGTGACCGCCATCCGTACATTCACTTCGATAGTAAAACTTGGAGATCTTTTTCTTTTAAACTTTTGACACGGAACTTTAGGAAGATGGATGTGCCTATTTGGTGCCTCCTCGTGGCTACTGTGGAAAAAGATGGGATTTATCTTATTTGGCTAAACCAAAGGCTGTGGTCATGTTGTTATAAAAATTAGCTTCAGTCTTGGTTAATTTTTGGTGGTGCAAGGATAAAAAGGGTGTGTAGTCCCTTGAATTTGAGATTTACTACACAAATGTCTGAGATCCTTACCAGAGGCAAAACTGGTACTACGGGAGATAGTTCCCGCTAGTTAGCCACATTTGTGCGGACTTGTCTGCGCATGTGTGCTGTGCCCATATGCTATATCTATGAGGTTGGCCCCCGTAGAGGGAGCATCGTAGTGGCTGTGGTTATCCTAAAGTCTGGTGGGAACATGTGGCTTCAATGAATACCGGCCATCTAAATCATTGTTGCAAGACGTGTTAGATAGACCTCGCCCTCTAGCAAGGGGTTGTCTTCTATGCCTCAACATAGATTACTAATTGTACTGTGGCGGTACGACTTGACGGTTAACATTATTCTATTAGAACTTTGTAAACCAAAATAAGTACACATGTACTAAACAGTCAAACCAAACTGGGGCGTTATCAACGATTTTCTTGGGACCGATCGCAGGTAGGCCTGCCGGAGGTTTAAGTCGATAATACAGGTACAGCCGTAAGCTTACTTTAAGATCTGTGGCTGTTCTAGTTTGTAAGTAGTTCTTAAGTAGTCTTATCTAGTTTTAATTTGTTTTAACTTAGTTTTATTTAGTTTTAAGTTTTAAAAAAATAAATAAAAACCGATAGAGAAATCAAGTTTTTTGCAATTCTTCTTGGTGATAAAAAAGATATAGATATTTAGTTTTAAATTAGTTCTTAGGCCAAACGGCATTAGTTTAACTTAGATCGTCTGCATAAGTGCATAGGGCCAGTAAGTTAGTTGTAAGTTATTGATATATATGCTAATTTTTAAGAATTAAAGTAAAATAAAAATGAATAAAAAAAGAACTGTCTGGTTTGCAATAAATGTGTAGGTAGGTGTATAAAATGTTTTTGATATTTAAAAACAGAACCCAACTAGGATAGGAATTAATCAACTTAATTGATTTTAAAACACACACACATTATCTTAAAAAAAAAACAAAATTTTCTATTCTGAAGAAAAAAATATTTATGTATTTATTTTAAGAAAATCACAAAGCTTTTTTCAAGGTCTGTTAGAAATAAATCTTGTCTCCTTACTCCTATAATTATCGACAAAAAAGAAAGCCAGACAAACAGACAGAAAAATACCTAATTAAATTGAAATTCCGTCTGGAATCGAAAAAAAAACATTGGACTGTTAATTAATAGACTTACATCAATTTAAATGAACAAGTATGTTCGACAAATGAAGAAGAAACACATAAATTGCAGCAAATAACTTAACTTCTAAGACGGCAGGGAAAAAGTCATCCAGATGTTTATATCGGACAAGATTGGTGTGGGTTAAGACAGAAGGAGTGGCCAATATATAAAATGTATGGGCTTTATAAAATTGAAGTTAGCAAACTAACCTTAATTAAATTCTGAATGGATTTTTAAATAATAACTAAATTTAATATGACTCATTATAAAATTCCACAATCTAGTATATTGATTCTATTGAAGT
The DNA here is from genome assembly GCA_905146935.1 of Scaeva pyrastri. NCBI lineage: Eukaryota > Metazoa > Arthropoda > Insecta > Diptera > Syrphidae > Scaeva > Scaeva pyrastri. The sequence continues at coordinate 51,944,627 of LR989927.1, forward strand.
AACAATTGAATTTCACTTCAAACAATTTCCCGCTCAAATAAGTCCAATATCATTCCATCATCATTATTATCATGAGCATACCGCATCGCACACACATACATACTTATGTATGTGTCTATACCCTTGCAACACAAATGCATTTGCATATCACACACAAACTCTCTTCATTAACCAGCAAATAATAATTACTTGATGAAATAAGATATGATGATGAGCTTTGATGGTGCAACCACGTCCGCATCATCATCGCATTTGCCCGATGCGTCCATGTGCAACAAAATCAGATGCCGTTGCTGCCGATGCGTTTGCGTTCGGCTGTCATCTCTTATGGTTAATTTCTACATCTGGTTGTATATTCTATAAGCCTTTATCCCATGATATCCCTTTCAAAATTGAAGAGCCACGTTAAAACAATGAAAAACGTCAGCCATCAAGGATTCAAATGGAATGCTGTTATCACAATCACACAGTCAATCATTTCTACATACGAGCATATGGATGTGTTTGTGTGTTTGTGTGATAGGTGCATAGGTATTTCTGGTTCAAAGGATTCAAAATTCTAAAACATATATTAGCCAGCTAAATCGATAGGTATTATAGATATGAGCCTGTTGTAGTCGAATGAGAGTATAATGGCTCAATGGGGATTCAAAATTATTCACAATAGATTCAGTCATGTGTGAGCCGGTGCTGCATACATACATATATGTGCTCCTTGCGATCCCTGAGTCTGTGTCTGTGTGTGCTTAAGCAAAGTGATAAGATAAGGAATTTTAGGTTAATGAATTGAATATTAGTCAAGACTTGCATATAGAGTTATGGGCCTAGATATTTTTTTCAAACGAATTGTCAACAATGCTTCTAAGAAAAACAAAAAAAAAAAAAGACTCTGTACTAGAGGAGCTGTCAAAATTTTCATAGGGCAAGATGAACTTTAGACCAATTTGAGTGGGCTAAATTTCACTATGGACTTTTAATTCACTCTGGCTTGGCCATTGTTTTGGAAGTAAGGTGGGTTATAAATCCACACTTGCCCGTTGAAGATAGAAAAACAAGAGTGTAACAGAGAAATCAAATAAATTGAACCAAAAGTAGGTTGGATTTTGATTGTAGACATAAAGCTTGTGGACCTATGACCCTTATATTAGCTTCAGCCTACATACATGTATGGATGAATAAACCCACTTTGAAGGTATCAAGAATCGGTATCAATATAATCATACCATAATTTTAACTCATTATCCTTATCAGGATCATCAGGATTAAATATTTTCCTCCCACAGCTTCTGTGTCTATCTGCTTTCCAACTCGAAACTCAGTTTATCAGTATTAATAAACTACTGTACTTTAATGCGCTAGTCTTTTTTAACGAGGGGACGAATTTGCCAAGCGTGGGTGGGTTAAAAAATCCCACTCATGACGGAACATTTTTTTAAAAATAAAATAGCGAAAAGCGATATACGAAAAATATGCCACAAGGCGTCCAACGATTTTTTCACAATAATACGAGTATTTTTCGTTCTTTATTGTTTTCAGATTAATTTGAAAATTTTTTTTTATTAACTTTAAATAGGGAGTTATTGTAATCGGTCCGATTTGTCAAATTGAAATTTTTGACAAATCTGGACGTTTTATGGTTCCTAGAATCTAAATTCGTCATTTGTAGAGAGATGTCTATGTGTGTGTGTGTACGTACGTTCGTACGTTCGAGATACCCTTTTTCGTTAACGATATCTCAAGAAGTGGTAGAGATATCGACTCAAATTAAATTTTGTTCGACAGGTTATAACTTCAACAGAAGCTGAAAAGACTTTTATAAAAATTTGTCCAACGGTTTTTTCACCATAGCAGTTTAAAAAAAAAGTAATAATTTTAGTTTGTTGCAAATATCTCAGGAACGGATGCTATTGACTTCAAATAAATTTTATTGTGTAGATAACAATGTAATACAGGTTTGGTATAAATGTGGAAATAGTTCAACATACCATTATTTTTAAAAAAAGTAAAAACTAAAAAAAAAATTTTTTCGAGTCAAAATATACAATGAAGGAAAAATTATATCATCTTCAAAATTATTATTTACTATTGAAAATACTGTCCTTAACATCTGGTAAAATTTTCAAAAAAATTCAATTGACACTTTTTTTACAAAAAATTCTATGAAAAGTTGGTAAAAAGTGTGTTTTGACTTCAATATCTCGAGAATCAGTACTGGTATTGACTTCAAACTTATATAAGTTTATACAAAATACAATTATTAATATATGCTACAATTTTGACAAATATCGAATTGATATTTTTTTTTACGGAAAATAAAAAACTAAAACCGAAATTTACAGAAAAGTGACAAAAATGGTTTTTCGACTTAAATATCATCACAACAAGCAATTGACTTCAAATGTATTTTATTTTCAACCTAAATAATACCTAAAAAAAAGGTAAAATATTGACGAATATTAAATTGACAGTTTTGTACAATAAATACAAAATGGGAAGTTATCAGTGTGGGTCGCACCCAGCCTCTTTTTTTAGTTTGATGTGCTTTAGTAATTTTATTTATTTATTTGATTTTTCTGTTAGTTCGTTTTATTTAAAAACTCAATCCCAGGAAATAAGTTAATAGCTTAAGTAGCCTAAAAAGCTGTTACCTAATTCTTTCTTCCAAAAAATTCGACAATAAAGAAAACGTTTATCTGACGTTAGTCATTTTGATTTGCAACAATTTTGGGAGGAAAACTTTGTGGTTTAAACTCATTGGACTATCTTAGTCTCCAAAACGAGCTGTCACATAACGATTTTATTTCACTTGTGTTATTTTTTCTCAAAACTTAAGTAAGTTTTCCATTTCATGTATAAAATTTTCACATTCATAGCTTTTATTTCCTCTCCTTCACATCAGTGACAAAAAGAAAAAAACCGTCCCAGATTGGTGTACACCATTATTAACAGCTGTGATCCGGCATAAGGACTAAAATGTGTAATATTCCATGCAAGTGAGTCACAAAACTTTAAGCCTTTTCAATGATAGTTGATGCGGGTGGTTAAAGCTGGTTGCTTGGTGTTGCATTGTGAAAAAGCCGGATGTAAGTTTTGTGATTTTCGCCATTTCCGTATGGCAACCACGCCAAAATACCAAGTATTATTCAGGCTATGGAAAATGACTGTGAATATATTATGAGTTTGTCCTTCAAGGATCAAAACATCTGAATGAAAATACACAAAAAAAAAATGGAAAACTTTCTCCCACACCCGGTCGCTTTCTCTCGAAAAAAAAGAAAACACAAAAATCGAAGTAGAATATTTGAAAGTTTTTGGTATTTGGTGGTGTTATAAAACGACAGTGACGGAACAGACGCAGCAAATGAGACGAACTGATGTTTGAAAATTCAACGAGTTTTCAACTTACCTAATTTTTAATTTTTTTGTATAGTGTTTTTTTTTTGCATGGTGTGACGCACTAAATACGTGTGTATGTTCCGCTTTCGAATTGCGTGTGCTCCAAAGTATCAAATCGAGTGTAATTATCATTTGACATTATTTTAATTTGTTTTAACGGGTGATTTTTTAGCTGGTTTGGTTTTGGCAGCACTGGTTTTGACAGCTGACGTGTGTTTAGTACCTTGTGTCACTGTCAAACAGCTTCAGTTTGGTTTGCAATTTAACCATGGATCGTCTTACAAATGAACAACGCTTGAAAATTATTGAATTCTACTATCAAAATTCGTGCTCGGTTCGAAATGTTCATCGCGCGCTGCTTCCATTTTATGGTCGGCATTCTCGACCTTCTGAGCAGTCTATTCGGAAGATTGTGACCAAATTTCGCACTAAATTTACTTTGTTGGACATTAAACCCAACACGTTTACGTACTGTGCGTAGTGAAGAAAATATTGCGGCCGTAGTGTGACAGAAGACCGCGAAATGTCGATTCGGCGCCGTTCCCAGCAGTTAGGCCTTTGTTACAGCACTACGTGGAAAATTTTACAGAAGGATTTGGGCGTAAAGCCTTTTAAGATACAGCTGGTGCAAGAACTAAAGCCAGCCGACCTACCACAACGCCGAATTTTTGGTGAATGGGCTCTTGGAAAGCTGGCCGAGGATCCGCTTTTTTATCGAAAAATTGTGTTCAGCGATGAGGCTCATTTTTGGTTGAATGGGTACGTAAATAAGCAAAATTGCCGCATTTGGAGTGAAGATCAGCCAGAAGCATTCCAACACCTACCAATGCATCCCGAAAAAGCCACTGTTTGGTGCGGTTAATGGGCCGGCGGCATTATTGGGCCATATTTCTTCAAAGATGATGCGAATCGCAGCGTTACTGTCAATGGTGAACGCTACCGAGCGATGATAACAAACTTTTTTGCCCAAAATGGAAGTTCTTGACTTGCATGATATGTGGTTTCAACAAGACGGTGCCACATGCCACACAGCACGTGAAACAATGGCGCAATTGCGAGGCGAGTTTGGTGAACAGTTAATTTCACGTTTCGGGCCGGTCAATTGGCCGCCTAGATCGTGCGATTTGACACCATTAGACTATTTTTTGTGGGGGTATGTCAAGGCTAATGTCTATAGGGACAAGCCCGCTTCGATTGACGCACTGGAAGCCAACATCCATGCATTCATTCGTGAGATACCGGCCGATATATGTGAAAGAGTATGCCAAAGTTGGACTCAGCGGATGGGCTACCTGAGACGCAGTTGCGGTCAACATTTGCATGAAATTATCTTTAAACATTAAATTGCAAGGTTCAAACTATCGATTCAAATAAATATTTCATTCGTTTTTTCGAATTTTTTGTGTTTTTTTTTTAAGTTCTAAACCTCTTAAAAAATCACACATTATTTACTGCAAAAGACAAATAAATTGATAACCAAACTAGCGTAAGAACATTTTTTTTTGTTTTTCAATATGTTTGGTTCTTTAAAAATCACTTTTTGTGAATTTTTTCTTATATTTTTTTAATTTTACCATTTTGAGCATGTTTATTTAATTAATTCAATTTATTAAACACCGCTACGTTATACATAAATAATATAATTAAATTTTATTTTATTGAAAATTCAACACTTAAGCCCCACCACAATTGAAAAATAATTTTCAAATAAATTATTATTTAATATCAACCACATGATTATATTAAGCATATGCATATATTGATAACGATTTAATGTGTAAAATATATTTTTTTTTTATAAATAAAAATAAATTTTTTTATCATTTTAAAAAACGAAAATAAAAAGAAATTACATATGTAGGTACATTCCGAATGTAAATTGTAGATATTACACTAACCATCAACACCTGATTTAATAATTTGAATGCCCAAACCAAACGCAGAACCAAAAATTTGCACACTTTATCCCTTGATGAATGCCAGCATCCAGGACCATCCAGGATATGCATAGCATTTACAATCAGATTACAATCTCATTAAGTGATATTATCTGTTGCTATCAGACCATGCGATGTAAATGATTGACGTGATAAAAAAAACGTATTTTAAAAATTAATAAACCATTAAATTGTACAAAAAAAAAAAACACCACCTCCCACACACACTCGTTTGTGGTTCAAAGAAATGTAATTTAATTTCACAATATAAATGTTGTATTGTATTTTTTTTTTTGTTTTTTAATTTACCAATTAGAATAATATATAAATGAGTATTTTTGGCGGATAAAAGAGGAAAAAGTATTAAGTAATCATTTACAATAATTTATTGAAATAAAATACAATTTACCTCAATCATAGAAAATGAAGCCATTTAAATTTTTTTAATCTTTTTTAAGGGGTTATTCAATATTTTATATTATGAAAATTGAACTAATAATTGAAATTTATTAAATATTTATAATGGTGGGATATTATAAGAAATTTTGGTACAGTTGAAAATTTAAGGCCGAACATTTTAGTAAAGGTGAAATTTTAAATCGAAAATCTAAAATTCATAAAAAACTTTGACAAAATAAGAAAAATTCTCGTTCATAGGAGTGAGTGTTTTCATAAGGAACAAATTGTACTGAATTTAGAATACAATGTTTTGATTTTGTATGCCTGTAGCATACAGGGGGGGTTTCTGAAATTGTTATTATACCCAATAATCTTTGTGCCAAAAAAACTTTAGTCAAAAAATATGTTCATTTACCATGCAGACAGAAAAGTAGAAATAAACAAAAGAGAGATTAGGGGGAGACAGAACAAAATGTATGGTAAAAAAATTAAAGAGAAAATTAAGTTATGAATGAACCGCTGTTTTCACATTGTCATATGAGACCAGATCTCTGGATGAACCATGAACCATCCCAAAATAAATGATTATTTGTCGTTTCTCCTAGACTACCCCTTCATCACTTGTTTTGTTGTGGTAGCCCCTTTTCTATACCCCCTCCTCTCTACACTCACAACAATATCATCTCAAACTATTTTAATGATATCAACGATATCTACTAGTTCATTTTAAAATTCATGTTTATTTCCTTAAAATTTTAACATAAATATAGAAATGATGAATTAAATTCAATTTATATCAAAATATTTTTATAAAGTAGAGTAAAATTAAGAAAGTTGGATGAATGAATAATTGAATGGATAAAAGTATATTTTTTTAATATTTTATATTGTAAATTTTATATTTTAAAGGCACATTTTTTTTTTTTTTTTTTTTTGAAAGTTGTAATTAGAACTAAAAAAATTATATATCATATTTTTTTTCCTCAGTTTCGAAGTTCGTGCACGATATTCCACATTGTTGGTTCTTTTTCTAATTTAATTTAATTTAATTAGTTATATATTTTTTTTATGCCAACTTAAAACTCACAACGAATCTCAATTTTAAGTTTCATTATATACAATCTCAATTTATACTCTTTAGCACTCGAAGTCTGCTATTTTAATCTTCTTATAATCATATAAATAATTTTGTTTTATTTTACTATTTTTTTCGTACTTTACTACTTACTACTACTACTCTAATTTATTTTATGAATTTAGGTTAGTTTATGAAATTTCAATTAAAGTCTTGATACTGGTGGCAAGATAGGTAGATCAGTGATATTACTTACTTCTACTTATAATAACATTTTTGATAAGAATAAGTTGTATTTTTGAAATTTATCAACTTTTATTATTTTTCTAGTTGGGAAAATGAATATAAGGTACTAAAAATCTTTCAGTTTGGAAGGGCAATTTTCTGAAAATTTGATCTAAGTTTTAAAAAAATGCAAAAAATCAATAATTAAACCTGGAACAGTGCGCGTAAGTAGTTTGAAGTACAGTTGTATCTAAAAAAAGTTCTAGTTTATATATAATTGATCTGATAGATATGTATAGTATTTAGTTTTCTTGCAAATTTGTTTAAAAAAAAACAGTGTTACCGTTACTTATTTTAATGAAAATGACCAAGGACTTTTTCTAGAAAATCAGTTTTCGTAGTTCAAAAAAAATATAAAAAATATTTGCGGCACATGTTTAGCAGTTCTGTTAAATAGGTTCATATACTTGAAGTATCTATATACCTAATATACCTCATTTACAGACCTGATGCTAAATATTTGAGTCAACAGAAATTATAAGGCCACTATTGAAAAAAGTGGTCAATTTTGTCTCCTTTTAATTTAGTGTCTATTAATTTATTTTTTTGAACTTTTTAATTTAGAAACTTAAAATTCACACCTTTACCAATCTAAATAATATCACTTGAAATTTTTTTGCTCTATTTTGTACATAGTTAATTTAAATATAAAAACTATTCATTAAACTCGCCCGTTAAAATTTCTTCGACTTTAATAGGGTGATGTACCTTACACAGGTAACTTACATTTGCTATTCCAAAAACAGTTAACTTTGAGAAAAAAAGAGATATTTTGCCCATTAACACAATATGTATTTATAATTAACATTTTTATCATTGATCTTTATACTTTACAGAGGCCCCACTGTGCGACGGAGTTTTGACTATGAATATTTGCATGCTTTTCCCTTTTTTTGTTTTTTTTTTTTTTTGTTGTAGCTAGTAAACTTAATTTAATTTTAAGGTAGATAAATTACTTTTCACCAGAAATGCACTTGAAAACTGATAAGATGGTTGAGTCTAAACTTTCGAAATCGATTATTCGAATCTCGAAATCATCCGACTTTCGACTAATGGTTTATTGCCACTTTCTTTACTCTGCATTCTTTTTATTTTAAAGTGTACTCATTTCCGTTTCCTGGGCTGTGATTTTGGTTATAAATATATTGTTTTAAAAATTAACTATTTTTGTTCGATTAATAAGAAAAATTCGCATCATCATCAGTTGTTCTTTTATTGCCTTAGAAAGTATTTTAAAAAATAAACATATAGGCATTTGACAGTTTTGACCAAATTTTCGATCAGCTTTTCCAAGCATTCAAAATCAGCTTGAGTAAATTTTTTTTTTATGTCAAATAAGCTAATTTAAGTCGAGAGGCATAATTTTCGACCACTGTTTGCAGAAATTGGGGACGGATGTAAGCAATAACGCTCCGAATATTCACTTCAATCGTCTCGGGCTTATCTTCGTAGATAAGCGATTTCACATAACCCCACAAAAAATAGACCAACTCCGAAAAAAGTGTTGTCAGGTTAAAAACCACGCGTGTAAAAAAAACGCCCTTTAGTAAATGTAATTAAGTCAATTTTTAGTTCAAATCACAATTAAAATTCAAGCTCTAGTGCCATATTCCTAATTTTTGTCTCAGAACTAAAAACAAAATCAGAAATCGTAACTAAAGTTAAAGAGAATGTTTAAAACTTTTCTTTCCTATTTTTCTAAATATTATCTACATAATTGAGAATATTGAGAAACTTCAAACTTTACGGCTAGAAATTTTGAACTCAAAATTTAGAAATCGTAAGACAATATTTGACAATTCAATACACTTTCGAACCATGTTCTAATATCAAAAACGTCCTGTTTTGAAACTATAAAAAAATGGGTCACTGGTTTTAAAATAAGGAACTGTTGAAAGTCAAAATTTAATAAACCATTTATTTAGTGCATAATTTATATCTTAGCTACTTTGATCCAAAAGCCACATAACTTTGTCATCTGGCAAATATTTTGTATATTCAAAAACACAAAAACCATAAAGAATATTCAAAGATAATAAATTGAATTGAATATTTTTTTTTACTTTCGAAATAATTCAACTGATTGTGAGTGCGTTCGAGTTTGTAAAAGTTTTTAAGTCTCAAAAATGTCAAATGAAAAATATAAGTTATTAAAAATGTCAAATGAAACAAATTGTTTCAAACTTAAAACTCTGCCCACAACAATATCCTGGACTGAAAATAATTTAAATAAAACTGCAAAGTTAAGCAAAATGACCTCTCTATACTCGACGTACCGTTATTGTTATGATTTATGAATTAAAAACAAAACAACTTTTATGCAGAAAATTATATTTTATACAAAACATCACCTTGCATGAATACGAGTGTAGGTGCTCGAAGTTGCAACACAAAAGCCGACTATTAAGTAGGTTCAGGGCAGCGCCAGCGGAGTGGGGGATGAAACTTTGTATAGGAAAAACAAAAAGTTATCCTGTTTTGTTGGATGTCATCTTTTTTGGTACAGATACTTCTACTTACATACTTACACAGAAAGATTTATTTTGTGGAATTTATAAAGCTTCCAGGTGCCCCTGGGCCATTTGGTATCTATAGAAATTGTGAAAGAGTTTTAAGGTATTTTTGGGAAATTAATTTGTTTGACAAACATGCATAGCCGGGATGTTGCATAATGATGGCGAAAGTTTGGATTGAATAAAAATATCATCTAAAAGATATCTACTCGTATACATATAAATACTAAGCGGAGGTATTTCATAATTAAATTCCATGAATTTAGCTTTGGTTGTTGTATGCTAGTGAAACAATGTTACTAACTACATACATATATATAATATAATGGAACATTTTTAATGACTGAAATTAGTTCTTTTGTATAATTTTTTTTTTCATTTTTTTATTGTTGTTTAAAATTCGCTTAACATTTCTTTAATATCAGATAGCAGATAGACTCAAGGGCGGATACAGCTTTTTTGATCGGGGAAAGGGAGGGGGGGTTCGCAATAGGGATAGTTCAATACTAAATAACACAAATTGTTAACTTAGTAGTATAAATATATTTTTACCGGTTCGATTCGTCAAATTGAAATTTTTACCATTTTTTTCGTCGCCGATATGAACGAATAAATAATAACTACATGAATGAAAATAATATCAACTTCAATAATCTTTTTTTAATATATGTATGTGAAATTACGGTTTTGAAATCTTGTAGTACTTTTGAAAAAAAATTAAAAAAAACTACTCAAATTCTACCAAAAAATAGTAAAAACTGTTTTTTTGGCTGCAATATCTCTAGAAGTGTTTTTTGACTAGAATATTTCGAAAGCGGGCAAATTTTATTTTCAATATAATACAATTGACATTTTAAAACAAAATTTACCAAATATAGTTTTGTTTTGAGATTGAAAGTCAGGTGTTATCTTAATCTTTGGTTTGATTGCCCATGCCCAGTCTTTTTTTAATTACAAAACAATTTTTAAAAAATATGTAGAAGATGTTGACTTTTGGAAGTACAGTTGAAACTCGATTAACCGGGATTCGATTAACCAAGACGCTCTATTATCCGTGATGAAAATATTTAAGATTCTTTCTAAACAATAAAGACAATGTATTTATTTAAACTCTATTATCCGTAATAAACTCTACTATCCGTAACATGACAACAGGGCCCCATTTCACAAAACAACTTATCAACTTTTCACTTCGCATTTTTCAAATTTTTCGTCAATTTGCAAAAATTCTGTTCCACAGACTATTAAGTTTGATAAGTGAAAAGCTAAAACTGATAAGTGATGTAGTTTGCAAGGTCGTTGCAATTTTTACATTCACTTTGCAATTCTTTTGTGCAAAGTGCAAATTTAATATTGAAAAGTGTAATTTGCAAAAAAGACTTTGCCAAAATTACATATGCTGCTTCGTTTTCGTTCCACAATAAACTTCAAATTATAATTTTGCAAAGCGAATTTTGATTAGTTTATTTGCAAAGAGAACGATCGCTTTGCAAATACATGTTGGTATTACTAGTGCAGCTTTCAAGATTTTAAGACTAGAGTTTTTACTTGACTATGGTGAAGACACGCGTGTAAAAAGAAATTATAAAGACCGTATTCATTTTTCGGACTTCAAAATTATAATTTTAATGAGTATTTTCGTTTAAATCGAATTCAAGTTAATTTCCATTTAAGTAAAATTGAAGAAAAATTAGTGTATGGTACAATACTTAAATAATGTTCCCAACACAAACAACAATTTTATGAAACGGTACGTGCTAAATAAAATTAATTTTTCTTTAATCAAACACAACACTGCATGTTTTGTTTTCAATTTTGATTTTGAAAAGTAATGCTTTTTGGAACACTTTGCAGAAGAGTTACATTAAATGCAAAGTCTTTACATAGAGTGCAGTCTTAGTAAAAATTTGGTTAGTGCAAAGTAAAATTTGCAAAGAATATTGTGGAACAGACACACTTATCACCTTTCCAAAAAAAAAAATCAATTTAATAAGTGCATAGTAAAAAGTTGATAAGGTGTGGAATAGGGCCCAGGCCCGAACAAGTTTCTTCTCTAAACTAACGATATTTTCTATCTGTTTCATTAATTACATTTAACATACATACATTATGTACAAACAAAAATATGTACCTACTAAATGAAATCTTAAGTTTCATAGAATAATTTTATGCTTCTTTTCGTGTTTTTTTAAATACATACAAATTTATAAGTAAAATACGCATCTTTTTTTTGAGAAAAAAAAAGTTCTATTATCCGGAATTTTCGATTATTCGTAATGGGCTCGGTCCCAACCATCCCGGTTAATCGAGTTTCAACTGTATTAAAAATTTATTTAATTTAAGGATCACCAAGAACATATGTAAGTTTTTTTATTCTTTAAAATTTTGGGTCTATATTAATTATTCGTATTTTAATATATTTTTTTATGAATATAAAAACAAAGTTATTATAATAAGCTTTGAATTTTGTTTTCCTTTTTAATTGTGCGAGTGAGAACGAATTCTTGAGAAATTCAATCATAAAAATTCAGTTTTCTGCCAAAACAACACCAAAAATGAGATATTTGTAAGAGAAATTTTTTAAAGGGTATTCCAATAGGGACTGGTTGATTTTGACAGCTCGTGGTGGCCATATTGTTTTTTTTTTTTTACTTTCCGTTAAAATATCGTTCATCAAATCATCATGACAAGTTACAGCATCGAGCAGAGCAATACGCGCAACATAAAAATATAAAAAAAAAATCATCCTTTTTTGGTTTGATAATTCAAAGCTGTAACTTTTAATTTTAAACATTTGAAATCTGATTAAAGCTTTAATAAAATCGACTTGTATCATCAAAAAGTCCATCACATAAGCCCATGGAATAATTTTTTCATCGAAAATTGTTCCTTTCCATTAGGTGCACTTTTTGATTTTCCATTTAGGATTCCATTGAAAATGCCTTAAATTGCATTAATTCTCCTCCTCTCATTAACTAGTTTTTACACTCACTTAATTCCATCGGATATAATACAATTTATATTTTATATAAAAACAAAATCAATTTAATTCAATTATTCGATTGAATTTTATTCTAATTATAATTTCCTGTTTCAAGTGATTTATTCCATTTAACATTGTGATCGTTTTTATATCGTCGTATAGCTAAATGGAATTTCTACTAAAAATTCACCTCTTTAAAATGAATTACGTTTATATAAATCCAGTGCTAAACTAAGCCATTAATTTTGGTTTAAAAATAATTGTGGATTAAACTTTGAGTAGCTAAAGTAGGTATTTGAAAAATTCATGGGAAATAAAAACTGAAAGAAAAATCTATTCAAGGTCAAGTATTTCATGGAGCTACAGTTGCGGTAAAAAAAAATAACACTGTGGTTTTACTTGGTACTTTTCGAACGATTTACATGAATGTGTTATTTGGTGGAAGAGGATTAAGGTCATAAGTTAGAAAGCATCAATATATGACAATCCAAAATACATATCAAAATCATCAAACATGGCAGATGAACCATTATGATATGGGGCTGTTTTTCGTATAAGGGTCTTGCCTCCATATACTGGTTCAAAAAGTATCATAGGTAAATATCTTTACGTGAAAATACTGCAGGACAAAATGTTGGGTTATGCTCCTGATAAAATGCCGTTAAAGTGGTTAATATTCCAAATGAACAAATGACGCAAGCATACCAACAAACTCGCAAAAAATGAGTTCTGTATAACAGAGTAGATGTTATGGATTGGCCCGTACAGTCCCAGACTAAAATCAAATCGAAAACCTTTGGTCCGACGTAAAGACGGAAGAGTCCAAGAAAGAATAATGAACTTTGGTGTACGGCTGAGAGTTGCTGGAAATCGATTCTTGTCGAAAGATCCCAATGTCGGAGCTGTACAGCTGTATTTGCAAATAAAGGACATACCACAAAATATTGATCTGGACCAATTTTTAAACAAATTCAAAAATGTATTCTTTATGTTACCAACAATGGTGCAGTTTTCATTTTGTAAGATATTTTTAGGATGCGGTGCTATTTTTTTGACGGGCAAAATATCGGGAATTCAATGGGAATTCTCAGGAAATGTAATGAATTTCAAATTCATTTTTTTTAAATGAATTATTATAGTTTAACAGTAAATTTATTTAAGAGGAGACAATTAGATTCCAAACGTTGAATTTTCTTTTTTTACGTCATAAAGATTCTATTCGACTGCGGTGCTATTTTTTTTACCGCAGCTGTACCTCTGATGGCAGAAAATATTGTTTGAAATAATTTTTGTAATGCAAATTAAAATACACCCACTTATCTACCTACTACCATTTCCGGTGTGGTTAATGTAGTTGCAGCTAAGAAAAGAACGCGAAATTTTTCAATTATTAAATATTCATTGAGTCTAATCACAAGATTAATAAACCTAATTAACCGAAGTTTTGAAAGGCAAATAAATACCAATACGAGGCAAGTTTCCTTTCAGAAATGAAATCAAATAAAATTGACTCTCATTTCTCATTGTTCTGAAACCGGATTCCAGAATTATGGATGAAAGAACCTCTTGACAATTCCCATAAAAAGTGGTGTTTGTTTTTTTAAATAACGAATTGTTATTGTCAAATTGTTTTGTATAATTGTTAATACTGTAATTAACTTGAGTATGTTACGCCCGTTTGCTGATTCGAATCATAAATCTTGTTAATAGCTAAGTTCCACACATCTTTTAAGTTGCACATAAAAATCATTGTGTAACTTAGAAAAGTAACAGATTTATAACACATCTAAGTTCACTTCGAACTATGTGATGTGTCAAAATTTTAAAATCTTGTACACAAATTCAAAATTTGGAAGTAGTGTTTTGATTGCGTGATTTTGTTTATATAATATAAAAAGATCAGATTGTTACTGTTTCAAAATTAATAAATGAAAAATTGATTTACAGTGGGTAACAACTTAATTGATCCAAACCTCTGTAACGCCAAATTCAAATAAGTTATCGTCGAAATTTAAATTACATATTACTACTAAACGTGTTTTTTACAACTTTGTCACTTTACAATTACATCGGATGCATTTTACAAAAGTTACTCAGTTCTAAAAATAAAGCAAAATTTAATATCACAGAGTATTTGATCCACTTTTAACAAAAGAAAGAACAACTTCAAATTGTTTAATAGCCCTTGTTATCTGTCATTGCTTTGAGCCTTTTTGTCATCGATTTCACTAATTTTTGGGTGGTTTCTGGCGATTTCTTTTTCCACTCATCAAGAATAGCTTTCATCAGTTAATTTCTTTTGGAAAGTTTGTACTTCCTTAATTCCTCATGTTCCCGTCTAGCAGTGACCACAGATTTTTGATGATATTCATATCCTGTGTTTGTGCTCACGGTTTCATTAAATGAGAATACCCAATAAACAATTTTTGGTTAAAAAGCGGTTTATAAACCGGATTATAGTTCCATATGAGAAAGGACTGCTTAATAATCCATTAGTGCTTCGGATCGTTGTCTTGATAGTATCGGAAACTATTGAATACTACCAACTTCTCCGTGCTTTGGATCAATTTTTTCTTTTAAATGCTAAAGTATAGATTTTTGTCCATTATCCCAACGATAAATTCTACGTCACTAACTCCTACACCAGACATAAAGGTCCAAACCATTATGCTGCCGCTCTGCAGAGCTCTGTATTAGAATTACGACAGAAGTAAGAAAGTCCATCTAAGACAAATATTTTTTAAATTTGTTCAAAAATTTGTGGCATGTCCTTTATTTGCAAATACAGATGTACACTGTACAGCGCCTATGCATTGAGACTACAAGAAATTGGGATCTTTCAACAGGACCAAAGTTCATTATTCTGTCTTGGACTATTCCGTCTTAACGTGTCGTCGGACCAAAAGTTTTCGATCGGATTTAAGTCTGACGACTGAACAGGCCATTCCTATTAACATCTACACTGTTAAACATTTGTATAAGAACATGCGTCCAGCAGTATGGGAAGGAAAAAAACATTTCTATGTAATTGGTTTTTGGTTTGAAACTACATAAGTCTGGAGTCAAACAGGGCTGTCTTCTTAGTGCAGTTCTCTTTGCTCTGTTCATAGACGACATAATAATTACGGAACATCTACCCGCAGGCATCACATCACAATCGCTCATGAAGTCATAAAGGTGTAACTATATGCAGATGATATTGTTTTACTAGCTTAATCGCCTCACAGTTTCAATAATTTCCACGTCGTCAAGCACATTTTTATTTAATATACATATGTACTTTTATATTCAGCCCTATTACGAATACCACGAAAATTTGATACGTATCACGAGAAGCTTATTGCAAAATCCATTGGTAATGAATTCGTAGTGGAAAATCTGCTACGAATTTCGGAATTCGGGAATTTTTTATCACTAATTGTGAATCAAACGAAAGTTTATTCTTTTCACAGCCAACTGAAAAACCGTTGGATTTTATTTAAAAAAAAAAGAGATTTTTGTTTTTGAATGTTTAAATTATATTAAATAAAAAAATGTCAAAAACAACAAACAAAAACAATTTGAATGACTATTTGAGCTCGTGAGTAAGAACCCCGATATAGCACAAGGCTTTACCAAATCAACAAGAGAGGACGTCAACCTTTTCTGGGAGCATGTGAAAACAGAATTGAATATTCTTGGACCTCCATCGAAAGAAGCATCTGTTTGGAGAAAGGTATGTACATAGGAACGTGAAAAAATTCGAGTGATTAAATAATTTAATTTAATTTAATCTTTTTATCAGAGTTGGTTGGATTAGGAATCTTAAATTAAATGCAAGCTAGTGAAAAACAAATACGAACAGGATGCAACTGGTGGTGGAGAATTCAGGAAGCCACATTTCTCCAAGTTAAAGGAAGGCGTAATTCAATTGACAGGGCTCCAAACATCTACAGCAGGACACATTTTCATTTGTTTATCAAGTTGCAGAGCAACAAAGAACAACAACACAGCTCATTGTTCTGCATCTGCTGGATCCTTGAACGTGTCTTTCTATTCAGACCGTGAGACTACGCCAAGTCTCCCATCAAGTTCTCGAAGAGTTCCAGACACGACAAACCTTCTTCAGCAACAGCTTGAACTTCAGAAGGAGTTTTACAAAAATAATGAAGATTTTTATAAAAAAAAAACAGATAAATGCGACTCGAGAACACTTACTTTGTACAAAAAAAAATTATAGAGGAATTGAAAAATTGTGTGATTTGAAAAAAAAAAAACAAATTGAAGAAGCAAAACGACACAACAGAATAAATGTTAAAATGTGGGACATAAATTCCCCGATTGTCGTTGTCGATCAACAATCAAATCAAAATGTTTCGACTGTTTCGATAATTTTTCAAATTTGGTATTGTAATATTGTAATAAGCACAAAAAATATTATGAATTTTTCAAATTTGACAGTTAATTTTTGAAATTGCTGTTTGTTATTTTTCTGGTTTTAAATGTTTCAAAAAAGGATGAAATCGAATTATGGTTTAGCGATAGTGATATACATAAATGCCCAAGAAAATATTGAAATTGCCAGAAAAAGAAGTCATATCAGAGGCACTTCTAATCCTCTCAAACTGGAAGAAACAGTAAGATGTATGGAAATATTTTAACTTTTTAAAATACTTTCTCGTGTGCAAAGTTTCAAAGAACTTCTAGATTAAAATAGCCCAAAACTTAGGCCAGCAATAAGAAGCTCTTCGGTTCCCAACATAAAAAAGTTTTCTACTACTTTGAGATTCTGTACTCAAGGGTCGTAAAAGTTAGTGTTGGGAATGAATTTTGTTCCTTCCAGACATCAGCTTCCTTACGAGTCGATTAAAAAATATCAATCGAAAAGAAACAAATGTTAAATCGAAACGTTTTGATCACAATCGACATTCATAATATGAAATATTAAAATCGAAAGTCAATAGTCAAAAAAAGTCGATCGTCGTTTAGAAAATCGACACTCGCAATAGGGGCCCAACTCTTAAGTTTAGAATCAGCAAACGGGCCTTACTGTTGTAATTTTAAGGAGTCTGGTGGTTCACACAGTAATTCAATTCTATTTTATTTTAAACAATTTTTAAAGGGGACCGTAGAATTAAGCTGATTCACTGACTAACGTGTGATGTAAAGGGTCCGCCATCTAACGTTTTTTTTTTCAACTAGTGTTCATTTCGTGAATGGTAACACTTAGCTCATGTCTGATTTGACAGATAATAAGTTTTATCCTTCCGCTGAACGAATATGGTTGTGTATACGTTTGAAAAACGCTGGGAAATTTTTCGACATTACTTTGAAAATCATGGTAATTTTGCAGAATGTGTGCGAAGATTGCGTACGGATTTTGGAAGAAGAGAAGCACCGTCAGCTCCGTATGTTCGTTATTTTGTGAAAAAAGTTAAAGAAACTGGCATCCTCATCGATAAACCAAAGCGTGAAAAGCTGCTGTGGCAGAAAGTGTGCGTGAAGTGCCATCAACATCAATTCACCGTGCGTCGTTCTCAACAATTGAAGATTTCGGAGACATCATTGAGACGAATTTTGCATAAAGACCTCGGTATGACGCCATACAAAGTCCAATTGATTCAGGAGTTGAAACCAACTGACCAACTGTCGTCGTTTGGCCACCTCGGAGCTGCGATGTGACACCGTTGGACTATTATTTGTGGGGTGCAGTAAGAGATAAGTGTTACGCCTACAAGCCAGAGACAATTGCCGCTTTAAAGTACAATATTCGTGAAGCCATTGGTGAAATACAGTTGCACACAATCGATAATGTGTTTAAAAATTCGACCGATCGTGTAGGCTACTGCATGGCCAGCCGAAGCAGCCATTTGAATGAAATTATTTTCCATTACTTACCGGAAGGATTCTACTTCCAAATAAAAAAATAATTTGAGAAAATATCCAGTAGTTTTTTGTATAGCATTTACAAATATTAAAAGCTATTTGGCGGACCCTTTATTATGATGTTACTGATTGAATACAGTCAGCCGAAAAAAAGGCTGTAATTTAGGTACTGATAAAGTGATATGATAAGACTGTAATTAAGTGACGACTTCTTTATAAATTTCAATAGAACAAGCTCTGCTCAATTCTTCTGTGTCATACTGTACGAAACAGTAAATAAGTCACATCTTAGGCTAAAATACATTTTTGTCTGCAATCAACTATACAGACTGTATTGTAAGGAAGTCAGATAAATTTTACTGTACAAAGGTAATGATTCCTTTCGTCTTGAGTTATAATTTGGAAATATCATTTCTTTTTTTTTGACACTGTAACCAACTGAAATATTCTAAGTCATGTCTGCAAAAGCAAACTGATATTTAAGACTGTATAATTAAACGATCTCCAAGTTTCTATAAAATTTATTTGTTTTTTTTAGTTTAAGGATTCCAAAAACTATTGTCAATATTGTGATCTTAAGGAACTTTTCAATATTTTCGAACTGCCTCTTCTATAATTATTTTCTCCAGTCTTCGCAGCTGCGAATTTTGATAACTCTGAATTTTAACCCATTTTTAACAAATCTATATTGATTTTAAATATAAATTTTGTGGAAAGGATATAATGGCGTTCATATTTATAGAACCTGGCCTTGAGGTAAAATATGTTCAAAGTATGTACTTACATATATAATACAGATAGGTAGGATGTATGTATAGGTGGTTATGCTTGTTATCATGAACAATAAATTCCACTACGCCTAGGGAACTAGAAAGGCGTTAAACCTTGAATTTTCTCCAACAACACCAACACCTGTCTCCGCCCTCGACTCTCTGATCCATCACACCGTCAGACATGCCTTTGCTTTATTGTCATGTCAGCACCAGAAATGATCCCATTTATCATTATTATTTCTTACCGTCCCGTTTGCGTTTGTTGGCGTTATTGTCGCGTCACGTAGGACCTACATAGTACATACCTATACATATACCTCTCATACTCTCTCCTTAGGTTTGTCATGGCAATTTTGAGCGTTCCGACAATAATAATTTGGAAAGGTGGTGGCCGTGGCAGCATGTGGCAGCGGCCAAATAGAATGAGTTTCCTCTTTCTATTAAAAGTCTATATGATGCGATAGGAGCAGGAGGAAGGCGAAGGATACAATAGTTCATTTTCTCGTACTCGTACTCGAGCTCGTGCTTGTGCTTTATTTGCAGCGCGACGAACGACGACACGGTAACCAGGACGACTATGAAAAAGGGTTTTTGATTGGAAGGACTTCAACATTGGCAGCATATGCGGCTGGCGACTGGCTCGGCAGCAGTGGCGTGGCAGTGGCGGGCGGTGTATAGCTGGCGATGACTCTGGCTGTGCCTGTTCTGTTGCCAAAAGACCAAATCAGGACACAACGGTAACTAATGAAAATTGATGCTCGGACAATTTGCGAAGGCTAAACATTGTCTGAGAGGACTAAAAGGATAGAGGATATTTTTTTTTTTTTGTTTGGTGAATGTATTTGTGAAGGTGTGCAGTTAGAGATGGATATAACACCATAGTGTCTACTATTTTCATAGTCATCTCATCTCATCATCATCATCAGCTGGGGTGTTGGATTAGCAATCATGAAATGGATTATGTTTGTTTTGAAAATCTGCTTTTTCTTTAAATTGAACCAACAAAAGAAAAAAAAAGAATCAGGTAATTGTAATCTATATAAAAGTAGATAAGCACAGAGAACGAGAGAATCCTGAAAAAGGACATTTTAAATTTTAGTTTTCATTTGTTTTTTTTTTCCAGAGTTTATTAATCTCTCTATTCGTCCATTGCCAGCTGGAAACCTACAAGGAGATGAAGAACTGGTTTTGTAGAAATGCTCCCTCTTCACAAAGCGAATCCATTTTGTCTGTTTATTCATCAGGAAACTTTTCAAGCGGTTGGAACTTAAGTTTCCAGTTGAAGTTGTTGGAGAAGAATTCTTATTCTTGAGAGGTGAGATTCGAAGAAGATAAACAAAATATTTAGACACCAAGAATGAACAAACTTTTTTGAAAAATGTTGTTTCCCAACTTTCTCCTAATAAAAGGTGCGATTCAGGAAACACTCAGTCTGTCCATAAGCAAATTTTCACAACAAACTGTCCATTTTTAAAGTAGGTGCTCTTAAAGCCCGCTAAGTATTTTCTGTTGGGAATTACACCTATTTACCCTATAATTATCTTAATATAAAAATAAATATAAGAACAATAAATTATCCATAGTAATTCATCACTGAAAATAAAAAAATAAAATAATTAATGCGAAATAATTTTTTGTGTTAACACAATTTACCCCAGCACCCCCTTTTATAAGTTTCTTGACAGTTCTTACAGGCAAAATACAATTTTTAAAGATAGATATCAGTTGCATCCCCTTACACCCTATAGATAATTATTCTTTGTGAATAATCGAAATTGTGGTTTTCAAGATTATGTCAAAAATACAAAGCTCGAATTAAAATTTGAGTGTCATTGAACGACAAGTAATTGACTTCGCCACAGAGCACGTCAGCACAAAGTTGAAAAATTAAAATTGAACACAAATTTCGAATTAAGGAAAACAAAATTTTCAAGTGTGAGTTTTTTTTTTTGTGTTTTTTGTTCTGTGTTGAGGAATCCGAAACGTGACTTGAATTTTGGAATATTGGTTTTAAATGTCAACTCGAAAGCGTGTACCTTTCCCTAAAGGTATAAGCTCAGTAAGTAAAGTTAAACACTTTTTGCATGAAGTACCTTGAATTACTTTGACCCATGAATTAACCTCACTTTCTGTTGCCATCTCTTAGTCCTTACTAGAGATAGAAGGTAGGGTACCATTAGGTGAAAACGAAAAAAAATAAGAACAACACTTTTGAAAACATTCTATTGAGATTCAAATGTCACGAAGTGATTTTGGTTATTTGTTTGAGTTTTATGACAAATCAGTGACCGGAGAAATTAATACAAAGCGAAGAAGAAGGGAAATGTGGTTTGGTTGTGTGTTCAAGGATCCATGGACCAAAAATGAGCAGTAATTTTTTTTTTGGAATATACATATAAAGGACCGAAGAATCGGTATTCCTTTCGTTTCGAAAGCAAACATTATAAAGAACGGAAACCATTCGGTTCCCTGACGACTGCGATAGGGGATTCCAATAAAACTTCGGCTAGATTGAACTTAGATGGAAAATTGTATAAAGCTATGTTTGCATGACAATTGGACAATCAAAGGCTAGATTTTTGTGAAGTTTAGGAAGTTGAAGTTATGCTTCCATGGAAAACTTTTTTTTCAGAGCTCAATTTGTTTTGAATGAAACAACCAAAAATAAATTCAAAGAAAAAAAATCAGAGAATCAAAAATTTATTCAGACAGTATCAAAAAATCAAAGAACTAAGTACACGATTAGAAAACAGACGAATATCTACATCATGAGAGCTCTGAGGAACCTCTAATTTTATAACAATGTGAAATGGTGTAAATAATATTGAACAACAAGGTCATAGAAGATTAATTTCTTGTCTCAATTTCCAGATCATAAAAAAGCTTCAACCTAAAAGTGAGTTTCCCTCTCCAAGAAGTTGTAAAGAAAAATATATATTATATCTCGCTTAGTTCAATTTTTAAATTGATGGCAACTTTCAACAGACAGAGTTCAAACTGAAAATGTTCACAATTTTAAAAGTAATTGCAATTTTTGTTAAACGAAACACTTTGAACTACAAATAATAACCAAGTTTGTTCTAATTAAAGTATATATTATTATAAAAAAAACTAGCTGACCCTTAAGACGTTGTCCTGTCTTAACGATCAATATTCAACTCGAACGTGAACAATGTAACCAATTCATTGTATCCATGGAAAAATATTTGCAATCGTTGGTATTAAGGAACCTGCTAGATAATATATTTGACCCTGAATTTGCAATGGTAAACAGATATAATAAAGGTAATTTAACAATCTTGTGGATCAAAAAATACTTAGACAGGGATGTCATACCCCTATCAAATTAATGCACTTACCTTAAAGCTACAAACGTATACCTTTCACCATTTAAATTAAAAACTGACAAGTGACAACTAATATTGGAATTTTTGAAAAAGATTTGGAATGTGTCAGTTTTGTTGTTCTTAACTATTTTATAGTCGATGCAACAGATGTTTCTGAACAGAACCGTCACCCTGATGATAGGGAAGTGTGTGAGGTTCAGCTCGGGTGAACCAAGTATCTTCGCGTCCACAAACTTTGACCATCCTTCTGCTAGAGGGCTTCAAACTAAGAGGAGAACTGAGGGCTCAAACCTGTTTGGAAAATAATCTAAAGGGACAGTGGGAACCCAAAGATGACAAATATTTAAAAATGCTTCAATGACATTACATAGAGATAGACGGATTATTAACCTACATGATTGTATTTAAAAGGGCCGCAAGTCAAAGAAAAGTTGCAAAAGTTTGTGAGTAATGTGCGAGAGCAACCAAAATGGTTCCAAAGCGTAGTAATGACTCCAATTATCCGACATTTTCAGAACTTTACCACCATAAATTTTCCACCTTTACGTCGTGCGTCGGTCGTTCAAAACCATTACATCATGTGATTAAATGCAAAACTTTTTCTAATATTTGGTGTTTTTATGAAATCATTTTTCGATTTTTTATAATTTTAAGATTTGTTCAATAAAAAATATAATAAAATCTATTTCAACCGGGGATAGTGTAGTTTTCCAAAGGAAAAAGAATTTTTCAAATCGCTCAAGTAGTTTCGGAAGCTATTTAATTCTAATACCATAAACAATCAAATCTTTCCTCCTTATTATAATACATAGTATAGATACAAAATATAGTCGCAACTGGAGTTATCCAAAAACGTTTGCCTAAATATAAAGGCCCTTATGTATTGACAGAAGTCTTATACCAAAAGATAGATACATAATATGTAGGACAACGACATGATAACACATCCGACTTGTTCATTTTCGAGGTCCTTAATGCTATGTATATAAGATATTAATGGGCTATTTTGAGTGTTTTCCCAGCAATTATTTTAATTCTTCTCACCTTTTAAACCTAGACCTCCACGAACATTTTAAGACCAAGATGAGATAAATCCGTTCAGCCGTTCTCGAGTTTTAGCGAGACTAACGAACAGCAATTCATTTTTATTTACATATATATGTATATATAGATATAGATAGATAGATAGATAGATAGATAGATAGATAGATAGATAGATAGATAGATAGATAGATAGATAGATAGATAGATAGATAGATAGATAGATAGATAGATAGATAGATAGATAGATAGATAGATAGATAGATAGATAGATAGATAGATAGATAGATAGATAGATAGATAGATAGATAGATAGATAGATAGATAGATAGATAGATAGATAGATAGATAGATAGATAGATAGATAGATAGATAGATAGATAGATAGATAGATAGATAGATAGATAGATAGATAGATAGATAGATAGATAGATAGATAGATAGATAGATAGATAGATAGATAGATAGATAGATAGATAGATAGATAGATAGATAGATAGATAGATAGATAGATAGATAGATAGATAGATAGATAGATAGATAGATAGATAGATAGATAGATAGATAGATAGATAGATAGATAGATAGATAGATAGATAGATAGATAGATAGATAGATAGATAGATAGATAGATAGATAGATAGATAGATAGATAGATAGATAGATAGATAGATAGATAGATAGATAGATAGATAGATAGATAGATAGATAGATAGATAGATAGATAGATAGATAGATAGATAGTTAGATAGATAGACAGATAGATAGATAGATAGATAGATAGATAGATAGATAGATAGATAGATAGATAGATAGATAGATAGATAGATAGATAGATAGATAGATAGATAGATAGATAGATAGATAGATAGATAGATAGATAGATAGATAGATAGATAGATAGATAGATAGATAGATAGATAGATAGATAGATAGATAGATAGATAGATAGATAGATAGATAGATAGATAGATAGATAGATAGATAGATAGATAGATAGATAGATAGATAGATAGATAGATAGATAGATAGATAGATAGATAGATAGATAGATAGATAGATAGATAGATAGATAGATAGATAGATAGATAGATAGATAAATAGATGTATATCGATAAGTGTTTTCAAAATACTCGTATTGTTTTTCAATATTATATTAAACAAAATTACCCAAACAATTTTCATATCCTTATCTATATTTTGGAAAACAATATGGTCTATCAAACCGTATCCTAAAATTATATGTTGATACGGCCAACCTCATAAACGTATAAGGCCAATATTTATCTGTGTCAATTACAGGGTAGCCTTGGGCTTGTATTGCTTTTACCTTATTTCTTCACATAATTCTATCTTTAGATCAACATTTTTTTGTCCAAATAAACACCGAATCAATAAAAAAAACCAAAAAAAAAAAATACTGCCAATATTTACCCCCGAAGATATCCCAAGATTTATTCGTCTAGCATCATGGTTCGATGCAAGCATCCTAAACATCTGTGATGTGTCCCTTATTCGTCCTTAAAATCCCTCTTGCAATGACAATTTATTGTATACGAGTATGTACATATATGTACATTGTACAAAGAACACTGTAGGCACAATATAATATAGAAATATATCCTGTATATATTTTAAGTATATATTTATTATAACATAAGGCTTAAGGGAACGAAAATTTTAGTTTAAATATCTGCCTATCAGCAAACTATAAGTTCCGCACATTTAAATTTAATGACGTACTTGAGTTTGTTATGGGATCCTGATCCTGATTCTGATTCGGATTTTGATACTGGATGCTGCTACTGTATGTCCTCTGATGTGCTGAACGACGAGTATGTCCTACTTTTGCTTCTATAGGATGTCCCTTGTATATCTCAAGAGTTTTTGAGAATTGCGATGGCATGGGAGAGTTTAACATATTATTTCGAAAATCTAAACATGCTGTTGTGCCATTTTCAAGTTCACTGGAGCGTATTATATTTGAAATTTGATGCAATCAAATGGGCTTCATCGTTGTCGTTCGGAAGAGTTATATAGCACCGTTTGTCGTTGTCGTGCGTCGTCGTCGTCGGTCGTCGGTCGTCACCGTCTAAAATTCTTTTATGTTATATTCCAAAGGCTATAAGGTTTGAGTATGATATCCTTTTTGTCTATTATATTAGGCATATATCGTATAAAGCATGTTTGCTGATTTGGTTGGGTTTGTTTTGGGGGAATATTTTCTTCTTTTGAAGACTTCAAAAATAATAAACTTGGTTTTAATTTTTTTTTATTATATAAGGAGATACATAAAAAAAGGGTTAAGTTCTAAGTGGGCTATCTAAGCTGCCTTGAGATGCGATTTGGATACCTTGGAAAAAATTAATTTTCAAATAGATTTTACAATAACGGCTTAGACTAATATTTTGTTAGGAATAATAATAAATTTCATTTATAATAATAAATTTTAAGTCTTAAGCAAACAAAATTTAACAGCCTGAGAAAATTCCGTCTTGATTGAGTGCAACAAAAACACGTAACAGTGCTTCAGCACCATTAACACATGAACTTACTAATCAAAATAGACAAGCCACGTCACTTTTCTACTTTAGAAGGAACTTGAGGCACTCGAAGAAACATCATTTAAAATCAGCGACACTCACAAATGAAATTCCCTTTCCATACGCGTTTTCATTGTAAAATTGTGTCTGTTAAATGTCTGGGGAATCAACTTCTGTGTCGAGGGCAATTTTCTTATTTAACTTTCATGCCTCCTCCTTCGTCTTCACTTCACCTCACCTCACCTCTCCCAACTCGCCTCGTCTATTTTCAACGATTTCCATTGTTAAAATCATGAATTGAAACATCACACGTAAGACACCAGAAAAATGGCTCAATTTTGTTTCCTTTATATAAACTCGCATACACTGTAGGCGTACGAGTATGTACATATATATGTACACACATATGTATAAGTAGGAAAACTGCCTCAAGCTCGACACACACACACACACACACACTTTTGTGTTTATCTTTGGAAAATATTATACCGGATGCGGATGATAGAGATGGTTGCCATTGAATATTTAGGTTTGTTATACAACATGTATTGGTATACATATACATTCATATAATATATGTACATATTTATATTGTGTAAGGGTGTAGACGACGACGTGAATGAGTTAAACTTCCATTGGGAAAAGTGATTGCCTGTGACTTGCATAATAATTTTCTTAGTTTGATGGTGCAAGACGATTTTAAAGATTCGTTAAAGTACATTCTCGAGCTAAGGTACCATATTTTATGTAATCTTTAAAAGTTTAGGGATGTTTTTTGAAAATCTAGGATGAATGATTTTAAAATTGTAATTTCATTCGATATTTACCTTAACTTAGGTAGATTGACTTTCAATTTAACACCTTTAAAATACTTTCCTATTATACGAAGGCTTTTACTATGACCAGTGATTTGAAAGCTGTCATCCTAACTAAAGTCAGAGATATCTTAGATTGGAATCAATCTTGCTGTTAAGCAATGTGATAATACTTTCTCTGCCGGAATTTAAGACGCCTACCTTAGACCTTTAAACTTTAGCAAACTTAGTAGACGAAGCTTTTGACATCTGAGTATTTTCACTGTTGCTATTACCGAGCTTCGGGAGCAGATTTCACCTCTGATAGATTAGCTGAAATACTTCAACTTTAGAAGCAGTAAATGCAGATATGCAACGAGAAGAAACAATTTCGATACCTTTCGACATTTAATTTCGTAATCAATTTGATCAAAAATATCAAAAGAAAAAACATTTTGTCTACATTTTTTTATTGTAATTGTATTATTATTATTAGTATTTTCTGCACATCTATACAATTGTGGCTTTCCAACAGAATTTATAGAAATATGTTAAATACAATATCCTACAGAACCCATAGACGTATACAAACACGAAGGTGTCAAATATCGTATGCTTAAGCTTAATGTGCTATTCCAAACTATAATTTTTTTATGTTCCAAATTTCATAAAAATCCGTTGAGCCATTCTGGCGTAATTGGAATCATTAAAAGAAATCTATTCTGCCAGAAATATACATTTTACCGGGTTAAAAAGTAGCCTATAGACTAATCCTGATGACTATAAACTGTCTCTGTGCCAAATTTCAGTGAAATCGGTTCAGTCGTTCTTGAGTAGTTATAAGTAGTAGCAGTAGTAGTTATAGTAGTAGAGAAATTATGGCCGATCGTCTATCGATTTTTGAGCGTCTTAGGTATGAACCCACCAAGTCAAGTGCAGAAAAAAATTTGTTGAATTTCATAGATTTTTTTTAAAGAAAGTATGGAACAATATCAAAAGTTACGAAACTACCTGAACGATATAAAATTGGAAAATTCACTGTAAAGCTTTGAAAATTACGGATAATTTTAAAATTCATTAAAAGATAAATAATAGATTGCCCTGTCCTGCGACCAATGCCACAACCTGATAAATTTCGTTACATTTGACAGGTTATAATGCCAATCGTCGGAAGTCTGCGGAATTAATCTCAAATCTCTCTCTTTTTTGCACCGTACAAAAATAATTGCCTAACAAATCGATCTCTACTTTTTTCGATTCAGTTCAAATAACTCACAATGAAGTTTGAACTGTATCTAAGATTTAAGTAGAAAAGACTTTTAGACATAACTCATCCAAAACTGTTACGAGGTCTTTACAAAATTCTGTACCAACAGAAGAACTCAGCACGTCCCTGAATTATTCTTGCACGGGGTTTTGTTTTGGCATAGCTTCCAAATAAATGCAATACCATTTCATTACAATTTTTGTCTCAAGACAATTAAACTTATGAACAGAACATATCTCTATTATAAGAGAAAACATTTCAAATATGTGAATAGTTTTAAAATCAAACTTGTAAAGGCTCCACGTTGTCACAGTAAGGAGTAATCTGCCCACAATCTTGTGTTCAAATGCATTCAAAAGAAGCAATTTATTAAAAAATTTATATTCAGTATGCCAAATAAATCAAAAACAAAAAAAACTCAAACATAAAAAATAACAAAAATCGAGCCTAAAAATAACAAGCATACGCCACAGTGACCTACTTAACAATGCACTCAAAGAGTATCTTTCTGTTCGTTTTTCCTCTGACAATACTGAAACTTATACGAAACTACTTTTGATATTCTCTTAACTTCATCAAGTTGTGTGTAAAATTCTTATCAAAACAAGTTGGACCTGCGCAAGCACTCTGACAGAAACTTACAAAAATAAAAATTCTCTTTTCAGCTAAATCAAATGCACAATGTTTCGCATTTTTCTTCTTTTGAAAATCTCTTTGAGATTAAAATTTCTATGACTCTTCAAAGAGCTAGATTTCCAGAAATTTGATACCGATATAACGTATTCCAGGAATACGCCGCGTCGTCGTCGGTCGGTTGCCTCTGGTGATAACTTTCTCTGCTTCCAGTTTGCGTTGTTGAAAATTCCAGTTAACAAACAAAATAGAGAGAGAGTCCACAGAAATTTTCAACAACACCACCGCTGACTGGCTGTCTGCCTCGGCCTCTACCTCTGCTGCATCATGCTTTCCCAAACAACCCCCTTCACATTCCCCCATTCCTCTTGGCCAACCAGCACTCATATCAAAACCGGGTTCGTGATTTTCCGAAATGTCGAGGAAAAACCTAATTTTCTACCGACCGACGATTCAGTGTTTCGTATGGTTTAGCATTGTACGGAGTTGCGCTGTCACATCCTCGTGTTTTTTTCTGTTTTCATTAAAATACCAACAAAAAAAAAGTTATCCTTGCGGGCTCCTTTGGTGGTTCCCTCGACAGCAGGATATAATTAAATATTCAGTGTGATTGCGAATAACCATTTTTTTTTTTTGCTTTGTGTTGGTTGCCTTTTTCGAGCGGGTTTTAAATAATTTTTCAATTTCCATTCAAGTTAGCACCATTTGAAAAACCTGCCCTCGTCCTTCTTCTCGGGCCTTTCTAACTAACAACCTCCTGACTTCTAATCCTTGGTCATTCGTTTCCTGTCACTGTTGCACTTTTCACATTATGTGCCCACTTGAGTGGATCTCAATTTAGCGGATAATTTGCCATTGTAAATATTTTAAAAGGATTTCTCATCGTCACGACATTTGAATTTGTAAAATACAAAAGCAAAACAAAGGCAAAAGAAAATAACAAGAGAAAAAAAAAAGAAAACCAAAACTAGGTACGCAAGGATTACGATACGACGACAAATACTATCGTCATTGTCGTCGTCGTCGTCGTATTCATCGTCGTCGTCTACATCGTGGTCGTCGTCGTTGATGGTCGCCGGCGTTGTCGTTGTCGTTGGCATCGCCTGCTGCTGCTGCCACAGTCGTTCAACCGGTCGTCCTCGTCATCCTGTTCGTCCTTGTGAAATGTTTGTGTACGGTTTTCAGTGTTTTGAGTGCTATTAGCGTGCGGCGGAAACGAAGGCATTTTCTGCCCGTCTTTTTTTTTTCTGACGCTGCGCTGGCTAAGTAGGTTTGAGCCAGCTCCGGGGGAGGGCTTAAATGTGTGTTCGTAAAGAGGAAACAAGTTGGAAAATAAATTGAATTGCAATGTGCTGGCACTGGTGTGTTGTTCCGGGACAAAAATTGAATTAAGTGTGAAATATTAAAAAGGCGGAATTTAGTGTGGGGGCGGTGCACGCGGCACGGTTAAAGTGAGAAGCAAAGGAATTCATACACCGGCCTTCTCTGTGTCACACTGATTTTTTTAATTACATACAAAGTTTAGAATTGTTTACGATTCAATTAAAATTTTCTAAATTAATTTTATTATTATTGCACATTTGCTGACGTTTAATCCCAAAGTGAGAAAAGAGAAATAAGAAAGACGGAAACGGAAACGGAGACGTAGACGCAGAGAGTGAGGGAGAGATTGTGTACTTTTGACTAAGAAAATGTTGATAGTTTGCCAGAATTTAATGTTTTTTTAGTTTATTTTAATTTTGGTGATAAATCAAATATTATTTTTTTTTGATTTTCAAAATACATGTGCTGTAAAATGGACGTGCTTTGGGCATCCGGTTGGATTATATTTATAATAAGCGCTGCTGCCCTGCCAGAGATTCCATCAAAGGGTAAGTTTGTGTGATTTAAATTATATACTTGTTAAATATTGGGACTTTTCATTTTGAATTTTGAAATTTTATTTGAAAAGAATCGAAGGACGTAGAGTGAAGCAAACAGAGTTCAATTTTCTCCTTTTAATTTTTTTTCTTCAGGTTTCGTTAAGATAGCAAAATGATTAGTTAATTGGTCCACTGAAATTAATTATAAACAATTAGGTCAGTGCAGAGATAATACAGAGTACATACCTACAATACATAAATATTTACTATTCTGAATGTGTATGTCCATGTTAATTTGAACTAGAAGTATGTTAGGTTTTGGAGAAGTGTCAATTGAAAGCTTGCACGTCAAAATAAAATGAAATATTCAAATTTAATATTGGTTGCCATAAAATGAGTCTAAAAAAATGAAAACACACTGAAACAAATAATTTATATACATAATTATAATATATAATTTTATTTCTAAACTATTGATTATTTACTTGCCATCGAGAGGCATTAAAACCTGTTTAAGTTTTGGAAAAATTAAACAATTTTTAATCTTAATTGTAACCGAACTTCCAATAGCATTTTAGTCTATGAAAGTTTAGTTTTGGTTTTGTTAAATTAAATTATTTAATCGTACTTCTTTAAACATTTTCTTTTTAGATAGATATAACTTTCAACAATTTATTGACCTTTCTTTCGATTTAAATTTTGCAACTAAGTTACTAGAATTTAATCTTAGTTTTGAAAATTAATATTTATAAAATCATTCTTTAAGTTTATAATGAGTTTTAGAAATAGTAAGATTTGCGATAGGGATATTTGTTTCCGATGCAAAACAGCAGATTCCAAAAGCAAAAAAAAAAAAATACTTGATTTTCAATTCATTGGTTGTTTCCATTCCAGTTTACAATATTATTTCTGTTTACCAAAATGTGAACAAGTGTTAAAAAATTTAATTCCTCATAGAATACAATTAACCTTAAATATTGGAGCTAAAGTTTAAATTTTAGTTTTTTATGTCAGTTGATATATTTTTTTTTTTTAATTTTGACAGTTTTAAACAAAGTCATACTGATCTCAATAAAATTTGAAAAAAGTGAATATCAATCGTAAAAATTTTTAAACCAAATAAAAAAAGAAGATGGGTGCGACCCACACTGATAACTTCCCATTAGGCATGATGTTGATCAGACTTAAACAATATCTCGAGATTTTGTAGCGGAAAAACAATGTTTACTATTTTTCTTAGAACTGTTTCTAATGTTTTATTTATTGTTAAAAAATGTATTTTATCATTAATTAATTTGAAGTTAATAACATTGCTTGTTTTGAAGATATTTGAGGCGAAAAACAATTTTTGACACTTTTCGGTTAATTTCAGTTTTATTTTTTGTATTGAAACTGTCAATTCGATATTTGTCAAAATTGTAGCATATATTAATGGCTGTATTTTGTATAAACTTAAATAAATTTGAAGTCAATATTTGCCTATGCTCGAGGTATTCAAGTCAAAAAACATTTCTTACAAACTTTTGGTAGAATTTCTTGTACTTTATTATTTTTGTAAAAAAAAAAAACTGTCAATTGATTTTTTTCCAAAATTTTAGCAAATGTCATTAAAAGATGACATTTCACATTGTAGAAAATTGTTTTGAGTATTAATACTATTTTTCCTTAGGAATTGTATATTTGAGCGGTAATTTTTTTTTTAGTTTTCAATTTTAAAAAATAGCAGTATGTTAAACTTTTCCCAAATTTGTATCACATCACATTGCACACAATAAAATTTATTTGAAGTTAAGAGCATCATCCTTTCCGGAGATATGTATTTGCGAACATCTTAGATTTTCACTATTTTTGAAACTGCTATAGTGAAAAACCGCTCGACAAATTTTTATGAAAATCCTTTCTGCTTCTTTTGAAGTTATAACCTGTCAAACAAAATTTAGTTGGAGTCTAATATCTCTTCTAGTTCTTGAGATACCGTGTACGAAAAATGGTATCTCGAACGTACGTACACACACACACAGACATCTCTTCAGAAATGACGAATTTAGATTCTAGGAACCTTAAAACGTCCATATTTGTAATAATTTCAATTTGACAAATCGGACCGATTACAATAGCTCCCTATGGGAAGTTAATAATAGCTTTTTTAAATTTACTTAACTAATTAGCAGGAATAGGATTTTGTGGAATATGATTTTTTATTGCCAAATTGCTCAGTTATTTTTGATAAGTATATGGTTTGGCAAGTCATCATGAAAATACATACTTACACACCTAAAACAGCGTTTCCAAATTATTCAGCTGAATTAAGGAAATCAGTTTTCAGTGAGAAATATTTTTGGTGCGATTCGAGGAACTTATTGACCACTATTGACAATACCATTCCTTGAGTCCTATTTAACAGTATGGGATGTTACTCGACTGGTTAAACCACATCCATCACGTATTGAAAAGCAGCGATAGCTGAAAGTGTACCCGAAGACCGCGATGAATTGATTCGTCGTCGTTCTTCATCAGCTTGGCTTCGAAAACTTGGCAATGTGAGAATATTGGCCAAAATGCGGACAAAATTTAACTTTTACAAGAATTGAAACCAGGCGACTTGAATTTAAGTCTAACGAGTAATTTCGGTGTTTTATTGGGCAGTTTTGTTCAGTGATGAATCAAGAATCCTATTTCGGTCCATTCATTAAAAAACAACGGAATGGTGTGGTTTATTGGCTGGTGGTATCATTGGTCCATATTTCTTCAAAAATTAGGCAAATTTTAATACTTTCATTGATTTTTTTTTTGAATACATGGCTTTTTTGCCTTTTTTTTAATTTTTAGGTTCACAAAATCCAATATGTACCGATTTAAAGTTTTTTTCTGAATATTGGCTTTCTTAACAAAAATATCCGTTGAGTCACTTTACTTCTGAGTAAAATGTCTGATGCCAGAAAAAAACCTAAATTTCAACAATTTATTCAAAATTTTTAAAAAACAAAAAACAAAATAATGAATATTAAAATATCCAGAAATGATGATCACATAATAATCATTCGCTTTTACTTAACAACGAACTCAATTTTGTGTTCCCTTAAAATTACCCAAGTTTTCATTTTTTAAAGTCGACATTGAACTTACAGTCACCTATCAACTGTAAGCCTCCTTCTTTGTCAAAAAATAAAGTCTTTCTAATTAATTTTTAATTTTACTATGTGAGGTATTTATATGTACCTTTATATTCTTAACATTCATCTTCGGAATATCGAAGTAGGTACCTTCTTCTAGAAAAAAGAAACATTTTGCCCATAGCCTCAAAGCCTCTTCCCCATCATGTCCTCGGTCATATTAGGAATCGAAAAGTCTTTTTGGTCCATTCAAACATCTAATTGCCTTGTTTTTAAAGTAGGTAAAATATTTTCTTTATTTCTAAGAAAAAAAAAAAAAATGTCCTTGATTCATAATTTTATTTTTGTGTTTTTTTTTCCTCTTTTGTTTCTTTTAAATTATTTCCGAATCATTAAACTTAAGGTTGACTTGAGAAGAATCAAGACAAGACAAATGAACCAGAAAATTCAAAAGTAAAAGAAGAAAAAAAAAAATATATAAATAATAATAATAATAATTCTTTGTTGTCCTTTCTGCCATCATCGTGAGGATCTTCTATATAAAATATGTATTTATTTTTTTTTTTTAAAGTAATTGGTGCGCATCATGAGCTTTAATTTCCATTTTGTAATTTCTTTTCTTCTTCTCAAAAAAAAGAAACATACAAAAAATTAAGAAAAGAACAAAAAATAAAACACAAAACGACGTCATAAATTCATAATTTGCCGGCAAAACAGCCTCTTTACTCACATTCAAGGACCTTTTAAGGCGAAAACAACAAAAAATACAAAACACATGGCCTTCCCCCGCACCTCCTCCTCCTAGTCACCACCTCTCTCTTGCCTCCGCCATCAAGCATTCAAAAAATATTATAGCCAATGTATTGATGGCAATTTTCAGAAACACAAAAGACGCGCGTAATATGAAAAATATCACACACACACACATACACACAACACAACAAAAACAAGGACGCAAAAAAATATAATCATAAAAGAAAAAGGACATTATGTCGCAAGATGACAACATCGAGTCAAACAGAAAACAAAAGTACTCCCATACACAAAACCAACAAAAACAAAAGGCACAAGTACCAATGACGAGAGGAGAGGAGAGAAGAGAAGAGAATACAAGGAACAAGGACGAAGGCAAATATAAACGAAACAAATAAAGACTTATTTATGGTTTCCCATAAATTTAATTTTTCCCAATAAAATAAAAGATGGAGGGTACCTGAACGGAACCTGAAGGAACTTGATAGCCAATTTACATTGGGTCGTGTCTTCGAATACGGACAAAACAAGAGCCGTAAATATTCTCAGAAGAAACAAAAAAAAAAAAGAAGACAAAACAAAGAGAAACAAACGACCAGCATTTTTCCTTTTTAAAAGTCTTCAGATTAGAAGAAGGACTCTAGTTCTCTTGCTCCTTGCATCAGCCAGCGACATAACTGCTTTTGTCGTTTGAATTTTTTTTTCTTCTTCTTTTTGTCTTTTTTTCATTTGCTATTTAGCTTTTCTTGAGGCATCCACCTGTGTTTTTTTTTCTTTTTTGCAACAGAAAAGCGACCTCAACAAGCTTCGTTTTCCTTACCTACATAGTATATACCTTAAGGACTTTCCACTGAAGAGAGGTTATTATTGTCTTTTTTTTTCTTATTCTTTCTCCTCCCCTGTTCCCCCAAGTTTTCAACACTCTTTATTGTATTCCAAAGAACAACCAACCAAAGGCGATTTGATGCGAAATTGCGAAGGATGGAGGAGGCAATTTGTTTTGCTAAATTTGAAAAGATTTAACTTTTTGAATTGCCGCCCAGATGTGTTTGCTCTGGTGTAAGGTATGTTTAATCAAATGAATGCTGATTTTGAATAATCGATTTTGATTAATCAAAAAATCATTTTGTTTCTTTTTCTTCCGAAAAAAAGTAGGGGGGGTACGGGTACCTTCTACGTAGTTATAATAATATTAATTTCAATTTTAAGGAATTCAAATTTCAAGAACGACAAAAAAAATTGGTTTCTTAATGAGGGAGACGTACTAGAAATATAAATACCTAGATTTAAAAATTCAGATGCAATCAAGGATAAATTGTTTAGGTGAAGTGTGTTCAAAAATTCTGCTTATAATTTATTAATTTTAAGGGGGAAATGTTTTTACTTTATCTGATTCAATTTAAATTGGATCATTTCATTTCTTAAATTGGTATACTGACTTTTGGACATAATAGTGTAAAATTAAAACAAATTAATATCACGTTTAAAATTGATACTATCTTTATGGTTTTCCAATTGTCATTTGTTAAGATTTTCCATTTAGATTTTAGATTTGGAAAATCAAAAAAATAGAGTCAAGATTTCTTGCTTTTAAAAATTGTAAGTCATGGTAAAATATTTTTATACCAGGATTTACATGAGAAATTAGCTTAAAACAGTGTTAATCAGGATTAAATATAACAGTCAACTTTTCAAAGCCTCCTGAACTGAAAATCTTAATATTTCAAAAATTTACTTTGTCCTTCTAGAGGAATCATATAATTTTCCATAAAATTATTACAACTGCTAGAAAAGTGAGAATTCGAATGTTCTTTTTTCTTGCGCCGTTCTTCAAAATATTATCATTTTTAGAGACTCAAAAGATCTTATTTGAATTGGTACTAATTATGAGAATAAAGGTGAATGTAACGCCCTCTACATCATAGCATTGGTCTACATTAATTTTTTTGTTCTACTATATAAGGAAATGGATCATACTTTTGCGATTTTTTAAGTAACGTATTTCAGGAACCATTTGTGCTATAAAGTTGAAATTTTCTAAAGTTCAAATCATGGATTAAAGTTTATTAGTAAATTTTGTTGGGAAAAGGTCTGAGTTTGTTCTTATGAAAAGGGTGTGGTCCCTTAAAACTTTCTGTTCAAGATGTGAAACTCTAACGATAGAACCACATCAAATTGAGTTTCCAGGATAAATCAAGCCGTCATGCCAAAATCACATATCAATACTTTATATTCGATGCAATTGTTCAGAGAAATAACGACGCAAAATATTTCTAAAATGATCGTCATTGACGTGATTTTCATGTTCATCAATAAGAAAAAAATCAACCTCAGTTTTAGTATAATTCTTTCTAGGCTGATGTGGAGTTTCTTGAAAACTTGAAGGATATGTCAATCTTTATCGAAGACAAAACTGTTACGCTGCAAATGTGCTTTGTCACTGAAGTTAAAGCTTTCCGTCACTGAAATGGACTTGTTCAATAATAACTTTCAATTCAATATTTTACAGTGAAAGATCTCTTTTTCTAAAAATTAATTCAAGCCATCTAAGAATGAATTAATCTTAATTTAATTTTATTTAAAAATGTTAACACTCAGCTGATCTTAAGAACTTAATTCTATACAAATTGTTCTAATTAGTCATTTTCAATCAGATATGATCTAATTTAACTCCTCCCTCTCCTTCAAGCACTCTAATTCAATGGCATGGCAGGACAACACGAAGTCACAAATTAATTGACCAATTTTGTTAATCATTGAATCAAAACGAACCAACAAAAAAAAAAATAAAATAAAAAAAACATCAAATGCCTGTTTTTAAGTTTAATAGACCTAATGACTTCACATTATTGACATAAGCCAAACACCCTAAAACAATAATGTTCATTGCGTACCCAGATATACTTTTATCGATCTAAACTAACCCATAACAACATCAATTGACCAATTATTATTATTGAATATCATTGGCCCTCATAAGAGTCAGGACACTAATACATACATACAATATACACAGATACATATGTATATAAACTAAACCACTTTTTCAATGCCCTATAATCAATTTGTATGCGCGTCGAAATGTCCATAAAATTCAACATTTAAGTCAATTTATAAAAGTCCTCTATGCCATTGAGTAGTCATACATATACATACATATATATATAATGGCGCAGGAATATTGACTAACGGTGTATAGACATTATGGGGTCTCGTCGTGTTCGTGTGGCCAAAACGCTAATAGGTCTAGCGTGAGCTACAAAATTTTATTTAAAGGACTCTTTAACATTGTCCTATCGCCACCTTTTACCCTCCATTAGGCCAATGTATAGTTACAGCTTGGCCGGACAAAAAAGACTATATGCTAGTAATCATTTAGACATAGACAGGTCGTAAAGGTGACAATTTGAAACAATTTCTTACCAAGCGAATATTGTAGTTTCAATTAAAAAATATATCTTTATCTATACAAATTTTCAATTAGATTTCGTGTCCTTTTCGCTTTTTGAGGTCCTTATTTCGAGTCATAATTTCTTTATTGTGAGAAAAATTATCACAACGAATTTACGGTGTCTACCAATTTTATTTTTGTATTTATTGAGCTCTTTTATTTAGTAATTGAATTTTTTGTTTATATTTTTTTTATAGAAAAAAAAAGAAGTCCTTCAGCGATGCACCCACATTGCACAAAGCATTTTGATGTTTATGTGTGTGTATCTCACTTGGTAGGTAATTGCTTTGAGTCAGACTTAAACGCTGTTTTGAGTGTATAGGGGCGGCAAGTCATCCTTTTTATATTATCAAAGGACTCAAAGCAAAGTGGAAAAAAGTGCGAAAAGTATTTTAGCTGTTTTTTTTTTTTTTTTTGTCCACCACAAAGTGGCAGCGGCAACGTCGTCGTCGTCGTCGGTCGGCCGTTCGGTTTATTTTTTGGGAATTTTATTTTTGCACTCACAGAGATATTTTGGCGTATTGGATTTTTGGGTATTTCGTTTTATTTTCTGGCTAGCGTTTTTGGTAAAGTGATCACTTTTTGGCTGGTGTTTGTGTTTGACAGTATTTTCCTCTGAGTCCGGAATATTAAATAGCGCGTCCAAATGTCCAATGCACATTGCTAATGGAAAAGTTTAAAGGAGAAGTCATTTTTTTTTAAATAAAAAATAAGCGTTTTCTGTATTTTTTTGTGGGTTAAAAAAAATTCAACAGTCTGTAGAATGGTGTGTGACGAAGGATTTTTCGATTTTTTTGACTCAATTTTATAATTAATAATATACATACATATTTTTTAAGGAAAAAAAACCAGGAAGAAATATTTTTTTGATAAGAGATAAATCTCTATCAAAAAACAAAAAATCCTTATAAAAAATCTTTATCAAATTCAACTGATTAAAATTATTCTCAATGGGAAGTTTTCAGCATATTAAAAAATTGTGGAATTGAAAAGATCATTTTACACACAATAATTTTTGAAATCATCCGGGGAAATAAGTTATCAGTTTACTAATTGCTCTGTTAAAACAAGATCCTTTCACTAAAGGAAAACTATGTCTGATTATCAAAATATGTTTGAGTTTCAAACAAAAGAACGGAACAAGAATATTTAAAAACACTTCCCATATTGATCAGTAGAGTCTAATTTTCAAAATCTCTCGGGGAATTGAGATTCACCTTTTGTACTATTCGAGCCGAAACCATTCACAAAGAATCGAGTATTGTATAACCAAAAATTGTATGTTATCCAAAAATGTACATTTTCCATCGTGCACTTCCGCTTGGGATTGCAAGCAACATGTTCGACAGAAATAGACAATAATTGTATTATTTTTGTACAACAACCTTTTTCCAACAAGACACAAAATATATGAGTACCTACTCGTACTTCAACTGCACCTAGTTGAACCGAAAAGTGGATTGAAAGTTCAACCGAAAGACAAAACAAAACACATTGCACTTCTTCAACGGGAGAACTCATGCATGAATAGGGCGGAATGCCACTCCCCCCATTCCCACAATTCTCACCAACACCATCACCATCAATCCCTTGAACAAACACACTTGTGGGTGTTGTTCGAGTACCAGTATTATGTTTAAATGTACCTTTCCCAGCTTTATGATGTTCTTTACAATTTTGCTCATTTATGTTTATGTTTTTTGACGAAACGAAAGCAATGAAAAAAATTTAAATCCCACGGGCAAAAGTGACTCCCCCTCCCTAAAGTCTAGGCTTAAGCAAACACAACAAGTGCAAGTCGACGTCGACGTCGTCGTCGTCGTGATGATGATGACGATAGTAGGTACTGAGAGATATATGTATGTATTTAGATGCCAGAGTTATGCTTAGTATGATGTTTTCATAATTCGACAGTTAAGTGAGCCTTATCCTGGGTCGGGTTTGGGTTGGGTTGGGTTGGGTTTCGCATTCGTTCGCAAGTTCCTCCGGAGCAACGTTTATGTTCTACACTTCAAGTTGCATTTAAACCCAGAGTACTGCCTCCGCCTCCTCCACACCGCACCGAACCGAACCGAACCGCCTCCGTCTGCTTTTGTGGTTTTTCTTCATATGTTTTCTGGCTGTTGAATGTGTGGTGTTGGTTTTCACCACCTGGAGTATTGTTTTAACCAACACACAGACTTTTGCAGTTAAGTGCTTTATTGCCACAGGAAGACTTGGGATTTGTAGGTTAATTTTTCTTCTGGTTTTTGTGCTCTTCTCTTCTGTTTTGTTTTGAACTCATAAACATTTATTTTTTTAATTTGAGTTAAATTTACACAACACGCAGTACTTGAGAATAAAAAAAATGTGTGTGAGCAACAAAAGAATGAAACTCAAACTCAAGTTGATGAAAATATTAGATAAGGAGAAAAATTGTTAAAAATTATGAATCTTTGTGATGATGGTAAATGGATTATTGCTTTCTTAATTTATACGATTTTAGTTTTGCAATAGAGATTAACATAAGCCAATTAACCATTTTTATGAGTTGAAAATGGGAGTTCCTACTAAACTTAGTTTTTTTTTTAATGGTATAGGATTTTGTTAGAGGCAATTGGTTTTTACGTTGTACAAACGCTTAGCAACTAAAAATGTATTACTAGAAATTTTTAGTACAAAAAATTAATTATTAGATGCATGGATGTAGTTGTAAAATATTATTGTTGTTATGATTAATACCAATTTCCCAACTGTCAATTGTTAAAATTTTCTTAAATATAAAATTTAAATCTGGCGTTCAAAGTAAAATGTTATCTTTATCAACTTTCTCTCTTTCTCAATTTATTGAATTTTATGTATAAAAGAAAAATCTGAAATAAAACTCTTCTTTTGTAGTACAAATTTCGTCGTCATTTTTAAGCTACAGTGGCTCACAGCTTATTTGATACAGCCCCTAGTTTAAAATTAAAGTTATAAGATAAAATTGCAATGTCTTTTGAGGGAAAAACAAATGCACTTCAACAATGAACAACAATTTATTTGAAAACATATTTATTCATGAAAGTTAGAATGAAAAATAAAAAGCACTGTTAAATTTATAGTCACAGCTTTTTTGATACAAGAGAAAAATATAAAACATAATAGATAAGGATGGTAATTTTAATATTTGGTATGAAACCCCTAGCCTTTTCAAGTGCTTGAAGTCTTTTTGGCATCCAATCAACGAGTTTTTTATCATTTCCGGTGTACATTTTTGCAACTCTTCTAAAAGTGTACAGTCACTCAAATCAACAGAAAGTGCAATTTGGCGAATAGATTGTGCACTTTTGAAGTGGTTAATAACTAACTCGCCTACTTCCGTTGTTGTGGGGCTACCCATTTTTTTAAAGAGATAAAAATTGTTGTTCGGATAAAAGATCAAACTTAAAATCGTGAAAAAATTATCACAAAACGAACTAAAAGTGAGAGTAAAACAATAAACATTAACTAATTGCTTATCCTTTTTGAGA
Organism: Scaeva pyrastri; assembly: GCA_905146935.1. Lineage (NCBI taxonomy): Eukaryota > Metazoa > Arthropoda > Insecta > Diptera > Syrphidae > Scaeva > Scaeva pyrastri. The sequence goes on from LR989927.1 coordinate 51,986,148, forward strand.
AAAGGTGCGCTTTATTCGCCGTATAAAATAAGCAGTGAGGTGTTTTTTAAGTTAAAATTTTGTATTCATAATTATTTAGCTTAAAAGGTCAATGTATTCATACTAATTTTGTACTATATGCTCTTCCAGATATCTGCGGTTGACGGTCAATTTCAAGTTTTCAAATATTCATTTAATTTGCAACAAAAAATCTTGTTTTGAATTTTTTTTTTTGAAAGAACAATTCTGTCATTCAAAAAACTTTTTATGTTTTTTACTAAGTTTTTGTAAGTCAAATTTTAAAATTTTAATTTTGAAAGTGGATTCTTGAAAAAAACGAATTTAAAAAGGAAAATTGTTAAACCAATTAAAAAAAAAATAATTTCTCTATAAATGGTGATGTTGATGCTTTTTTTAAACTTATCTTACAGAATAGAAATCTTAATCACATTAAAATATTTCCTGTGTAAAACTAATTTAAAATTGAATTATAGAGCCATAATAAGCTAAACACATTTAGAGGTTAAATAGAGCCTATTTTAGGAAATTATAGTGACGAAATGTACTCGTAATTCAGACTTGTGTCCATAATTGATATTAAAAAATTAAAAAAAATTAAAATGCCTTTCCAATTTTCTTCCTTTTTAAGATTTTAATGATTTGAATCCACTCTGAGAAGGAGGAAATTATACAAACAAAAAAAAATTAATCGATTGTGACTAAGGGATGAAGAATTTAAAAATAAGTGTAAATTTTAGAAAGATATGAAAAAAGAAGCTGAGTGCGACCCACACTGATAACTTCCCATTTTGCATACTTTGAAAACTTGTTGATTGATAAAAATTTTATTAGCAGACTCAAAAAATTTCTCGAGATATTGTAGCGGAAAAACAATATTTACCAATTTTTTTTTTAGAACTTATTGTAGTTTTTTATTTATCGTAAATTTTTATTTAAGTTTTTTATATTTTTTGTAAAAAAAAAAATTATCAATACGATATTTGTCAAAATTGTAGCATATGTATAGTAATAATAATTATAATTTGTATAAATTTAAATTCAACATCATTGTCCATCCCGAGTTATTCAACTCAAAAAACATTTTTTTTACCAGCTTTTGGTAGAATTTTTTGTACTTTATTTATTTTTTGTAAAAAAAACTGCCAATTGTTTTTTTTTCAAAAATTTTAACAGATGTCAAGGACAGCAATTTACATAGTAAGAAATTGTTCAGAAGATGAAATCATTTTTTTTTAAATAACGGTATGTGGAACTTTTTTATACCAAGCCTGTATCACATTACAATCTACACAATAGAAAAAAAAAGATCAACAAATCTATATATATAAAAGAAAGTCTGTTTTGTGTTCGTTCACTAACCAGCCAAACTGGTTGACCGATTTTCTTAATTTTTTTTTTAAATAAAGAGGAATAAGAGTAGAAGGTTTAGGGCGCAAAAAAAAAATTATAAAAAAGTATGGAAAATATGTTAAACAAAGAAATTAAATTTTGGTCGCTTATTTTAACAATATTTTACAGTTTGCTCACACGAAAATCTGTAGAGATCGTGGTGTCCTGGTAAGATCTCCGCTCTAGACGTGAGGGGTCTTAAGTTCGATTCCTATCGCTGGCAAAAATTTTTTTTTAAATAAAAATGCATGGCCTGAACCAAAGTTTTGGTAAGGAGACTATACTTTTTTATATTTTTTATAAAATCATAGCAACAAAATAGTTATTTCAATCACTGTTTTGTATTTTTTTTTTTGCATTTTTTATAAGATTTATAATGATGAAACCAAAGATATTTTTGTTTATAAAAAGGCATTGGTATTAAAAAATATAAGACAAATAAAAAAGAGGCTCGGTGCAACCCACAATGATAACTTTCCATTTACTTTGAATATTTGTCAGTTATTGAATTATACATCGACTTTTAACGAAATAATTTTTTTGTTAAATTTTACTTCTCATAGGAGATATTGTTATCGGTCTGATTTGTCAAATTGAAATTTTGGGCAAATATCTCGAGAAAGGGGAATGATTTTGTATTCAACTGTATTTTATTTTCAACATAATTTATTTTTCAATACCTTAAAAATGATCAAATAGATATTGACGAATATCAACATTTTTTGTAAAAAAACATATATTCGATTTATTTTTGATTTTTCTAATTAATAACAATTTTAGTAAAAAGACTTTATCATACTTAAGAAATTTTATTATTTTGAAACATAAAATTAATTCAAAATCTACATATGTCATGTTTAGCCCTCGGATATTCAAGTTGAAAAACAATATTTGACACTTTTTGGTAAATTTTTGTTGTAGTTTTTTTTTTATTTTTTTTTTCAAAAATTTTACCAAATGTCAAAAACGTTATTTTACGCCGTAATAAAATATTTTGAAGTTTATATCATTTATCGGTCATTGTATATTTGAACAATACATTGTTTTACAGTTTTTCTATTTAGTATTTCAGAAGCTATAACCTGTCGAAAGTATTTAGTTGGAGTCGATATCTCTACCCGTTCTTGAGATATCGCTGAAGAAAAATATTTCTCGAACGTACGAACGTAGGAAAACGTACGTAGACTCACACACGCAGACATCTCTCTAAAAATGACAGATATATAGGTATTGTAAGACCTTAAAACGTCCAGATATGTCAAAAATTTCAGTTTGACAAATCGGACCGATAACAATAACCTCCTATGGGAAGTTAAGAAACTATTTTTGTAACGCCCTGCAAAGCGGACGGGGGTCTCTCTAGTTTTGTATAAAACTTCTTTCAGCATCTTTTCAAGTTAAAAGCTGATTTTATCTTAATGGAATAGATTTCCGATTTTGGTACTTTTTTGACTATATTTATAGCAAAATGTTTTATAAATACGAATTTATTCAACGTTACATAAATCCTTATGCGCTGCATAATTACATTCACCTGTTTAGCGGATTCTATTAAATAAGACTGTTAGACTGCCATAATTAGTTCAAAAACAAAATTATTCAAATCGGTCCAGCTGTTTTCGAGTCATAGCTAGAAAAACATATAATGGATTTCCATTTTGTAAACAAATAGTTTCGAATATCATTTTTTTATATAGATACAGACAATTCTTTAAAAAAATTCCAGAAACAAAATGATGCATAAATACGCACGTAAGTCGGCCACATACACATTTTTTAATAGAATATAGATTTGCAATAGAAAAATGTAAATAATATTCAAAACACTCACTTTCTTTGATTTTGAGCAATGCGCGCATTTCATTTTAGCAAGTTTAGCACAACAAAACTGTTCCAAAGTTTTCCTAAATACATTTGAAATGAAAAAAAAAAACACAAAATTAACAAACATTACATAACAGTTAATTGAAAATACTCACTTTTTTGTACTAAAACTCCAATTCACTTCATCTTTTATCCCGATGCAATGACCTGAAAATTGTTTAAAAATTTAAATTGAAAACACAGTTCAGAATAAAATAAAATATGTATGTATGTAATTAAAGTTAAAAGCTAAAATAATGATAATGGGAATATATGTACATATTTTCTAATACACAAAATTGGACATTTTCACTATCACTGCCACTACATAGTATAAAACAAAGTCGCTTTCTCTGTCCCTATGTCCATATGTATGCTTAAATATTAAAAACTACGCAACGGATATTGATGTTTTTTTTTTTATAGATAGAGTGATTCAAGAGAAAGCTCTATATACATAGTAATGTAAATATGAAGATAATGTTTTTCAATAAAAAATTAGATTTAAAATTACAGTCAGACTATATTTCATTCCATACTTCATTTACTCCTAAAAATCTGCAATACATTATACGAAGGTTGAGATTTGTAATACATACATTTAAAGTATATTTCAATTTCAATCGTCTGTTGGTTATAAAGTTGCCCGTCATTCTGCCACAATTATACAGTAATAAAAATCATCAGTTGTCAGTGCCTGAAATTTACTGCCCATAAAATTCAAAGGAAAGGACGAACTTCAACTCAATACAATTCAAATATGTAATCAAAAATATAGTTTTTCATGGAAATTATTTCATCAAATATATATCTAAAAAAAATCACAAATTCACATCCATTATTATTAACGAAAAAAAGTACTTGATTCAGTTATTAAAAATATCATAAATTTATTTTATTAGCTTTTCTAAGTTGTTTCACTTAATTTAATGAATATTTATTTATGTAAGTTTAATAAAATCGAGATGAAATCATATCTTAGCCCGATGTTGTAGTTACAAACAATTCCTTTAACTTCTTTTTTACTTTGAAGCAAAAATTATTACCTTTATTAATCATTTCATTTGTAAGTATGAGTTATCGTTTGTGGTATTTATTCGTTTTAACCTCAATGTTTTTGGTTTATTTTAAATTTTAGTTTTTTAAAAGTTATTACTAAGCTTTGTAAATGTAGGTTTATATAATTTACAAAATTTAAATAAATATTAGGCTTACTGTACAAGTACTGATACATGCATATTATATAACATATGTATATCATATTTATGTATTTTGTGTACTATGTTTTTATTTAAATTCACGGACCTTTTTTTAATTGTTTCGTTTATTTATTTATTCTTGCATTTATGTACACACATAGTTAATCATGCACATACATACATTATGTACATTTAAAAAATAACGAGTTTTGAAAACTTGATCTATTAATAAGTATTAATTTAATCATCGATAAAGTATTTTACCTGATTTATATTAAAATAAATTAATAGAAACATTTTAAAATGTTTAAAAAAAATCGCGTATACGCCCTAGTGCCCCTAATTAAATTCACGAATTTTGTATTTATTATGTATTGATTTTTTGTCACATAATTAATTTGAATTTAAGTTCAAAATAAAATTTAAATTTTTACTGTTCTGCCTTATTGTTTGGTTACAAACCATTTCTCTTTTTTTCAGTTTTTTTTTTTCGAGGAAGTTTTTGCAGCTGTTTGTAACATTTTATTTTGCTAGCTTTTTCTGAACAAATATTAAATTATAATTAAAAACCGGGAACCTTACAGATGGCTGGTTTTTGTTTTTGTTTTATTTTGTTTATATTTTTGTGTTTGTGTACTGTTGATTGTGTGAATTTTTTTATGAACTAAAAATACTGGCATTTGTCGGAACGTCAGCTCGGTTTGTATATACAGAGTTTTTTCTGTTATTCTTTCAGTTAAAATATTCAACGAAAAAGGGTTTTTTTTTATTGTGAAATGGATACTGAACAACACCCTTGTAAGTTCACTCTCTTTTATACAACACAAATAAAAAAAATAAAAAAAAAAACAAACATAGATACAAAAATATGATTTTATAGAAGAAGGGTTGACAAATTGTTGCTTTGAAAATTCGAAAATGAATTCTTTTGTGTTTTTTTTTTTTACTCTGAAAAGGCAAGAACTTTTGTTTTTCTGTTTATTTTTTAATAATTTTAATAGCAATTTTTAAAAACATTTTAAGAAATGATTTTTATGTGAGACCTTTGAAATTTAAAGAAAGTTTTATTAAACAAGTGACATACTGACATGGTAGAAGCTTGAATTACTTAAGGAAAATTAATTCAGCTTAAAAATTGGAACATACAAATTAGATCAACATTGAATAACACCATCTCCGCTTGAATCTAAATAAAGTTAATGAGTGAGTTCCAATTTTTAGGAAACACTTGTTTTGTGTAGTTGAAATTTAGTTATGATCATGTCCTTGCTTAGTCTTGTGAATATTGTAAATTTTAAATTTATTCAACTTACTGAATTCTTCATATAAAACGGAGTTAAGTGTCAAAGACTTGAAAACACACTTCGGCCATGGTTTTAAAATTTTCAAAGTTTATTCAATCCAAACAGAAACACTCAATTTTCTTAGATAAATTAGCACTCATTAACCCATGTTCTCTGTGCTAACTTGAAACAACCACATTTCTCAAAAAGTCAACGAACGTGAACTTTGAAACAAAGAAAAAATCTGACACATTAATCTCTCCATAACCAATTCACGAAATTAAAAATCAAAACAAAAACCAAAATTTTTCGCTCAGATTTGATCCTTATCCTTATGCCTTATCCCCTAAACAATAAACAAACTTTCAAATAAATTTTAAACCCACGAGAAAACATTCAATTAACAATCAAAAATCAATTTTCCTCTCCTCTCCTCTCCGCTCTCTTTCTCCCCATATCCATACCTTATCTATACCTACCTTACTGTCAAAATATACACAACTGTTTACTTTTCTAAATCTTCTACCAATTTCAAAGTTCTGTCAATCAAAACTCACTTATTCTGTCACTTTCGCTTAGTAATTATTTTCCCAAACAGAAAAGGATTGAATTATTATTGTTTTTGTGTGTAAAAGTGTAAGTCTACACAAAAAGTCCTTAAATTTTAAAACACTGGCACTGTAACTGTATACGTAACCCTTAAAATACACAATCACAATTCATTCACCCACTTCGCCCCCACTCCCCCCGCCCACCATGATAGCCGACACAATAATTTCAACATTCTTTTGTTAAGCAATTTCCTTCCTCCTCGGGACTATTTTCATTTCCTTAACTGAAATGATGATCTTAATTATGTGCTTTCAACCCTTTTGGGTTAAGATATGCTTCCTGCGGAAAGGACGAAATTGTTCAACCCTTTTTTTTTAGAAAACGAATCCCTCTTTTTCGTTTTCATTTTCATTTTTGTGGCCGCCGCCGCCGCATGTTCCCTTCGCTAAGGTTTCTGTGTATATTGTACCTACTTTTTGTTGATATGTATATGTACGAGTATATGTATGTATGTGTATAAACTTTATACATCTAACATGTTCCTTTTAAGGTCATTACCATTGTGACAATATAATTTTCATTGTGCATACATTTGTGCTTAACTGGTTTTACCAGAAAAGAAAGAAATGAAAAATAAAAAAAACACTATTCCTCCCTTCCCCCTTTTCGGGTTCTTAACACTTTTCAAAAAGATACTCGTGGCCGAATACGTATCCATTTCTCGGCGCTGAATGCTGATGCTGCAGCAGGAGAAACAGGAGCAGCTGCTGCTATATGTTGCTTCTGGCTTATTTTATGAAAACGGATAAAGTATTTTATGGTAAAGCGAAGAACAGATAAAAAAAGAGTTGAGCATGAAATTAGTGTTAAGAGGTGGTGGGAAATATAATTTCACTTAAAAAAAAACAAAAAGTGTCCCAAAACATAACGATATTTTTAATTTGCAGTTGGGAAAACTAAGGATTCATTTTTTGACAACTGGCATTTGACAATACTTCCCGAGAATAAGGATTTTTCATTGAGAAGAAATATTGGCAGGCAAATTATTTATCAATTCTGAAACACTTACTAGACTTTTTAAGAAAATTGATGAACGATACCTTTTAGAAATTCGAGAAGAAAAGCAAGAAATTGTGAAAAAATACTTCAAATTCTTGAAACTCCTTTAATTTATGCATCCAAGCTTATCAAAAAGAAAATTCCAATAGATGTGCTTATTTTATTTCAAAAGGGAAATTTCAACTTAACCAAAGGGAATTTTTGTGAAATGAACACCTCTGTACACTTTATGTAACAGGCAAGAACGCAAAATAAATACGAACGAAAAATCTTCCATTAAATTAAGGATAACAATGAAATGAATATTACCGTTGGGAATAATGCGGGTGGGATTTTGATTGTCATAAAGTTGTGAACGTGACATTTATGAGGCACTGTGTTAAATGGTTACCGCAATTAGAATGTACATTTAATGAGGGAATATATGTATGTATGTAGTTGTAGGTCCTTGACAAGGACTCCTTGTATAAATTTTCCTCTCAAAAAGCTGAATTCAGTGTGTTGGTTTAATTGTTTTTATTTTTTGTCAGAGGTATAAAAAAGAAATTATACAATCATGAGAAAATTAAAGGTTGGGATTTAAGTTAAAATATTGCTTTTAAAGATTTCCCCATTCCAGCAGCGTATGTTAAATAGTTTCCGATTTACACATTTAAATAGGTAATAAAATGGTTTTTTTATGATAATAAATAATCAAGAAGATCAAGAACACCAAGACGATAAACAACACCAACAAAACCAATAAGAACAATGAGGCTTACAAGAACGATGAATGTAACGATAATAACGATACGATAGGAGACGAGCTAAATAAGATCGGGGAAACTAAAGGGACAGAGTTTGAGAGTTCCATCAAAACAAGGTGAAGGATGAGGCTCAACGGCTTCACTAGAAGAGGGAAACATTATTTTTCTCACCTCAAGGCCCTGGAGAGAATTAATAAGGCTACGGTGGACAGAAGAAGCAATCTACTTCTACACTGATGGATCCAACACAGATAAGGGTGTTGGAGGAGGCATATAATCAGACCGACTAAATCTAAGTCTTTCCTTTTGTCTACCCAAACACTATAGTGTGTTCCAAGCAGAGCTTCTAGTCATCAATGAAGTCCTCTCTTAGCTCAAAGAAAACATGATACTCGTATCGTCAACTGATATACGCATCTTCTGGGACAGTCAAGCTGAGATAGAATCCTTAGGATCTATCTCCTCTAATTCAGTCTTAGCCCATAATTGACGATCATCTCTGCTGGAGATGGCTGAACAATTTAACATTCACCTAATCTGGTTGACGGGCCATAAAGAACATCCCAAGAAGTGCAAAGCTGACGAACTATCAAGAAATGGAATGAAAAATATCAACTTCTAGCTACGTGCAAGCTTATGCTAAGCCAAGAAACCATAAAGAGGACGGATCACAGGTGGTCAAAGCTTGATGCTGAATTCTCAAATCAACTGATCTTGATGTGTCCTTCCTGGACACTACTTAATATGCAGACATGATCTACTACTTGGTGCTCCGGCAAACGATTTCTGTAGAAATCATCATCTTCTTTGTCACTGTCCTGCCCTATGGCAAAAACGTAGATTACATCTCAGTGATCTGAGTAACTCAGACATATACAGTCTCAAACGCTTCATTATTAGCTCCAAGTGATTCAACGAGTAGGAGGATCAAATGATCTAAGTGGTTCCACAACGGTCTAAGTGTGCTGGCTTTCTTTCTTTTGACCAGCAGCCACCTTAACCTAACCTAACCTAAGTCCCTGGCACTTGCCTGTGCCACCTGAAAGTTTTTACGGGTACTGTCTCTTGTGAGGAATTGACAAATCCTCCAAGAGTAGTTCTTGTCATGAAAATTGCTTTCTCAAAAAATTTAGATGTTCAGATTCCGCATAAAACTGTAGGTCCACTCCATCTCTGCCATTACTCGCACACAGGAATAATTATACGAGATGTAGTGCCACAAAATGTAATATAATGTAAAAGTGTTGGCGATTACTGCCTAACATTAAACGAAATTTCTCAAAAAGTTGAAAACAGAATTAACTATCAGATTATTCATATTAAATCACTAATTCACTTTTAATTGCCTATTTCTTTGAATGACCATCACACAATCCCTTAAGCTTCCACTCCTCCTTCTAGACTTATGGGACCATAACATAATTTCAAAATGAAATTCCCTCAAATAATAAACAAACTTTTTCCAAATCGCTGTTTTCTATTGAATATTTTGTTTCCAAACAAAAAACTTGTCTATTCCCAGTTTAACTTTGTTTATTTAAATTTTTTTTTTTTTTTTTTTTTTGGAACCAGCCAGGGAAATATTTCAAAATAAAAAAATGGAGGCAAGAAATTTGCATTTTAAGTTTAACTTGTCTGATGCCATTTTATTTCTTTTGGGTCTTACTTCCTTCGTTCGCTCTTAGTTTTTTTTCTTTTCTGTTTTTGTTCTCATCTAATTCCCATCTTTCCAACCTTAAATGACCTACTTGATGGCAAAAACGAGCACTCTCAAGACTTTTAAAGCCTTACTTCTTAATATTTAACAAGAATATAAAACAAAAATTAAATAAACAATTTAAAAAGTATTTTAGCAACATGAAATGGAAGTTCTTATGTATTTTTTTTTTTCTTATTCTTATTTTGGGAGGGAAAAGTCAGTCGTGGTCAAACTTCGAGTATAAAGTTCAAGAATATTTAAAAAATAGATTTTGCTTGTACCTACTCTAAGCAAGCCGCAAGCAGAAGCTGGAGTACGTACTTGAAGGACCTATGTACCTACTATGTTTACTATTTTCTACAACCAAAAAATAAAATGGCTGTATACGGGCTTGGTCGTTCGTTCGTAACATAGTTTGGTCCTTTTCTTGCAACTTTCAATGCAGCAGACTCTCCAGTTTCCAACTCTTTCATTTAAAATAATAATGTGCTATAGCATCATACGTGTTCTGTACCCGTATACGAGAACCGAGTATGAAGTTATTTGGAGTATTTGCTAAACAAAAATATTGTATAACGGGACTCTTTTGAAAAGTGCATTGCTCGACTGCTTTCAACACAAATTCCTCTAAAAGTAATCGTAAAAGTTTTTCGCTTTCTCTTCATTTTACTATAATACGGGCGAGCGAGAAGTATGGTATATGGGTTGGGGTTGAGTTGAGTTGGGTTAAAATGGGTTGAGTTGGGTTGAGTTTGAGATGAATGAGGATGATGGAAGAGTTGTGCGGTTGTAAACTTTTCAATCGGCAGCAGTGTGGAAAACAAATAGAAAAGCTACCATCACTTAATCATTCTTAAGTTCAATTTAAATGACTTGCATTCGTGAGACAGGGACATAAATAGGTACAGAAGAAAAGAGAGAAAGAGAAGGTGAGCATGTGTTTGAGTAATACAAGTTCAATGGTGTGGTGGTTGTAAAGGATGTGCTAAGCTAGTAGAATGAAAATCCCATTGCCTTGAGATTCTTCTTGGGAGACATGCCAAAAAGAAGAAACGACTTAAATCAAATCTTGTGTGATTTGATTAAAGTCTTAAGACAATTAAACGGATGTTCTGTTCCTTTTCCCACAACCTTATCTTTATGCCACTCTTTTCTGTATTGTGTTACTGTCTGAACCGCAGGATTTCTTGAAGTTCATCCTTTCGATGTGATTTGTTTCTCGTAAGAGCAACAAAAAAAAAAAGTAAAATTTTTGTTTGCTTTCTGTTCTGTTCAAAACAAAATGCATTTTGTCTTAACAGCGAGTAAGAAAATGAAGATCCGCATTTGGAACAAAACAAATAATTTCCTCAAAGTATATCTTCTCCTCTGTGTCTGTCTCTGTCTCTGTCTCATTCTCTCTTTTCCCTTTTCCTTTTACTATATGTTTTAAAATGTTTTTATTTTTTTCTTAACAAAGTTCCATCATCATCTTCCAGAGAAAGACCACAACATGCATTTTAGCTATTTTTCGCTTGAGGCTTATTCCGTAGATGTTTTGTGGATTTTCGAGTTTGCAAACTAATTCTTGTGCATTTGTTTTGTCTCTCCTGGCCTCTGAACCCCTTTTCACGAAATCTTGTTAGAAAATAGGAAAAGTCTTGAAAGTTTAGCATTTTAGGCAGAAATGATGTTTATCTCTTGGAAATTGTTATTTTGTGTTGAATGGATGGAGGAGTATTTTTCTTTCCTTTTTTTGTTTTATAACTCACTATATAGTATGACCATTTAACTATCTTCTTAATTTAAACTTTATATATGAACTGAGGATCCATTATTCAAGTTAAGTGCAGAGTAGTTTATACTTTTTATTGCAGTTTACAGTTAGGGGCTAATTTAATTGGCTTTTGGTTATTTATTTTTGTTTGGAAATATTCTTAAAATAAAAAGTAAGTAACACTTGTTACCAACTCATGTGCATTTTTCAATGTCAGCTGTTTTTTTTTACCGAGAAATCAAATACTTTAAGTTTGATGTGAAAAGTGGTCCAAGCTGTACAGCCATTAGAAAACCACTTTCATTTGGCTGATGTGAACAGGAGCAATGTGAAAGTTTTAATTTTTCTTTTCGTAATACTTTGAATCTTGAACCAAAGCTTGTCAATGTCAAATTAAATATCCTTAATAAATAATACCCAAAGAAAAATTGATTTTCAAATCCTTAGCTTTCCATTTGACAATATTGTTATTTTTCAATATTTTCTTAAAAAATAGGGCAGTAGCTATTACCTTGCCAACCAAGACAACCTATTAAACAGAAGCATGTTGTGCTTCACCAAACGTGATACAAATTTCCAATCCGTGTTTAAGCTTTCTCGTAATATTGGCTTCAAGGTAGATTGCCTTCATTCCATAATTGTAGCGTCTCCCTTAGCCTTCAACTGACTCCAATTTGATATAATTAACACTGGAAGGTTTTTGTCAAAAGTCATAGACAAATACATATGTATGTGTTTTTTGACGGCAGGTAGTTGATCTTGAACTCATTTACCTTAGGTTTCGGGATCAATAAGTTCACATATTAATTCCCAGCTGATAATAAACACAACTTATTGATATTCAAAACTGGGGTGCCTAAACTATATCGCCTCTAGAGCTTTCATAAATCAACTATACTCCTTTAAACGAGCCTAATGTGTAAGCCTACAACATTTCATCAAATTTTATATCGTCTAAAACAATTCCTGTGATAAATTGCCAGTACATCAATACCAGAACCCTAACAGTTAAAATTAAATACTTGACATCAATCTCATGATTCCTTCATCTTATTAAATATTCTATTAAATCATTTTTTTCTGAACTTCTATCAATACCTCGCAAATAGGTAAACCTATGCCACTTAACACGTTCTTGTTGAACATTTAGGTACGTATACTAGAGAAGATATCGTATTTTGCAATTGTTAACACTAACACGTCCGCTTTGCATTAAATCCCTTCCGCAAAATCATCATCATCATCATTAACATCAACATCAACATCAAAATCCTTACATATTCTCGTCCTAGCAATTCAATTGCTGCTACTGCAACAACACTCTCTCCAAGCTCCAAAAAGCAGCATGTTGTCGAAATACGAGTCGAAATACAAGACGAGAACGAGTGTTCAGTGATTCGAATCCGTCCGATCCGATCCTTATTAAATTCAAGCCTCGTACCAATGCGATTCATCAAAATCTAAAAGGTCCGTAATTTAATATTATACCCGTCCCCTTCGGTCTAACGATAATTCTCTTTTCCTCTTACTCTTCTCGCTCCATTCTGTTGCAAACACTATATACACAGGCACAGGGTAAACTAAACGCCCAGACTTAGGCTAAGGCTAAGGACAGAGTGGAGGCTATAACGGGTTGGTTGCAAAAGTAAAAAAAACTTCAACACACGATAAATTTTATTTCTTGGCAAATTCTTCCCGAGTGAGTAGAATTACTCGTATCTTGAAATCAATACACACACAAGCCGAAGCCGAAGTCAAAGCTAAATCCAAAGCCAACTTCTTAAACAAGGTGCATTCCATGTTGGGTATATGTATATCCTTTCAAATAACTGCGACTTCTCCTGGAGGACTCTTTGTATACCTACTACAGGTTCCTAGGTTGTTTAACTGATTTTTCTGATTTTAACAATTTTATTTCTTAGTCCTTTTCCATTCCGATTTCTTGCTGACCAAATACCTTGTCAGACAGGGATTTTCTTCTTTTCGATTTTGAAAATTTATTTCCCTTCATTCGTCATTGCGGATTTGTTTGTCCAAATGTATGTATATATATATGTGTGTGTGTGTGACTAGAGCAGGAACACTTATACATGTTTATTTTGAAAGGACAAAACGTGATTTGAATGCATTTCTTGACTCAAGTCATTTCAAGTACATGAAGCTTAATATTATTTTTTGTCCTGCAGCAAAACAGAAAAAAAAGAAAGAATTTTTTTTTCTTCTGTTATTAAATAAAAAATGAACAAGTCCTTTTTCTTCCTTTTTCTTCCTTCTTCTACCTCTAACAACCACTTGAAGAAAAATATAGGGATAGTTTTTTTTTTTTTCTTTTCTCCTTTTTGTTTGAAAATTTCTGTTGAGTATTCAATTTAAAAGCATTTCGTCAGCCAATTCAGTTCGAACAAAAAAAAATCGTCCTTAATTTTCTTCTTTCCTTCGTTTGTTCGTCCTTGTCAAGTCACCAATAAGAACCAGCAGGGCATATATTTTATGTAGTTATACGAGACGACTACGAGGTCCTTTTACATGTTCCAAGAAAATGACACAGAAGAAGCTTATGGTATATAGACGAGGACGATGATGATGATGATGATGGTAACGGAGAAGAGTAACAAATGGAAGAAGTCGATGCTGCTTGTTAGCTATTTAGTGGGTTTCTGTTGTATGGAACGATGCAGTTCCTCCAATTCCCAGACGAAGCAAGAAACAGAACCGAACAAAATAATAATCATAATAATAATACGTTTTTACTATAATAATGAAGAAGAAGAAGAAGAATACGGCGTCGTCGCACAAAAACAAAATTAAATCATAATGACATCAATGTCCTGCTTCGATACCTCATCATTCTGCTTTTTCTCCTTCTCTGGTGTCCTTCTAGTTCTGTCTTTTATAATTTTCTTTCAGTTCGTTTTTCGTGTTCTTTTATTCCTAAGTCTGCTATGAAAATGGACTTCATATTTTATATTTCCGCATCCGTCTGAAGTCTGAATGTTTCGTTGAAAAATGACAAAAAAAATGAATTAAAGGACTCTCAAGTCTTAGTTCTCATAGAATTTTCACCCTCGAATTGACTTAATGTTAATAATATTATATAAAGATTCCGACATCGAGGAAGATGCGATTATATTATGTTGAATTCTGGAAGGAACTGAAGGAGAAATATTTCTGGTGTCATGACTATAATAGTGTTTTTATTAATGTTGCTATGAAATTTCAAATGGAAGTATTAAGTTACATATTTATTTTGAAATATTTGAAAGGACGATTATTGCATTGTTTCCGTCGTCGTCGGTTAAATTGTATCTAACGAAGACCTTTACGATGTACTTTTTCTCAGGAGTATAAGCAAGATTCCTGAGAATTGGATTTATTTATTTTATATCTTAGAAAAACGACAGAAAAAAAAATATATACTTAACACACAGACTAAGACTTTCACATAATAACCACCATTGTGTGTATTATACACACGAAATTAAAAGTGACAAAGTAAAATGTGGACATACCCCTTTTCCCCCTCCACACACACACACCCATAATTGCCTTCCCTTATGTCATTATCCTTTTTTGACTCATGTTTTAATGAATAACCCTTCACAAAGACGTAATCCTTCCAAGAACTTGAATAATTTTCCAAAAGTTCAAATCAAATCAAGGAAAGACAGAAAAAAAAATTACAATAATTGTGTGTAGTTAGATAATAATCAGTCTCTAAAACATTTAATCTTCAAATGAATCAAAATAATGTAAAATATTGAAGGAATTACGATGTGTGTCACCACATTTACCTCCCAACACAATTACAACACAAAACAACAACAACAACAACAGCAAGCAGCAAGAAATCCTATCTGTTCCTCTGCAATTGACTTTCTCTAAACTCAATTGACATCATTAAAAGACCAATCCTCCCACTGTCTAACCCCCTTCATCACACCACCACCACCAACACCCCCTTCCCATGCCCGACACACACACACACAAACACCATAAACAAAATACGAACACAAGAAAATAACAACAACAATTTCAGATATACATATTTAGTGGCAAGTTTCTCTTTTGCCTGTGATGTGCCAACAAACAAGGAGCATAACCATTATAACCAATACCAAGAAGCCCACAGTCCATCATATAGCCCGAAGCTTGTGCAGAGCTTACCTATACCGAAGACCATATCGTATATAGTAGACTCGCTGCTACTGTTCCTTTGGATCCTTCTGCTGGTTTTCGTGATGGATATGATGGGGCAAATGGGGGTAAATTGAGTACAGTGGTGACGTTGATGGAGGGAAACCAGGACGAAACCTCTAAATTAAGATTGATGTTCGATATTTTGCTGTCGGGCTATTTGAACACGGTTGGCGGAGGAGCCTGAATAAGTTATTACGTTCCTTTCGCATACCAGTCGCGTTATAATTAGTAAAACGACATGAAAGGACGTCGAGCGATGCGATGGCGGATGGCGGATGGCGGGTGGTGGTGGTATTGGTAGAGTGGTAGACTGGTAGAGAGGAGAATTCCACCGCCACGTGGTGGTTGTTGTACGATGTTAACTTGAGGAAGACCATCCATGTGCCTTTAGCTTTAACGTGGCTTGAATGTTTGCCAACATAATTCTTTGGCAATTGGTAGATGTTGTTGGTAGATGAATTGTAAACGTTCGTTCTAGCCATATGTAATGCACACACACACAAACACAGACATCAGAATATGGTTTCTCTCTCTGTCCTTTATATGTAGGTAATGCCGTCCAGTTGACTTTGATCAATTAATTATTTATTCGTGTGCAGTTGTTGGTATATATTTTCATTATTTTTATTGTTGTATTTAGGCTTGTGTTTAGTTATATTTTTTTATACCATTTTATATGGCAACATGATGTTGTACTTAAGGATACAACGCCGATTGTAGTGAAGATATATAAAAGTTAACTTGAAAGTGTCAGCATTTTTGATGGCTTACATGAAAAGTTGATTGAATTATTTAAATAACAGCAAATTAGGAATGGAAAAGAAAGACATTTCAAAAGGAAACCAAACAAAAAAAAAATGGTTGAACAAAATGGGCTACATCCGGTTATGGAAAAAGAGGTATTGCCATTGTTCAAATCATATTTTGATTGATATCTCAATTTTTTCAGGCATTATAGAAGTAGTGATATTTGGGATCTTTATAAGACTTACATTTTTGTCTTTTCACTATAGAACACTGTACTTTGTCAAAAATAAAAAAATAATATCAAAATGCTTTTTCCTTCAATATTTTAAATCAAATTGCTTTCGAAATTAAAAGTCAAGATTTGATGAATGATGTCGAATTTCGATTGGTATTTTGTATTGCCGTGTTTTTTAAATTGACAGTAGATTGTCACAGTTGAAATTAAATTTCAATATTTATTATTTTCGATAAGAAAATGCAAAAAGTATCCTTCTGGACGTATGATCAAGACATAGGGTTGCCACTTTTCAGATCTGAATTGAAATAATCATATACAGTGCCTTCCAGCTTAAATGATGCACCGCAATTCTTTGCAAATAAAAACTTAAAATCTTTAGAAACACTGATATGTAAATTGAAAACAAAATGCCATCTTATTAACAGGGTTTATTTAAAAGGGTTAATCAAGAAAAAAGAATATAATTCACATGTTTACCATCTGAACAAGAATTTTTTCTTTTTTTCTT
The DNA here is from genome assembly GCA_905146935.1 of Scaeva pyrastri. Classification (NCBI taxonomy): domain Eukaryota; kingdom Metazoa; phylum Arthropoda; class Insecta; order Diptera; family Syrphidae; genus Scaeva; species Scaeva pyrastri. Next base: position 52,003,384 of record LR989927.1, read on the forward strand.
AAAAAAAAACAATCTCACAGCTTAAATGATGTACGCAGTTTTAATGGTAAATAATGTAGTATGTCCTAATATATAATTTTTTCGTATGATGAATAGAAACAATATTTTCTCAGTTCGCTTCTTTTTTACATCACCAAAATAAATTAACTGAATTAGAACTTTCAATATGGGACGTCATACTAGTTTTGAAACTCGCGAGCTTATAATTAGTCACTTTAAAGATGGGAAAAACCAAAGAAAAATTTCGGAAATGGTCAAAATTAGTTCTTCAACTGTTCAACACATTATTAAGCGTTATGTCCATGAAAATCGAATTGTCAGAAAGGGAAAAAAAATATTCCCGCAATAAAATATTTTCCCACAGTGACTGCCGTTGGATTGTGAGAAAGGTAAAAGAAAATCCAAATTTAAGTGCACCAAATTTGACTGAAGAAGTGGAAATGTATTTGGACAAAAAGAATAGTGCTGAAACCATACGACGGGTATTAAGAGATGTTATAACTTTAATGGAAGGAGTGCCCGAAAAAAGCCATTTATTAGTAGCAAAAATAAAACCGCAAGACTTAAATTTTGCTCGTGAGCACATTACCAAGGATTCATTATTTTGGGATACGGTTATATTCACAGATGAGAGCAAATTTAATCTTTACGGGTCGGATGGTAAAGCATACGTTTGGAGGCAGCCAAATACTGAGTTCAAGCCTAAGAATTTGAGTGGCACGATCAAACACGGTGGAGGTCACGTTATGGTTTGGGGCTGTATGTCCTTTGCTGGTGTGGGAAACCTTGTTTTCATTGAGGGCAATATGGAAAAAAATATGTGCTTGGTTATTTTAAAGCAAAATTTAAAGCAAAGTGCCCATAAACTCAATATTAAAGACACCTTTCGAGTATTCCAAGACAACGATTCTAAACATAAGTCAAGAATAGTACAATCTCGGCTGATTTGGAACTGCCCTCATATTATGCAACTACCTGTACAGGTACACAATCACCAGACCTCAATGCGATCGAAAATTTATGGTCAAAACTTTTAGCGCGAAATAAGAAAATACGACATAAGATCGAAAGCAGACCTAAAAAAAGCTCTTTTGGAAGAATGGGAACTGATTTCTTCGGAGTACACCAGAAAGCTCGTGGAATCAATTGAAGATTGATGTTTAAAATGGATGAATTGAATTTTTACCAAAAAAGCCACAGTACCTAAATTAATCGTTTCTCGAAAGAGTTGGTAAAATTTGCAAGATTGTAGGGGTAATCTCTAGATCTACTGAACCGATTTTGAAAATTCTTTTACCAATAGAAACCTATGTACGTTATTTGTGAGTAACAATGGCTTTTATCGGTGATAAATTGGATACGGAATGAAGCAGAAAATAGTGCTTGAAGTTTGTGTTTCAGAGAAATACAAGGGTAAACATATTGAAAAAATATGCGGTCCATTTAAAGGTTCTTATGTAGTCTAATCTGTCAAGGCTTTTTTAATCCACAAATCTAATCATATGTATTCTTGAGTGTTTAACAAAAGGAGTCACGACCTTTTAACTGTATTCTGGTGAATTCTTACGTACAATTCTTGGTCCTGTATGTGAAGAGAAAACATCTATGTAGGACACGCTATTATTTGGCAAACAAAAAATCAATTGCTTTTCCAGATTTTTAAAAATCATTAATCGAATTGAGTTTAAAAATTACGCTCATTGGTTCAGTTATGAATGCTAAAACTTTATTAGAACCTGCAGATATGAAGATTTAAAGAAACTTCTAACAACGTATGCGGGGTCAGCTAGTTTAAATATAAGTTTGAACATAAAAAGTCTTTGAATGTCTTCGATACAGCTTATACATGATTTAAATAAACCGAGGTAAAAGAGATATTCAACAATTAGGACTGATATATCCAATACTTCTGGAATATGAAAATGTAAGTTTTTCACAATAGCTTAACCTCAATTTTAGTCGTAAATATACATATTCGGAGATATTGACTTTTTTGCTATATTTTTAAAAAAGAATCTTTACAATTTGAAAAAGAAGTGAAAAATAAAAATTTTGAATAATATCGTCTCCCATTTGCAGTTCATATGAAAGATGAATTTGAAACTAATTTATTCCAAGTATATTTGCATGTAAAATTCTGTATCAACTTTTAAATAATTTCGTTCCTATTGTGTTAGTAATTTTTAAAAAATTCAGCAACTTCCAAATCTGCACAATTTATTTGAATAAAAAATACCTCCTATTTTTTGAATTATTTAAATATGCTCCAGTAAACAAAATTATGTAGGTTTTTCCAAAATGAATTAAAAATTACACCTAAAATCTTGTTTTTATACAAAAAAAAAAAAATAAAAACAGAAGAAAAAAAAACGAATTATTTTTATATTTTTTTTAATTTCCCCGAGTAATCCTGATGGAAGAATTATGCTAACGATGTCTCGTAACCACCACATCATTCCCTAGTTTAACCCAACCAGATGCTTTCTAGTGCTCCTTCATGCATTTTCAACTGAAAATGTTTTCCTCGCAGAAGACCTGCCCATCTTTCTGTCCGTGCTCCGTCGCTCATAGTTGACGTATCCTCAAAAAAAAAAAACACCTGTCTGAAATATTCTGAATCCTTCTGCTCCTGCTTCCCTATTCTCAGTAGTGTTCCCACCACTACCTACCATAGCTGAATAATAAAAAAAAATTAATAAATACAAGAGAAAAAAAAAACACAAGAATATAATAAAAATAAAATTAATTTTCCAGCAAAAAATCATAATTTAGTTACTTCGCTCCTGCAGCAATGGCAAAAGCGGAAGTGGGAGCAGGAGCACAACTCAGGTTACAGGACTAACACAACCACCTACAAAAAGGGATCCTCGATATAGTCCAGTGTTTTTTAGTTTTTTATTTTTTTTGTTCGCTTTTAATTTGGAAACTTTTTTGGTTTGGTTTTCCTGCTTTATCCTCTGCTCCATTGAACAGTCCTGCCATGAAGATGTGCTGTGGTGTAGATTTTGTAGTAATCTATGTTGCAAAAATGTAACTCCCAAAAAAAAAATAAAACTTCTTCAACAAGGACGAACAGCTAGATGCAAAAAAAAAAAAAACTCACACACACATAAGAAAAAGTTAAAACGAAAAATACAAAATACGAAGAAGAAAAAAAAATCTGAAAAATGTTGACGCTGTGCAATGGTTTTGCATTTTTGCGTCGTTTTCATCTGCCACCTTCCCAACAACCGAACAGTTTTTTTTTTCTCGTGTACTTCCACTTTGAGGACCATGAGACGGGAGCATAAGGTGTAGAGACAACTTCCAGAAGGACTCGTTCGCAGTCAGTCAGTTTAGTTCCTATCCTTGTATCCTTCTATTTGGAGCGATGTGATATGAAGGAGGAAAGGATGCATTTGTCATCTTCTCTATATCACATCTTTGGACTCACTCCTCCGTCATGTGCAACATTTTTCACAGCAGTTCATCATCATTTTGAGTCCTGGTTGGAACTGTTTTTCTTTCTGTTTTTTTTTTTCCATTTTCTTTGCCCAGCTTGCGCGCATCCTTTAATGTTGTTATACGATACGAGTAAAGGTGAAATGACAGGATATCTAGATTTTTTTTTCTTTCTTAGTTTTGGCTGTATTCTCTAGGACATGCTTTGCAAATAGGGCTTAGATGTCACGTTGGAAAATTATTAAACGAACGAAAGTAAAAAAAAAAAAAAGTTGAATTCTCCTCCTGATTGAAGTGCAACAGCATCAGTTGTGGCAAGGTATAACTACAGCCAGCGAAGTTAGAGGCAGCATCATAAGGATGTGCCACCATTATTCAAAATTTATATTCGCAAGACTACAAGTCAAGCATAGAAATTATTAGTGTATGTACTATGTGTGTGTGTGTTGCTTTTGCTTTGAGTGTGTGTGTGTGAAACTGTGTGAATGGTAAAAGAGAAGGATAAGAAACTAGGATATAATGATGAAAATTATTACGATGGTTATGGGAGTTGTCAGGATAATATATTAACCATTTATACGTACTGTAGATGGCAGAAGGTTATATGGTGCTTCTTTTTTTCGTACCTGGATTATTAAGATGAATTTTTACTCATCCGATTGTGTGTTTTCGCATTATGCACAATTCCAATTGCCATTTTTATTGTTTGCAATGTGTGGAGTGTAAAAAGGTGATGTATTCTTTGAGTGGTATTAAAGAGATGAGATCTTAATTAAATCTGGAGTGGATGGGTCTTGGAACTCTAAACTGGCAACACTCACTGCCTTTGATGACAGCGAATTTGACAGTTCTCATTTATTTTTAGATAAACGTTTGTCAATTCCTTGCCGTTTTTATTTAAATAAAAAAAAAGTTATTGAAAAAAAAACTATGAAAACGGACAGGGATTGAACCCAGACCACTGGCATCACATTCAAATGTAGGTCGCAGTTTTTTTCTGGGTGTATTATGTCCTAAATAACATCCTGATTTAAACACGAAGCATAATCAATAAGTGAAACATACATTCCATCAGAACGAGGTTAAATTTAAGGTTAGATTCAGTGACGAAATGTGTTAGTAAACTGATACTTCACATCTCCTGTTCCTTGGCACGTTTTGTACAAAAGTAAACTCTCTCTTTGAATTATAACGAGTAAATCTAAGCCTTCTTATCGCAATCCTTTATCTTCAAAAAAAAATAAATATAAAATACTAAAATTTTCCAACTTATTTTCTCCATAAATTTATTCATTCAATTCCTATCCCAATGAAACCTTATTAAATATAATAAATAATTCCCTTTATCGCAAACGAACTTACTATAAAGCAAATTAAAGCTCAAGGACTTCCATTTATATCCTTAAATAATTTAATATCCCAAAGTCCCAGAACTTGGTTTAAATCATGTTCCCAAAAAAAATAAATAAGGGTATAGGTAAAAATATAGACAGGAATTAGTGACTAAAAAAATAACTCAATCCAAATTCAAAAGTCAATGATAACCAAAATATGTATGGGCCAGCAGGCCAAGAGGTCCTTAACAAATTTTTAAATTTCAATTCACGTCTTAATGTATGTATATGATTTTGTTGGTTGGTTGTGGGTTAAATCATTGAAGATGTATTGAAAGTATATTGATTCTCTTGAGAAAATTCCAAGATTCTATGTCAAAAAAAAAAGAGTTCCGAAAATCCTTTCCATTTTAAACCCGAAACATACAGACTGGATAAATATTTAAAAATCACAACGTGTTGTTTAATATCCCCTTGAGGCTTTGTAATCGGTTAAGAAAAAAAAAATCTTTTTCTTCTTCTCTTTCTCTTTCTTGCTTGGCCTTCTTCTTCTAAGTTCTAAGAGACAAAGAAAAAGAGAAAAGGATTCTTACAAAAAGGACCTCCGATTTTTATCCACATGATTTGAATGTAAATGCTTTGCTCTAGTATCCTAATCTGCATGTAACCTTTTTTTATTGTTCGTTTTTGTTTTTTCTATGTCCTTTTTTGCTGCTCCTTTTCAAGTAAAACTCCTTTTTCTCGCCGCCGCGCGCCGTGTCGTTTCTGAAATATTTCATTGGTACATCATATGAATTTTTCATTTCGCCAAAAAATAAACGAAATCTAAAAAAAAAAAATAGAAAAAAAGATCGAAAGGATTCAAATCACTTCATTCGACAAGGATACCATTAGATATTCAATAACTTTCATTTCGACACTTTTATTCATGCCATATCGAGGAGGTGAAGAGGGTGAGACAACAAAACGGCGACGACCGACGACGAGCGATGGCGGAGTTTATGCATGGATGGCGTTCAGTTGAAAAAGAAGAAGAATAAATAAATAAAGTTAAATAAATGCAAAAAAAAAACAACGAATAAAAAAAAATGGAAAAAAGAGAAAATTGAAAAATTGTTTGCGCACAATGTGTGTTCGATTTAAAGAAAATTTAGGGCGACACCCAAGACTGAGACTGAGACTGAAACAGAGACCGAGACGGAGACGAAAAAGAAAAATGTGTGGGAAAATTGCTTGGCTGGCGCAACCAGTCCTGGTGATAAATTTTTCGGAACGAGATATTGAAATTTAAAATATTTGTGTTTTATGACACCAACACAGGTGTGTCGATATATTTCAATCAGAGTTTTATGTGTTTTCTGAATCAACTTAAATAATTATTGTTTTTCGATTGCCAAGAGTGAATCAATGTTTTGTGGAATTCAAAGATATCAGCATTTATAAAGCTCGAACATACTTAAACATTGGCTGAGGAGTTGGTCAGTTTTCAAACGATTGAAAACAGTTTCGAAAATTTTTAACAATCTAATTTGCCTTGGTAATTAGTAAAGGCTCCTGTTAGGTTTCCATACTGAAGTTGAAATCTGTACTGTAGAAATACAACGTCTTTAAATACAATACTCAAAAGTTATCCGAAGAAAAATTTCGATACAAGAAACAAGAAAGAAGCTTCCAGTAAGAAGTTTCTTGAAAGTTTACTTTAAAGCTTTTACTAAAAGTCACAATCAAAGTTTTCTAAGACAGCTCTTTCAACTCTTTCGACGTCAAAAACCCTCTTTTCTTAAACAACCATATACGAAAAATTAGACTTCTTTGGTAAGGAAGCTTTTCGAGGACTTTCTTAAATATAAACTGAATTGATTCAAAATCATTGAATTCAAAATATTTTTATATTTTGTTTACCATGTAGACTTTTAAGAATCAATCATATGCTATAGAACACAGTAAAGTACAATAAATTTGGACACTTTCTCATTTTTTCACCTCTTTTAACATTTTTCGTAAAGTGTAATCCCACTTCTGATACCAAGTTAGAAGAAAAATCTTGTTTTATATATTTTCTTCTAAAATTTTCAACTATGTATATATCATCTGTTTAATGTTAAACAAAATTATTTTTTTCTAAATCTATTAATTAATAATTTTTAAGAGCATCAAGTTTATGTATCTCGTTTCACATAACAGTAAGGAAAATCAAATAAAAGGAGTATTTATTTTTTCCACACCGCTGTATTTGGTGATTTTTCATTTTTCATTTCTGTAAACTTTTCATACTTATGGACTTAAGGGTTTTCTATATTTATTTATTTTTGTTTGAATACTATATCTACTCTAAAAAGAAAATATTGAAAATATTCTGGGCAAACAATAACAATAAGAAAAACACTCGACACAGTCAAATTGATTTCCTATCCATCCGGAATCCTGATCCTGGACAAAATTATTTTTTCTTTTTATTTCTATTTGTACGTCTGTATTATATTTGCATGAATAGATTCAGAAAAATAATCCTTGCAATAATGATTTATCAAATATGGATTCAAAAATAAATATACATATATAAAAAAATATAATTCTGATGAAGTGAACTGAAATTGAAAGGTAGTTTTTTTTTTGTATACCTTTCACGTTATGAATGAGGAAAATTTTCCAAGGTTTGTTCAAGTGAGGTGAAGAGGACTTTGAAGATTTTTGTTATAATAAGGAACGAAACAATGAAAGGACAATTTGATATAAAATGACTTATACATATATATTTACATTTAGGCGTGATTCTATGAGGAGATAGTTAGATAAACATATCTACCTTTTATTTTCATTTGTTAATAGTTAATAGTTCGGTGAACTTAATGTCAACTTTGAGTTCAGGATAAATGGGTCCACTTGTGTTATAGAATCTTATTTCTAAAAAAAGCTTAAAATCCCCAAAAAAATTATACAAAGATATAAGGTAATCTGGAAATTCCAAAGGCATTACAGAGCAAGTTGCAAAAGACAAGTCTCCACGCACTTCAGATAGTTCGAAATCGAAAATCATTAGTCTTCAAGAGAATTTGATTCAGTGGAGTTCCATCCAAAATGTTCCGAAGATTTTGACACCTTTTGAAATGATTTTTAAATTCAAATATAACCGGCTTCAGACAGGATCAACTTTGTACGAATAAGAAAGGACATCACACTTGAATGTCAATTATGACCATTAAGTTAACCTTATGGTTAAATTATTTTACGCATACAAATATTCCGCACCCTCAAATATAAGCACCTCATCATCATATCCCCCTCACCTTCTGCTCACAGCACAACTGACACAATACCTAATAGTAAATATCATCGTCTTTAACAAGAATACATGAAGATTATACACACTCACACTTGCCCTACCCGTGGTCGACAAAAAAAAAAAGGACATCTCGGACTCGTCCAGCTGTGAAGATGGTCCATGTTTCTGTTTTTGTTGTTGTAAATAAACACTTCGCTCCAAAAAGACCCAAAAGAACTAAACAACACGTTTAACTTGTGGGAATATACTTTTGTTCTTTAAAAGAAAAAACACTTCAAAAAACAAAAGCAAATAAAAAAAAAGAAAAGAAAAAAGAAAAGAAGTAACAAAATATACGACATACAATGACAAAAGAGAAGACTTTCCGTAACAAATCCTTAAAGAATGAAAGCTCAACAGACAACAAAACACAGAAGAAAAAATTCATAAGGACTACGAAAAAAGGACGACCGAACTGAATCACACCGAACCAAACCGAACCGGACCGGAGTGTAGTCCTGCTTCGGAGTTGGTTCGTTTGTTGATAGCTTCCCACCTCTGGGGGATAATTTCACAATTGTTTGGGTCTTATTCACTTGTGTCATAAATTTATAAGTCCTTTGTTTTGATATTTACAATGTGGGTGGATCTGGCCGTGTATGGATGTGAAGTGAAGTAAAGTCTATGTATGTATGTGTATTTGTGTATACAAAATGTCCTTTCGTCCATGCTTTGGGCAATTTACAAAATTCCTTAGAGAGACTCAGACTATCGCTGTCTCTCTTTCTTTACTGCCTCTTTAAAAGACCAAACCAAACCAAACCGAACCACAAAAAAGGACCTAAGGCCTAACGACTGATGACGGACAACGAAAGACCAACGACCGACCGACGACGACGCGACGGACAACCACCATAAGACGAACAACACCAAGAAGATGATGGGAAAAAAAGCCACAACAACTTGATAGGCAATTCAGTAACATTTTGTGGTCGTTTTGCGTTCGTTTATAATGAATCGCCTTCGGAGAGATCTATAAGCCGCAGGGGCGGGGGCGACCTACCATATCGGTTGTTGGTAAGGACTTTTGGCTGTGGAGGCGGCGCGGCGGCGGCGTCGTCGAAATAGGTATAAGAGCGATAAAATTATTAAGTTTACATCTTAAGGGCGGTAATTGCGGCTGTCAGACAGAGAGTAATACTTAAGCGCTTGTGAATTTATGGTTAGCACTCTCGAGGGGACTTCTGTTTTGTTTTGCGTTTTGAAGAGCGCGCGGGAGTTCTCCTATAAATGAAACTAAATCCCTTTGAGGGTTTCGTGTTACTATGATGTGTTCTGTTATATTTATGTGATGTGCGGAGCGTATTTACTCATTTTGCTTTTGATTAGAATTAAAATGTTTTCGGGCTCAAAATATTGCCAATTGAGAGCAACGACATTTTTCTTTTAAAAAAAAATTTGTTTTTTGTTTGTTTTTTTTTTTTTTAAGATGTTTCATTTGTTATTTTTTATTTGTGTTTGAGTAATAAAATAATACATTTTGGAGACAAATAGGGTCCATGATCATCCAAGCGGCTAACTTATAGCACCAGAGATAGTCCAATTCAATTCAATCGATTTTTCAACGACATAAGTAACACAGCGGAAATTTAAAATTTCAAAAAGAATTTAAAAAAATAAATAAGTATACGCCTCAGTGTACAATGAAGAAGTGTTCTAACAAGAACAGTGCAATTCCTACTGATTTGAACTGAAAAATACGAGACAACGGTATTTTTAATTGTCAGTGATTCTGTCATTATTTGAAATAAAAAGTCGAATTATTTCCATGAACATTCAAAATTGTTAATATTTTTTAGATTCACTTTTAAGTTTTAATTTATTATTTAAAGAACGATCAATACAACCTACTAACTGTTAAAGTAAAAAAAAAATTTTGTTTCCATCCCATTTCCAATCAATATAATTACTTAAGTTACAACGGCAAGGAAATAAAAGAACGAGTAACACAAGTCATGTTTTATATTCCAAAAGAGTGCAGTGCAACTTGAATTTTCTTTTTTTTTTAATTTATTTCTTTTAATAAGAAAAAGAATTAAATCAAAATACAAACACGTGTGTATAAGGAAACATTCGTATAAGGATTTTTCCTTTTCTAATTACAAGATCTCATTTTACCTTTCTCCATTTTCAGTAGCAAAGCAATTATTGCAACCTTGCTCCTTTTACGTCCTTCAGCTTCTTTTTTTTATCTTACAAGTATATTCTCGACTTCCCGAATCAATTTCTTGTATTTCTCATATATGTACATATGTATGTTTAATTTTTTTCTTCTATTTTTTTATTTATTTCCAGGCAAACAAACAAAAGTCCTTGATTCACAATCTTCATCGTCTGAAGGTAATTAAAATTGAAATGAAAAAGGATCTTTTATCGATTTGTCAACAACTTCGATATACAAAACTATCTTTTATAATTATACATTATTTATTATTTATTTTTGCTCTAATTTCTTTCTTCGAATATGTTTCGATTTTTATTTTCTTACGTAGATATAAGTATGCCAAGATTTGCTGAACCAATACCAAATGTGACCGTTTCTATAGGAAGAGATGCACTGCTGGCTTGTGTTGTGGAAAACTTGAAAGGATACAAAGTAAGTTGCCTCGAATTTTGGGTGTTTTCTTTATTTTTGTGTGGAAATGCAGATTGGAAAACTTTCACATCAAAAACCTTCAATTTGTTTCATGTTTCATCGTACATTTTCATCTTAGCCACTTTTTCACACTTTAACTAGCTGAATTTTTCCAGAAAGTAACAAGGGACATCTAACAACGATGTCCTACTTCTTATAAAACATTTTCCAATAAAATCATTTCTATAAATATTGTATGTATGTGTTTTTATGGGAGTGTGTGTACTTTCATAAGTATTTTTCTTCTCCCAATAAATTTATAGGTCACGTAAAAATAAGTTTTTTTTATTTCTCTCGTTCCATTTGGTTCTCCCAGTTTTGGTAAGAATTTATCAAACAGGGTGTTCCAAAATTTAAGTTGATTTTCAACCATTTTATATTTAAAAGGACCAAATTGAAAAGTGAATAAATGTATGTACGTAATTCAATAAATGGTTAAAATTCCATTTTTTGTATATACAGGGTGTTTCGTGTTCTTTTCAAATTAAGATTATTTAATTAAAATTTTATTTAAGATATACATTCATATCAATATTTTAACTAATGTTATTAAGTTACAAAAGTAATTTTTTTTTTTTTGATACACCCTGTGGGACGAATTTCTCACCCGTTTAAACTTATGTGAAAAATATATTTTTACTTTTCCCAACTATGCACAAGTTTGTCTTTCAATTTCCACAAAATAACAAATATTATTTCGTCATCTTTTATACCTATCCCACATACATACATATGTTTGTACTGTACATACATAAATACAAAACTTACCTACACAAAAAGAGAGTTTTGTTTATAAATTAGCTAATTGGCATTGGAACATGACACTTTTCATATATACATATAACTTTCACGTTGGGTGGTTCTATGGGGGCGTATCTCTTTTCGTAGAAAAAACTTAAGTCAAACATCCAAACCAAATATTGCAAATTGATGTAAATACATATGTATGTATATGTACACACAGTTTTCATACACAAATCATACACAACCATAAAATATATCACATATATTTTATATAAAAGTAGGGTTGCAGGTGTATGGAGACGAAGAGGTACATATACATTCCAGAAACTATGTATTTTTGTTGTTTTTTTTTAATATTTTGTTTGTATCCTTTGGGAATTTTGTGTCATCAGTTCTCCCCACATTCGAAATATGAGCGAGTTATAAGGAATAACACTGAATCGAATTGAATTGAATTGAATTGAATTGACATTTTTTTTTTTCGATTAACTAAACGAGATGGTGGAAATGGAAAAGTCTTCTAAATATTTTTCGTCATAAAGAAAACGCGTGTAAGAGTAAACTTAGGAATACGACCTTCAACTTAACCCTTTCAAAGTCAAACTTTATTTACCACCTACATACATACATACACATCAACTTCATTTGTATTTTTGTTACTTTCTGGGGAATTTTTAATAAGGTTATTCACTTTTACTTATGAAATAAAATATTCAAATAAATAAATTAGATTGAAAGCAGTTCTTATACAAAAATTCATCAGTTTTTAGTTTTTATTTATTGTATTGAGATTAAGTTAAGAGTATTTTTGGCCTCACTGAAAACCAGTTAAATTATCATTTTAAAGATTTCGAAAATCGGTAATATCTTTGAAACCCGAGAAATTCAAAATTATGACAGTCTTGTACGTTTCAAATTAATTGCTATTTTAAAAGTCTCCTATCAAAATCGGATTCCAACTTAGGAATCATGGGACAAGGTTATTTTACATAACTTAATTAATATTGAGAAAAGTAGATTTTTTTTCTGAAAAATTCAAAAACGTAATACCTTTCAACAAACAAAGCAACTTTTTCCTAAATTTCTAAATTTCTTAAAAATAAAATAAAAAAACAAATAAACCTACAGGATTAATAATTAAAAAGGTTCAATTTTTTTCCAACAAAAATAACGAAAATCCATAATCCTCAAAAATTCCAAAATCTTAAAAACTACTTTTTCTTCCTTTCAACAATAACAAAAAAAGTAAACTTCCCTTTACTTCAAGTCCTTAAAATTTAATTGACATTCAAATTATTTCTTTTTTTTCCTTCTTCCTTTTCTTTCGTTTTTTTTTTTCGAAAGTCACTTGTTGAATATTTAATAGAGTTCTAAAAAGTGTCAACACTGACACGTTCCCCTGTGATTTAAATTCATTTATAATAACACCATTAGCATTACCCAACCATATAAATCTGAAAAAAAAACCTCAAACGAAAATATCAACCCCGCATTCATATTTTGAATTTTTAATAAGCTTCCCACAATACCCCTCCACCCACTTCTCAAGCAACAACTTTATAAAGCTAAAAATAAACTCCATACGCTATCATCGTCATCATGTTCACTTAAAAGTTTGTGTTTTATTTCTTTTCTATCAAAAAAAAAAAAATAAATAAAAACAACAGGTCGCTTGGGTGCGTGTCGATACACAAACAATCCTTTCAATACATCACAACGTGATAACACAAAACAACAGAATTAGCCTGACATACAACGATCATAGATCCTGGTATTTGCATATCAAGGAGGTCGAGGAGAACGACCGGGGATGGTACATGTGTCAAGTGAACACGGATCCGATGCGATCCCGGAAGGGATATCTCCAAGTTGTGGGTAAGTCTGTGTGTGTCTCTGTGTGTGGTGTATTCCATTTTCCCAACCCAAGAGACAGGATAAATCTGTTTCAATCCTCATCTTCATCGTCTTGCTCCTCGTCCTCGTCCTCGTCCACTTCTCATCCTCATCCTCATAAATGGATAAACAAAAACAAACAAACAACATTATCTCTTGATATCCTTACAGTGCCACCCCTGATTGTTGAGGGAATGACAAGCAACGATATGGTGGTGCGAGAGGGCACCAACGTGACATTGATGTGCAAAGCCCGTGGATACCCGGAGCCGTATGTGATGTGGAGACGGGAAGATGGCGAAGAGATGTCAATTGGCGGGGAGAATGGTAAGTAGACCTCCCGAGTCCTGACTAGACAACGAACGTACACGCATCACCCGCACAAAATCCTACAAGGAAAAGGACTCTACACATATTATGAACAACGGTTAATCTCTGATTTTCTTCCTTTTTTTTTTGTTTGCTTCAAATTTGTTTTTGGTCTCCGTCGTCGTCCTTTTAGTCAATGTTGTGGATGGTGAGATTTTGCACATCACTAAGGTCAGCCGGTTACATATGGCGGCTTATTTATGCGTCGCGTCTAATGGAGTGCCACCGTCGATTAGTAAACGCGTTCATTTGAGAGTTCAGTGTGAGTATAATTTTATTCATTTTACAAATTGTAGACAATAATTATTGTTTCTAGACTTGATTTAAGGAATAAGAGAATTTCACCAGCATTTTTTATGTGACACCAGGCATACCAAGTATAACTGTTTTTTGTTATAAGACTTTTCCATACTGTCAATTTTTTTACAATCAATTGATGGATTTTTTTCTAATAAAAAAAAAGAAAAACAAACTTTTATAATGAGTGAACGTTAAAAACGAAGTGGCAAGTATAACAGTAGTACAGAATTTATAAATATTATAAGAAAAATACTGCCACCAAAGGCATTACCTTAGGCTCTTGGTTTTTTAAAGCACGAAACATGTTGATGCTTCAAATGTATAACAGTTATTTGAGAGTCTACATATTTGCGATTTTTTAAACGAATATTTTTAAGTTACAGACAACTGTTATACTTATAACTGGTATACGTGTAACTGTTATACTTATAACTGTTATAAAAACTATATAAACCTTAAATACATCGCTTGAGTTACTTTGAAGTAGAAAAAAAAACGTTATTTTATACTTTAAATAGTATGTAGTTTTATAATTAAAAACTGTTATAATTGTCATTAAACTTCTCAAGAAAATATCTCTTTTTGAACACATACACATAAAAGAAATCTTTTAGACTGGTGAAATTCTCCCTATTTTCAAAATATTGCATCATTAATATTTCAAACAAACACACATTCCTTACATGTTCGATACAACGAAAACAAACACAGAGCACACACCAATTCCTACAACAAACACGGAACATACATACATACATATGCACTTTATACATACTTTGCATACACGGCCTATCGAAAGGCTACTCTCCACTTCACTTCACTTCACTCCACTCCACATCACTTCACTAACTGTCTCCACTGACCAAACAAAATATCATACCGTATGTAGCTCAAGTCATTTTGTAAAACGCTGAATGTTTCTGTTTGTAAAATACAATTTCATTGCTACACCGGATACGGATGCGGATATGGATACGACGACGATACCTTATACCCTACACAATTGCCATTCGCACACTCAAAACACACACACACACACCGACATACAACGCACACAGTTCCTCCGATGTTGTCGATTCCAAATCAATTGGAAGGAGCGTATGTGGGACAGGATGTTACATTGGAATGCCATACGGAAGCTTATCCGGCGTCAATAAATTATTGGACCACAGAGCGTGGGGACATGATCATTTCGGGTAAGTGGTGTTTGAGAATTTTTCGTTTTCATTTTTGGGCATCATCGTCATGGTTTCCAATCCCCCAAGACAGACAGAGAGAGAGAGAGAGTGAGAAAAAAGAAGTTGGAGTAGGGAGGACAAACATAGGATCAAAGTACTTTCTGTGAATTAAATTTTCTCCGATGCGAAAGTGCAGTAAATTTTCCTACCAAATCCCTGGGAGCATTTACGTTTTCTAATAGGATTAAACCTCCATATGAAATATATCCCCAAGATGATTTAAGGATGTTTTTATTTGAAATGTCTACGAGTATGTTGGCGTCGGTCGTTGTCGTTGGTCGGTGTCCAAAAAAAAGAGGAGGATATCAAATATAATTGAATTATTGCATGTTCGGGTGGATTTTGGGTGGTCTTAGACATGGATTATGTCTGAAAGGCTTCTGATTTTTTTTTTTATTCGAAAAGAATTAAAGTCAAGGATTCACTTGTGTTTTTTTTTAAAGGAGATCTCATGGTGTAATGGATGGTGCCGCATGTACCGAAATCTTGTTACATTTTTAAGTGTGATGTGGAACAAAAGTTTTGATTGTTCGTTACATAAAATAAATGACAAGATTATTTTTGGCGATTGGCTTTGAGCGCCATTATATTTCAGAACAAAATATTTAATTTTCAAAAAATTTATGAACCATTTTCGACTTGACAAAGGACTCCTAATGTATGTCGGGTTTCAGTGGAGAATTTTCCGAGAAATTTTAGTAGCTGGGTAGAATAGATGTGACAAGCTTGTAAAAGAATGCAATCTTCATGTCGAACGAATGCAATCACTTGATTTTTCAATCAAATGATTGGAGAATAATGTCAAATGATTCGTTATCCAATTTTTGAAGTGAATTAATAAATAGGTTTTGCATATCTTTCAAAAAGAAAAGAGTTGAAATTCACACAGTGAAACCTTACCTTTCATATCCCAAAACATCACTAAAAATCAATTGGAACAACTTAATTGAAATGAGAAGGATAAAATAAAAAAAATGTTTCCCCTTTTGAAAATGTTCAGATTTAGTACAAATTAAATCGAATATTCCTGGAAAACAAAAACTATAATTAGAATCACGCTTAACTCCTTTGATTCCAACTCGTAATCGAAAATTAAACTCATATTCCCACTCTCGTAATCCTTGTTGTCATACAACAGGGATATACTTAAATATACATACCAAGACCCTATTACATATACGAGTATGTATATGTCATTTTGAATGCATATATACGGTCCGACTTTATATGCTTAATCCGGCAATTTCGTTTAACAATAAAATTGGCAAGACCTAATAATCACGTATCAATAACGTTCAACATTCATGATTGCAACTTGCAACTGGTCGTGGCCTCGTGGGGTGGTCTCGGTCTCCGACTGTATATAAAGTATCAAATTGAATTAGTCCCTCTCTTCCTGATTCGCTGACTAAATGTTTAACTAATCCTTTAGCTTCATTTTATCCAGAATTAATTTTGTGTATATGTTTTTGGAGTTCCGTTTCTATATGTTAAGTAGTAATAATACAGATATACTCGTACTCATGGTGGATACTCCGGATGTTAAATCCGTTCAGCAAAATCAAAAATTCTCTTTTGATCGAAACGTCCTTTTCATCTGTTCCTAGTGTTTCATTTGGGAATACTTAACTCGTATGGAATCAAGTATATTCCTCGTTTACGTCCCTAGCTTGACTTATGATATTTGTAATTGCAATGGCTATGGCAGAACAATAATAAAACTTTTTTGTTTTTTTACCGAACTTGTAAATTGGAGTTCACATGGGCAAAATATAGTATCATCCATAGATACTGTCCATTTTTTGAAACTCAATGTTATATTTTCCATAGCAATGATTGACCTCTTAAATCGCAACGAAAATGGATGGATGTTATAGTATAGCTATAGCTGCTGGAAAACACACACACGCAGAGAGATGCAATACAATAATTGGCCACAATTATTATTCATTTGATTGCAATATTGATGGCCCACTGTATGGCTATCGAAATGCGTGTGAATCCGTTTATTATGAATTAATTGCCGTGACTGTGTTCGTGTTGTATGAAGTTCGATGACTGGGTGACACAAAATTCGAAATAAGAAAATTATGAAGTAAAAAAAATAATAAAAAAGTTTCTATTTTGTTGTTGGTTAATATTTTTCTTATTTGATAAATATTTTCGATTTCGAAAAAGGTTATTTTTCGAATTTATTGTGTTTTATCCTTAATCTCAGTAAACTAGATCCAAAAGTCATTATTTTGTATTTTGTTGGTAGAAATACCAAACTTTAAACTTTATTTTCGAACTTGTTGTGACTTTGAGTAAATAAGGACTTTTTCACATTTTCTTGTTCGAAACAGTTGATGTATTTCGAAAAGCTGTTTTCTAAAGTTTATTTTCGATGGAAGATGGAAGAAAGAAACAAAAACTGTGACGTAAGGATCCTTGATTTCAGGAGATCCTGAATACAAGAAGAAAATGCAGCTCTGCTGTGCTCTCAACAGCGTTCGTGCTGTCCAGGGACTACAGCGTACGTTTAATTTGGCAACACACCAAAAGGGGTAAAACCAAAAGTCGGAGCGGAGAAAAAAACAATAAGAAAGCAGAGTTTAAGTTAAATTTGATTTTATTGTATTTTATTGAAAGGTTAAAAAATGGCAATTTGGAAAAAGTAATAGTCATGTCTTCTTTGCGCTTCTATAAAAAACGGTGGGAATCTAACCGCCGCCTTTAATGTCGGCAGCAAAAGAAGAATTCTTTAATTATCAAAACATAGGATAACTTATTTTAGAAAAAATAATTTGTTTCTAATTACAGTCGACGCCGCTTATAACGACCACCAAGGGACCAGGCAAAACTGGTCACTATAGCCGGCAGTCGTTATATCCGACGCAACGTTGCACTAGTACAAATTATATGAAAACCAACCAAATGATGGAAAAGTGGTCGTTAAAAGCGGCTGGTAGTTTAAGCGGCGTCTTCTGTATTTTGCCACCACTGTATGTATTTCTAAAAGCTATTTTTAGAAGTTTCTTTTCAACTGGTTTCGAATTTATTAGAAATGGAAAAATTAAATCAATTATTAAACCCAACAATTGTAGGTCACCCTGTATTATAATTTTATTGCAAAACTATATACGAAATGCAGGCATAGGCATATTTTATTTAATGATAAGTATGTTCACATATTTTAATGAAATACTCAAAATGAGGATAAAATTAATGGAAGGAAAACAAAACATTCCTGCGGAGCTCAGGGCGACATACAGATACACTGATAGCTTGGTCAGGCCATATAATACATACATATTCGTAAATATTTGCAATAAATGTATAATGCGCCCTTAGAGCAAACGAAATTTATTGTGTTGTTCATTAAATATCCTAATATGCATGTATGTGCATATAACGGTTATCCAATATTTTATTTAGGTACCTAAACAGTTGGTATATAAATATGTATGTATGTATATGTTTGTAGTACACACTAAACATTTTAAAATAAAATTCTCTTGGGGCTATTTAAATTTATCATCATCATAATTTATTGAATCTTTGATATAGGCATTTTTGATTTTATCATTATTTTTTTTTTTACTAAAACAAATATTCACAATTATTATTTTATGTATGTACATAATTCAAACTACTATTTAAAATAAACGCAGAATATTTTTGCTACACATGAATGTAAACAAATTAAGTATTATTATAATAAAATTTATAACTAGAGGCGAATCTTGGTCGATATGTCACCAACCGATAAAAATTTGTATTGCTCTCGAAAAGTTAAAAAAAAAATTTATAAAATTATTCCTAGGCATTTTAAGATTAATTAATCTCAGGCACTGCCATATTGATCATGAAAGATTTTAATAACTTTATAATTTTTCGTTACTTTTAAACGTCTTAAATATACAAATTTGACAACCAACTGACAGCCAAAAACATATTTTTTTTGGTATAAAATTGTAGCTTATATTAAACGTTTGGACGTTTGACATAGCGCCATCTATTGAATACTTACTCAATCCAGTCAACAGATATCGCCATCTGTTAAAATCGTTTAGAGCTAACAGCTAATTGTGACTGTTAAATAATAGAAAAATAATTTGCAATAAAATAATATTGCATTCATAAATTAAGATGTTAGCTATCCTATCTTTCAAGTTGGATCAAACTATACATGGTGTACAAATTTGATTAAAACCAGTTAAGTAGTTTAGGAGTCCATCACGGACAAACCACGTGACACGTAATTTACATATATTAGATTATTTTACCGGCTTAAAGTATGCTAGGTATATATTGCAAATCTCAATTGTTATATAATATACTAGCTTTTACCCGCGACTTCGTCCGCATTATTTTTTTGTTTTCTCCTGGTTGTAAGTCCCCCTGCAGCAATGTCCCACTATCGTGTTCCTGTGTGAATGAGATATTTTCCCGAAGTAAAAAGTAGTCTGTGTCCATGCCTAGGATCCTATCTGTAAATTAACCAAGTCTTATAAAAATCCGTTCAGCCGTTTAGGCATGATAGAGCTAAACTCCCAGCAAAAACCATAAAAAAATCACTAACTCAATTCAGTTATCTGCCTACTGCCTACCATCTTAGAACGATGGCGTGATTATTTATAGCCTATGACCATTTCTAGGTTATCATCTATCACCATACCAAATTTCAACAAAAGCCGTTCAGCCGTTTAGGCGTGAAAGAGTAACAGACAGACAGAGTCACATTTATAATATTAGTATGGAAGTATGGATTGCAGCTTTTAGAAGTAAATGAAGTATGGAATTAAACGCCATAACTTTTTAATTAAAAAATCATTATAAAGTTGCATATAAAATAAACCTTCTTCTTGAATAACTGTATGTTTAAAAAAAAACTCATCAAAATCCGTTCCGTAGTTTTATAGTTATAAGCATAATGTCAGACACGAAGGAAGTGACTTTGTTTTAAACTATAAAAAAGTAATAGTGATATTGAAGGGTAATAAGTTAAAATAAAAGATATTTACTTTTAGATAAATCAACAAAAGATCAAAATGTTCAAAGTCGGCTTCCCCACGATCTAACATTCAAACAAAAGTTACCCCCAATCAGTGCCGTAGCTAGGATTTTGTTTCGATGGGGGGCTTCCTTCCAAATCTTACGAGAAATTCTTTAAACAAAATTGTTTTTGTATTAATTTTTAAATTGTATGAAAAGGGTGTTTTTTTTTAGACGTGTGGTTTTCAAGAAAAAATAAAACGTTTATTATTTCATGTTTTGGCCAAGAATTCAACTTTTTTCTGCAGAATTTTTATATTTGAAAGATAATTTCGGGCAAGTGATAGATGGCTCGAATAAATTCTAGCCGATAGGACCAAATTTCAACAATTGGGGCCGTATGTCAGCAATAACGTGCCGGATATCCTCTTCCAAGTCGTCAATCGTCTCGGGTTAATCTGTATATAGATAAGTGACTTCACATAACCCTACAAAAAATTGTCCAGCGGTGTTAAATCGCACGTCACAGGCCCACGACTCGAGATAATGCTTTCACCAAAAGTTTCCTTCAATTAATTGATTTGTTCGTTGGCTGTAGGTTCGTCTTGTTGGAATCAAAGGTCGTCCACATCAACATCCTTCAATTCAGGGACGAAAAATTCAACAATCATGGCTATATAGCGTGCCGCATTGACTGTAATATTATGGCCGGCTTTGTTTTATATATAAGATATATTTTTACCAATTATTCCATTTGCCTACAGAGCACACCAAACAGTGAATTTTTGAGGATGTAACGGCAACAATGGAAGTTACGACAGTTTTCAACCAAAAATGAGCTTCATTGCTGAACAAAATTTTCTTGTGAAAGTCGAGATCGGTGGACAAATCGTATTGGGCCCATTCCATGCGACGCGAGTTAAGTATCCATAGCAAAACATATTGAGAAAAAAGATAACATTATTTGTATTCAATGATATCTTTAGTCTCTAGTACAGTCTTGCACACAACGCTACAATGATAACATATGTAAAAGAGATAATATCGTTTGTATACAATGTTGGAATATTATCTCTTCTTCATTATCAAGCAAGACGATTGTACGCTTGGGTCTCCTTGTAGATAGATAAGAAAAGTATATAAATACGACTGTATGATGAATTTATCAATAGTCTTATTGTAACTACATAGTAGCCTTAAGCTCCTTTTAGAATTAGTAAAAAGTATTTCAATAATAAAGGACATAGTTCCAAATAAATATTGTTTAATTTTAAAAGTAAGAAACAAGTGTTTTAATTGGCGATCCTGCCAGGAGGTTAAATATACTTTTTAACTTCAATCGAGCGGACCTCGGGAACAAGTAGTGAAATCTAGTATAAACAGAACACTCGCGTTACCGGTTACAAGAATTACCTAGCATAGCAGGTACAAATATAGCTTCTTCGTACGAAGCAGCAAAGCAATTCAGTGAAAGTGTATATGTGGAGGAAAAAAACACACAAATTCGACGACAACAGACACGAGTTCAAAATGGAACAACTCGCAGTATTAATGGCAAGATTAGAAGCTTTAGAAACCAGGTGCAACACAGTAACACAAACCCTAGAGCACACACGCACAGAGAATGCAAGGTTAGCAGCAATAATAACTAACCAAAATCAAATAAACACTAATTTGGAAACAAAACTAAATGAAGTAAAATCTGGATTAGGCATAGTACCAAACATACCTGTGCTAGAGGAAATAAGAACCACATATACAGATGGTAGTGAAATACAGTTAGACGCATTTAAAAGCCTACCTATTTTCAACGGCGATCAATCAAATTATCGGTCGTGGCGCGAAGAAGCATCCAGATTAATAGACAGCATTAAAAACTTCAAAACACACAGTAAGTACGCAGCAGCATTGACTATAGTGAAAAGTAAAATACAGGGTGCAGCCGCGAATGTGTTAACTAATTATAACACAATTTTTAATTTTGAGGCGATACGTAACAGATTAGATTATACGTACTCTAATCAAGAACCTCTATACGTGCTACAAGACATGATGAAAGCCATCACGCAAAAAAGAAGCACACTGTCTGAATACCACGACGAGATAAATAAAAATCTCAATTTAATAATATCAAAAATCACTATGTCAGGTGATCCGCCGAATATAATCGACAGACTAATTAAAAATGCTAACGACGACGCAGTTCGTATATTCATTGATGGTATGAGTGACAACTTTACAAGAGGATCATTATATTCAGCTACAATAAATGATCTAGAACACGCATTCGCAATTGCTCGCAGAATAGAACATGATAATGTGCACAGGCATTTACATCTCACTCAAGATAAGCACCACAAAAATATGCCACATGAACGCAGAAACGAAAGAAGACCAAATTATTCGAGCCAAACAACGAATTATCAACCCCAGAAGCAATACGATAATATGCAGCAACACAATCAAGGACCACGCCTAAACCCTTTCAAGAGAAATGACGGACCACAGCCGATGGAGATAAACTCGAGACAAATTGTACATGCACAGCGACAAAATTGGAATCAATACAAACCCGATGTATATAATCCACCAGCGAAACGTGAACACAGCGGGAGTTTCAACACACACAACAGACCGCAACGATCTTATCAGCAGAACTTCAAGCAGCAGAGAGTAAATAACTCCCGACAACAACGCAGAGACGATGTCAGCAGTACATATGCAGAAGCAGATGAAACGGAATGTATGGTAAATAATAACATAAGAATAGATCATTTAAACTAGTAGACGGGTTGCCCTGCTTAAATTTAACTAGTACTATTTCTAAGAAAATTTATAAAATTCTTATTGATACTGGTGCAACCCATAATTACATTAATAGAAAATGCGATTCTAGCGAAAAAATTAAAATTAAACCTATAAAAATAAAAACAATGCATGGTTATTCTATGGTAGATACAAAGAAAGTAGTTAGGATATTAAAGAAAAATATAACATTTTTTGAATTAGAGGATATTCAGTCTTTTGATATGATATTAGGATATGAAGGACTTAAAGTTCTAAACGCGGAAATAAATTTCAGTAATATGACTCTAACTACCATAAGCAGTGTCGAATCTATTCAGAAAATTAATTACATAATTGGGGAAAATAATATTTATAAAGCAGACATAGATAGACTGATGAAGATTAATAACAGCATAGGACCGTTACCCTTTACAGATACTATAGAAGCAAGCATTAGGACGACCAATGATAATCCGGTTTATGTTAAACAATATCCATATCCCATAGCAGATAACGAATTCGTAAACAAAGAAATACAGAAACTCTTACATGACGATATAATAGAAAAAAGCCATAGTCCTTATAACAGTCCCATATGGACAGTACCTAAAAAAGGTTTGGACGAAAAAGGAAAACCAAAACGGCGCATGGTTGTTGATTTCCAAAAACTTAACGCTCACACTGTAACAGACAGATACCCCATTCCGGATGTCAACATGACAATTCAAAATTTAGGTAAAGCCAAGTACTTTACAACGTTAGATTTGGAGTCAGGTTTCCACCAAATTAAAATCAAAACAGATGATAAAGAAAAAACAGCTTTTGCTATAAATGGCGCAAAATATCATTTTAAACGAATGCCTTTCGGGCTCAAAAATGCACCAAGCATATTTCAGAGATGCGTGGACGACATTTTGAGAGACTTTGTAGGTAAATTCGTACACGTTTACATTGATGACGTATTGATATATTCTTCATCTGAGGAAGAACATATACAGCACATAAGTCAAGTATTCGACGTACTCAATAAAGCCACATTAAAAATATCTGATGAGAAAAGTAAGTTTTTTCAAGAAGAAGTAGAATACTTAGGTCACATAATCAGACATGGTAGAATCACTACGAACCCTGAGAAAATAGCAGCTATAGAAAATTTTCCAGTCCCACAAACGGTAAAGGATTTGAGAGGATTTTTAGGTCTTACAGGTTACTATCGTAAGTTTATAAAAGGATACGCAAGCATAGCCAAGCCCCTGACATTATATTTACGAGGAGATAACGGTAAAGTAAACAAAAAACAAAGTAAAAATATTAAGTTAAATCTGAATGATTCAGCATTAGAAGCGATTAGAATTTTAAAAAATTATTTGAAAGAACAAGTCGAACTTTTTCAACCGGATTATAGTAAACCATTCGAGCTTACTACTGATGCATCCAACATAGCTATTGGAGCCGTACTAAGTCAGAATAAGCAACCTATACACTTCTTGTCAAGAACACTGAGTAAGACAGAAGAGAACTATAGCACAAACGAGAAAGAGCTATTAGCGATCATATGGTCCTTACAAAAACTCAGAAACTACATATATGGTATAGCAGACTTAACCATATATACCGATCACCAGAGCCTTATATATTCTGTATCAGAAAAAATCCCAACACAAAGCTGAAACGTTGGAAGGGAATCATTGAAGACTTTGGAGCAAAATTAGTTTATAAACCAGGAAACCTAAATCTTGTAGCTGACGCATTATCACGTCAACGCATAAATACTTCTACCATAGAAACAGCACATTCAGCTGAAAGTTCTTCTAATGATATAATAAAAACTGTGAATCAGCCTTTTAATGCATACGCTGCACAGTTCGAACTTATTGAAGATATAACAAATAATATCGAAACACAAATCTATTTTAGTAACAAAATAAGACTCATAATAAAGTTTAAGGACAAAGACTCTTTACTAAGGCAGATGAAAGAAGTTATACAACCCCAAAAGATTGTAGCTTTGCATACGAAATTTGAAAACATATACAAATATGGTGAAAACATAAAAAAAGAATTCCCACTAGTAAGATTTATATTCACACCAAGAAAACTTCAAGACGTGACAAATTTGGAGGAACAACTAAAACTTGTAAGGGTAACTCACGAAAGAGCACACCGAGGGTTACGTAACAATATACAAGAAATCTCAGAGAAATATTACTGGCCCGATCTAAATAAACAAGCAAAGAGTTTCAACAAAAAATGCATAGCATGTCTATTTGGAAAATATGAAAGAAAACCTATCAGAGAACCTCTGAATAATTCAGAAATACCAACACATGTGGGAACACACATTCATATGGACATATACTTCAACGACAAGTATACTTTCCTTGTAACAGTAGATAAGTATTCTAAATATACAATCCTTCGGGAAATCGAAACTCGAAACAGACTGTACGACGTTATGGAAGAGGTCTTATCTAATTATTTCCCAAAATGTGAACGACTCATGACAGATAACGAGAAGGGATTCAAAACAGAAATGGTGAACCAAATGTGTTTGAAATACAACATAACTAAAGTAGAAACTCCAGTATACAGATCGACAGCGAACGGTCAGGTAGAACGTGTAAACGGTACAATAACTGAACTGTCTAGAATATTCACAATTCAGAATAAAACAAGACTTATCGAAGAAATATTTAGAACAGTGCGTGAATTAAATAATTCTATACACTCAGTTACCGGTTTGAAACCTAGAGAC
The DNA here is from genome assembly GCA_905146935.1 of Scaeva pyrastri. Taxonomy (NCBI): domain Eukaryota; kingdom Metazoa; phylum Arthropoda; class Insecta; order Diptera; family Syrphidae; genus Scaeva; species Scaeva pyrastri. The sequence continues at coordinate 52,029,179 of LR989927.1, forward strand.
ATTTTCTTTAATCAAAATAAATATAGCAATAGTGAAATTATAATAAATAAACTAAACTCAGCATCCAAAAAAGTGATCGAACGTCTAAATAAAGGAACTCGACACAGAGAGTATAAAAAAGGAGATAAGATAATGGTAAGAATCACAGGTCTTAGAAAGAAATCTAACGCCAGATACATAACAAGAATAGTAGAAGAAGATAAAGGAGACACTGTAATCTCTAAAGAAGGAATAAAAATTCACAAGGATAACATAAAGAATTATCATTTTTCAGATGACGAAAATATTAATATTCCTAACATTACTAGGAATTGTACAGAGTCAAGAAGGGCAAGGAAACGTTCAAATAACTGAGTTACTAAACAAGAAGTTTATACTTACGCAAACAGATGACGTGTATTTATTCAAAGAACAAACTTATTTGTTACATGCCACCAACCTGACTTCGATATTTCAACCTTACGTAAATATCGTAACTAGTAAATCTGTGGCCACAAGGAAAAACCGCTAAAGTTGGTTTTCAACATTTTTCAGGAGAGACGTTTGAAGTTTTTGGAAAAAGTACAAAATTACAAACTGCTCTAGAATATTATTAAAAAATCTGATCGTCTTGAAACTAGTATCAAATTGAAGGTATTTTAGATATCTGTTAATATAAAATGAAACAATTCACTTAACATTGAAATAAAAAGCGTGGGAGGCAAATTAAACACTTAAGTTGTTTTGGCTTGAGGCAATTGTTCTTACAAAAAATACAAAAAATCTAAAATCGACTTTAGCTGTTTTTCCTTGAAGTAAATCGAAATTTTCATTGCACAAAGTTGAGTTTAGCTTTTCTTCCTTGTGGTAATTTAGGATTTTACTATGCCAATCTGGACTTTAGTTGTTATTCCACAACATGAAACTTAGAATATATAAAAATATCATCGAGGAAGAACAACTAAACTCGAGTTTAGTCGTTTTCCTTAAATTGAGAACGGAAACAAATCAATAAATTGAATACGGAAAAACAACCAAATTAAGTTTTAGTTGGTATTCCTTGAGTAAACAAGAAGAAATTATAATCTTAAGTCAAGTTTAGTTGTTTTTCTTAGATGACGTTGTAAGAAACTGACTTTAGTTGTTTTGTTTTTTGAAAATTGTGGGTCCATTTTTTACAATACGGACATAAAAAAAATTTACAAAATAGAGTCGGACACTCTGAATCTAACGACATAAAAATCTCAATTTTGTCTAAACTCGACTTTAGCGGTTTTGCTTTGTGGCCACTGAAATATCAACCTACACAAGAAGAAAAAATTTGGTTAAGTAAAATTAAGAATTTAGCAGACCAATTACAAGAACATACTAGGCATACTAGATCAATTAACTTTTTAGGAACAGCTTTCAAATATGTGTTTGGTAATCCTGACCATTATGACTTAGTTAACATAGAAACGAGTATAAATAATCTCATAGAAAACAATAATAAACAAAAAACTATAAATTCTAGATTTGAACAAATTTTGCAACAATTCGAAGGTCAGAGCCTTAAAGAACATTTAGTAATAGAACAAGTGTACGAACAATTATTATTATTGACCAGAACAATTAATGCAGCAAAAAATAATGAATATTTATCAGAAAGCCTAGACTTAGATGACATTAAAAATATTATTCAACATGAAATAATTCAAGTACCCATAATAAATATACTTCAGTACTCTAAAATATTATTAGCTAGAACTGATGAATTCTTCATCACAATATATAAATATCCAGTTCTAATTAAATCATGTAAATTGTATAAAGTAACACCTTTAAATTCAAAACATGGAAAAATCATTACAGATAAAACAATTGCCTTATGTAACCAAACTTATTTAAGAACAAGAAATTGTCAAAATCATCTAAGTAAAAACATTTGTGAAATTAACTTTGAAGAAGAAAATTGTCTTATTCCACTTTTAAAGAATATAACTTCAAAATGCAACATTAAACAAGAATACGATTACGACTTAGAAATTGAATCCGGTGTTATGTTATTAAGCGGTAAGCATAAGTTAAATAATCAAACAATTAATGGTATAAACTTAGTTACTTATGAAAATACTATAAATCTAGACGATAAAATATACAAAAACATGCATAAGCAAATTAAAGAAGTTATATTAAGAAATCATAATTCAGAGTCTTACATCGACCAAATAATTAAAGAAGATACAATGTACAAATTCGATAACATAGATACTTTAAAAAAACTAATTATTCCTTTTGAAGAAAAACCGATATTATCAACTATATACACAATTGTAACACTGATTGTTATTCTAGCATTTACGTACGTAATGATAAAAACTATACAATGTATAACAGATCGTCAAAAACAAAAAAGATTGACGCATATAACAAAACTTATGAAAGAGAAATGTTAAAAATAGCGTCGAAAAATCGAGACGATTTCGTTTAACAAGGGGGGGAGTTAAGTATCCATAGCAAAACATATTGAGAAAAAAGATAACATTATTTGTATTCAATGATATCTTTAGTCTCTAGTACAGTCTTGCACACAACGCTACAATGATAACATATGTAAAAGAGATAATATCGTTTGTATACAATGTTGGAATATTATCTCTTCTTCATTATCAAGCAAGACGATTGTACGCTTGGGTCTCCTTGTAGATAGATAAGAAAAGTATATAAATACGACTGTATGATGAATTTATCAATAGTCTTATTGTAACTACATAGTAGCCTTAAGCTCCTTTTAGAATTAGTAAAAAGTATTTCAATAATAAAGGACATAGTTCCAAATAAATATTGTTTAATTTTAAAAGTAAGAAACAAGTGTTTTAATTCGCGCTTAAACCGAACCATTATTATGGTAATGAATTTGCACGATTTTCAAACGTTGTTCAGAAGTCTATTCATTATGAAATGGCAAATCAAACTCAACATAAATTAAGTGACAGCTGTCAAAAAGACTAACGCCGAAAAATGTATCTGAAAAATGGTCACTGAAAGCATGGCAAAAACCGTAAGCAAGAAGTCTTATATTTTTTATTTTATTATAAAGACTGAAGCCCCTCAGTCTCTCAAGACCCTTAAATTGGGACATGACATACATACTAATTGGTTTTCAATTTATTGAAAATAAGTTTAGGTATATAATTAAGCAGTTCAATCGTTCACTAAAAGTTAATTCTTTTTAGAGTCAATTCATAGGATTAAAGAATCGTGAAAAAATGATTTTTTAATAGATTTATTAATGCAGTATTTTTTAAATAAATCGATTGAATGGTTGGAATTGCTGTCTTAAACCACAGTTTTTGCGAATACGTCAATTTTTCGAAATTTCGTATTTAACGCCAAAGACTTGAAGAAAAATTGTCTAATGTTAAAAACAAACTTAACACTACATAGAAGGAAGCCTGTATATTTGACAAAATCTTCTTTGACATTGATTTGACGTTTTCGAAAATTCATTCTTAATATGATGGATCCGCTTATAGTCTTGGATATCGCAATAAAGTAATTTAGGAATAAAACTTTATCCTTTCTGCTAACATTTATTGGATTTTCATAAACTTTCCCTTCATTATAATTATTATTAGATTTCAACTTTGTTTTTTTTTCCGGTTTTGTGACACTCATCACAAATTATATAAATACATTACCACAGAAAATTAATCATAAAACATACATGATTGTGTTTGTTCATATGTCATTATTTCGAGACTTTTTTGCAAAATAAAAAAGCACACAGTCATAGATCGTGACTGCGACTTCAAAAAAAAAATACATCTAATTCCATTTAAATTATCTCCGCACACAAAAAAACAATAGTTATTCAAAACTCCATAGAATGGCTCCCCTAAATTTTGTTCCCATCAAAACAACCTGCAGATGCCATCATGCTATATACAATTTGTAAAAATAAAAAATAATAAAACAAAACAAAAAAAAAGAAATATTTAATAACAACAAAAAAACACACACACAAAAATGCTTTTATTCACTGTTTTGTTTTTTTTGATAGACTAAAAATATACGACGACGAGGACGACGACGAATGTCATGTCACTAACTGTCATTAAAAATATATGAATTTTCATCATTCTATACTATGTAAATTGTACATACATACCTACATGCATACATACTATATAAAGACTCACATATGGTGATCCTACCCCCACCTTCTAGTCACCCTCATTCACAATAAAAAAGGAAATATCTTCCACCTTCTTCTGTATGAAATATGATTCAAGGACATCAACAAAAGCCAAGTCAAACAGACAGATAACACACAAATACAAGAGCAACAACAACAACAACAAAAAATATGAATTTTATTTACACTACAGATCACTTGATTAGGCATGAGTGGTTTTTGAGTACATACAATTTCTTTGAGCAAACCATTTTGAATGCAAGACATGGAGTAGGAACAACATCCAGAGCCAAACAACACCGAACCAGTCCCTCCACCCAGGATAGAAGAGATTGAACTTGCTTTCAGAAAGCGGGACTCTTTAAAAACGGCGGAGATGTAACATGCATCATATCATCAACAAAGTTTGGGTGGATGAAAGAATTCCCGACGACTACTGGTCCATCAGCTCCATATGCCCGATTTTCATTACATGGGTATATCCCTGCTTAAAGTCAGATATAGGAGGATCCTAGCCAAAGTATTGAGTGAGCGTCTTAAGCCCTTCTGCAACACTATAAGCGGCAAATACCAGTGTGGTGTCCGGACCGGCAGATCGACTCAGGCAGATCCTGAAGAAGACCAACAAATTTCAAATCGGGACACATCATCTTTTCATCGACTTTAAGGAAGCATATGATAGCATCCATCGTCAAGAACTCGATGGACAAACTCGGGATTCTGGGAAAACTGATCCAGTTGTGTCGTGAACCTATGGAAAATATAAGATGCAACTAACAATTAGGAAATAGTTGTTCTGAACTATTCCAAATTTGTACAGTGTTTGGGTAAGGAGATGCGCTATCATGTGACTTCTTCAATATCGTTCTGGGACAGATAGTACGCAGATCAGGAGTCAATACGGAAGGCACTATACACTTCAGAATTTTCAGAAAGTAGTTAGCTTACAGCAAGCGTTACACTACGATCAGAGGCTCATCATAAGTGCATGTGTTAGTTGTTAGTAAGAAAATAATACAATTATAGCCTAACACACGCACAAAATACAAAACATAATAATTATTAACATTTAACATGAATTACTACAGAACATCAAAAAAAATAAAATAAAGACGTTTACGATAGTGGAGCACTGGTTCTAAACAATGACTTTAATCCCACCTTATTTAAATTAAAATCAATCGATGAACAGTTTAAGTTATATAAAATGCTCATTCGACTTAAAGCTTCATTTTTTCCATAGTTAGTTCTATGGAAGTCAATATGTATAAAGTCAAAAGTACGCAGGTTATGAGTTCCGCCTCGGTAATTTAAATGTATACAAGATAGCAAATAAGGTGCATCAATTTCACCATTAATGAGTTGATGAAAAAATTTTAAATCATTATTAACACGTCTTTGATGGAGAGTTTGCAATTGAAGAAGCTGAATACGATGTTCATAGGGAGGCAGATCATTAGGATCTTCCCACGGAAGACCCTTTAGGGCGAAGCGAATGAAATTATGTTGAATTGATTCAATACGTTTCTTATGAATTTCGTAATAGGGAGTCCATACCTGCGAAGCATATTCAAGATGAGGACGAACATGACAATTGTATAAAGAAAGAGTAACATAGGGATCATTGAACTCCTTTGCCCAGCGTTTTATAAAACCAAGCATAGAACTTGCTTTATTAATAATAAAATTAATGTGATGTGTAAATTCTAAGTTGGAACAGAAATGAACGCCTAAATCTTTAAAAGTGGATACGCGACCGAGTTTTTGCTTTGATATACAATAATCGAATGCACTACCGATTCGTTTTTTAGTAAAAGTTACTGTCTGGCATTTAAAAGGGTTGAGGGAAAGGCTATTTTTGCCACACCAAAATGTGAAACTATCAATGTCGGCTTGTAAAAGGGTGCGATGTTGGGTGGACTTTATTATCTTAAAAATTTTCATGTCATCAGCAAAAATAAGAACATCACTTGAGCGTAGACATGACGATACGTCGTTTATAGATAAGATGAATAGAAAAGGGCCAAGATGGCTTCCCTGGGGAACACCAGATTGAGCAACAAAAGGTTCAGAATGACAATTTCTAAATTTTACCTCATAGGATCTGTTTTCAAGGTATGATTTGATCCAAGCTAAGAAAAATGGTGGAAAACCAAGAGCTTTAAGTTTAAATAAAATAATTCCGTGGCTAAGTTGGTCAAAAGCTTTGGAAAAGTCCGTGTATATGCAGTCAACTTCATAACCTTGTTCTAAAGCGTTTGAACATATATTTGAGAATGTGAGGAGATTAGTAACGGTTGATCTTTTTTTCATAAAACCATGTTGCTGTTCGCAAATGAGATTTTTACTAAAAAATGCTACACTTTCACAAACAACTTGTTCAAACAATTTAGGAATGCAAGAAAGCTTTGCAATGGGCCTGTAGTTTGTTATATCCACCTTGTTACCTTTCTTGAAAATTGGTGTAAGAAATGACTTCTTCCATATACTGGGAAATCTATCTTTAAAAGATCGATTCAAATATTGAGGTATGCGGACGACATAGAGGCCTTTACGGCAATTGAAGAAAAGGCGAAACTATTTGTTCTTGAAGTTAACGAGGACAAGACGAAATACCTGCTATCAACAAACAAAAACACATCAATCCATCGGCTTGGATATAACGTCACTTTTGATAGCAGTAACTTCGAAGTAGTTAAGGAGTTTAACGACACCTTACTGGAAATTCGGAGAAGAATTACCCTAGGAAACCGCTGCTACTTCGGTTTAGCAAAACAAATGGGTTCAAAACTCCTCTTTCGAAAGACAAAATGCTTGCTCTACAAAACTCTTATACTGCCAGTCCTGTTATATGGTGCCGATGCCGAGTGCTGGACGATAAGCAGAAAGAGAGAGAGCTACTGTTGGGCTCTTTCGAGAGAAAAAATTCTTTGTCGGATATTTGGTCCTGTGAGCGAAGGAGGCGAATAGAGGAGAAGATACAACCGTGAACTCTATGAGCTATACAAAGATGTGGACGTTGTCAAAAATTTAAAACACGTCGACTTTAGTTGCTCGGCCACGTCGAGCGAATGGACAACAACGCTCCAGCAAAGAGAATCTTCGAATCCCAGCCACTTGGTTCGAGACGACAAGGAAGACCGAACCTCCGGTTTAAAGATCAAGCCATCGCGGATGCCAGAACGCTTGGTCTGGATGACTGGAAGCAACGTTCTCGGGAACGCAGAGGATGGAAGGCCATCGTGTCTCAAGTAGAGATCCCCCATGGATTGGGAGCGTGGTGAAGCAAATAAAAATAAAAGTAACCATTTCGAATAAATCTCGAGAATAATTGAAAGGAAAAGACAACATTTCAATTCAATAGCTAAGAAAAGTATGGGTTCTTTTTATTTTAAGCTTTTTAGGCCATAAATAGTAACATTGCTGATTTAACGGCATTTTAAGGGCATTGTGTCTGTGAACCGACGAGACTTCATCTTAAAGTTGGTTTGGAACTTTCTTCACTCCTAGAGAGATGACCTATGTGTAAATTGTTAATGTAAGACTGTTTTCTTAAGGGTTTTATTTTCAAATAAGCCACGTTCTTATTAATGCCAATTTATTTTGTGTTATTTAATTAAATCAAAACTATTTTCTCCTACACACAATTAGGTATAGTTAAAACCGTTTATCAATAAAATTAAATTTCGACAGACATCAAGTGTGATAACAAATAGATTTCCAATTTCAAAAGAATTCAAAAATTATGAAGTGTACCCAATCCAATCATTCGCACTGTCCCACACACCTACTCCCACATAGTTACAGAGTTCACACAGGATTCTTCCAGGACTTACAAATGTCACAACGAGTGTGTTCGCTATGACATGTGTAATGTGATTTGACATTCCGTGACGGGTATTGCACGGTACACGTTAGGATAGACATTAAAAAAATAAAACCAAAAAAAAAAAAAACAACTCACAAAAAAGTATCTCTAACATGCGTGCCTTTAAACGGGACCGTGGCATTCAGCTATTCCCTCATTCACAAAACGAAAAAAAAAACACGGAATTACAAAAAAAAAAAATATGACACAAAACCCAGAAGGTAAACTCTTGCAGAAGTGTTCCCATATGGGAGGCTCCCCTTTACCCCACGCCAGATACTAGTTCTGGTGCTATGACGGTTGGTTATGACTTGGGAGTTGGAAGAAGGAGCCAAAAAAAAAAAGGGAAACAAGGACATTTTTTTCTGTTTGGTCAATAAAATGGGAAAATTTATGAAAATTGTTTGTATCTTTTTTTTCTGCTTTACACCATGTGCTTCTAAATGGAAAAAAAAATGGGAACGAGATTCGTATTCGTTAGTTTTGCGTGCTATTGTCGAGTCAGTACGGGTTGAACTGGGAGCAAAGTTTACAATACCCTTTCTCCCCAGCTCTGTGTCATTTATACCAGTGAGAGTTATAAGGCTTAAATCGTCTCCATGCATTTATGCTTTTTGTTAATTGCCGAAAATATGGTTTTAGTTGTTTTGACAATTAAATACTTCTGTCAGTTTCAGAGAAGCTTAGGCATTTTTATGGCCATTAAGGGGGGAATTATTATTATTAACGTAGATGTGCGATGATAACTTTATAGATACAAAACGACCGACATATCAAACGTATGTCTAAATGTAATGTTGTATATGTGGACCTCATGTGTGTAGTCGGAATTAAAGGAGTCTTCGAATAAATACATTTTTAATTGTCATCTAAAACACAAACTAAAATTATATATGTATATATAGTTTTATGACAAATAATATATTTGAAGTTTTACATTGGACAGGATACGAGTTTATAGATATGTGAATTAAGTAAGTTTTAATGTTTTTTTTTTTTAGATACCTCAAGAGCTGGAGACAAATACGAAACAACTTCTTCGATACATGGCTACAGTAAATATATGAAGTTGAAAATTCGAAATGTCGGAGCAAACGACTTTGGGTCATATCGATGTGTGGCGAAAAACTCTCTCGGCGAAACTGATGGTGTGATAAAACTCGATGGTAAGATTGCGATTTTATATAAATTTTTGAATATAAAAAAAAGGGTTTATGGTAATTTTTTATTTTAAAACACATTCAAACGATAGTTTTGATTTGGTAAGGAAAAAAAGCATTTGATCAAATAAACAAGGTTTCTCCACTTACGAATTACAAGAAACCACAACAATTTTGCCCTGATACAGATTTTGCGAACTTACTGAATTCTGAAAAACGTCACTCAACTCGGTTTGCACTGCAATGTGTCGTATTCTATTCCTGTCGTTCCTGGATATCTTCAGTCGTCATTAAAAAAAAAAAAAACCTAACAATAGAACAGTGGAAAATATTTGGAATTTTCAATTTTCGTGGATGATAGGACTGTCATGCCAAAAGTCTGGGTTCAATCCACCTGCCTGTGCCACCTAAAAGTTTTTCCTGGTACTGCCTCTTGCGCAGGAATTGGCAAATCCTCCAAGAGTAATTAATGTTATGAAAAGTGCTTTCTTAATAATAATAAAAACTTTAGGTTGCCTCCATCACATCCCTGACATTACTCGCACATAGAAATGGTTGTTGGTTTGGAACGAACTTTAGCGCCCTCTAATTTATTTACTTTTCAGAGATAGAACAGTCAGTAAGCTGGACCTTAACAAAGTGGATTTTTGGTCAGTTTGACTAACTTCAGCTCTTCTGTGTTAATGTAATAATATTGTCAATAGTTCCGATTTGACGAAAGACTTGTGCAATGAATTATACCGGTGATTTAAAGCAACAAAAGGTGTCAGTTCTCGCTGCATTTTTAAATAGATAAACATTGTCTTTGATATTTTAATCAAATTCAAATCTTGCCCCTCTTCTAACACTTTTAACCACAAAAAGATAATATTATCCTTCCTTTTGCAACACAAAAGAATTCAAAATACCCACACTCCAAAACTGCACACACCCTTCAACCTGCGCCTACCGCACAAAAATTACACAAATAATTTCTTGAAATGACAAAACTAAAACACGGAAACAAGGACCTTCGTACATCTCACCGTTTCAAACTATGATGTACAAAAAATAAGATAAAATACTCACAACAACACAGAACAAAGTAAATACATACAAATGTAAACTCAAATTTCTATTATAATTTCAATTTGTTGAATGTCCTTTGTAGGTATGTTTATAAGATTTATAAATAAAAAAAAAAGAATTATATTTTTACATTTCTTGAATTTTTCTTTTATAATTTTGTTTTTATTTCGTTTCCAGAAATCCTTGCACCAACAACAGCAGTTATGTCAGAAATTACCATGTACAATCGGACCTTAGGTATGTAAATTTCATCCACAGAAATTGTAAGAAAAAAGAAAAACAAAAAAAGATTTAAAATGAAACAAGAAAATGTATTATGATTATCCTTTTCTTTCTTTCTTTTTTTTTTTTCTTTGCACAAGAATACCTACACCGCTTTCACAATTTTTTCCACTCTTCCGAAACAACCTCAAAAAAAAAATTAAATTACTATAAAAAAAATATGAAAAAAAAACATTTATGTATATTTTTGTAAAAACTATCTCGCAGTGAATTTATATTCTCTTATCCTCAGTTTTACTTATTTTAAGGGATTTTCTCCTTAATATTCCTGAGCTCAGCTTTTTCGTATTTTTTTTTTTTTTTTTATCCTAGAGCATTGGTGTAGTGATAGAACACGGTGTACATATTCAAATGCATCGTCTCGTGAATCCTGATCATCATTATCATCGCCCATGTTTTTATGAAATTGCACTTAAACAGAAGAAAAGCCAAAGCCAAGTTATACGATGGCGCCAAGAAATGTTGAAGTAGAATAAGGACGAATAAGAGAAGTCGTTGTTGTTGTTTTTTTCGTTTTTTTTTTCTTAATTTTAACGACGATATCTTTTTGTTGAAAATGAATTTTACTGCATTGCACATTGTTTCATTCGTGTTATTTGGTAATTTTAGCTAATTTGTTCAAGGTTTTTCCTTATTTTCTTTTTTTCTTTTTTTTGAAAAAAGGAGAGAGGTTGTAAAATGTACATAAAGCACGAGACGAACGAAAGGATATTCTTCTTTATATATGTATATACCTACACTTGTACTTTTATTTTGCACAAGGATATATTTTATGCCTGAGTAGCAGCAATGGTGGAAGGAAAGAATTGACAGTGGGGTATTTTTTTTTTCTTCTTCCAACAGTCTAGTGAATGGCAGATGCCAGTTTAACGGAAAAGGACGACGACGGACAAATTATTATTATTATTTTTAGGAAAAAAAGAAATAATTCCTCGTCTACTCTTGGTACCGTGGTCCTCGACTCGGCTTGGCCTCGTTTTATTGCAAGAAGGGTTTTTTCTTGTCAATTTATATTTTTTCTTGCTTGGACTTTTTATTGAAATTGTTTTTTTTTTTGTGAAATAGGAAATGGATAAATTTATAGGCTTGTCGAGTAAATAGGTGTCTATAATGCTTGAGGAAGTCTTATAAATTTAATGTTATTTTTCAATTGTTGCCAATTTCGTTTTAAAAATCTTGAAAATACATAAAACCCTTTGGGGTTTCTATTCAATCAGCCATAAAAAAAAATATATACCTATTCCGATTAATTTGATCCTTTGAAGTAGCTTTTTTTTTGTTGGTCTAAGGTGAGAAGTGGATGAAGTTTATTGTTGTGCAATTGTCTTATGATGAGGTAATCGATTTTGAAGAAAGTCCCTGGTTGACACACATAGAAATATTTGATTGCAAAGAGCTTCAAGAATATGCGAAATAACGACGTACACATATGAAAGAAAGTATTGGCATTTTTCAGAACTATGTCTTTTTTTTTTTAAAAAGAAGAAATCCGTTTTTAAAAATTTTTTAAAAAACAATGGCGAAAAATTTTAGTTTAATGTTTAGAAAATTGTTAAACCCATTTTTAGCAATTTGCTAAGCTAAAAAGATGGGTTTGCTAATTTTAAACGATTTTAATATTTTACTAATGTTAAAATCTCGAAAACCCTACTTTAACTTTTAGGTATTTGCTAAATCCATATGATATCTGTCATTATCCTAAAAAAATTTATTTCCAATTTTACTTCACTGATTTTCACAATTCGGGAACTAAAAATCAATAAAATGTTATCTGAAGACGAAGATTTAGAAATATTTGTCGAAATTGTGGAGGAAAATGTTTTTTTGGAGAAATGGAGGATGGAATACGAGAATAAATTAAATTGCATGCGATTGGCCAGTTTACAGTTGGGACATTTCCAACTAATATGTAGGTCCGTTTAAGTATGTTTACTATGTTTATTCTCACGAACTGTCACTATTTGGACATGTTCGGATGCCCGTTTTTTAATGAATGGGAGTTAGCAATTTACTAGTTATCAAAACGAAAAAAGGGGTTTACAATTTTGGAGTCGTTAGTATTTGAGAGTGTTGTACAATGTCCATTTTTTTACCATGTGCGGAATCAGTATCTTGCTGGAAATTTAAATTCCGAGCAAGTCCCAAATTTTTCTACACTTTTCTTAAGAATTTCTTTCAGCTTGTCTATGGTACCGTCTATAAACAATAAATCGCCAACCTCAGACGCAGCCATACATCCCCAAACTATGACTCTACGACCTCTATGTTTTACGGTTGGAAGTAAGTTTTTTTTTTTATAGCAGTACTAGCTTTTACCCGCGACTTCGTCCGCATAAGTTTTTTTGTTTTCTCCCGGCTGTAAGTCCCCCTGCAACAATGTCCCACTGTCGTGTTCCTGTAGGAATGAGATATTTTTCCGAAATAAAAAGTAGTCTGAATTTTGGTACCTCTTCCTACCCTATAAGTTAAGTAGTGTGATGGAATGTCGCTAAGTTTCGATCCAAGTAAAACTGTTAAATAAAGACAGTTGCATCAAAATTGTATCAATAATTCCCTAAATTATGGCGCCTACCTACCCTCTAAGTTAGAAAAGTGATCAAATACTAACTTGAAGTCTTAGAAACACTCAGTTAAAAAAAAAAAAAAAAAACATCAAAATCATTTCAGTAGTTATCTCCTCATACGCTTCTTGACACGATCACGTTAGATTTCCGCGGGAATGAGGTATTTTCCCGCCGTAAAAAGTATCCTGTGTCCGTGCCTAGGATCCTATCTTTAAATTAACCAAGTCTTATAAAAATCCGTTCAGCCGTTTAGGCATGATAGAGCTAAACTCACAGCAAAAACCATAAAAAAATCACTAACTCAATTCAGTTATCTGCCTACTTTCTACCCCCTAAGAACGATGGCGTGATTATTTATAGCCTATGACCATTTCTAGGTTATCATCTATCACCATACCAAATTTCACGATGACGTGATCATTTTGATCTTAGATCCGTTTTTAGGTAACCATCTATTACCTTACTAAATTTCATCAAAATCCGTTCAGCAGTTTAGGCGTGAAAGAGTAACAGACAGACAGAGTTACTTTCGCATTTATAATATTAGTATAGCAGTATTCGGTTCTCGTATCACTAAGGCTCAGCCATCGATTTGAAAAATATTGAATTTTTTCTCATCAGAGAAAATTACCTTCTTCCAGAAGTTTTTTTGCAAAGCCCAAACGTCCACTTTGCAAATATATTTTTTTGGGCTAGGTATCCGGGAAAAGTTACCAGCCTTATGAATGATGTTTCGTACGGTTTTGTTTGATGCAGTCAACTCAAATTCCTTCAGCTTTTTGCGTTTAAGTGGTTCTTGTTTTTTTTTTATGGACAACGGACTAAACTTCTTTTTTCTTTAACTTTTCAGGATGATCGCTCCTTGAATAACTTTTTAAAGTGTTGAGTGTTTAAAAGTGCAACTACACACTTCGAACTGTATTACAACTTCTGTTAACTATTACTCGAAGTTTAGATGAGCATATTTCTTTAGATGATCTTTCTATCAATTGCTGTTTCACTGCATTTTCGAAAAAAAGTTATATTTGCTTATTGCAAGGGTGATTTTTGTAACTCTGATCACAATTTGGATAACTAACATTTCCACATTGGCTTCATTTTACTTGAAAGTTATAGTCTAAATAAAGCAACAGAGTTTCGGAAAACTGGCTAAGGACTTAAGGATCTTGGGTTTGAGGGCTGGGAACAAATGTCTTATTTATAAGACCCTCGGTACTCCCGCCCCTGTCCAATTCGGCAACCCCTGCAATCCGACATGTATTTATTACTTTTTGCTAATGCATTACGACGATATTAATTTGAAGAAGGATCTGTAATTTGTCGGATTACAAGGTACATACTCTTTTGTAAAAACAATTCCGGACTATAGGGATCTTAGGAAGTACTCTATAATCCGACAAATTCGAAAGTCCGATTACCGGATAATTAAACCTCATTTGGTAGCGCCAGATATCTGTCAATTCTGTGAATGTTGCAAAATGTGATGGCATTTTAATCTAATTTCTCAAATTTGTTACGATCTTTGAACGACAAGTTTTTAAAGTCAACTTTGTCAAAACAACGCAAACAAAATTAAGAAAACAAATCTAAGGTACGAGTAGTTGACTGATGTTGACTCCTAATCGATTTCAAGAACAAAGCCTTTCGCATACTTCAGCTTAAAGGATGCGATTAATTTAAAATTAATTCTTTAAGAGCTTTAATACTCGTATGACTGAAAGTTGTAGATATAAATCATTTAGAAGACTGATTCCGACGCTGATTGTTTACGACTGAACGATGGAGAAATTCAATAAGCTCTTACAAGTCCCGTGTTTGAATTTGTATAGCCTTGTAATATCAGAGGTATCAGTAAAGTATCAATTGAGAATAGAGTAGTCCAACTCCAATCAATTGGTTTTCCATCAGCAAACTTTTATGTCAATTCAGATAACTTCTTATTTAACTTTAAACATTTGGCTTTTTTTAATTAATTAAATTAATTTTGACAATTTTTGTGAATTTGTAAAATTTTATAAAAACTGCGTAACCGATTTATTCTTTTGAAACATTTCTCGAGATATTGTAGTTAAAAAACAATTTCCCCAAATTTTTGGTAGAACTTTTTGTAGTTTAATAATTTTTTTTTTTTAATTTTCAATTTGTTATTCGTCAATATTTTATCATCTAGGTATTGGCAAAACACAATATGTTGAAAATAAAATAAATTTGAAGTTAAAATGATCGACTACTTTCGACATTTTGAGGCCAAGCAACAACTTGTGACATTTTTTGGTAAATTTTGTATTAAATTTTTTTGTTAAAACACTATCAATTCGATATTTGTAAGAATTGTATCATATTTTAATAGTTGTATTATGTTTAAAATAAAATAAATACATATAATAAATAGATCCTTGCTCGCTCTCGAGTTATTCAACTCAAAAAATATCTTTTACCAACTTTTGGTATAGTGTTTTTGACACGTTTTAATTTTTTGCAAAAAAAAAAAAACTATCAATTGATTTTTCTCCAAAATTTTACCAGACGTCAAAAACGTCATTTGACATAGGAACAAAATATTTTGGAGGTTATATACAATTTTCTACATTGTATATTTGACTGCCAAATATTTTTTTTAGTTTTTCAATTTTGAAAAAATAAAGGTGTGTTGAACTTTTTCCAAATGTGTATCAAATCTGTAACACATTAAATTGCACACGATACAATTAATTTGAAGTCAATTGAATCATCCGTTCCTGAGATATTTGAGACCAACTAAAATGTTCACTATTTTTTTAAAATGCTATAGTGAAAAAATCGCTGGACAAATTTTTATAAAAGTCATTTCAGCATCTTTTGAAGTTATAGCCTATCAAACAAAATTTAGTTGGAGTCAATATATCTTCCCGGTCTTGAGTTACAGTGGACGAAAAATGACAGACATATCTCTAGAAGTGACAAATTTAGGTTCTACGAACCTTAAAACGTCCAGATTTATCAAAAATTTCAATTTAACAAATCGGTCCGATAACAATAACTCCCTATCCCTAGAGGAAATTAAAAAACTTCCTTTCCCGTTAATGTACCTATCTTTTGACGCATTCTTTGAAATTTTTCTCATTTTTCTAAAACAAACTACCTACTCAAAATTTGAATAACAACGCCACCTTGTTCAAAAGAAGGAAAGGAATATTTTTAAAATAGTATACCAATTTTTAAATTTTGCAAAAATAGTTAGAAGTTGTTTATGAATCTCCTCCAAAACTTCTGCGGTCGAAAAAGAATTTAAAACTTTAGAAAGAACTATTTTTCAGAAATAAAATAAAAAGAAAATAAGAAAATTCAAAAATAAATATCAATTTATTTCAAGTAAATTTGATATTATTTTAAGTAAATTGAATTTCCGAAGTCGATTTGTATTTCCCTTTTTGTTTTTGTATTTCCCTTACACACAGTGTTCGTGTACCTTTGTTTGTTCGTTTCATTTCGTTTCGATTTGTTCCTTTTTCTCGCTTTGCTTCCACGCCATCCATGATCCATGCCACGCCACGCAAAGGCAAGCCCCGAAGCCCGAAGAAAAACATTCTTCTGAATGTGCTATAACTTGAAGACCGACCGGAGGAGCAGAAGGGAAGGCGGATGGTTACTGGTTGGTTAGGAAGCAATATTATTTTCTGCACAATAAAAATTGCTGGTGCCCGCTCTACGCTACGCTACGCTCCTCTCACTGCTCCTTCAAAAAAGTTTACATTTTTTGAATTTTTTTCTCCATTTGTTTTTTCTTCTTCTTATAGTTGAAATTATTTTTGTCTGCCTCGTTTTTTTTTCCATTTTGTTTTTGGCCATTGTGGTTTTTTTTTTTGCTCTGTTTTATTTAACATTTATTTCGTTGCGGAAAATAAAGTGGAAAATATTTGAAAGCTTGCACTTATCACACAAACTTACTCTTTTTTTTTTTTGTATTCTGGTCCTGTTTTAAAAAATATGTTGTATATGTATATGACTTTACATGTATATTTAACTAATAAGAACAAATGTTTTCCGCACATTATTTTTATCCTTTTTTTTTATCTTCCTGAACCTTGGTACATTCGGTTGTTTGGTTTGGTTTGGTTGGTTCAACGTGTCTGCCTCGGTTCCGATTCCGGGTTCGGCTTCGGATTCGACTTCGAGTCCGTGGACTTTTCCTCACTCAATATGTTTTCATTTCCCTCCATCTGTATGCAATCATCATCATTATCATAGTCGTCGTCATCCTCGACATTGGTGTTTTGGGATTTTCTGTTCATTTTCGTTCTTTTGTTGGTTTTTTTTTTTGTAATTTTCCTCAACACTGAATGGGTTACGCCTGGACATGAAAATTTTATTTTTTTTTCTTCTTTTTTTTCATCCATTTTCCTTCGGCTGCTCGCTGTGGATGAATACAAAATTACACCAAAAAAATCAAAAAAAAATCCGAATCTGGAATAAAAATCGTCCTGGCAAAAATCCTTGAAAAACACTTGATATATCCGTCGTCGTCGTTGACGTTGTCGTCGTCATCATACAATATTACACAAAAACATAGATGGCAAGCGTCCGAACAGGAATAAATTCGACACAAATGCTCTGCCTGATTACGGGGTGGAAGAGTGGAAAGATGGTGGAGGTGGTGGTGGTGGTAAGTGTTGAAGTTGAAAAAATATAAATAAAAAAATTATTTTTATTTTTTATTCTTTATGCAATTTTGTGTTTTCCCTTCAGGACCATATCCTTTCAAAAAAAAAAAAAATCTACCTTTCCTCTAACACACAAGCATTGGTTGAATAAATACGATTTGACAGAAACGAAAAGAAAATTTGTCAAAAAAAAAATAATATCAACCTAAAGGTTTCACTTTACATTTTATTAACAAAATAGTATTTTTTTTTGTATTGTTGTTGTTCTTGTTACTTGAGTTCTTTAAAAAGTAAGCACTTAATTAAAAATTCTTTGAGAATTTAAGAAAAGAAAAGTTTTTAATTAATGTGTTAAGAGAGGAAGTTGGTGGTAGTGGTGGCGGTTGGTGGCGGCACGATACGATTTTACTAAGTGGTGTTATACGGAAAAGTTAAGGCGAGTGACCGGCCCCTGAAAACGACGACGGGATAGAAAATGATATATATTTTTTTTGTATTGCTTTTTAAAACGTAGTCGTCTGTCGTCGTCATGGTCGAATGATGGTTTCGTTGACTTTGTTTTTTTTTTTAATATACAAAAATAGAAATAAAATACTTCTTGGAAAAAGGGAAATACAAAAATAATTACAAATACAAATTAAATAAAAAACAGTTCCCGCTCACAGGTTTTTCATTTTATTTTATTTTATTTTATTTTTTGAAAACTAATTGGGCACTTGAAATTGAAATTTCAGCTTAAAATGAGCAAGTTGGGTCTTTTGTTGAGTTTTGAATTTACTGAATTTTGTTTGGATATAATTTTTTGCAATAGCACCCCCCCTCATTTTCTGTGGCTTCTTTTTGTTGTGTTAATGTTTTAATAATACATATTTCAATTGTCAAACGGGTAGGCAATGGATCTTATTTTTTAATTGATGTAATTTAATTATAGAATTCGTTAAGATTCTGCGAAAATATCTATTTGTATTATTTTAACAATGATTTTTAATCATTGCTTGTTGGTGATTCTAAGAAGTGTTTTCCCAGCCAAAAACACATTCATTTAAAAAAATAGATAAATAAGACCTTGAGTAATTTAATGAAATTTTGAAATATCAAATTGAACAAGATTAAATTAAAATAATCAGAAAAATAATAATTCTTCATGAGTTTCAAATTTAAATAAAAAAAAAATTGTATATATTGTGTCCGAAATGAAGTCAATTGAATCTATATTTAAACTTAGAGATTCATTTAGAGTTTAATAGACATAGGAGTATATTCATGGTTCTTTGATAAGTTCTGATTTTGTCTTTGCTAAACTAAACTCCAAGTTATGTTATTCATTGAAAAATTAAACCTAGAGTCTATAGAACTATAAACGCGACAGAGAGTACTTTAAATCTATTTTTATAATTCTTTAAAATATAAATTAAAAAACAAAATTGGACACTTAAATTTAATATCAATGATTTAAATATTGATATTTTTAACAGTTAATTTTTTGACAGATTCAAATGAAGTAAGATTGTAGTAGAATATCCTGAAACCCTTTTCTTTATGAATAGCACTAGTTTTAACTTTAGATTCCGGTTTAGTTAGACTTGAGTTTAAGATTATGACTTTAAATATCCACCATAAAGTTTATACTTTTTTAAATATGCATTATGTTTTTTGTTTTTTTTAATATTTTGTTTAAACTCCAAGATATAATCGGAAGCCAAGTCTTTAACAAAAAACTAGAGGAGGAGACGCTCTTCTATCCTTTTAATGTATTTTTTACAACATTTCGTCAAAATATTTTAAGTGATAACAAATTGTAGCCTGAGCAACAAATCAAAACGCTCGCTTGTCAGGGAACAATAGATACTTTAAAGAAAACAGTACGTATACGCCCAAGTGACTCTTCTTAAACTCGTTTTTTACTTTGACTACAGTGCACTGGTGGCGTACAAAATATATCCGTTGGAACCCAATTTACTATCCTGAGTCTGTTAACAAATGACATTAGGTGTACCAAAATGTCATCTAGATAGAAAATAGCTTGAAGAGGCAAATCCTATACAGCATAGATCTTTTTTAAATTGGTAAGGTATACCAATAAATGTAATAGATTTTGATAAAGCAATAACAAAAGAACTTAAAATTCCCTTCAAGCTTGTTTTCGTTTTGGTGTGCAAGTTATATGACCTGTAATACTTTCTAAGTGAACCTTAAAGGTGAATGGGTGTACTGACGACTGTTTACCTAAATGCTTCTAAAAACAAAATATGTGTAATTCATCTTAGCATATATATTCTGTGTAATCAATCAATACACTTCTCCTTAGTACAAGTATCCCCCCTCTTATACCCAGTTTCAATAACAAGCAAAAAACATTAAATTCTTGCACTCGAAACATTCCTCTTTTATTATTCCATGTCTGCTCAATTACTTGAAAATTTTGTCAATTGCCCATAAAACTCCATTCCAAATGTCAGGACATAAGTGTTAGAGTAAAGGTGCCACACACACACAAACACAATTGTATGTATAGAACTCGTAAGAAAGTTATAGGTTAGGTAGTTAATTTTCGATTACAATGTGACTTTTTGGTCCTGGCCAAAATGACATTAATATTGATACAATGACCAACACGTTTTATTTAGATACCAAATAGCTAGGTAAGTTAGATATGTTATATTTGTACGAGAATGTTTGTAAGTTTGTATGAGTAAGGTATAAAAGATAATAAATCACCTTCAACAAAAACACTCAATTCAATGTGTAACATTTTACATGACTTTTTTATCGCCTTCAATAACAACAAGAGCAACAATAACAATTCTCGTCATTGTTAAATGACAAAAGAATACCAAAAATCAGTCCTACTTTAGAAGTTACAACAACAACAATAAACAAACAACAATTCCAACAAGTTAGATACTAATTTCCTTTTTGGTATCGCACAAAAAGTGAAAAACACATTTATTATCAATTCAAGTATCATTATAATAGATTTCTTTCATTTAAGGTAAACATACATATAAACTTTTATAAAACGTGTGTGTGTGTGTTGAGGATTGTGCGATATGAAGAGGTCAATTTCTAAAGAACTTTGTATTTCTTATTCCGCCTTCAACATCACGCAACTAAATGAATTCACTTTAACAACACAAAATTTGAATTGAACCTTTTTCTGTGTGTAAAAATAATAAATAAAGATATAATTTTGTGCTTAAGTGTTTTCGAGTATGAGACAGGATAATGGACGACAGTATTTAACTTTGATTGAGAAATCTTGTCAAAATATCACTTCTTTCTTTTTTTTTTGTATTAGAAAATTACCATTCATTTACATACCTAAAATCAAGAAGAAAACACAGTTTCTACACTTCGGGAAAAGATTTCTTATTTTCTGTGAAAAACATCGAATTCAATGTTTTCTATGTTTTTTGTTTTATCAATTCAGAGACAAGCTCAAAGTTAAAAATATTTTGTAGTAAGTGTTTCCATTTGGAATTAAAAAAAATATAACATAGAAAACATCGCAAGTCATTATTAATAAATGTCGCGTCTTAAATATGACAGACAGTTCCTTTTTCATATAAAACATTAAATAATTTAATAAAAGATGTTTTTTAGAAAACACTACAAATTTAAAACATAGAAACATAGAAAACATCGTTTGTAATTAAAAGACTCTGTAAATGATTAGAGAATGGAAAGTCTTCAGTAGACATTTAAATTTTTACTAAATAAAAATCTTTCACCAAAAAAGGTGAGTTGCTTAAAATTTAATAACAAAAAAACGTAGAACGACTTAATTTGAGTTTAATTTAATGTCTTAGCTAACTACACCCTTAATAACTAATAAACGTTTTTAAAAAGTGTTTTTCTAATTTGATAATGCGAAAGTAAGCTACCTACGAAAACATAGAAAAAATTGGAATAACAGCCATTTCAAAATGCCATTCTTTATCCATTAACAAATATTAGCAAATACGAAAATTTAACTCTCATTAATGAATTATTGACGTAAGTTTCCACCCATAATTAATGACTAATTTGAGACTAATTTATTGATACTTAATAACTCTTTTAATTTATTTTTGCTAAAAAAAAAAAAACAAATGATTTTATTATTTTTCTCTCAGTGTAAATGTCAAAAATGATTGATGAATATATTTTATTTGCTATTTGTTATTACCAACATTAAGTTAGGGCTAGAAAACTTGAATGTTCTTCCATTTTATTCAATCATCATGTTGAGCATAAAATCACTATCGGATCGGAATTCTATCAAAAGGGTTGAGTTCCGTTCTAATTAAGAGATATAGTAAAAAGGGTTAGTCAATAATGTACACATACGTAAATACATTATATTCATATACAAACAAACTAATTGAAACAATCCATCAAAATTCTTGAAGTAGATTACATACATACATACATACATATGTACATATGTATATGACTATGAGTGTATATTTTAACAAAAATACATGAATGAAAATTGAGATTATTATTTTTCTCATTCCTTTATTTTCTCAAATTATCTGAAAAAGGATAATGTTTATCATTTAACTATATTCTATATATTATGTACATACTAGGTATATACTATACAAATTTGTATATAAGTTGATACATTTATAATACATGATAAGCAAATTTTAATTATAACCTTAGGACAATGGGAAAGTATGTATGTGTTCCTATACCAATGGCGATGATGATGATGATGATGATAGAAGAAGGGAGTGTAGTAGGTAAACTCAAAAAAGGAATTGAATTTCATCGTTTACTCGTAAGGGATTGGTTGGAATGAAATGATGATAGTGTTTTCAGGAAATTAAGCTTCTGAAAGAATGAAAATACACATAGGAATGAAAAGGAAGTTAAGGGTTTCTGAAAGCAAACAAAAGAATGAACAATTTTTCAGAACAAAAACAATCAATGGAAGCCTTCGATATTAGAAGATATTATAGTTGCATTTTAAAGGCTTAAACTTGAGCAGCACAGAACAGAGGTTAGACCTAAAAAAGTTTCCAATATTTTTCGCTTTTTGAAAAACTAACCTGTTATCTTCTTCTATTCTTCTTCTTCTTTTTGGGTTATCTCTAGATCTACTAAACCGATTTTTAAAATTCTTTTACCAATCGAAATCTATATATGTACGTAATTTATGAGTAACATTGGCTATATATTGGTGATAAATTAGATACGGAATGAAGCAGAAAATAGTGCCTGAAGTTTGTGTTTAAGAGAAATACAGGGGTAAACTTATTGAAAAATATAATGTCCATTTATAGGTTCTTATGCCATCTATTCTGTCAAGGCTTTTCGAATCACAAATCTAATCATATATGGATTCTTGAGTGTTTAGCAAAAGGAGTCACGACCTTTTAAAAGTATCCTGGTAAATTCTTACGAAAAACTCTTGGTCATGTATGTGAAGAGAAAAGATCTAAGAGACGCTATTATTTGGCAAACAAAAAATCAATTGCGTTTCCAGATTTTAAAAAATCATTAATCGAATTGAGTGTAAAAATTGCGCTCATTGATTCAGTTATGAATGCCAAAACTTTATTAGAACCTGGGATATGAAGATTTACAAAAACTTCTGTCACACAATTTCAAGAACAGGGCAGAACAACGTATGCGGGGCCAGATAGTATTATATAAGTGCTGAATATCAATGTCTAACCTTGAGTTTTTATAAGTCATAAGTGTCAAAAATACAAAAAATTATAGCTCATCTAAGTGTCAATAAAAGACACTCGTAACTCAGCCAATTTGAACTCAAAAGAAAACAACATGACGGTTCTAATCAAATTTTTCTGGAAAATAGTTTTTTATCAATTTTCTTTATATATGACAGAAAATTGTTTTTTTTTTTACAAATATCAATTTATTTTAATATCTACGAATTATTTCGTTCTGACGGAAACGAAAACAAAAAATTTATTTTTTTACAATCGAGTTTTATTTTGACAGTGATATTGTGAAGTTTCTATCTATATCTATGTATATAAAAATTAACCCTATTTTCTTCTGGTCACACTATAACTTGAGAACGGCTAAGCCGATTTTGTTCATCTTTCTTTTAAATGTTTTCTAATGTTTCGTAGAAGGTTTGTCAATAAAAAAAATATATATATAGAAAAGTGCACAGAAACTAAGAAAATTAAAAAAAAAAAACTAAACAAGTTGATACCCTATTTTAAACTTTTTTTATGTTTGAAATAACTGCCAGTTTGATATATCGGAACATTTATTAAAAATAAATAATAATAGAAAGGGGGCTTTCAGTATTGCCAGAGCTGTCAAATTTTAGTTTCTTTTTTTTTAAATAACATTTAGTTTTTAAGCGACCAACTCTTAAATGAATTGTAAATACAAATATTGAATAATAAGAATTTCCAGAAATCTTGATAAACCGAATAATAAATCGTTGTCATCGCTTTTCCAGGGAATTGGTTATTCGCTTAATTTTGTAAGTCGAATCTCAAATTTTATTAACTTTTAAAGGAGATTTTAGCTAAGTTGAAAATCACTCTACCGGGATATGATCACGTTTTGGATTGTTAGGAAAAAAGTTTGTGAAAGTTTTTAGGTTAGGTATGTGTCTGCCTTGAGCCATTGTGAATTTTGGGACGATTTCATGATACTTTTAATTGCCAAAAATGTTCCAATTAAGCTGTGATTCCTTCTAAAAAATGTTCGAACTTTTCATTTGACGTTTCACTCGGATTAAGCAGTAGCTGTCAGTTTTTGGTCAGTTTGTACGCATTCCCGTCAATATTAATGTCTTAGGAAACAACGTAAGATGTTTGTGTGCATGAACGTAGTAATTTTTAGCAACGATCAACCAATTTTGTCTTAGTTGAGGAAATGACATCTAGCGGTCGATGAAGATGTCAATATTTTTGATTAGTTATATCTAGAATTTATAACTCAAGAACGGCTGAACCGAATTAATTGAAATTTGTCACAGTGATACATAGTTTATTTTATAGTCTTGGAAAGCAATGGTTTGGTGGCTAATGGATTCAACAACTAGGATATAAACTTCGGTTGTCCTGCCGTTCGATCCACTTTTTAATAAACTTTCGAAGTACATAGCCATCGGGCTATCTAGAAACTATGACAAAATTTGTGTTTAAAATCGAATAAGCAACAACAAAAGTTTTTCAAAGCTTAAGTTTCAGCATTTAATTGAGGCGAGACGAAGTTTGCCGGGCCCTCTAGTTTTTAATAAATCTGTTTCAGTTTAATGATGGAACAAATCAAAGGAAAAATTGAATCTTAGTACATCATGTTCAATGTAATAAAAATGCAATTTAAGATTGAAACATGAGTGTAAACTTTAAAGAAACAGAAATTATTGAACATTTTTAGGTACTTAAATTGTACTCTGAAGACTTACAAAAAAAAACTAGTTCTGTCTACTGAAAAATTATAGTTAGATTGAAATAAAATCCCCTTACGAAAACAAGCTTTAAATAATTCCAATATTTAAGAGGGTTCTTAACCCCTTTTTATTATATAAAAACTGACTTTCATCAGAAGTACTTCATGACGTGAAAATAGAAGTATGGAAAAAAAAATTGTGCCATTTGTTTTGTCATTCTTCTTTTTGTGATAAAAATCACTAGACATTGCTTCCAATTTATTGTCAATTGATCAAAACAATTCGGCTATGTGTCAAATGAAAAAGATTTCCTAGCTGATTGTATTTTTTTGTTTCTCTCATTTTTTCATTTCCATTTAAAAATTTCATTTTTCTAATATATTTATTTATTTATCACTATTTTCCATCGAAGCTATTGTTTGTTGCGGGGTTCGGCTTCTGGTTCTGGTTCTGGTCCAGCTTCAGCTCCAGCTTCGGATGTTGGTTTGATGGTTAGAAACATCCTCAACCTAAAATATATCCTGTTCTTTTTTTTTTGCACTTTGCCTGCCAAATATCCCACAAATTGCAATTTTGGCATGTCTATTGAATTAAGTGGTTTTGTGTTTGGGTATTCCTGGTGGTGGTGCTGTTTTCAATGGTTGTGGCATTGACTCTCACTACGAGTATACTCGTATACTCTTATATATGTACATATGTATGTATGTCAGGATCTAGGATATCAACGGAAAACTGCGAAATGGACATGTCCTGATGGCCTGGGAAATAGAATTTCTATAGTTTGTGTTTTTTCTTGAAATTTGTATATTGCCC
Source organism: Scaeva pyrastri (assembly GCA_905146935.1). Classification (NCBI taxonomy): domain Eukaryota; kingdom Metazoa; phylum Arthropoda; class Insecta; order Diptera; family Syrphidae; genus Scaeva; species Scaeva pyrastri. The sequence continues at coordinate 52,055,105 of LR989927.1, forward strand.
ATTGCACCACCATCACCACCGCGCGCCGCGCCAAACGTGCCAACGGAAAAGGGGCCACCAGGTATAAAAAAAAAAAAGAACTCCTATTCACTGAATGGGAAAGGAATTGTGAAGGGGAGTTAAAAAAAAAGAACATGACTAAAATCTGCACAGATTTTTTTCCGCGTTGCACAGGAAAATGAAATTGATTTAATTTTTTTTCTTTTTTTTTTATTGTTGAGGGGGTGGGAATTTTTGTCGTAGGTACAATATTTGAGTGAGGGACCGAGTGCATGAAGGATTTCACATTGTGAATTTGGCCATTTGGATCATGAATTGTAGAGACAGATTGATTTGTACACAATTCAAGGCGGTTTCAGATGAGATATTGATTTGTGGAATGAATAACAAAATGAATGCGATGCAGTGCGAAAGGGGTCAGGTTTTGGGTTTTTTGTTTTGAATTTATTTTTTTGTCATTTGTGGTGGGGTGAAAAATAGAGTTTCACTGTTTTTGGTTTTTCATTTTTTTCTCTATAATTTTTATTTATAAATAAAAAAAATAAAAAATAACCAAAGAGCGACACGGGCGGAGGGTAACGACATTTTATGGTAAATTTTATTTTATATTGAAAATTCAATTCGACATATCAAAGCTAGATACATATACATATGTGTGTGTTTTTCACTTGATGTATTTTACCAAAATAAAATATATTTGATTGATTAATTTAATTGGGTTTTGTGTTTGCGACGCGGATATTGATTGGTATTCGGTTTTTATTTTATTTTATGTTATTTTATTTTTATCTTCTTTTTTTTGTTAATGTTCCGCTATTTTTAAGGTTATTAATAGATGAAATTTTATTTTATCCGATAGTTGAAAATTTTCGGAGAGTGGGATTTAGAGATTCTTGTGGAAATATGCAAATAGAAAAGAATTTCCTGTCTGTTTCCAAACCTGGCAGCATTTAATCCGAAGATGACAGCTATTCACTCTCTTTGATTCAAATTCAATGACACCTGCAAACTGTGTATACAAAAATTGCATATAAAAAGAAAGAAAACTCTTGAATAATTTTAGTTCTCTAAAAATGGCAGCTGCAAACCTGACAGTTTACAGGAATTTGCCTTCCTCCCATTCAAAACAATGTTTTTTAAATGCCAATAATTATTTTTTAATATTATAAAAATAACCGTGAAATTAAATATAATAAATATTTCAATTTCCTAAAATAAAATGATCTCATATACATATAGATATGTATGTATGTATATAAACTCACTGCAGTGTTAAATTCCTAAAACAGCCTGCGGTTGAACTTTTAGCATTTTAATTGGATTTTTGCACCCAATTATCTACAACTACATATATCTTGTCAAAATAAATGTGAAAATAATAAACAATATCAAAATAAATTGATATAAAATTTTTCAGAAGCTAATATTGTGTTGGTAGGGATTGGATTGTCTATATTTTTAGTCCATGTGAGTGTGTGTGGTTTTTTGCGATAGAATTTTAATTGGATTTTACAGTTTATGGAGAACAATAATTTTTTTTTTTTTTAAATAAGGGATTTTTTGTTTGATTAAATAATCAAAATTGGATTATTTATTGCGGCGATGACTTTTGTTATAAAGTTCAAATGGATAACATCGAAATTTTTGATGTTTTTGGTTATTGGAATTATTTAGCTTTTGAATTTTTGGGAAATCTGTGTTTTTTTTTTTTAATTAGTTGTAAAAAAGTTTATAATCAGGTATAAGATTAAGTTATTTTACTATGTATTACTCAAATCATTATGATTTCATATTTCAAATCATTTGCATTTATTTCGGTCAGAAATTTAACTAAATTTGACAATGCTGCCAATGCATTTTTGTTGCATAGAACATACCGAATCACTTAACTAATCTTGCTAAATCTTTGAGGAAATTAAATTTTAGGGTCTTTTCTTCGAATTGATATTTGAAAATTCAGCCATAATATATTATTAAATTTTTGGATTTTTTTTGAAACATACGTATTTTGTACTGTAATTTCCAAGTAATGACAAATCATCCATTTAATCTAGTTATGCATATCCTGTCTGGCAAAATCGTTCCCATGTTCCAACCTTAATCTTTCAAAATTTAAGGTCCCACCATTATTATTTTATTTAAATCTTTTATTTCCTTCGAATGTAGGTATTAATAATAAAAAACAACAAAAAGTGCCTATGAACACACTTAACATAATTATCCTCAAAAAAATTCAAAGTTTCCTCATGAAATTTCTCAGTTAAATGACTAAATCATTAAAAAGAAGCATTAATTACGTTTCCATTGAAAAAGAAGACGAGTCGTCTTTGAAGAAGATACAAACATTCTTAATCCAAAAATTTAAGGTTAAGCCAAAACGGCAAAAATATGTTTGCTAAACTTTTCAGACAGACATCAGGCACATCGCAGACATCTTTATTCTTATCTCATATAAATAAAATCCTTTAAATAAATCGCTTCCAAAAAAAAAAAAAATTAACTTTTCATTTCCATAATAACCCCCGACTGAGTCAGAGTCCTGACAGACAAGCGCAAGGACAACGACAACCCATCATTCTAGTCCTTTTCTTTGTAATATTATCATAATTAAGTTTATAATCATTTGCCCCGGATATGATACCAAACTATTACCATCAGAAGATGAAACCATCCAGAAGGTATTTGAGCAAAAAAAAAAAAAAAATCAATCTTTCCCAAACTAAAACTTTCAACAGAAACTTCAGTATCTACTCTACTCACTCGAACTCGCAAGTCATCATGGGTGTGCGGCGCGGCGCTCGGCTTGTCCGCGTCCTTGCGGCATAAACTTATCCGGATTCATTGGGTTTTATTCTTGTCATAGTTGATGCGGTAATGAATGTCATATAATGAAACCATATAATCTTCCATAACCCCCCTCCCTCACTTAAATAAGAAAATAAAAGAAAGAAAAAAATGGCTCTTGAATTTATGTGCTTGGGAATAATTTTCATTTTACGGAAATAACCCGTCCTCTGCTTGCAGCCAGCACCCACACACTCGTAACCCGACCCATTTGTCTTCTTATTTCAACCAAAAATAAAACATGCCTCTTCTTCCTCGTATACTGGAATCCAATTTTATTTGAATTTTATGTGTGTTTTCGCTTTGTCTTTGCAGGCGACAATGGCCAGCCACCGATTCGCAATCCGCCAGGAGCTTTTCATAATTCCGCAGTATCATTGGGCGGATTCGGCTTCGGTTTCGGGCTGCAGCTGAGGCGAACACGAGACCGAGAACGAGGACGAGTAAGCCTCATCGCTGAGACTATAATTTACTGGATTAAAAGCAAATCGCCATTGTTCCATTATAATTCACATTTATCGAGGAGCAGCTCATCGACGATATCAAAATCGACATCCACATCCACATCGAAGACTAACAGCTGCTGGAGTCTGATGGTGGAGGGGCACAGGAGGAGCAGTGACATGGGAATGTCAACCACACCACTCTTCGAGCAAACCGATGATTACATCCCCTCAAAGTCGCAATGGGAATCTCAGTCGCACGAGTTCGACACTGGCGTCACGATGATGACTCACAAAGAATCGCAGGAATCCTGTACAATAAACCAATCCACCGCAGCCAAAAGTCGGCGTCGTAATCGTAGTCGTAGTCGACGACAACAGCTACAGCAGCCCCATCGAGATCGCGATAGGGAGAGACTTGTCGACGGCGATGACGATGACGATGACGATATCCTTGCCACCATCATTGTGTCCCCAATCAGTTGGGGAATTTTCATAATTTTCAGTTTCAATTTGATTAGCATACAGCTTTGGCGACGGATATGCTTGCCAGGGTGTGCCGTGACGATGATGACGATGGAGACGCAGCAAACGACGACGTCGAAGCCAGCAACAAGGACGACGATAATGTCGCCATCACTCAACAGGATAAAAAGATGAAAACAATTACAACTGCGACAGGAGCAGGAGCTGGAGCGGGTGTGGGAGCAGGAGCAGAAGCGAGAGCAGGAGCCCAAGTCAAAGTCAAAGTCGGAGGACAAGGAGTGCCAGAGGTAAGGTCGTTTGTGAGATGATGGTTGTTTTGCTGTATTTATATATGAGTAGAAGGAAGGGAAGTAAAAGGTGTGCAGAAGATGCGTCCTCGAGAAGTAGACTTTGACGACGCAGACGAAGACGAAGAAATATGTTAATCAAATTACCATTTAGGAGTCTTTACCATACCTAATATGAAATTATACATATTTAATAATAATAATACACGAGGATATACATATTTATGTAAACAAAACGTATCTTATTGCAATTCATATCAAAAACAACAAAAACAACAACAACAACAAAAAGTTTATTTAATTTGAAAAGCTGTTATATCAATTTATGATTATGATTACGTTGTCTGTTTAACAGAAAGTAAATTTACGTTTTTACGTCCGTGTTTTTTTTTTTAAATAATACGAATTGCAATAACAATAAAAATGTAAATAAAAGTTCTTTTTTTTTTAATTTAGGGAACATAGAAATACAACGGAAAAATGTCTAGCATTGTGGAAGAAGTTTAAAAAAGTTTTTGAATTTTTTTTTATTAGCTTAGTAGATATGTTAAAAAGTGACTTAGTTATGCAATTAAATTAATTTCTATCTGGGCCTGAGTTAAAAATTGTTTTCCATGTGTTTTTGAAGCAGACTTTATTCATGATTTATGGACAACTTGAATGAAATCTATGGACAACTGTCGACTAACCACCAATACTTCTAAGGGGTGTCCCAAAACTAAATCAAGATCAAAAAACCAAAATACAATAGCACCTGTCAAATAATTTAGCCATTCTTTTCATAGATGAATAATTTTTGTCCGGCTCGAAGGACCAACTAATTTAATAGACTCCAAAATTTCGCTACGAAACTCATAAATTATGAAAAACCTTTAAGTCAGTTATTATGGCGTTTAATGAAAAGCACTCCCTGATTTGTTGGACAAAAAATTCAAATTTTAAATTTATTTATTAATTAATATTTTTGACAGCCGACAATCAACTGAGTCACACAAAAACATTATGGTAGCACTTTCAGATTTTAATTTCATAGACCAATTGCTGTCAGTTTAAATTTTGACAAATGAAAAGACAAATAAAGGTTTTAATTGTTTTTAATTCAAATAAAAACCACTGGTTAATTATCATATTTTTGACAAACTAGATAATAAAAATCTATCAAAATTTCAGTAACTCAAATTGCCGACAATTTTTGTCACAAGAAAATAAAATGTTCATTCAGGTTGTCGTGTTTTTTTTTTAGTGTATTCAATGAAACAAAAAATGTTTCCGTGACTTTTTTTATAACATTTTTATTTCTTTTAAAGAAAAAAAAAATATAAACATATCTCAATTACAATATCGAATTTATTTCAAAAAACAAAACAAAAAATGCTCAGAAAATTCTATTTCCCATAACAATAAAACAAAAAAATAGACAGTAAATTTGGCAACACATCAAAATCCTTTAAGATATACACATAAATATATATAAAAAAAAAAACAAACAAATTTGTAAAATAATTTAAAATAATATAAAATATTATTAATGTATGTTTAAGGAAAAAATGTGTAAATAATCCATTAAAAAAAAAACAACATGTATTTAGAATTCAAAACTTAACTATTTATAAATTTATTGTTATTATAAATAGAGAAGATAGCATATCCTGTAAATAAAATCCAACCACTATAATATTTGATATAATTGTAATTAAATTAAAAATTAAAACTAAATGAGAAAAAAATAAATATATATGTATCATTAAGAAAAGGGCCAACATGGACGCTTAATTGTATTTTATTCAAAAATATATATAAAGCTATTTAAGTATTAAATAAATTAAAAAAAAAACTATATAAATAAATTGAATAAATAAAAAAGAACAATTATAGTTATTGTTTTTTTTTTTAAATGCTTAGAACCAATAGAAAAAAATATTATTGCAAAAAAAACAAACAAAAACAAAACTGATTATATATCAAATTATTATTATATTGTTAAAATCGTATGTATTTTAAAATAATAAAAAATTAAAAAAAAAATAAAGCAAAAAAAAAACAATAGAAAAAACTGACTTCAAAACAATTTATCATCGTAATAAATAAATGATTATATTTATCGAAAATTTGTAAAAAAGTAAAATAATAAAATAAATATGTAAACAAAACCTTAAGTTCAAGAATTACAACAAAAAACAAATACAAACAAAATAATTAAATACTATACAGAAAAACCTGTTTATCTTACCACAAAATTTTGCGCAAAAAAAAACAATATTAATAAAAAAAAAAATATTTATGTTTATATAAGAGTTATTATTAATATTTAAACCAAAATTGTCAAAACAAAAGAAAATATTTGATAAACGAATATAAAAAAATATTTGTCAAGTTCAAAAAAAAAATAAAAAAATGATAATATAAAAAAATAAAAAGATCATTTAGTCATAAAATGAACGCTGTGCAAAAAATACAAAATAAAATAAAAAATTATCGAGAAAAATTTATTGTTTCATTTTTCTTTAGGTTTTTAGAAAAAAAGAATGAAATATGGGATTTAACAATCTTAGCTAGAAATTAATTAGAAGAATCACTGTTAAACCAAATTTAAAAACTTAAAATCCATTATCTCTTATAAAATGTTTCACAGTTTTGTGTAAAAATTTAATTTTTTGAAAAAAGAAAACAAAATTCATTAAAAAGAAAATAAGCACCACACCCTTCAGCTTCACTCTCATTTCTGTCGATGTTCCCATTATAATTACTATTCATGTTCACACAAATTGCTCAACTCTGACGAAATGTTTCAGAGCCATTCTATATACATATAGACATGTACTCACCAAATTTGCAATATACCATCATTATTCTTCAAACAAACCACTCGCACTCAAACCATCCACCCCCACCAACACACCCACAACATACCACAGAAGGACATGTTCATTAAAGTCCTTCCCACAGTTATCACGATGCAATTTCATGTCCAAAAGACGAGCTCCATGTCCATTTCATTTCTAGCAATCATCATCAACCTCTGTCCATTCTCCAAGAGCACCATCATCGTTTAAATTCATTCAAGAATGACCCATATTCTTGAATGGACCCAACAACAACAACAACAAAAAAACATCAAAATATGTAGTTGAACATGTGCAACAACAAAAACAACAACAAAAGCGAACTACCCTGCCCATAGTTTTCAGTTGCAATTTTTTGCTTCTCTATTTTCATTTTTAATGCCAAAACCGTGCTTCTCTAACGGAACTGACCTGAACTTACCCTTGTTTTCCCTCAAACATCAACAACGGGGGCCAACAGACAAACGAAATTCTGTCCTATGGTTTGGCATCATGACCAAATAACCAAAAATAGCAACAAAAACAAAGAAGAGAATATCTACAGAAAGAATTTAAAAAGAGTCCTTTGGGTTTTTACTTTTGCAACAACTCTGATGGACACACACACTGCTGGGACTTAACTTCTCCTTGATCCTGCATAAATGCAAAGAGATCTACACACACATACATACTCGTATGTATAATCAATGTCAAAGTATCTGGTGCAAATGTAACCTTGGGATTGGGGCTTTATCATTAATCGACAATTGTGTCTGACTTAACTGAACTAAAGAGGCATGAGAAATATCCTCCTTTCCAAATAAAATTTGAACTCTTTTGACGTTTCTGACACATAATTAATATAGGAAAAGATTCGTTTATGAATTGTTGCACACACCCAAGAACAAAAGAAGAAGACTTGAAATCTTGAAAGCTAACACATGCCACAGGACATTGGTAAGAAAAAATGGATAAGTGCGGCAAAAAAAAACGTTTGACCTATTTAATCTTAATAAAGAACTCGTTTAATTTAACTAACTCTGTTGTTAAACATTATAGATAGTCTGCTAAAATAAACTGGATCTTTTTGTTTGAAGTAGACTAATTCAAGTTGTAAAAGAAATTTGAATTAGACTGTTAAAATCAATTAACTAACATTGTCAATTTAAACAATTCAACTAGTTGATTATAAAAGAAATTTCATGAAATTTCAACTATTGAGTCAAAAACGACAACAAAACTCACTTATTTATAACAGATTAAATCGTCAAAATAATTAAAAAGTTAAACATTTAAAATAACCATTGATTCTTGTGAAAACAACAACGTATTTGGTTATTTTTAGACAAGCTCATAATTTGATTGTGACAGACATTCAAACCTGTTAAAAATTTTATTTGTAGGAAATTATTTTCCCCAATTTTGTATTTTTACCGACCACTTGTTTTAAAATTACAAATCACACTCTCTTGTCAAAACTGTATGTTTGCATTTTTCAAGGCAATATTAGGAAACTTTATCCAAAATCACGTCCAAGTTTTGAAAAAAGTTTTAAAGTGATGTACATACATATGTGTTTTAGCTTATCAAAATAAACTAGTGATATAAATCTGACACTTCACTGAACCTTTGACCTCTCGATCTCGACTCAAAACATTCGCCGAAAATCTCAATTTTTCAAAAAAAACCTCGAATCCGGCCATGCTTTTATATTTGTTTTTGTTCCGTGTGTGTATTGCTTTTAAGGAGGATGATGATGATGATGATGGCTCACACATAAATTAAAAGGTAGATAGACATTTTTACATAAAATCCACCCCCTCGAACAAGCAACCTACATTTTATGCAACTGCATGCATGAAATGATAAACTGACAGACAGATAAACGAAAATAAACACTCTCTACCAGAAATAAACACTGTTGCATTGTAAAATTAAAAAAAAAAAGTAAATGTAAAAATAAAAATAATGAACAACTACAAAAACACCACTACCATCATCATAAAACAACAACGACACAGAAAAGAATTTTTTTCCTTTTTGAGTTTCTCCTCATTTTATCGCATTACAACAACATTTGGTGAAATTGTCGAGTGTTAAGTGGATTGTGGATGAAAAGCAGAGGTCCCTTTTTATGGTAATTTATTCGCTTTTGGATTTTATGCAATGAAAAATTGTTTATGTGCGAAACAGCAAAAAAAAAAAAAATTAAATAAAAAACATAAGGACCTAAAGACGTAAGGATATGAACGGCAACGGACGACGACGCGTACGGTCGGTGTTGGTGCAGTAACGAAAACAGAGGCCGTCAAAGAACGAGAGAGGCACAGAGAAGGGAGATTTTTAAAATATATATGAAAACGATTTAAATTCAATTTTTTTACTGCAAAATTTAAGGTTTAATCCTTGTTTTTTGTAATAAGTAACATTTATTATATTTGTAGTTTAAACGACTTGTATGAATATAAAATGAAAGCCTCGGGATAAAATTTGCCATTTGATGGCTTTCAAAAAATGCCCAAATTATTCTTTGACGGAAATGTTTCCCTAATAATCCCGTAATTTCCACTAGCAATCATTCATCATGGCCAAGCCATGGCCGGCAGTGGCCAGCACGAGGCGCACAGTGGGGCGTGGAAAATTTTCTCAGGAATGATAATCAGTTTCAAGAGAAATTTTCCCTTCTAAACCAATGTTAAAGAAATTTTCAAGACTGATAATCAATGAAAACAAAATTACGCTATTAGTTTCGGCCCACTGCCACGCCCAGTTTGTTCTAGTTTTAATATAAACCGTTTTTAATATTTTTTGTTTTGCATCAATGTGCTCTTAGTTCGATAAAATTTGAAGTACTTGCACGATTTTCATGAAATTTCTAGTATAAGGAACAACCAGTGAAAATTTCAATCCACCTATAAAAAAAATGTATCTAACCACGATTGCTGTTTTTAGAAGGAAATGGTAAAAAAAAACGGAATAAAAATGAAACAACTCTTTTTCATTTCATTTTTACGATTATAACCTACATATGTAAATCATTTTATTCTATAATAATATTTACACCTTAAGTACGTATATTTTTAATTACTTCTTTAAAATTAAGTTTCACTCAATTAATTTCAATTTAACTAAGTTTCCAACTTAATTTTAATTAAATTGTAAATCCCATTGTTGGAAAAATATATAAAAATAAATAATAAATTTAATTCCAAATAATGTCAAAGAAAAAAAATGTGAAACGAATTTTAATCACCTTAATTGCGCATCAGAGAAAAACTTCATATAAACAAAGTTTCAGGAAATTAGAGTTTCTTGAGAACTCAATTATTTAAAAAAAAAAGGGAATTCACTGAAACAATTGGTAGTTTTTACTATACATCACATACCTGCTTAGTGCTTATGTGTTTTTATACTTTGAATTCGAATCTGATATCAGTTATTCGAAATACGCCACAAAGCTTTAAATAAATTGCACAAAACCCTGAAAACCGTCAATTTTTAATGTTTTTTTTTTTTAATATGTAGAGTGGTGCTAGAAACATTCCGGATTTTTTTGGTCAAGTTTATTAATCCATGTTTTGCATTTCAGCGATTACATTTTATGTTGTACCGGCTTGATAATTTTCGAACACTAACGAATAGCGTTTGTGTGACGTGTTTTAGCCATTTTATTAATCGAATTAATTTCTATTTAGACAGCTAACAACCTGCTTAGTTTTTTTAATTAATTATGTTATCCAAATGACAAGAAAAACCGTTACCTAAACATCAAGACTCGAAGTTTTGTATAAAATCCGGTTTGTTTTGAGCAGGGATGTTATGGGGTAAATTCATATATTTTATATTTATTTATTTTTTTTACCATAAGATCATTATTTTTTTTTAAAGTAATTATAAAGTATATGAATATGTTTTTGAAATAAATACAAACAAAAAATTCAGTTTGATTTTTCCTAGTTGATATTAAGGAAGGCATTATACAAAAAAAAAAAACGGAATGTTTCTAGCACCACTGTAGATACTTTCAAAAACTGACTTCAGAATTGAATTGCTCGTGTGCTTTTTAAAAAAATATTTCCTATTTTTTACTATATTCTGCATTTTTAGAAAAAACGTTTTTAATACATTTTTAGCTTCAAATTCCTCTAAAAATCGAATACGGACGTTTTCACTATTTTTCAACTTTGAATAAAAATTTATATGCCTACAATTTTTTTTTGGAAAAAAATAGTTTTATATCCTGATTCTATAACATAAGAAATTCTTCCGACATTTAAAAAAAATCATAGTTTTTAGTTAGTTTCTTCCACTTTTTCCCCACTGTGCGGCGCGGCGGTCGTCGTACTTCGGCCATCATCATCGTGATGATGATGTACAAATAATGCAAATAAATTGACTTAAAAGGTTCTCATTTAATTGCAATCAATAATTGAAATGTGAATTTAAATTCTCCAATTAAAAAATAATTAAACCAAAACAAAAAAAAAAACGGAAAATAATTTTTTTTCTTATTTTTTGTTGTGATGAAATGTGCGTGCAGCAAGTAATCGTTTCGTTGCGTTGGTGGTGTGTAGATTTATTTATTTATGTTTTTTTTTTTATTTAAATTTTTATCTCAGATGATTCGTACAAAATACGAGAGAAATTCAAGTCCTCTTTCAATAAAGTTAAAACAGAAAAAAAAAGAATGGATTTCGCGTATTTCAATAACAATATTTAATCACTCATTATAAAATGCAAAAAAACGCGTAATAGAGATTCAATTGCTTTTGAATTATATTCTTCTTCTAGCGGTGCGGAGGTGGTTGGGTGGTATACTGAAATTCAAAAGGATTGAATTGAATATGAATTGCGGATATCATAATATCATCATCAAAGCTACTTACCCTTTTATTTGTTTACATATACATACATATGTTTGTAGATAAGCCTCACTAATCTAATTGAATTATTTCATTACTTTTCCTTTTGGACTGTGGTTGTCAGGTGGGGGGGAAGGTGCGTTATATGGAATATAAACAAAATGTCTTTACATACTCGTACAGGAAATGCAGTTCGATGCGGATAAGCGTTAGTTCTTTGGAAAATCAATGCATAAAAAGGTCCTTAAGTCGTAATTAATTTAATTGAAATTGATGGAATTAGAAGAAGAAGAATATACACTTGACGAAGGTATTTATCATATGTGTGTGTAAACACATGGAATCCGTCAAATGTTAACTGCAGCAGCAAATCCATTAACATTGGCGGATGAAGTAGGTGGGATCTGACGAAAAGAAAAGTTAACACTACAGAACTACTGTCCACTACAAATGTCAACGTTGTGTTTAATAAAAAGATAGGCAACTTTGGAGCTTTGACGCGATTCCGTGCGCCGCCGCCCTGCACAGTGCCGCGACTGGTGAAAAAAAAAACACTTTTCCGACGCCCTGGGCGCCATCATAAGATTTTTCGTATTTTGAAATTTTTCAAAACCATTTTTGAGACGCTTGGTCACATAGTACAGTGCGGCAATTATCTTTAGAGGGTCTCCATCACAATCTATAGCTAAACTTGTCATAAGTCTACACTTCTAAAAGAGTATTATGAATAAAAAAATGCACTTCAGAAGGAAGCGAACTTTTAGGTAGTCAAACTGGAGCAACTAATAAACATACATCAACATCAGGTCATTAGAATTTATCTGCAAAGTGTATTTGACGAGATTTAGCGATACTGCGAGGGTTGTAAATTGAAGATCAATGTCCAAACTGAAAGTACTCTCGACTCACAGTCATAGTCTTGTTACATGGTTAGGTTAGTCCAAATGTCACGTCTTACACGGAAATAGATTGTCAGAAGAATATAAAATTATATACAGTCACCAATCCTGTTTTTATTTGTATGTACTGCAGATAGCTTTGACAGGCTGAATAAGATGGACTCTGACAACTTACCTCAATCATCTTTACTATACGCAGACGATTGCTTTCTCATCATCAGATGGCAACTAGGGTGGAGAGAGAAGCAGCAATTGTGGGGCTGCAAATCAATACAGGAAAAACTAAGATGTTCACTATGTTCAGCCTCGGGGGCACGCATCAGTCATTAGCTCCGATGAACATTGCTCAACAATCAGTAGAGAAAGTAGAGAACTTACAGTGCCTTGGAAGTATCGTCTCTACTGAAGGAAGAACCAACTATACATCACCAGCCGCATCGGAAAAGCAAAGGCTGTGTTTGGCATGTTGCCTAAGGCTTGGAAGAACAATTCTCTCAGCTTGAACACAAAGCTATGACTCTTTAACTCTAACGTCGAATCAGTTCTGCTTTGGATGCAGCACCTGGAAAATAGCAACAACAATAAACAGGAAGCTGCAAGCCTTCGTTAATAGGTGTCATCTTATAGGTTTCTGGTATAATCGTATCTCGAATGAGGAGGTATATAGGCGAACAGGTCAGGAACCCGTCGAGTGGATTGGACGCACGCTTCGGGAAGGCAATGACAACATTGCGGGTTGCGCGTTAGTCAATCCAGTGGAATCCACTAACACAAGAAGGAAGAAGAGTTGATAGACCAAAAAGCACGTGGAGGATAACCGTCTTAGGAGGAATCTGCGGGATTGGGAAATATATCGCTGGAAACCGCACAAGATGGCACATAGGAGTAGTTGAGGTCCTATGTCCCACTAGGGAATACCAACGCACTTCGTAGATCTGAGAAACTAAGTAATGAATTAAGAAAATATGAAATCTGACTGCAATTACTTTGCAGTCTTAGTCCTAGGAAAGATCACTGTCAGCGAAACGGAAGCAGTAATATCAAAGGCCTGTTAAGAGTTCTTACTCTACTATCTAAATGAATTTGGCAAAATTTTGTGTCCAAAGCATATTATATGAGATGGGAAGAGTATGAAATGAAAGCTTGGACTGAGCTTTGGAGATCTCGAGGGGGATAGAAGTTTAATGACAAAAAATCTAAGGATCAATGAAAATTCAGTAATTTTTTCCAACATCATATGCATACATAATATATATTATTTAAACTATTTAAATATCAAATGATTCGAATACTTCGACAGTATAGTTCAAGTTTTAATAAAACTATCATACTTATAGACTTCTTTTACTTTTATAATTATTAAAGTCGAAATGAATATTGCTTTTAAAGCATTTGGTTCTTTAACATTCAACTGATCCTTTTCTTTCCTGAAACCTAAAACACACAAATATTAAAACTTCCCCAATTTGTTCTATTTTGGTTTTTTTTTTTAATCCTTAGAACAAGCTTCCCATATGGGAAACAATACCCTAAATCCAATTTAACAAAATGCTTTATTTTTGGCCAAAAGAAATGCTTCATTTGTGTGGTGTATACGTGTATGTATATGCACATACATTTATATAGAATCTACCTGGTAGAAATATCAACCAAAAATTTTCTTTTCAATTCCATCTACAGATTCACTGCATTTTCGGCACTCATATGTATAGAATACCGCTGCAAGCAAATAGAAATTGTTTTGCCCTCAGAAATGGACTCGAAAATAAAAAAAAAAAACTTTCACCCACACATCATCAATATACAAACGCACACCCACATATAAACCAACAAAAATTGGTAAACAAATTTGTGCCATGAAATATAAGGAAACTGCTCACATGCCAAATGCACATTGCACACAAATTTATATACGGACATATGTACGAGTATATTCCCTGCTCCCAGTCCCAGGGGAATTCAATTGAAAATTTTCTTTCAGTTTTTCACTTTAAAATCTTTGAATGTATGCGCTGCGCGTGAGTGTGTGTTGTGTTGGTAGAGATGCATTTTAAAGTGTATCCGTGAATAGGAGATAGATAGATATAGATACACGTATATGATGGTTAAAACTCAATTAAAGTTTTGGCCAACATAAAACTATTGTTTGGGGGTTTGCCCTTCTTTTTTTTTTTCCTACAATTTTCAATCGAAACCGTAGAATGTAATGAAAACTGCACAACAAACAGTAAAAATAGAAGAAAAAAAAAGTCGATAGAAAAAAAAAAAAAAGATCGTCCTTTTTGTGAGCCTCTTCAATCTCAGAATGGAAGGCGGTGCGAAGGGTATTCAGGGGGGAATTTTCGTGTGTGTGGTCCTGGTCCTGGCACAGATATCCTTGGTGCATTACCAGCTCATTTCGAAGTTTCATCTTGATTACCACTGCTGTTGTGTGCTGCGGCATTGGCAGTGGTAAGAGCGTACTTCTAGAAGGTACGGCAGACAGGGGAAGGAAACTTTAGCGCTGCGGTTGGCAGGCAGTCGAAAAAAAAACAACAACAAAAAACCAAAAAACCAAAAAGAATCTAACAGAAATCGTTATCCTGGAAATCTTCTACTGTAACAAACAAACAAACAAAACGGATCAAAAAAAGGGATACTATACAATAGAGAACTTGGAATTGATGTTCTTATCCTTTTACTTAGATTGCACGAGAGAAAGGAGATATTTTATACAAAACTTCATGTGTGTGTGAATTTTATGTGTGTCTGTGTATGTATGTATGTATGTTGTAAGTAAATATTTTATTATCTTCCCATTTTGTTTTGGGGCAAATACAGGCACACACTCACACTCACACACTCGTCTACACACTTTCGGGAATCGAAAGGAAGATAAAACAAAAACCCAACAAAAATTGAAAAGGAAATGGGAAAACTTTGTAAAGCGCACGGTGATTTCGTCTTCGATTACTTTACTTAAAAAAATGTTTTTTTTTTTTTTGGTTTTTCTTTTTTTTTGTATTTATTTTATTTGCCTACGATGAGTTTGAGCAGACTAAGAGAAATGCAATTAATCAAAAAATTCGATTTTACTTTTATACCCCATATCGAAAATTCGTATAATACGAATAGCTAGCAGCGTAGGGATTGATGAATTAATTGAAAGTTCGTTTTTTTTTTGTGTTCCCCCTGCTCCCGTATTTCCAATGATTTATTACTCTTCGTAATGCAGTTGAAATTCTTTGAAAGTTAATACAATTAGGTAAGGTAGGTATGGATGTGTGTGTGTGTTTGTGTTTGATTGTGAGAGTATTATGTTCCTTAATGACTTCCGGTGAATTAATTCTGTTATGAAAACGAAAAATTTTAAATAAAAGCCAAAATTGATCGAGGCTTATTGAATAAGGGAACCTTTTCTTTACTTTATTCGAAGAATCTTTTCAAAAAAAAAAAAAAACTTTGAAAGTAGGAATTCTGAAAAGAACAAAGTTGTTCGATTTGGTAGGGAATGTAAGCCCTTAAGTGACTTACGAACTAATTACTCAACGGTATTATACATATATACACGTATTAGATGAACTATAGACCATATTATTCCAATTGAGCATCTAATTTAGCTTAAGAATTGATCTTGAAACTGTGACTGATGTGACTAGTTTATCAATAAACATTGGAAACTGCATTTGTGTTCCCGTTTAAACACATTTCAAGGTTAACTTTACTCTACGAAAGAGAAACGTAAACATTTATTGTGTGCTATATTTATATCGTATAAGAATGTGGTAGTTTAAATAACGAAACACTATTATTATGTACACCAGGGCGTATACGCACTTTTAATATTTTTTTTTATTAATCCCGTCTTTCCATGACATAATCTCATATTTGTAAATTGACTGGTGAAATGTATGGCTCCAAATCTTATGAGCATACTCAAAGTATAAAAATGAAGCGACCTGGTGGCCTGGCTACATTTGCAGCATTTTTTAAGTCCACATTTTTTTGTCCATTAGCAATTTAAAAACACAAGAGTGTAGCAGGTTCTTTGAATGATGAAAATTGTAGAAAAACTTTACGGAATTACGAATTAATCAAATCAAATGGTATTGGGCCAAGTACCATTTTTGATACGAGTTTTATTTTTAAGGAAAAAATAAGCTTGTAATTTTACTAAAGTTTTCTGATTGATACCTCGGTAAATTTAATCTTATCATATCTCCGAAAAAAAAACGAATTGTTTCAATTGAAAACTGCATTTCTTCCTAATTTCGAAAGGTCCTACAAAGTCCAATGTTAGAACTTCTCATTTCCTTCCTTTGTACAAATGAATAAGTTTCCCAAGAAATCCTTGCTCCTTCAATCGCAATTGAACCTTGATCTTTACCAAATAATTATTGAATTTACAAGATTGAACTGACAGAACTATGACGTGAGCTTTAAGTCAATCTCATTAAGGTTTTCTAGGAAAGTAATCCTGTGTTTTTTTTTTCAGCTTAATTTTGCATATACATATGTATGTACATATGTATGTTAATAATTCGTAAAAATCTCTTAATCGTTTAAATGCCAAAATCCCTCTCGCTCTCACTCTTGCGAACAATTTCGATAATTATCTCTCTCAATCAAGAGTTTTATTTTTAACACATTGGCCCATCTGTTATGGGACATTGATTTCCCATCAGGAAAATTCATCATAATCATTTCCGGTTGTGAGTGTTTTCCTGTTATTTTTTTTTTTTTGCGTTCATCGTTCGAAAATGGATGTGATGGTTCGAAACATGTTTTTTTTTGTATTTTGTGATTTTTTTTCTTATCAGAGACTTGGGCATCATGTCCAAAATGAAAAATATATGTAGATGTGTATGTGTGTAAGGGATAACGTGAGGATGGACATACATACATATGTACACAACATACAGTACCTATAACGGATTAAATGAACTAACTGAACATGCATGTCTACATCTGTTGTTGGCATTGCCAACAAAATCTTCCTCATCATAATCATCATCATCATCATCATGATTTTCAACATCAGTTTAATCATCATTATCGTTACAATATGAGTTGAGCTTGAGCCTGCATAAAGTATGTAACACTAGTTACTCATAAAGAGTCAGAGTGTAGAGGTAAACAAAGCTGTGTAAAATTGTCATAACACATAATTCAATTTCAAAAGACAATGTACAAAATCATATAGTTCAAGGATAGAGACATAATCTCATATTTCAAAAGCATTGAACAATGGAATTATAACCCCTATGACTTAAGGCACTCAAACAATAACCTTACAAAATGGAATGTGGATTAATAATCTAATACAAGTATCGAATTATGATGAAATGTTATTAGTCCATTTCGTTAGATGTGGACTTATTACCGCTATACTTGATGCTTAATCAGTAGATTATAGACGTATAGCTAGCCCTTACAACTTTACGAAAAAATGTTAGAATTAAGGTAAATATCATTGAATTCCCAATAAAAACAAATGTGGACTTATTACCCTGATATCGTTAAACAGACATAATTGCACTTTTTAAAAGTAAGAACTCATACAATAACTCAAAAATAAAATGATTGTGAACTTATGACTATGATAACTTGAGACAGAGACTTCCGGAATAACAAATAATTCAGGGGAATGTGAACTTATGACTTTCGTCATAAGTCACCCAGTCAGGTGAATATCTATGATTCCGATAACTTAATGCAGAGACATAATTCCAACTTAAAACAAATTTGACTTGTGTTAAATAACCTATAGATACTCTGAAGAATGTGGACTTATGACACCATGCTTTTTATGAACAAAAAGTGTTCAAGAATTTTCACACGACACTGTTAACTTTTTTATGAATGTGGTTGAAAAGATATGCATGCATATTTCCTGCAAAATCCATGGTTATGAAAATGCAAATTTTATCTCGCTCCACTGAGCTTGAAAATAGTTTGTATTTTGTTGTTGCTTTATAAGTCTTCCATCAGCTTGTGTGCATCATTTTTCCATCGGGCGGGCGGGCGCTCAAAACATTTGTATAAGTGTCTGTAGTCTGTTTGAATGTGTGTGTGAGCTGTGAAGCATACATATTTGAAAGTGTGTGATTTTGTTAACGGATATCCTTTTTCATTACGTTAGTTTATTATTTTTTTGTCTGTGTAATATGTTAAACAGTATTGAATGTAGTTTTAAGTTTAACAAAAAAATTCATCTATTTTTGAATTCTATGAAAAAAAAGAAGCTTCTGGCTCACACATGCGAACATAAGGTTAATATAAGAGATGTGAAATTAATGATACAAGTTTCTGGAAAAAAAATGATTTGCCAGAGATGGATGATGGCTTCAACAAAACAAAATTCAACTATAATCCGTGTAAAAGTTTCCCCTAGGATGGTTGATTACGATGATTATCTACTACACATAATGTGTGCAAAATAAATATTTAATTTTTTATTTAACATCATTAGCACCAGTATCAGCAGCACAGTTAAGGCAACATATTTTAATATATATATTATAATGGAGGCATACAAAATCAAAACATAAAACGGATGCTGACCACACTTTGTTTAATTTAAGTCGATTTTTTTTTTTTTTTTAATTTATTTTCAATGAAAAGTAAAAATGATAAATCTGTATTCCAACTACATAATAGTGATGAATAAATTCAGAACAAAACAAAAAATCATTTATAACCTCAAATGCAATGCCATAATTCAAAACAAAACAGCATTTCGTTCTTCACATTGGGCGCCATTCTGCTGCAAATAATATATTTTAAGCGTACGAAGGTGTGTACAATTGAAATGAATTGTGTTTTGGTTGCATACACATATATTGTTGATATATAACAATTGTGGAATTATTTTAAATTAATTACTCTTACCTTTTTGCAATATAACAACGATAAAGTGTGGATGTGGAGGTAAAGAGGTTTTTGTGTGTGTTTGTGTTTTTTTTAACTATTTTTTTAGTGGAGCAGTATTAAGTGAAAGAAAATAAATTTGCTGCTGATTTATCAAATATTGTTTGTTATTTGTTTGGTTGGAAATAAAGTAGAATCATTTATTTTAAAATGTGGATGCAGTTGTTCCTAGATGATGAGAGAATTGTGGGAAGGTGGATTTTCTGTACAAAAAAGATCAATTCCAGATATTTGGTTTGCAGCGATTTGTGTCATGTCAAAACGTTATTGATTTATTGATTGTCTTACGTGAGACAGTTGAACAAGAATTTGTATTCGTATTTAGGAATATGTTCTCAAAAGATTCTTTTTTTGTCCTTAATGGCTTTACTAGAGACTAAGCGGCACAAACTGCCCAAATTGGTTATTCTTCTTGATCGTGAATAAAGTTTTTCAACTTCAAAAACGTAGAATTTATAGTAGGAGACTAATGCTACTATGGACTGATTCCATCATTTACCAAAGTTCAACTAAGAAGTTTCACAATTTGTCAGCGTCTATTGCTGAAAGAAAATATCGTTTTCTCAATTGGCAAAGAGTAAACTGTTAACTAAAATTTCTTCACCTATGTGCGAATTTATGTTGAGTTGTCAAGGGACTATTGGAACTCGCCTATAGAACAATCAATCCTCCAATAAAGTGAACCAAATTCACACGGAAACTGTTTTTCGATTACAAGAACATTCAAGGGAAAATTTTCAACCATGATATGTAACCCCAATTTTTTCGGTCATTTAACCAAATATTTCTTCTTACGTTTCATTTAAGCCCACACATGCTGGAGCATATTATGTCTTTCTTATAAGGGCTCGAAGATACCAAATTTCCCACACCCTTGGTTATTTTTCTTCTCCCCTCTATATGAAAAAAACAGAAAACAAATTTTCCCTCATTAAGCAAGTGAATATGTGTGAAAATATGTGATTGTCCATTTACGATCTCAACGACCGCAATCAATAACAATAATTCACTTGCTCTTTGAATTTCAATATCTTCCACAATCGATTCACCTAAAATGTCAATGCAATCCAACTTCGAAGACTACCTATACTTCCCGCCATTTCTTCTTTTTTGTTGGAGGGGATGTAAAAACTTAACGAAACGAAACAAAACCCTTATCAGTTTAGCGATGAAATATTCGAAGAAATAATCTCACAATGAAACGACGAAGAAAATCCCCAAAAGAATGTGTTACGCCGGTGCCTATTATTTATTCCACCGCCTCACTCCCACCCCTATATACGACCATCGACCGACGACGACTATACTTCTAGTAGATGCCTATTAGATTTTTTTTTTTGATTTTTTATTTTGTATTTTTTGACCCGATCCTTTTTCACAAGTCTTTGGAATTGCTAACAATATATCATTACCTCATTTGATTCTTGTGGAGCGAATAAGCGAAACAAAATTCCGTTTTGCACCCACATCAATTCCGGAAAATTTGTTCATGCACCAACAAAAAAGAAAAGGCCACCCTTATATGCCCCTTGTGAGACTCGTCACCCTTATAGCCCCCAATGGCCTATTGAAGGACTTGGATTTTTTTTTAAGGAAATACCATGGTGACCATTTGTGAATCGTCTCGTCTGTTGAATTACAAATAAATTTTCTTGGACAAAGTCTCTATGTGAAATAAAAAAACGAATACGTTCCACAAATTTTGAAAATTGATGTTTCACTTCCCGAGTGGTAACAGCGATTTGGTGGGAAATTGGTTGTGGAACTCAATATAAGAGGGGACTCGTGTGGTTACATGTATAAGAATGTTGGGTGGGGAAATATGTTGTAGTACTTATTAAGTTTTCACTTTACAAAAATCACATATTAATGTGAAAAATAGTGGAACATATAATATTTCATGTGAAAAACTGTGGAAGCTAAAATTAAAATATTTCCTGTGAAATATAAGAGACATGAAACTATTTAGTTTTTTATTAGGAATTATTTTAAATGTATATGGTCACCCAATCTTGAGTCCCACATTTGGATAAATTTTCCTCCTTCTTCTTTTGAAGAATAAAAAAAAATAAAAAAAACGACAACGTCTTGGTTAACACACACCCAGAGCGAGGGAAAAAATCCTGAAAAGGGAAACGATTGTCCTTTTATGTGTTATAAATGTGATGATATACTTTATATTTTTGAAGCACAATACACACATGTGTATTTTATTGCTTATCATCATCCTTGGGTCGTTTTTCACTCGACAAGGTCCCCTTGTTTCTTTTCGATTGTCTGAGCATTTAAGGTTGTTTTTTTTTTATTAATATTTTGTAGATTTTTTTATATGTATGTATGTATGTAAGTATACACTAGTACATATATAAATTTGTATATATTCTCATTTAAAGGGGGATTTATAGTTTTATTCGATGTTTTTTTTGTTGTAGTTGTAAGAAGTGGAAAATAAGATCAAAATGTTCCTTATTCTTTCTTAGATAGTTAAAGGCTAAAGTCTAGGATGCAAAAAAGAAATAAATGTCATCATAAGCAAATGCTTAATTTTTTGAGTGTTTTAATTTAAAGATTAGAATAATCAAAGCAATTGGAAAAGTCCAATTTTATTAAAAATTAAGTGGTTGAATGACTTAAAATATACAATACAAGCATATGCTTCATAAAATGTAGCTTAAGCTTAGATTTTAAACAATGCTAAACAAAGTTATATCTCATACTAATATATAACAATTAATAGACAACTTTGATGAAATCCGTTTAACCAAGTAAATGCTCAATTTTTATAGCATTTGCTTAAAATTTTGTTTTTCTTTTACTTGTTTCACATCACATGAGTTTTTCTGGGTTTTTATGGAATTCCGTGCCTTATACCATCTAAACTACACCACTAAAATTACTTTAAAATAAAAAAAAAGAAGCAAAAGCTCTAAAAATCTACCTAGTTTTTAATCTTTCCAAAACTGCCTATTACTACAATTATATAATTTTGTATCAAATTAAGTATTTACTTGAAAAATCTGAGCATAAACTCAAAAAAATTTCCTCATAAATTCGAAATCCCTATTTTGAGCAACAACTTATGATCCGGCTTGTATCCTTAAGCTTTCTTGTGTATAAAATAATTGAAGAGTGATATACTCGTATAAAAGTAAACTGGAGAAAGAGTGAATTTTTTTTTGAGTGTCCGTCCAACCGTTTAAAGCACCCACCTCGTTAGCCTATATCGATGTGTCGGAGATGGTGACGGCTGTCCAGATTTTAAGGATCAGGGTATATGATTTTGAAAAGGATTGATTCTTCAATTTTTTTTGTTTTTTATATTCATTCTTTTTCTGAAGAATATTGTATATTATTATATTGTGTAAATGTTAAGAGAGAACATATGGAATTGAGTAGGGTTTTTGGCTGATGAGATGATTTTTTTTTTTTTTTTTTTTTTGAGAATAATAATCGGGTTTATTATTATTTTTATTATAATTCTTTTTCTCGTTATTTTGTTTGTTTGTAAAAATAATAAATGAAATGAATTCATAAATATTTATAAATTTTATAGTGGAAAAAAGAATATTATACATGTGTTGAAATTTTTTGATTGGAACTTAAGATCCTTCATCCTTCAACAAAACATAAAAAACACTTGAACCATAGTAAACATTTAAAGTTAAAATACGATGCATTTAGAATGGAGAAACTGATTTTAAAGGATCATTTTTGAAATGACTCATTTCTGTGAAACTGTCAATTCAAAATTAACGAGGGCTTGCGAGAAAACAGAAACAACATCAAAACCATCAAAATTATTGAGTCTTAAGAACTTGACAACAGTTTTTGGAATTGAACACGCGGTTTTTTTTTGTTATTATTTCCTGGCACTCAAGGGGTTATGATTACCCTTTAAATTATCCTTACGACCACGTGCCAGCGCTGCAGAAAAAGAAGAAAGATAGGAAAGAAGTATTCGGTGCAGTGGACAACTATTATTATTTTTCAAGTAGAATCTGGAGATAAGAGAAAAGAGACTGCGTAGAACTGGGCTTGAACGATCTAGATTACCAGACTACCACTTCATCCACTGAACCCTTGTCACCTAATTGAACAATTAATCCTCGCAAACTCTTTATGTATAACGTGGATTCGATAAGACATCGTCAGAATGCGGCCAGAAGTGAAGAGTATCTCCCATTGCTATTCAAGCTCTTATCGGAAAATTATCTTACTCACATATTTAGATGTCTCGATCAAAATTGGATCTAATCTCTCTAATGACGAAAGATGAAAGCCTTTCATTTTTGACGTAGTGTATGGAAAAGTTTTGAAGCGTTTAACCACACAACCTTTACGGCCAGATCCATTTCTCGATAGAAGCTTGTCCTTTGAATCAAAAGAAGGTAAACTGTGCCAATTTTCATGACTTTCCAAACCAATGAAGTCAGATACTAAAAATTCGTAATATTGAACAAAACTTAATTTAAACTATATAATCCAAGTGGTTCCCGAGATAAGGAATTGTAAGTGATCATAAGAACCGTGTCTGAATTGTGCTCTTGTCAAATTGTAAAATCTTAAACTTTCGCAACTTTCGGCCTCAGTTGCAGAAAGGAATAAATACATAGAAAGTTCACTGCCTTGAGAATAGTATCTGTCTGGAACTTCCAATACTTTTAAATTGGTGAATTTTTCTATTGTCCTAAAAAGTTTTAATTACCTGACATTGACACTAGTAACAGAGTAAAAGTTAAAAAAATCAGCAATAATGTAAATTCCAAGGTTTTTCCAAAAGCATATGCAGATATTTAAAAACTAAGAATACAAGTTTTTTTTTTTTTGATAAAAGCTCAAGAGGTTCAAGAAACATATTTTTTAAATCACGAATTTAAATCTCAAAACAATTCAATCTCATCTTTGAAACTAACAAACATATTCAAATCCTTTTGATATGCTAAGGAAGAAGCTCCCTCACCCCAAGGTAAAACGATGTGGTCTCTTGCTTTGCCATCGTCGGTCGTCGCCGTCGTAGTTTTCGTTTTCGTAGTCAGAGTCGTCCTTTTCCATCCGACTTCTTGAATCCTTAAGAAAGAAGTTAAATTTTATTTTTCATTCATTTTGTTCCATTTTTTCTTTGTTCTTGTTGCTTCTTCTCTCTTGTTCTAGTTTTAAGCTTTTAGGTCCAGCATATTGAACGAAAAAAAAAAACGGGAGAAAAAAAAATCAAATGAATAATGCATTCCCAGAGCATTTACGTGGGTTTTCTTTTTTTTTATCTTAAGATATTCCCCCAACGGTACGCCGGAAAAACTCAAGTGAAGTTTTGTAACTAAATTCTATAATTTAATGTATCACTTGAGTTGTAAATTGAATTAAACGAAAAAAAAAATTAAACTTACAGGAATAGAAAAAAAAATAAACTTTTAATAAGAGGAAACGATTAAAAAAGTCTTTAGCTCAAGTAGCTGTAAAAGAGGAATAAGAAGACGAATTAAAATAATAAGAAGAAGAACAAGGAACTTTAAGGATTTCGATGCAGAACTGGGCATTTATTTTTTGGTACAATCTGCAAATTGAAAATAAGTTTTTTTTGCATATTATTTTATGTCTTGTTCATTCCGTTTTATCCTTAATGGATCATTAAGTTTTTTGTTTCAGGATTTTTTTATGAGGAAATACACAGATTTTATTTGCACAAAGTCAGTTATGTAAGTTATGGCATTTTTTTTGTTTTTGATTTTTTTCAAGACTGTATTCTTTCTTAAGACCAAAAGAAGGATGAAATCCTGCAAAGTCAAGCGTTATCATGTAAGGCACTATCTTTAATAGATTCGGACAACTACTGGGTGTCCAGAGTGTCCTTGTGTGTTCTATTTTTCATGATTTCAAACTGACCACTGCGGCGTATACGTGATTTTTTCCAAACAAAACAAAACTAACACTCCTACATCCATCCTTAGATCATCCTCACCTTATATCACAAATTACAAAAGAATATAAAACATAATCTCTTGTGATCGTAACACGCACATCCTAGTGGATTATCTCAGTCAGAAGGGTGGATAATAAGAAAAATTATACAATTTATGACATCTAAAATACACCGCTTTAAGCAATCATAATGACACCAAGTCAAATAAACCAACACACGCACCCCCCTACAGGGATATCCATCCTTAAGTATGAGTACATGTACAATGTACACATAAAGAATAAATAAAAAAGGATAATGCGAGAGGTTAGGTAAAGTGAAAACGGAAATATTTAACATCACAGTTGATATTTCTTTATGTGTGTAGGTATTCCATTTTATAACAAGCAACGACAGCAAAAAAAAAACATCGGAAAACATTGTATTCCGCATCCGCACGGCGCGGCGCGGCGCACATCCTTTGGCTTGGCACTCACATCATCATATTATTGCACTCAAACTTCAACTCCATAGTGTACTTTATATGCCCGCCAGATCCATCAGATACCAGCCATATGTTTTAGCGTGGCGAGGAGTTGGTGGGGTTAAGAGCTGTTAACCCGCAAATATTTGCGCATCAAATAAACTTGACATATCCGCCACTCTTTTGCTTCTTAAAGTCCTCTTTCACTTACAACAACAATTCAACATCAACCAACCAGTCAACATCAGTTCAACTCAACATTTAAGCCCCCCTCTCCGTTCGTAAGTCTTGCCTGTCTCGTTAGGTTTTGGTTGTGGCACAGCGGCTATGAGTTGAGCGTCGTCGTCGTCGGTCGGTGACGTTGACTGGGAGCGTCAGGAAATTATTATTATTATTTACTTGTGTGCAAATATTTATAAATTTTATTTCCCTTTTTTTTGCTCTTATTGATTTTGAAAATATATGGTTGCCACTTAAAGTTTTTTCCAATTTGTCTGATTTCATATTGGTTTTAATTACAACAAAATAACTATTAAATTAGAAAACAAATCATAAAATTTGTTAAAACTTAACAAAACCTCGATTATAAAAACATGCACAATCTGACAGCCAACACTTTGACAGTTAAACTTTCATTATCTTGATTTATTTGTCGACAAGGATTTAATTTAATTTTTCACTCTAAAATGACAGATAACAATTCACTTATTTATTAGAGTTGCCAACACTTAAATATATGAACTCAAATCATGTGGAGAATTTGTATACATATGTCTGCCAACTTTGGCAACCATATTTCTATTTGCATTTTTTTATTTTTCATTTTATTTAGGTTTTTCATGTTGTTGTTGTTGGCAATTTTGGAAGTAAACACAAATTAGTGAGAAAATAAGGAATACCTACTTACACCAACAAAAAAAAGACAACAAATCGGAAGGTCTATAAAAAATGTATATTTACTCAGGAAAAAGTTAAAAAAAAACAAGGTAAGTAAACATATTTACTTTGAATATCGAACTGATTTCAAAACTTGGTATTTTAATAGCAAATGCTCAAAAAATTATCTAGAATTTCCTTTTTCTTTAAGATGACAATGACAAAAGAGACAGGTGAAAGATCTTGCAACAGTTAATTCTAAACTTTGACACTTGACTGTTCACATTGTGTGAAAAAAAAAACAATTGTTAAATTGACTCTCATTTATTTAATACATTATGTATAATTTGATATGACCAAAAATTCCGACAAAAGTAAAAATTTGTCAAAAAGACCATCGAAAAATCCGCGATAATTGATCCATGAGAAGGCCACAAATTGACAAATTTTGTATCGCAACTTATCTCGGGCCTACAAACACGAAGAAATCTTGCTTTTCAGTAAATTGACAATATAAATTCGAGCTGTCAATAATTATAGATGTCAAATACTAATTAAAAAAAACAATTTTACATTTTTGCCAATGCAAAAACAATGAAGAATTATAATTTCCAAAAATATTGAATACCTTCTACTTCAATTTTTTAAACTTAACTCGAAAGTAAGTAGGTTAGTTTCAATTAAGAGTTAAACTTTTTGTTACAAACTTTATCTTACTTGACATTCCATTGCAAGTGACTCTTTGTAACTGAAAATCAATACAGATACCGTAACTGTAACTAATTCTCTAAACATTTTGTTCTTAAATAACTTTAGACCCAAGACAAAAACTAGAAGAAAAAAAAACACAAAAATCCTTAACCCAAAGAAATACATATTCTCTTATTCAAGACTTATAATTCTTAGTGACCATAAAGTTAAGAATTTTAACGCATCACATCTTTGCAAAACTTTTAACTTCTCAAGATTCTGATGGCATATAGTAAAACACATACATATACATTCGAATATGTCCATGGATATGGTATAGGTATTCTAAAGTAAAATTATTTCAAAGTATGTATATCTGACAACCAACGAACGTTAGGAAAAGGACCATCATCATCATCATCATCATCATCATCATTGCCAAGGCAATATTACATATCCTCGTTTATCATATGATGCAATTCCAAACTACCAATTATAACTCAGCCACACATTATTCTATTTCAAGAAAGTCAAAACACACACTCACATACATACATACATACATGAGTAATGTATAGATAGATATACATAGTAAATACAAATTTCTTTTAATAACTTTATATTTATACGAGCACGACTATACGAGTACAAGGTTCAGAAAATTGAGAAAGTTTTTGCGAAAATATCAAAAAGTCCCAAAATATCCTTTTCAAAAATATTTTATTGTTTGTCCTTCTTTTCGTTTTATTATATGGTGACAAGTTTTCCATATATATGTATATACAAGTATATACGTAAGTTGTCATACACATACAAACACGCATGCATTCCACAAAGCATTATGGGTAAGGGGGGCCAAGGATGGACCAAGAGAAGTTTTCAATGCACTCCCCCTTTTTGCCATCAAGAGGAAATAACTTCTTGGGTTTCCTGAAATTTTGAAAATGAAAAAAAAAAAAAAACAAATAAACAGTGAGGGAAGAAAAAACTCCAAAATAAGAAATGTTTAAAGAAGGCGATTGTCATTCAAATCTGTCAGAAACTGCTTTGGAATATTTCAGAAAAATAAGAGCTTACATACACATTGGAATATTTATTTTTATGGGCGTTTTCAACTATGAATGTGATTTAGTTTCCAACACTTTAGTAATTTATATTGGGAAACCCTAGACGACTTACATAACAGCGACCATTTACCTACCCTTACAACTGTTAATAAATTTAAAACTGACCAAAAAAAAGCTTCTGAACTTTTGTCTAACAAAAACATATCCCACAACAACAACAAGGAAACTGCAATATTACTGAAAGAAATTAGAACCTCAGCCAACATCTCCATTCCTTAGACTCTCCCTAACACCAAGCACAAACAGTTTGTGGCATGGTGGAACCCCGAACTGACTATATTGCGCAAAAAAAACCTATCTTACACAAAAAATCAAATGAAAAATTTAGACGGCTTTTGAAACTAAGTAAAGCCAATAGCTTCGTGGAAATGACATCCAAAATCAACCCAAAAACCTCCACTGCAAAAGTATGGCAAAATATCCGTGTCTTCACCGGTTTCCCAATATATAGACTAGACAGCAACAATACTACTATATTTTCGATCCAGAAAGAATTGCAAATCTTTTCGCTCAAAATTGGTCAAAGGCTTCTGAAAACTTAAACTTCTCTTACTTATTCTTAGAAAAAAAAACTAACGCCCTTTACAATTGAAGAACCAATAACTCTAATTGAATTTGACACCTGTCTCAATAAAGTAAAGGGTAAAACTCCAAGCAGAGATAGAATCTCATACCCTATGCTGAAAAACCTGACCATCGAAATCAAACACAAAATCATAGCCCTCTAAAACAGAACCCTCAGCAAGCATCACGAAATCTCCCAATCCTGGAACTCCGGTCTCAACATCTTATGCGGTAACCGATGAAAACGGATCAATCATAAGTATTAGTATTCCCCAGATTTTGCCTCCGTCTTTACAGCAGACGCATTTGCCATCCTTCAAGCATTTTCAGCTCCGACAGCATCTCTGTAATTAATGTAATTCACAATGCAAACAACAACACACAAATCATATCATTTATAAGTTATCAACTCAAAAAATTAAAAAACATAAGGCTAATGTGGACTCCTGGCCATGTCGAAAATTCCCGGAAATGAACACGCCGACAGTGCTGCGAGCTCAGCCGCACAAACGCACCGATTTTCATCTTCAACATCTTCACCAAAACTGATCTCCTCAAGCATACCGGAAAGACATAATATATACACGAATTACTCTGAAAATCGATTGAGAGTCATTACAAGTGACAAATCCGGAGTCACTATTTTTTCTATTTCGTCATTGAATTTTTCTAAAGTGAACTCAACTTCAGCGCTTTTTTGGCAAATTTAAATTTTGGAAAATCCCACTTCTGATCATCTGTAACAAAATTCTTGATACTCTTACCTTAAACTTAATCTCTTATTCACTGTGAGAGTGAATAATTCTGAAAATTTATTGAGAGTCACTATTTTTTTTTTCTATTTCGTCATTGAATTTTTCTAAAGTGAACTCAACTTCAGAGCTTTTTTAACGAATTTCAATTTTGGAAAATCCCACTTCTGATCATCTGTAACAAAATTCTTGGAACTCTTACCTTACACTTAATCTCTTATTCAGTGAGAAAGTAAATTACTCTGAAAATCGATTGAAAGTCACTATTTTTTTCTATTTCGTCATTGAATTTTTCTAAAGTGAACTCAACTTCAGAGCTTTTTTAACGAATTTCAATTTTGGAAAATCCCACTTCTGATCTTCTGATCATCTGTAACAAAATTCTTAAAACTTTTATCTTAGACTTAATCTCTTATTCAGTGTGAGAGTGAATTACTCTGAAAATTGATTGATAGTCATTAGAAGTGACAAATCCGGAGACACTATTTTTTTCTATTTCGTCATTGAATTTTTCTAAAGTGAACTCAACTTCAGCGCTTTTTTGGCAAATTTAAATTTTGGAAAATCCCACTTCTGATCAACCGTAACAACTTTAAAAACAAAATTCGATAATTTGTCAATTCTCTGAATTTAAACGATGTGTAGAGTTACAATAAGATAACCTGAAGTACTTCTTTGGCCCTAAAGATGGCCTATTAAAATTGTGTTGTTTCGCTCAGCTTGTGACGATGAATCTTAGGTTCGTTAAAGTTATTTGTTATGTATGTATTTGGAAAACACCATGAATTAATGTGTTTTCCTTGTTGTAAATTGTATTTTATGGACATTTAGAAATTAACACACCCACAAATCCATAGATTCTCTTCTCGTATATATTATTATACAGCTAATCTCAGAAAATCAGTCCAAGAGGTGTTAAGTGGAGCATGATTATTATTAGAATATAATATACGAGAGTCTCTACTCGTATGTACAAGAGAAATAATAGTTAAGTTTGTGAATTTGAGATTATGATTGGCATATGTTAGACCATAAATTGATTTATGAAACTCATTCGTTTGGAAATGTGCCAAAATCATTGACGGACTATTAACATTAAGATTAGTGGAATATAATATTATATACCTATGATACATAGAATGAGAGAACGACGAAATATACGTTCAGGAACTTCAAGTACATTAATTTTGATTTGAAGGCTCTTATAGCCATAAGAAGCGAAATTAAGTGTTTGACAATGTGTAAGTGTGTGAAGGATTCATAAATAGAAATAAGCTGATGATAGACCATTTCTGGGTTGTAAATTGACTTAAAGAAATTAATTGGATTTAGTCACCAAAGGAAGTTAGAAAGGAATATGATTTGTGAAGAGTTATGTATGACACACGGAGTAAGATTGGAACGTCCACCATCTTTTTTTTTTTGAAACAATGTTGCTATTTCCTGTCAAAGTTCAGAAGCCTCAATTGGAAGAATTTTTACTACATAACCTATTCTATTCTTTAATTGTAGACGACCTGGATTTAAGGGCCAGTCGACATAAAAAAGAGTTAACGAAATTCAGTTTTACATACGTATAAGTTATCTTTATCAAACATTCAGCATTGACAGTCTTTCCTTAATCAAATGGTGAAAACTCTATGAAACAAATTAAAAGTTTTCACTTTAAAAACTTTAAGAATAAATCCTGATAAGGAACTTCTAAACCACAACAATGAAATTCTAATTAAAACTCTTTCTTCTGTTGAATATCCTGAACTAACTCATATCCTATCTTATCTTCACTAAAGATACAAATCCTTTAAATAATTTTTTACATTTTTAAAACACTTTTATTTCACTATCAGTGCATGCAGGAGCAAATGAAATGTCAAAATAAAAATGCAAAAAGAAATATAATAAAAATAGTTGTACCTATACAAAAATGTGGAGTTCAAGTCCACTTCCTGTATCGCCGCTATACGATTCTACCTTAAGCCCAACAAACTGCAAACTCATGTTCATTTCACTGGATTTGTTTTCGAAAACAACATCTACCATTTTCCAAAACACAGGATACCTACCATCGGACGGACAACGTAAAGAGAAAAACATTATAAGGAATAAACAGACAGCAAGGACATCACGATATGAAAACTTATGCTCAACAGTCTACTATATACATATTACCCCCCCCTGCCCGACGTATATATGTATGTATACCGCATCGCATGCAATGGTGCAAGTGCAAGTGCGAATGCAACACAACACAAGACTTTTGAATTCCGTTGCTGATGCTGGTGCCATCATGAATGTCCTGTCTCCTGTCCAAGGCAAAGGCAAAGGCAAGGCAAATCTTCGAAATATGGTAACGCGCATAACAAAAAAAACTTTTGTCATTAAAAGTTTTCCCTTGAAAATTTTATGAGTCATTTATAAGAATTCGAAGAAGAAGAACCAGCAGAAGTAGAAGCAGAAACAGAGAAGAAAAAGAAGAAAGGTACCCTCTACCTTATCCCATCCACACATCGACTTCCACTTCGTCCTTTTCAACACTTTCATCCGACAAGCCGCTTATTTTATTTTTTCTTATGTTTTGTTTCAACGGCGGCGCCGCGCCCGCTCTACAACTGTGTTTGTTGCATCCATTTGTGTCTCTACATTTTGTATTTTGTTGTCCTGTGACAATTTTATTATTGCTTCTCAGGTCCTCGCCTCGCTTACGCTGCGCTGCTGCCCTGCTGCTGGTGGTCCTGACCCATTTTGTTACTTTGTTAATTCGATATAATACCGTAGAGGAGTTTGTTGTTGTTTTTATTTTTTTGAACGACACAAAAACGTCCTTTAAATGATGTTGACACAGAAATGGCCAAAAGGAAGAGGTTATATCTTATATACAAAATCAAAGCCCCTCACGCTCGTCCTAATTAGTGAAAACGACCAACAAAGTTTTTTTTGTTGGGATTCTAAAATATAAAAAGGACACACCATCATCGACATCATCACCATCATCATCATCATCGTCGTCGTCGTCGGTCGTTCAGAAAAGAAGACGAAAGAACTCTAAACTAAAGAAGAAAACCAAAAGACAATCTGCTAAAGTCGTGCCCAGTGTTTTGAAAATAATGGCTTAAACCAGATTAAAGTAGCTTTCAAAATTTTTGTTCTCCGTCCAAGTCCAAGTCACAAATGGAACAAAACAAAATAAGAATGTCATCGTTGTGTATTCTGGGCCGACAAATGGACAAGAGATAGGAACACGGCTCCAAAGTAAGGCGAGGTGAGGTGAGACACAAGAAGACAACATTATTTAGAGACGGCGGTTGCGGAGGCGGAGCGCGGTGTCAATGAAAAGGGAAAATACCACCAAAAGCTGCTAAAATGGGAAAAGTTTCGCAGGAATCGAGATTCTTTTGTTGCTGTTGTTTTGTTAGTTTTTTTTTTTTTTGTTGAACAAATAAGAGGTCTTTAGTTTTTTTTTTCTTGAATCAGTTTTTGTTTTGTTTCGCTTTTTTTTTTTGTTTTGAAAAAAATGGTAATTTGCAAGTTGAGACAAAATTTCATATTCATGGAAGAGATGCAGTGGTAATTTGTTGATCCTGGGCGACAATGGATTTTTGTATAGAAAGTGTGACACAGTCGGAGACAGTCAGAACCATCAGGACCATGACTAGGACCAGGACTAGGGTTAGAGACAGACAAGCAACATCATTGTCATCATCACCATCGTCATAATCGTAATCAACATCATCATCTGGTATAAGAAAGTTGAATTGGTTTGGCCAACTTAATATAGTTTTTAAGTTTTTTTTAAAAATGTATAACTTATTTGAGTTTCTGTGTAGGAATTGAGTTTGGTGTGTCATTTTTATCGAATTAGAAATGATTGGGTGAAGACTTTGTATATAGAAAAGATGTTTACTAAAGTTTTAATGTGGATTGGATTCTAAAATTGTATCTAATTAGGTATACCTACATTTTTTTTCAAAAACTCTTCGACAAAAACGATATTTTTCACAAGTAGATACGGTAGAGTGTTAAATTAAATTTGATTTAGTTCATTCCGGAGATCAATTAAAGAAAGCTAACAAAAATATCAAAATAAACTGTTTTTTTAAATCTGAAGTAACCTCAAGAAATTTTGGGACCAGAAGGAATTCGTGTAAAACTTAAACTAAATCTTGAAAATTATTTAGAAAACGTTGAACCTTGGCTAATTTGAAACGATTTTAAAAGTGGCAAAAAAGCAGCAAAAGTTGAAGACTTCTTTCCTGGAACCTAGGTGCCAAGCCTCCCGAAATAAGAAACAATATAGAAGTGTGAAAATGGTTTGGCCACAGATATGTAAATATATAAAGCAGGAGTAGAACACAAAAATGTATATCGCCCAGAATACTGTCTATGAATGAAGACCCGACAAATGATGAGTAAATATGGAATGATCAAAGAACCACTTGAAAAAACGACTGAAAATGTTTCAAATTAACCAGAATACTATACAATGAAACATCCATAGAAACCACTGATAATTAACTGGCCAAAATCACAGCTTTTTTTTCTAGAAGTATCAGGAATGGAGAGGATCTAGAATTTGTTAACTAAATGCGAACGACAATTTTTCATGACAGGAGTTAATCTTGGAGGATTTTTCAATTCCCTGAACATGGCCCAAGACAGTTCTGCGTACTAACCATTACACCCATTACACCATGGGCACTGCAACTTTACTATTTTA
Source organism: Scaeva pyrastri (assembly GCA_905146935.1). Lineage (NCBI taxonomy): Eukaryota > Metazoa > Arthropoda > Insecta > Diptera > Syrphidae > Scaeva > Scaeva pyrastri. The sequence goes on from LR989927.1 coordinate 52,089,760, forward strand.
TTCTAATTCGATGTTCAATGAGTTTTTGTGAAAATTGGAAAATTGGAAAATCTAGTATCTAGAAGACTTTCATTGTTATTTTGAAAATTTTGAATTGCCAGAGCCCAAGAGTGAAGAATGTCAATTACAGACTCACGAGGAAGGCAAATACTGAAGATACAAAAAACATAGTTTGGAGATCTCACTGACAAAGCTATTTCGAGCGAAATCAACATTTGTTATAACAAATGTCTAAAAAAGTCATTGAAGATGTGAAACACGCCATGATTTCAGGAACATTTTCGACTTTAATCGTTATCAAACGAAGATCCCAAATTTCCGAAAGGATATTGTTTTCTTCAACTTCTTTTGATTTTTATTAACGTCACATAGGGAGTTATTGTTATCGGTCCGATTTGCCAAATTGAAATTTTTGACAAATGATGATCCCTATAATCTGAATTCATCATTTGTAGAGAGATGTCTCTGTACGTTCGAGAACCCATTTTTGTTAACGATATCTCGAGAATGAATAAAGATTTCGACTCGAATTAAATTTTCTTCAATTGGTTATAACTTCAAAAGATGCAGTAAGGACTTTTGTAAAAATTTGTCCAGGGGTTTTTTCGCAATAGCAATTTAAAAAAAAAAAAGTGAACAATTTAGTTGGTCGAAAATATCTCAGGAAGTCAATCAAATAAATTTTATTACAAATTTTGAAAAAGTTCAACATGCTGTTGTTTTTTAAAAAACTAAAAACTAAAAAAATATTTGGCACTCAAATATACAAGGAAGGAAAAATGATATTATCTTTAAAATAATTTTCTGCTTTATGAACTGACGTTTTTGACAGTTTAAAAAAAAATAAAAAAGTACAAAAAATTCTACCAAAAGTTGGTAAAAAATGTTTTTTGACTTGAAACCTATTTATGGTAAGTTTATACAAAATACAAATATTTAATGGACAGTTAATTTTACAAAAAAAAAATAAGAAACTTAAACAAAAATTAACCAAAAAATGTTAAAAGTAGTTTCTTGTCTTGAATATGCCGAAAGTCAATTATTTTAACGAATTTATTTTATTTTTTGCATAATACAATTTTTAACATATGGTACATTTTTGACAAATATCTAATTGACAGTTTAAAAAAAACCTAAATCATAAAATATTGACGAATATCAAATTTATATTTTTTTTACAAAAAAATAAAAACTCTACAAAAAATTCTAAGAAAAATTGGTAAACATCTCGAGCCTGATAAATTTTTTTGTTAATAAAATTGATATCAATCAACATCAAAAGTAAATCGATTAATATCAAGAACGCCAAGTTTTTAAAGTATAATAGGAAGTTATCAGTGTGGGTCGCATCCATTAGCCTCTTTTTTTTATTTGTTTCTTATGAATTACAAGAATTTCTCATTTTTAAGGAATTTGTTCATTTAAATCTGACACTTTTATTAATACACGCATAATAAACAATCACAAAAGCAACAGAAATAATCATTTTAACGTCTCACTATCGACATTCTATTGATGAGTTGAAGGCTATTCTCATTTCATGTACAAAGTGAAATATATTATATCTTCCTTTACAGAAAATGGTTGAAAATATTTCAAAAAGTCAGAAGAAAATAATAAAAAGTGGAACTTCTTGACACTTCACTTTTTTGTATAGAAATAGAAGTAGGTATGTAAGAAGTGTATTACACTTGTAAAGCGCAAAGAATGCTTCGTCAAGCAGAGTTTTTTTGTCGAATTTGTTACTTAAGTTTTTTTACAAAACGAAATGAATAGAAGTGTATCAATGTATATAAGTGTAGATGGAAAACCATTGAATTTGCTTGTCTTGAAAAATAGTTGAGATTTTTTAATGAAGAACATTGCACTACTAGTCATAGTCAAGTCGCCATCATCGTCATCGTCGTCGACGTCTTCATAGTATCTCGTCCTGCAAAGGCATCAAAACGAAACGAGACCATATAATATAATTTCCTGTCCTTGATCTCATTACTGACATCAGAAGATTTTATATTGAATGTTATATTTCATGAAAATTGAAATACCGTTATTGCAATGTATCCGCACACAGAGGCACGCAAACTTGCGAGAAGGGAATAAATAGGTATTTCTTGAAAAAGAAGCTGAAGACGGAAGTACGAAGGAAAGTGTTGAAAGGCATGACATCCTACTCCTTGTGCCCAGTTTGCGAACGTTATCTGGACACAGAACGGTACTCAAACAAAAGTCAATGAGATTTTGAATTTTATGATTTACACAGAGCAAAGTAACTAAATGTCACGTGCGTCTCGTGAAATGAGTTTTTCAAAAGTCATTTTTGTTTTTTTTACAATTTAAATGATCAATAACTATTGTGAGACTATGAATTTATGAATTTCAACATTTTTAATATTAAGGGGTTGATGTTGAGAAGTTTTTGGAGGGCGTATTAATAAATTGGATTTAAAAATAGTTTGACTAGAAAGCCAGAGACCCTGTGATTTAAATTCACTTGAAGCAAAATGCCTCAAGAGTGTAAATGTGTAACTTAATAGTCTACTTGTCCCTGAAAAACAAAGCTGGCCATGTACAAGTCTAACTCTCAAAATAAGAAAATAAACGAGATAAAACAAAGAATTTAAGGCTGAAATAAAAAATGTCAAATTTCGAGGCGCAGTTAGAATTTAAAGCCAAGAAAACTTGAACAGAAATCCAAAAGCAAATAGGACAAGATCAGAAAAGTTGTTTCATAAACATCAAATATAAATTAGGAATTTTTTTAGGTTTACAGGGTGTTCTTTGAAAAAAAAAAAATGTAACGAATTTACTAATTCAAGAAACAAAGCTATAACATAGGAACTAACCAAATGGTTGGAGTCCTTAAATTATTCGCTCAAAAACTTTGAGCATACGAAAAGACTGTCTTAAAATTGTAAAAAATTCTGTTAAATTATTTAAGTTTTGAAGTTACTCCTCCGTTTAAATTAATACAGACATTTTTTTTTTTAAATAACGGCAAGACTTGCAATGCAATGTTATAGCCAGAAAGGGGGAACTTAAATGGAGAGAGATAGAATCTCCCCTATTCCCGTACGATTTTTTTCTTGTCTTAACCCAACATACTCTTTGCAGCTTCTTTGATGCAACGTATGCAAATTCACTTGTACATATAGAAACTAGCTGCTCGTCCCGGCATCGCATGGAATAGAAAGATAATAATAGAAAAGCGTATCATATTAATACTAGTTTATTTATAGTATATCTCGCTTAATTTAAATAATAGCAACTTTATTCCTTCTCCTGTGGTCCTAAGCAACCTCTTCACCAATTTTTAGCTAAATCGGTTCAGTCGTTCCTGATAAATAGATTTTTAATATTTAATTAAACTTGTGGCTAATATATTACATATTAAGAGGATACAAATATCTTACTTATTTTATGAATAATTGTTGCGAAAGTTTTTTACAATGGAATTTAGTAAGTGTAATGATTAGCCTAATCAATTATATAATTACAATAAAAAAAAATTAAATGTGCTCTCGAAATGCTTAAAAAAATATGGTGCATAAAATAAACCTACATATTATCGATATGTATAGATATTAAATTCATCTCATGAAATGGATCCTACCAAAAAATATAATTGCAAAAAATGGAGTCATTGAGAAAATATACAAGTTACATTTTTTATGAAGATATTTGGTACCTAATTGATCACAGAAAAGTCTAACTCTTAAAATAAAAAACAATACCCCAGCCCGTTTAGAAAGATAAAAAAAAAAGATTTTAAGACGGAAATAAAAAAACATAGTCCAAAGACTTAGACTAGAAAGATTAAGAACAATTAGAAACATATAGGAATGATTACTTTAGTAAGAATCAATTAACAAATCGGACAAGATCATATGAAATATTATGAAAATCGATTGGATATAGCAAGTAGCGAAAAGTTTGATAACCATTCCCCTAAATAAATTATCATCGAAGTTTGTCTAAGAAATCACAAAGCTATCTCATTAAGAAAAGAAGAATAAAAGTGTGGAATAACTTTTATGCTTAAAAATGTATTAAATAAAAAGCTGTAAAAAACAAAAAAAATTAGAACTTGACAAGAGAACATAAAATACATAAATAAATTAAATGTAAGAAAACTTTTATTTGATGTTAAAAAATCAAATCAGTATTAAAATTTTCAAGTTGCCTACAAATTTTACCTTATTTAATTTACAATTGAAACAAAAGGAAATATGGTACTCACCAATTAAAATAGGTACCTAATTATAAGATTGAAAATTCTTCACAAGACTCACCTAGAATCCAAAAGAAAAGTAAAAAAAATATTTATTTTATAAAAAATGGCAACAAAATAATAATTTACCCTGGAAAATAATTTGAATTTTGTATTTGAATAATCCGTAATTCAATTTCATTCTTTAACGTTTAACACTAAACGCCAGAGTAGATTTGGAACGAAACCGGCACACCGAACAACCGAGACCAAATGCCGAGGAAGAAACGGAAACCACCAAACCATATACCGAACCGACACACACGCACAAACTCAACCGGTAAACAAAAAAGGTGGTCAAATTGATTTTTATTTCACTAGGTAATCCACCCCACAGAGAAAATTCACTAAATTTTATGAAAAAATAAAAAACACACAAACTCGATCACTATTAATTACTAACATTTTAAAAAGTTTACTTGAACTATTGCGCACATTTTAAATTAATATTTTTAATACATTTCACTTTTTATGCGAGTGAACGAACTGGACACAACAAACACTGAACTTGAATTGGGGTAAGATGTAAGTAAGATCTAGATCATGTTTAATCTTGTTCTTGTGCAAATTGTACTTTACTCTCTAACTAAGCCTCTATGTGGCTCTCGCTCTGTCTTAACATTTGCCAATCCAGTGCAGTTGCAGTTTTGTTGTGTGGCCTGTGGGGATGGGGAAAACCTACTCGTTGTTGGTATTAGTGAGTAATGTGTAATACAAAAAGTTCTCTGAGAAAACTTTTTTTTAAAGTAAGATTTGGAGGAGACGATTGTGATTTGGAGATTGGGTTGTGTTTTAGCTTTTAGGTAATTGAATTGGTGAAAGAAAATGAAGAGTGTTTTGGAGAGGGGATCTTTCATCTTTATACTTGCTAGCAGCGCTGCCACCCTACCGATTATGGAGCGCAGAACAGTACAAACTCGATTCACGCAACAAATAAAAAAATGGGGACACTTACTAGATTGTATTTTTTTATACAAATTAAAAATCAATATGTGATAGGTACATTCAAAATATTATTAAGTTTGGGGCGACTTTGAAAAATGACTCCTGGAGTTGGGGTTTGATTTTTTCTTTACAGTTAGGTAGGCATCTCAATAGAACAGGGTTAAAATATTAGAGCGAGTAAGCCCCCCTAAATCCAAAAAAAAAAAAAATATTTACTTTTGCCTCACTGATACGCCTAGGCTAATTTTTTATTAGTGGATAATACATTTGGGTGGACCGATTTGTTATGCCCAAGTCGAACTAAGGTCTTTTGAATCATTTAGGTGGGTTGCTTTTGAATAGCGCAATTTTTATTTGATTATTTTCAGATCTTCAAAAGCACCAGTTGATTTCAAAATTTAGTTTTCAAGACTCTTGCAAAATATACCTATCTTTTAAATAAATAAATCTTTTTTGTTGACTCTGTCGACATGAGGATATTATAAGGATATTATTTTTTTAAGTGTTCAAATGTTAAAATAGTATATTTCCAAAATGTCCCCTAAATTTATGTACATATTTCCTTCCAGTTAAAAAAAAGAACATCTGGTATCACCAAAACGAATACAAAAAGAAGAACTGTCAGAATAAGTGGGAAAAAAGCCATTTTTGAGTAAATTTTGTATGGAAAAGTGAAACTTTGAATTAATTAAAAATACAAATAAAAAATAATGTTTCCTCACTCTATTTCGATAAATAGTGTTTTTTAGTGGTTATCGATCGAATAAAAAAACCTGAGCCTTTAATTTTTTCCTTAAAGAAGTTAGATTGAGTTTTTTAAAACTGACCTGTGTTTTATTTTTCGCATCTGTGTATTATTTTTACATGGAATTTTGTTCAGACAAACTAGCTGTAAATTAACGGTAGAAATACAGAATCAAAAGGAGAGCATGTAGATAGAAAACAGATGAATAAATACGAGAAGTTACACAAATCGAGGTAGCATTTTTGAAAAGTTACACCTGTAGAGTCAAGACGCGTTACAAATTTAGTGTTGCGAAAATACGAGGGTTGCGTAAATCGAGTTCGTACTGTATATATCACAAAAAACGCAGTAGATTTGAATAAACTGCAGTAGATCTTGCAATTGTACAACAACAAAAAATCAACTCATTTATATTGCATTTAATTTACGAACATAAAAATCATAATCTTAACAATTATAACATAAACAAACTCTAAGGAAAAACAGAAACAGTTTCTCAAACTAATTTAACAAAAAAACACATTCTATTTGGTGCATTTATTGCGTTTACAGCTTAAATTCTTAAGAGAGGAGTAGATTCTTTTTGCTGCGCAGTAGATTTTTATTTAGGGCTAAACGCAGTAGATCTAGTGCTATAGGAGTAGGGTGGCAGCACTGCTTGCTAGTCGGTTCGGTAGTAGATAGAATGAAAATCATCGAGAATTTTGGGCGGGTTATTGAGGTGGGTGGAAAAATAGAATGGAATAATATGGTGTAAGGAATAGACACATCGTGCAGTTGCAGCGCGGCGCTGCATGCAGAATTTCATTGATTCCGCTCCCATAAGAACCTGTGTAATTTAATTTCGCTACAGAGAAAATTCTGCACATGTGTTTTATTTAGCCATTAGGTGTAAATTCTAGAGAGTTCCCCACAAACACACAGACATTGAGAAAATGACTTCATTTCTTGTAAAACCAATGAATAAAATAATAACTGTAATACATTCTATTTAGTATTTGGCTTGAATCGTGAATGCGCAAACAGTTAAATGTGAATTATTGTGAAAGTTTCTCAAAATACATAAAGTTCTTTAAATTTAGAAATGGAATATAATAATAATTAAGAAATTGTGATCAATTGGGCAGTAAAATAATATAAGATGTGTTCTCTAAAACCTACATATTTACCGAAAGGAAATAAATTCACCAACAAAAATAGAGTCAATGAGAAAATATATGCCAAGTTCTATCTTTATCAAGGTAAGTAGGTAGACGATTTTCGTAAATTTTAAATTATTACAGAATTTCTTTCTTACAAAAAAGTGCCGGTTTAACTACATAGATAAAATTTCTCTTGAAAAACTACACTTTAAAGCTTTCAATTATGTACTTTGACTAAATGGCCTGTCAAAATTTAATCAAATTCGTATTAGAATTAAATTTCTTTACAACAAAATTCATTTAATCCATCTTAAAGTTGCTTGAAAAGCCAGAAACTCAATATTTTTTTGTTAAATTTAAACAAAATACATAAGAATAGTAAACATTTTGAAAAATTCCTTTTTTGATATTAAAAAAAGTCCAAAATTATTTACAAAATAAACCCTTGGAAACTTCATAATATAAACAAAATATCTCGAGTTACTTCACCTTGTTTTCAAGTGTAGAAAGTTTTTTCTATGGGTTCTGAACATGACTTAAGAAAGATATTTCGGTATTCTAAATTGACACATTTGAATGGCTTGAAATTCGGCTTTTTGGACAAAAAAATGAACTTATAGTCCGCATTGGTGGATCCAGGGGGGGGAGGTCATGGGGGTCATGCCCCCCCTGGGAGATTTTTTTTTAAATTTCCATAGCGATACTGTTAAAATCAGAATAAATTTTATTACCCCCCCTGGAATTCCTAAAATGTACAAAATTTATATGTTATAAATGTAAAAGAGCAGTCAAAAAGGAAACTACATTACTACACTGCAAATAAATGTACGGAGTAGACCCACTACACTTACACTTGCACCTTGAACGACAAAGACTATACAAATACAAAGGTAATACAACACAAGACGAAAGACCACAGAAACAGAATTACAGAGGAGAAAGAATAACAGAAAGAAAGAACACAACATCACTTGGTAAGTTTCGAGTTGGTCACCCATCTTTCTACTAACCGCATTCACTGATGCTTGATTTCTATGATCGATGGGAAATGAAGCTTATATCAGTGACTAGGCCAATGCATAAAAAAATGTTTATTAACTAAAAGAAGCAAAAAGCTGTTCTAATCTGTTCTAAACTGTTCGGAACAGCTTCAGTGAACAGACTTATGTTTCAGTGAACAGACTTATGATTCACTACAAACAATTTAGGCTATGTACACACTACACACAATTTTTGTGTTTGACATAAGATACAATGTTTTGCTGTTGCTCGAAACAAAAAAAAAAACATATTTTCCTTTATTTGGTATGTTTTCAGCTTTATAAATAAACACAATTAGAACTAATGCTGTAATTTTAGTTTCAGTTTCAGTTGAACTATCAGTTAGAATGATTTGTTAACGCAAAATATGAAGCCTTCAACTGAAGCTGAAACTATAGTTTTTATTAATTTAGTGAATAAAGGAGCAGCGTTGTTCCAAAAACTCACAAGTAAAGTCGAAGTTTTTAATATCCAGTACATTTAATTTAATATACGAATATTCAATAAAATAAATGATCGGTTTATATTTCTTAGATCTCTGAAACATGACTGTATTCTTGGAAACATAAACACTTACAACAATATTTTTCATACAAAATTGTCTTTACTGTCAAAATTGTAATTCGACTTTTCAATACATAAAATATATCTCTCTTAATCGCGCAATTTGAAAAGGAAATTATTTCTAGTCGAGTTATTTAGAATATAACTTATTCCATTCATCTATTAATGTAAAATTTATATATTTTATAAAAGAAAATCAATATTAAAAATAAATAAAGGATAACAAATAGTAGGTTAGAATATCACACAGTACACGTTACTCGTATGTCAAATGAAAACGAGTTATTTAACTGTGCAACCTTGAGTCTTGACCAGGCATTATGTATGTTTAGAATGACAACAATTTATATTAAATTAAAATTAAATTCATATTAAATTGATTGAAGTTGAAAGCAACTTTATGCAACTACAAAGTTGTTTCCAACTAATTGTATAGTGTAACTTGGGGCTTACTGAACAACATCTTTTCTGAGCGTTGAATCTTTCATTTATTTTTTTGGCTCTGAATGATCTTTTATTATCATTGCCGTTATATTTCCTTATTCTTGGTGTGACTACTGATTTTGTGTTAAGTGAAAACCAAAATAAACTTTTAATAATAACTTTAATACATATATTATTCTATACAGATAAAGTCAGCAATTTTAATAATAATGGTGAGTTTTATTATTATTGAAAATCAATATAATAATTATCTTGGATTTTGGTTTGAGATAGAAGATTCTGTTTCAGAACATCGTTCTTCAAAAAACTTATAAAAACGTCTGAAAGACGCTGTACGTTATATATGTGTATTTGTTTGTATTAAGCTATCATCATTTATGTTATTTTATTAAAATATCTCCTTATTCTGGCTCTAACACTGAGCCAATTCTGGCAAATGAGTTTTCAAAAGAAAGAAAATTTTGTGTTGGATTAAGTGAATTGTTTTTTTTTATTGAATACCTACTTTTTCCATTTTTAAATAAATCCAATAAGATTCTTATTTGGCCCATCTTATAAGAAGACATGAGTATGAGGTATCCTTAGTCCAATCATTGTATATCCAAACCATAGTAGTCTCATGGGCATGAATTATTTTTGTGCAAATGTGCCGACTTTGCGCTAGTGTTTCCGAGTGGAGATTTACATTCCTCTTAAATTATTTGAGTGAGAGGAGAATATTTTTACTATTCCATAAGAAACTAGTGGAGTAAAGGAGATAAATAGTTTCCCTGTAAAAATAACAAAAAACAAAAACTCTCCAATCGTCTTTGGTGCCACACGAAATTCAAGCCAAGGACGTTTTTTGTGATGTTTATATGAAATTTTTGTATGCGAACAAAAAAGAAATCCGAAAGGGATGCTTGCGTTGTCGCCGCGCGCCGTCGTCGTCGTCGTCGTCAGCGGCTTAGCTTCTTCGATCGATTTTTTCGTATTTTACGAAGGAATTTTTTTCTTGATATGTTGTAGGTAGTTTGTGCGAGGCGAGGAAGAAAAATGTGTGTATTATGAAGAGTAGGTAGGTATGTATATACATTTAACTTGAAGTTTTGTTATAAGATTCGGGTAGGTTTTCTTTTAACTTTGGAATTGAATTTTTTGAAGTTATCAATTTGTGAATGGAATTTTAAAGATTTCTGAAATGTTTTACTTTTATTTTACTTAATATTTATAGCTTATTGAAGGTACGTTGCTAGGTATCTAGGTAAGGATTAAATTATTAACGTAGGTAATAAAATTTCGGTTTGTAGGAAAATTGGAAGGTTCAATATTTGTTATTTTGTTTAAAGGATTTTGTTATTTATTGTCCTTAATTTAAATAATTTTTGTTTTGACTATGAAATCTCGAAATACTTGAATGTATGTATACATATCTATGCATTATTAAAAAAAACAAGTTTTAGAGTCAAGTTCTTGATTTTTCATCCGAATAATAAATTGAACCATTTTTGGTTTATACATTCATATACCTATCTTTTTTAGACATCGTTTGGACGGCTTTTTTGGTTTCTCAAATACCTATCTCAGGAACAAAATATGTTATTGACTTCAAATAAATATTTATTCCATTCAATGGAAAATTTTCAACGTAGGTACTGTTATTTTTTTAAGTAGAAAAACTAAAAAAAATGTTTCGGGCTCAAATATACAATGAATGGAAAATTGCATACCTAATACCTACCTATTCAAAACTATTTTCTACTACATGAAATGATGTTTTTGTCATATGGTGAAAGTTTGAAAAAAAATTCAATTGACAGTTCTTTTTACGAAAAATAAAAAAAAGTACAAAAAAATCTAGGTAAAAAGAATTGGTAAAAAATGTTTTTTGGCTCGAATATCTCAAGACCGGATAACGATATTGACTTCAAATTGATTTTTATTATACAAATACAACTGTTAAAATATGGAATAATTGTGACAAATATCGATTTGAAAGTTCTTTTACAAAAAATAGAAACCTAAAACCAAAATTAAGTTAAAAAAATACTAAAGTGTTTCTTGACTTGAATATGTCGAGAGTTTATTGTTTGCATAATGTACATGTTAGAATATGGTACATTTTTTACATTAATTGTATTGACAGTTTTTTTTACAAAAAATAAGAAACTAAAACCAAAATTTACCAAAAAGTAGGTACATATAAAAAATTGTTTTTCGACTCAAATATCTTCACAACAAGCAATAATATTGACTTCAAATGACTTTTCTTTTAATCATAAATTATACAATTTTTAATAAATTATAAAATATTGAGAAAAATCAAATTAACAAAATAAAAACTACAAAAAGTTACATACATACATATGTATATGAAAAATTGGTATAAATGTCTAGAGAAATTTCTTAAGTCTGATTATAATTTTGTATTATTAAAATTTGTATCAATCAACATCAAAAGTAAATCGATTAATACCTATCTCTCTTTTTTATTTTTAAAAAGATGACAATATACATAGAGTGATGTTGAAGTTTTATTCATGCTAGAGTTATCAAAAATCTTATAACTTATTTGCTGTTTAAAAACCTTGTTTGCAATATGTACCTATGTATACCTAAAGAGAAAATGGGAATTAATTCTATTTCCATTTTTTACTAGGTATGTATGTATAGGTATCTAAGGTTTAGATCTTTTTAAAAATAGCTTGATAACCCAATTCAAAAACTTTTACTATAATTTCTTTATTCTTATCAATAAGGAAATGGGAAAAAAATGTTTTATAACTGTTAGGAAAAAAAAATCCCTCAAATGAAATAAATTTATGAGTTTTGCAGAATATGTAAAATGAAAACTAAATGTTCCCTATAACAATCCAAATTTTGGAATGACTTGGAATTTGGAATACATAGTAGCTACATTTTTGACTTCAAGTCGATTGAAATGCAAGCTTGTAAAAATCGAAATTAGTAAAATACTTTTATAAAAATTACTGGATGCATAATCTAGCTACAATTAATGTCATAAAGACTACCTACATACATGCCATGAAACGTAGGTACCTACAACCTACCTAGGTTCATACATATTATGTACATACATATGTATCTATTTGAAAAAAGAATTGAAACGATTTAACTAAATTAATGAAAAATGATCTTAAGACTTTTTTAATTGGCAAACTTATCTACCTACCTAGGTAAGTCACCGTTTTGATCAAGGTATTTAACTAGTTAAATAAAAGACACTAACACACCTACACGTACACACATAAGTAGGTATGTAAATTTAAAAAAAATAAATGCTTTACTTACCTACCTACCAAGTTTCTTTTCGAAGCTTCAAAAGAATTAAAAATGCTAAATAAGATGATAAGTAAGAAAAACTAGTCTAAAAAGGAACATTTAAAGTTCTAATTTAAAAAAAAAAATATATAGGTACATACATACATAGGTACCTACCGACCTATGCAGATACATTTAAAACAACATTTTTTCATGGCAAGTACCTATTAAAAAGAGAACACATAATATTTAAACCATTTCTATTTCTAAATATGAACATAATTTCCTTATACCTACTTATTTACCTAGTTCATGATTTTCAATTAGATTATTTTTTAAAGATGAATAAGAATCTGCATTGTTTTGCCTAGCCATGATAACCATTCACATACCTATTTAGCTTTATTTTGTATTTTCACGAAAATTTAAAACTCTTGCAAACCTATTTCATATTCCTTAACGCTCGGACTTAAAACATTAAATTAATTATATTTCCATACCTACCTATCTAAATTACATCCATCTGATCATCAACAACACAAAATTCATCAAAGATCAAACCATACAGGAATAGGAATACCTACCCAAAATTGTTTCTTTCACCTGCTTTTGTGTGTCGTCTGGTAAAGACGACAACCGTAAAGCATATTCGACTAAAAAAATGTAAACAAACCAAAGTCTCCCAATACTGAAAAATGTCCGTTTTTTTAGTCTTTCTAACTCTTACACAAATTGTATAGTCTTTCCTTGTCTCACTTCGATTTAAATTCTCGTCAGTTGCATGTCTCCCATCTGAAAAAAAATGTCTCCCATCTGAAAAAAATGTCTCCCGGAGACGTTCGACCAAAAATAACTAGATGCCGCACCATTCGACCTCAGCCATGAGAGTACTATAGTTTTTATATACAAAGGTCCAATCAGATAATTCTGGTACACCACAGGGAAGAAAAAGTGTGCGCATTCGTATATATCAATCTAATAGGAAAGAGATGTTAAGTTGTTACGAAAGAAAAATTGTAAAACATATTATGTGAATTCATGAAATTCTTTTTGAACCAGAATTCATTAGGTCGAGTACATAAATGGGATATGGAAATTGAGAAATTCATAATATTAAATGGTAAACAGTTGAAATTGTCTTCAGGTTTTTACCAGCTTTTAAATAATAGACCTCTACAATCCTCTGTGTCTATGGTGTTTGTTCTCAATAAATTAATATATACATTATGTTTTTGTTTCTTATGATATCTTGACCGGATATATTTTATATCATATATTTCATTGCAAATCAAATATGCCTTAATATGCTATCAGTCATTTCTGATAAACATATTTCATTTCTGATGAACATAATTTGATTATTATAATCATATTTTTAAAATATGCGTTTGCCCTCTTTATTGGTTATAAGTTATAACTTACATACATAAACATTTTTGTCTTCAAACAAAAAATAAAATAAAACTGAATAGTTATTTTTCTAAATTAATAACCGTGTATAAAATATATTTATTACTTGTTTGAATTTTTCGATATTGGTTTAAAAAGCTATGTATGAGGACAATCTTAATGCTATAATTTTAATTTTTAAAAGTGGCTGCGTGCTGATAACTTCCCACTGTACTTAAGAAACTTGGCATTTAAGATTTAATTAAGTTTTTCTGTTACAGTAAATCAAATTAAAAAATTGTAAGTAAATCAAATCGCCAAAATAAAATTTTGTTAATTGTTGTGAATTTTCTAATTTTTGTAAAAACTGTTTCATCGATTAATTCTTCATATTATAGATTTACGATTAATGTTGATTGATAAGAATGTTAGGTAGTAAAAAAAAATATTATTATATTATTATTAATAAAATATAATTAAGAAATTTCTCGAGCTATTCCAGTTGAAAAACAATTTTGGTAGAACTTTTTGAAGTTTTTTTATTTTATCATTTAGGTATTGAAAGATGCGTTATGTTGAATGTTGAAAATAAAATACATGTCATTGCTTTTTATGAAGATATGTGAGTAGAAAAACAATTATTGACATATTTTAGTATTTTTTTTTTATTTCTTGATAAAAAAACTGACAGTTCAATTTAAAAATTTACTTTATGTTCACAATTGTATAATGTAAAAAATAAAATAAATTGCAAGTTAAAATGATTGACAACTCTCGACATATTTAAGTAAAAAAAAACTTTTGGCATTATTGATAAGCTTAAGTTTAAGTTTTTTATTTTTTGTTTATAAACTTTGAAATCGATATGTGTCAAAAATGTACTATTTACTTAAAATTGTATTATGTATAAAATAAATACATAAATTTGAAATCAAAATCGTTGGCAGCTCTCGAGATATTTGAATCAAAAAACTTTTTTTATCAATTATTGATAGAATTTGTTGGTTTTTTTATTTTTTGCAAAAAACTGTCAATTCAATTTTTTCCAAAATTTTACCAAATGTCAAAAACGTCATTTCACCCAACAAAAAATTGTTTTGAGATAATATCATTTTTCCTTGATTGTAAATATATTTGTGTACCAAAAACTTTTTTTGGTTATCTGAATATACAACACTGAATATACAACACTAATAAACATTATATTAAGTAAAGCACTCTCGTTTTCTGTTCCATTTTAGAATGACCAACTAATTTAAAATAAAACGATAAAAGTAAAAATCCTGTAATCAGCATTTTTTAGCTAAACATCCCTTAGATTTTTTTGGCAAACAAAAGATCAACTAATGTTTTCATGTTTCAAAATGAAAATGTATTTAAAAATGCCTAACAGGGCATAGTTCATAAAAGCAAAAATTCATTTATCATTCTCATACTTATTTTAAAGCTTAGTTAAAAGAGAACTTAAACTTGAATCCAACATTTATTTTAATTTTTGTCTACACTATTTCTGTCGATTGGAATATTTTGTATTTATTGATTTTATTTTAACTGTAGATAAGTAAAATACGAGTTTATAAAAACACTATGAAAATATCCATGAAAAGAATTTCCTTTAAAAATGTTATCTTGTTTTTTTCATTGTATCAGCTTAAACTGCTGTTGCTACTTTAAATTATAATAATAAAACTTAACATACATTCATAACAGTAGCTCACAGAAAAAAGGAAATTCGATATATATACATTGTATATAAATACGAATATAATTTTCATATACTCCTCTTACCGCTGTTGATTAAATTGATTAAAATGATGGTTAAAAATGTGGTTGAGGGTGACAAAAACTGACACCAGAATCAACTTATTAACTTTGACAAAGAAATTGAAGTTAATCCTGATGTGGTTAATGCACTCTCAGATAAAAAAGGATAGATCTAATTTTTTCACAAAATTAATAGATATTTTAAAAAAATGAATCATCTTACTATTTTAAAAATTTGGTTTATGTAACCAAATCTGACATATCTGAGTTACATGTATCTAAAAAGCCTTCCCCATAATAATTGCTCAGAACATAACTTTTTTCTTTTTTTAAATTATTAGGAAAATATTAATCAAAAAGCAGGAGTTTCAAAACGATCCGCAGGATCATGAAGAAAAATTGATTCTTTTTTTTCAAAAAAACCGAAGCTCGATGAAGTTGATAGGAGCAGAGAAGAAAATGATTCGCTCAACAGATCAATGAGAAAGATATTTGCGTTTCGGAAGTTGAATTGACACTGAACCCAATAAACGATTCGCGCATACCAACATCTTCAACGACTTCCGAATCTTCTGTTCCTCCATCAAACTTTTCTACAGACATTGGAAATTATGTAGGCAAAACCGGAATTGACGATTCAAAAAAAGCTGCGCTTCTTGAACGGCACTGATTGCCACCCAAGAATTATACATTTCCTCACTGCATAGTTACAAAAAAGGGAAAGCAAACAAAAAAATATGCCCAGCAATCACATCTCGAAAAGTTTCACTGGTTGGTTTTATCTGATAAGGATAAAGGTCTCTACTGTAAATTTTGTGTTTTATTTAACATATCTCCTGGAGGCGGGTACCAATCAAAAACAGATTTAAAGCGACTTGTGAAGGAACCTTTAAAGGCGTTTGATGATTTGCTTGGTGAGAATGGTGCTTTGTTGAAACACCAACGCAACCAATACCACCAAAAAGCTGTTGAAGCGGGACAAAATTTTTTAAAAGCTTTCCATAATTCTCAACGGTTAGATCAAATAAAAGAGAACAGAGAGCGATTAATACCCATTATCAAGACCATTATATTTTGCGGTAGACAAAATATCCCATTACGTGGACATAGAGATGATGGAAAACTTTTAGTTAATGTACATGACGAAAGTGTTGTTGCAAATAGTGAGGAGAATTTTAGAGCCCTCTTAAAATTAAGGATTGATTCCGGCGACAAAGCCTTAAAAAATCATTTAGAAACGGCTAAGTCAAATGCTACATATATAAGCAAAACTGTGCAAAACAACATCATTAATATTTGCGCAGATGTTATTCAAGAGAAAATATTAATAAATGTCAAGAAAGCTAAATTTTTTTCCATAATGTTTGACGAAACCACAGACCTTGCACATGTGTCGCAACTAAGCTTATCTGTAAGGTATATCCATGATGGAAATATAAGGGAAGATTTCTTGACATTTTGTAATGCTTATGAAATGCTTTTGGAAGATGAAATTAGTAAAAACTGTGAAGAGCCTCGGTTGACTGGAGTTGCAGAGGAATATTTTCGAAGGGCTGTTTATATTCCTCTGCTAGACTCTATCATCAATGATTTGAAGACCGTTTGCCCCCAGATGTACTTGACATGTTTCAGCTAGGTGTTTTTCTAGCAAAACAAAATTTTAACGAAACTGATGTCGAAAAAGTGAAAAAACTTGGGGATATCTATAAGGGTTTGATAGGTAACACACCAATCAATGTCCTTTTTGAACGAGTACAGATTATGGATGGTCCAATGCAAAAGGAATCCTATTTCGTTCCATTCTGTTCTAGATGTTATTGAAAAATGTGATGAAGCACTTTTTCCCAATGTCAAAATATTTTTAAATATACTTGCTACACTACCTGTAAGTGTAGCAACAGCAGAGAGATCATTTTCTACCTTACGTCGGCTGAAAACATGGTTGCGGACTTCAATGGTCGAAGAACGCCTGACTGGACTTGCCCTTCATTTAAAAAAAAAAAAATATTGTGTACATTCTTAATACATGTAGGTTTTTAAAATCTAAAGTAGTCTTAATTTTAATTTATTTAAAAATACTGTACATATTATACTAAATTTTAGTTAAAGAATACAAAAATACATGTAACGGTTTTAAACCCAAAAAAAACTCAAATTTTTTCTTAAATGTAAGTCTTTTTTAAATAATTTTAATTTTTTATTAAAAATGAATTCTAAAGAAAATTTGTGTCATTTAATACTCGACCAAAATTTTTGTGAACCCCCCCCCCCCCCCCCCCTGATCAAAAAGCTGGATCCACCCTTGATAGTCCGAGAGGCGACCGTAAAAGTACGTACCTCATCGAGTCAATGAAAAATTTTACCATTTTCGAATGGTAATTTACATTTATGACTTACAAAACCGCTGGTCAGACAGACAATTTCCGGGCCTTTTGGCTGCAAAACGGCTACTTCCGGTTGCGTTTTTCGGTGTAAGGTTACCTAGAGCCACCGTTCATTAATTTAATTCTATCAATTCATACAAATCGTACTATAATTAAGTAAAAACATATACTTAAAGTTTAATGGAAAATTAACTTCCTTCTCTTCCAAAAAAAATCCCCGTTGTCGATAAAATAAACCGAGTAACAAAAAAAAATCACTGCAACTGTAATTAATTATCCCGACAACAGTTGCAATTACTTAGAATAATTTATTACATTTAGCGCAGCAAATTGTGACTGCAATTTGTGCCCCTCCGATCCATCTAACGCAGTCTAGCGCAAAATGCTTCCAATGACATTTAATCCTTTTTAGCATAGCGCGTCTCGTCGCGTCCGTGTCGTCGGCCTACATATTTATACAAGAGCTTGACAAAATGTGGGTGGAGGTCAATTTGTATTGAAAATAAAAAAATATGTTTATAAAAAAACCAATAGTGGAAACACTGACCATCACCATAGGCAACCAATCACTTTACCTAACTATACAACACAGTCACGTCACGCAGCGCAAACATTCATATGTATTGTATGCACAAAAATGTCCTTCACATGTGTATGTTTGTCTGCATTGAATTGTCCTGACGTTTCTCTGTCACACGCTGAACAGTGCCATACGAGTATATACTATATACATCATCCTGATCCTGAATTCGTGGATGTGAAACGAGGCAGTGAATTATAAAAATGCGACACCAATGTTCGGCGCGGTGCGGTGGCGGATATGTCCGAGTTCCGAGCATACAGCATATTTACGAATGATGCGAATATTTCGGATGGGGCAAGAGCAGGGGGGATATAGTCAGATCAGGAGCAGGGGCAAACACCCGTGGACGTTAATTATATCGAAATCCTTACATTTGGTTGGGTTGCTGTTGCTGCTGATTGTGGAAATACGAAAATCCATCCATAGTTTGACGACGCACGACGAAAACTCGCGAGACAAATTTTTACGCCGCCGAACCGATGAATGTTGCAAAATAATTTGACACCATGAAAAGGGGTCGTTAGTGGCCGGAACAAGGCCCAAACACGACTGCTTTCACGTGTATTTTGGCACAGATTGACGTAATTTCATTAATTTCGTCGCTAAATCTCAGGCCATGGAGATATGTATACCGCATTCCTAGTAGCCATAGCCATCGCCATCGCTACTGGCCGTGCTACGTTGCCGATAGCAGACGTGCAGTGCTGCGCCGCTTCGCGCCACCACCATCACCACCTGCATTGGCGACTGTAATTCGTAAGGCCAAACTGCAAAATTGGCTCACCGCAATCGTACCCGGAAATTCAAACGAACTTTCCCGTCCTTCGTTCTTGTGTGGCTGTGGACCTAAATGGACGAGCATATTCACATTGGCATTCCCGCCATCAACACCAGCGTCAACTATTTATTTTGAACACCACCACATACATCCAGGACGCACACACAGCCGCACATGGCAGATTTCCAATATCACCATCACCTAAAATCCTATATTCATTGACTTTAATAATGATTTGGAACGTTTTAAATCCTTTAACAGGATTCCATCGAAGAGGGTTGGTTGGTGACGACCGACGCGATGTGGGTGGACTATTATCGACAATACGACGCTACGCGACGCGACGACGAGAATGGTGTTAGTCGTCTGCCTCTGTCTATGTGTTTACGGGCATAATTTAAAATCTCTGTGTCAGTGTTAAAGGTTACTTTTGGATTTGGGTTTTTGGGGGTATCAAATCCCCGCAATGCTAAAAGAGCCCCGAGCTATAGGAAAGGAGTGCAGGAGTGGAACACTGCAGTCAGGGTTAAAATGTTAAATTAATGTAATAAAGGACATTGGCGATGAATGTGATGCCATCACTATACAGTAAGCTACATGAAGAGGTGGGAGTTAAATGATGGCCCTAAAGAGGATTTCTGCCACAGTGCATGTAAATGGTGAATGGTGATAGAGAGGCGCCGGATTTAATATGTGAAATCTAATTGGAAATGTTGTTAATTTGGTTTTAGTTGTGAATTTAATTGAGTGTGTCTAGCAAAATCCAAACAAAAAAGATTTTGTCGGGTTTTTGAATAGAAATAACTTCGACATTGGGAATTTTAAAGGGATTAATTTATTTGAAAAGGTACAATACTTATGCAGTAAAAGGAGGTTGAAAATTTATAAAACCTTCATTGCAATAGATTTGTGGTAAATGCATTGCATAGACTGCTGTAAGGGGATCATTTAGAGCAGTTGAGCTTTACAAATGTTTTCAGAAATTTTCATAACAACGAGGAATAAAAACCTGACTCCAAAGAGCTGGGATCAAGCAATTCACTGTTAGCTGAGTCCATATTTATGTCCTAGAGAAGCAGATTTTCTGAGGTGTTATCTATACTCAAGAAAATACCATACCATTTCAGAAGGATTCATTTTTAGGTGGGGGTAATAGAAACTAGATTACGGAACGTGCAGATCAGCAGGTAACAACGCTCTTCAGGAAAATTGAAATCAGCCGATTTTGATGGCTGGATCAGCTGGTATTTTACTTCCGGAGGCTATAAAACTGGGGACTGATAGCTACACTATACTCAATTCATGCCTATTGAAGCTTTATCTACAAAAAGAAATTTAAGAAGATCTTTTTAAGCACTCATTTTTTTCTTAATTATGTTAATTTCAGTCTCAAAATTAAGCATGCTTGCCAACTTAAAATTCCGCAGCCATCTCATAGCCTTGAACTATTAAATGTGCAGAAGATAAGAACGTGCAGCACTGAGACGTGCTTTTTCCTCTGCGTTACTACATAAGTTCTCTTCTTTGAACACATGCCCTTCCCGCTCTGATATTCATTTTAAACAAAAAGAAAAAAAAAACAAGTAATCTACAAACTATCAAAATGGGAAACCAATTTAAAAAGCATTTTATAACTTCTTGTGTGTGTGTGTCTTTAATTCAAGTAAAAGTTAAGCTAAAAAAATAAATTACGAAAATTCCAACTAACACACGCTTTGATGTGCCGCCTTACTGACTACTGTACTCAGTATTATATACCTACTGACTCAAATGACTGACATACATCCATCGCTCAAGGATCTAGGATCTAGAATCTAGGTAGCTATATCGTGTAGTCGTGTATCCGTTCAGCTCTATCATCATCATCCTCATCCTCATAGTCGTCATCATCCTCACTAAACTCCGACAGGCTCTCATTTATTTAAGTGTACTTATGGCATATGCAGCACAGCAAAAGCACTCCTATATACGAGTAGTCCTCTGCTTCTCCTCAAATCGTGTCGTCCTGGTCCTGGGTGTGGTGTCAACAGCATACACTTGGATATGTTAAACTCCCTTAACTATACGACGACATTGCTTCAGATTTCTATGCCACTTCTGTTGCTGCTAACTGGGTCCTAGAACTGGGGTAGGGTGCCTCCACCTACAATCCTACATCCTTCTGCTCCTTGTGCTTGTAGATGATGATGATGATCCTTCTGCAGCATTGCAGTTGTCGTCACCTGTTGCTTGCGTGTCGTCTTCATTCATTTTATTTGCTTTGGCAAAATGCATATGCACTATACACTCCACACTCCACACACTCTCAGACAATCTATTCTACATGTATGCATTTAATAATATCCTTTTTGTCGGCACACATACTCATGTAAGTGTACTCGTATGTGCTGCCATCTGACTGCTGCATATATTTATTTGTAAGGACATTCGAAAGCTGATGATGGTACAGGAGCGGCTCTATGCAGGTTTGGTTGGAAGTCTTCTGTCTACTTTACTTGTAGTTTTGTTTTTGGGCGGTGATGGTGGTGATGGTGAATGGTGAAGTAGGAGGACAGAATTGAGCAAATTTTAGAGGAAATTGAATTTATTAATCTACACCTCTACTTTTCCCTTTGCCGTTTGTCTGGTTGCTGTTGTGCCTTAGGGCACCACTGAATCCTCAACAAAGGATGCAGCTTCTGCTGCCAATGCTGAGGCTGATGCCGCTCGCTGCTGGTGCTGAATGGTGATGATAATGACGATGAGCAAATCCAAAAATTGATGGGACTTCCTCTATATATTCGACAGAGTAGAGGATAAAGATTTTGGTGCAAAATCCATTTCGAGAAATGAAAATGCAATGAAATTTTCATACTCAAATTTGCTTCTGGGTGAAAATATTTTCTCGTAATGTCGACGCTGGCTGACGCGCGAGACTTTATGGGACTATGCTGTGAGGGTAAGGGTATTATTAGAATGAGGTGAATTTCACCAATGAAAGGTCACTTAGTATGTAAGTCTTTTGTGAGAACTGAGACTGTCAATTGTCAAAAATGGCTGAGGCGATATTTTAGACTTCTCGATTGTCATGTGAATTCTTGTGACTTGTCTAAGTACGAGTAAATGACCCTCCGACCTCTAGACTCTTTCAGGAAAAAAGTCTTTATTTTTTATTTTTTGGTTACGCAAGAGAAACGGAATACATTAGGACGCTCAAACTCGAAGCCTTGTTTTGTGCAGCTGTAAGGATAGTTGAAGGGGTTTAATTAAGGAAGCCAGGACTGTACCCTGACGATATGTGTCCATACCACTTACTTGGAAAACTTTAGGATTGTTGTTTTCGTGAAAACCCAAGAGTCTTCACCTTAATATTTCCCAATCAGCATCAAGAGCAAGTAAAGAAGATTCTAACAACCTGTTAAATCCTTAAATTTTAAACTAGCCCTTAATAGCTTCCAAAAATGAAAGGCAGTTGTGGCTATACTCCATCCAAATCGAATGTGCAGTACAGGGATTATGGGAAAGCTTTTTTTTATCAGTGACGCGCCTCACATTCGTACCGTACTGAATTCAAAAGTATCCTACATAAAAAGTTCTTATCCGTTTATGGATTCATGGCTGCATCCGCTACAAGCCAGCATGTCCTGCCAGGCGCAAAGTCAAATGCGCATTGCGCACTGACACATTTTATATTTATGAGTTACAGGGTTACCTTATCGTATTAAATAACTTTTAACTTCTCTTTTCTTAAGGTTTTTGTAGAGGAGCTTTTGTTGTTAGAGCTTTTTAGAACTTTCAAATATTATGGGGTTAACATTGTGTTTGTTTTAAGTATTTGCATTGAAATTTACGGGAAGTCTTTTAAAATGCAGTTACAATAAACATAGACGGCAATTCTTTTCATTATCCTGAGAGCTTTGGCAATTTTATTATATGCACTGCGGTAACGCTGACTAATTTTTTTTTTCACTAAATTCTTCTGAAGATAGAGTGAGATAAAGACGTCCTATCTTCCCTGTACTGCACATTCGATTTGGATGAAGTATAGATGTCATTCTCCAAAGTGGTAATTTTGACAGTTCCATGCGTGCTCCTACATATCAATTACTAAAAGAGTTCTATCAAAGATTTCGAAGATTTGAAAAAAGTTTGAATTAATTGAACACTGTGGCGGATCGGAGCGGTAGCAAAAAATGTACTGCCAAAGTAAACCCACCTGGGTGATTTTTTAAGAGGTTTAGAACTTGAAAAAAAAAACACAAAAAATTCGAAAAAATGAATGAAATATTTATTTGAATCGATAGTTTGAACCTTGCAATTTAATGTTTAAAGATAATTTCATTCAAATGTTGACCGCGGCTGCGTCTCAGGTAGCCCATCCGCTGAGTCCAATTTTGGCATACTCTTTCACACATATCGGCCGGTATCTCACGAATGAATGCATGGATGTTGACTTCCAGTGCGTCAATTGAAGCGGGCTTGTCCCTATAGACCTTGACATACCCCCACAAAAATAGTCTAATGGTGTCAAATCCCACGATCTAGGCGGCCAATTGACCGGCCCGAAACGTGAAATTAACTGTTCACCAAACTCGCCTCGCAATTGCGCCATTGTTTCGCGTGCTGTGTGGCATGTGGCACCGTCTTGTTGAAACCACATATCATGCAAGTCAAGAACTTCCATTTCGGGCAAAAAAAAGTTTGTTATCATCGCTCGGTAGCGTTCACCATTGACAGTAACGCTGCGATTCGCATCATCTTTGAAGAAATATGGCCCAATAATGCCGCCGGCCCATAAACCGCACCAAACAGTGGCTTTTTCGGGATGCATTGGTAGCTGTTGCAATGCTTCTGGCTGATCTTCACTCCAAATGCGGCAATTTTGCTTATTTACGTACCCATTCAACCAAAAATGAGCCTCATCGCTGAACACAATTTTTCGATAAGCAGCGCGCGATGAACATTTCGAACCGAGCACGAATTTTGATAGTAAAATTCAATAATTTGCAAGTGTTGTTCATTTGTAAGACGATCCATGGTTAAATTGCAAACTGAAGCTGTTTGACAGTGACACAAGGTACTAAACACACGTCAGCTGTCAAAACCAGTGTTGCCAAAACCAAACCAGCTAAAAAATCACTCGTTATCAATAAAATACTCTTACTTTGACACTACTGAACTCGAACTGACAGACAGACAGATTTCTATTTACCAAACGTCTGTCATTTGTTCTTCATAATTTTGAATTCTTCGACATTTTTGAAATTTTCAAAATGATTTATTTTTAAAAATTCACCTTCGTTATTTCCCCCCGGTGGTATCTAGTATATGTATGTATGTACATGTATAAGAACATACATATGTATGTAAGAATGGTATCTGTGATATTAATAAGGATGATGATGATGACGAAAAGGATGCCAGAAACGATATGAGGTGACAAAGTCAAATAAAATCGTTGGCATTGTTCGTTCATCAAATGGCTTTTGTTCTTCATAGGAAAGTGGGTGGGGTAAAATTATTCCAGAGGAAAAATGGGAATTTTCTTTTTATTTTATTTTAATTTTCAGTTTTGAATCTCAAATACACAAGTTGCAATAAATGGCGTCTGTATAGTTCTTCTGTATATGTATATGAATGCATATTTGTCGTTTTGAAATTAATTAGTAAACGGGGGTCTGGTGTCTTATATTATTTGCTTGGGTTTTCTTTTTTTGTCAAATCCTCAAGGACATAATCCATCATCAAGCGATGTGGATGATATGAGACTGGCTATGAGACTCTGTGCGATTCGACATCAAGAGATGTTAATTAAAATTTAATCATACTATTGCAATATATCTATTGTGTTCCTTGAGTGCATCCTGCACAGGGGCAGGGGATGGGGTTTTAAGTTTTCCCAAAATTTGTGCTGAAGGAAGAGGGAGGTTAGTTTAAAACACAGGTAAATTCTAATGTACATCAGATTACTTGAAGCAGGAGGAATTAAAAGGATATTCCCAAAAAGTAATGCGGAAAAGTGGAACCACAGTAAATTGTTGAAGATACGAAAGAGTTTGAAGCATTTGAAAGTGAATTTTGGTTTTGGTTTTTTTGGTGCATGGTGCTTATAAGCTTTTAAATGAACTTATCGTTCTATTTGTGGAGGATTTCCTTAATAATTTCAAAAGCAGGTGTGCCAGAGGCTTATTTTTATCCCGTCATTTGCATAGAATAAATTCGGTTG
This sequence comes from Scaeva pyrastri, assembly GCA_905146935.1. Taxonomy (NCBI): domain Eukaryota; kingdom Metazoa; phylum Arthropoda; class Insecta; order Diptera; family Syrphidae; genus Scaeva; species Scaeva pyrastri. The sequence goes on from LR989927.1 coordinate 52,115,272, forward strand.
TTTGCGTGTGAAAGCGTATAATGCGTGTGAATGTCGTCTGAGAATGCGTGCGTGGGGATGTAAGAGAAAACTTGAGAACGACTCAGAATTCGTTGTAATTAAAGGGGATGCCGTAAAAATAAAAATACTTAAAGATGAGTTGGGATGAGTGAGGTTGAGAGAGGATGAGTGTGGTTGAGTGAGGATGAGTGAGGTTGAGTGACGATGGGTGAGGTAAGTGAGGATAAGTTTAGAATGAGTAAGGATGAATGAGGTTGAGTGACGGTGAGTGAAGATGAGTGAGGAAGAGTGAGGTTGACTGAGGGTGACTGACGAAAATGAGGAATAAGTGGAAAAATTGCATGGCTATGGTCGAGAAAGCAAGATGATTCAGATGAACGTTTGAAAATGTAATAAAAATTGATTTTTTCAAATGTTACTGTTTTGTATACGAAATATATACTGAAAAAATGAATTACTAAAATAACTAATTTTAGTAACAAAAAATTTATCAGACTTAATAAATTTGAATTTTTGAGATTTTGTAGTGGAAATTGTTAATTTGAAATTTTCAAACAATTTTTAATTTAGGTATTGACAAATGCATTATTTGAAGTCAATAATAATTGTTTTTTGTGAAGAAAAACAATTTTTGACACTTTTTAGTAAATTTTAGTATTATCTAGTATTAGTTTTGTTCTTGTTAATTGTGTCAAAATTGTACCATATATTAACAGTTGTATTATGTTCAACATAAAATATGTTCGACGTTAAAATGATTCACTACTTACGTCATATTCAAGTCAGAAAACATCTTTTGACATTTTTTTAGAAATTATATCAAATCGATATTTATCAAAATTGTAACATATGTATGCTAATAGTTGTATTTTACATAACATCAAATGAAATTTAAGAAAAATTTTTTTTTTCAAAAATGGCATTTCACATTCATTGTAACTATATTTGTGCAAACAAAAATTATTTGTAGTTTTTTTTTTAAATAAAAATATCGGTATGTTGAAATTTTTAAAAATATATACGAAGTCTGTATCACAATACAATGTTACCTAAAATGTATTTGAAATTAATACCGATATGCGTTCTCGAGATATTTGCGACTAACCAAAATTTTCAATTTTTTTAAATAGCTGTAGTAAAAAAGCCTTTCTGCATCATTCGAAGTTACTCGTATAAATTATCGAACAAAATTTTACTCGAGTCGATATCTCTTTCCGTTCTCGAGATATCGTTAACAAAAAATGGTATCTCGAACGTACAGACATCTCTTTACAAATAACGGATTTAGATTCTAGGGACCAGATTTGTCAAAAATTTCAATTTGATAACAATAACTCCCTATGGGAAGTTAAAAATAAAAGCACAAGTGTCTGATGGACGTTTTGAAATAGATGTAAAAAAAAGTGATATCTCGAGATTTATTATTTAAGGATTTCATATTAATCCTTAATTCATAATAGTTTATGAATTACTGTATGAAACTTTGATCCTTCAAACGATGAAAATACTATTCTTATTATTAAGAAAACTCACCCTCAAAGTAAAAGTTCTTCAATAATTTCTTCGAAATTGTGCTGGTTCACTGGCAATAATATCTTAAGGATTCATTTATATACGTACCTTTTGGAATGGTGTTTAAGTCCTTTTTTATATCCTGAACAAACAAAAACAACAAACGAAAAAAGTTTCTTAATGATAGTAGTGACCATAAAACAAAAAACCACAGAGTTCTGTACATTTATGTAGTTATATATTAAAACCTATACAACAATGCTGCGTGTTAAAGTAATGATTGTTTTATTTTATTTTATCAGGGTGCGGGGACTTTATTGATGTTTACTTTTGTTTGGTCCTTTGACACTCAAGTTGCGTGATGGGATCAGAGTTTTACCAAGAAGATATTCTACTAAATTCTTTGTCTTTGTTTGACACAAACTGGAAAGCAAAACAATACAAATAAAAAAAAAAGAAAATTCATATACCTACTATAATTTAGTTGAAGTTGATTTTATTGTGTGTTTTATATTGATGATGATAATGGAACGAAGATTTAAGTTGGATTTGGCCAAGAACGATTATGAACTTTTTTCGAATAAACTTTCGGAGAATATTATGTATGTATGTTATGTAGGTATGTAAGTAATACAATTTTCGGAAAAATGGAAACTAGAAGAAATTTATCTTTTAATAGTAGAAAAATGTTATGAAAGGTCATAATGCCTCATTTTTAATTGGATTCATTAAAGTAAAATATATTTCAGGCAACAATATTATGCTAGAATAATAAATTCAAAGATAAATGTGGTTGTTTTGTGATAGAGAAGGTTTACTTAAATCAAATACTGCTTACAGCTTAAGAATTGTAGTAAAATTATAATTTAAAGATAATTGGCGCCCAACTTGGGAACTCGGTTACCGTTTTTGGAAAGCTTTATCTATGAAAGGCATTACTAATACTCAATGAAGTGTGCAAGTGTTAAAGTACCCCTCTCAAACTGTTATCCAAACAACAAATTAGCTTCTGATTCACTTTTGTTTAAAATTTTTATTATTTACAAAAAAAATTACAGATTTAGAACATCAGCAAGTTTTCCAAACTTGCAGTTTTAAATGATCCCGTATTATTTTAAACATAACTTAGCAATCTCCTACAATCAAATTTATCCTATTAAGGATAACATTTATGTCAAAATTCCACACAAAAACAACATTTTAAACAACTTTTCCAAAAAAACTTTGTAAAGACCTCAAAAATCAACGAACCAACGAAATAACCATACAACCAACAACCTATTCTCAAAATAATCCTGCCAAAAAATCTGAACTTTCTACATCAACATTACAACAATTTTTGACGTATTGTTTCCACCACCACAACAAAAACAACAAATTTTCCTGCCACCCATCTTGTTTGTACTGGATTAAAGAGTATTTTCCAATAAATTAAATTGCGTTTGAACAGTTTAAGAGTTGTTTTTTTTTATCGTGTATATCGTGTGCATTGCTTCCCCAACATAATATTTTTCACTTTGGAACAGAAAATCCAAAACTTTACATTCAATTCAACACACCAACTACCAACAAACGAAAAAATATGAAAAAAAAAAAAAACAAATGATTGCCACGGCGACCGTAAACGAGGATAACAGCCATGGTTTATGAATGATCGAATGAGGGTTGAATTAGAAAATTATTTAAAGCTTTCAACTTGGTTGTATGTTTTTACTTTACAGCAAAGATAGGTTTATTTGTTATTGGGCGCCATTTAAGTGTGTATTTTTGCATCAGTCAAAACTGTATTATAAATTCATGTATATCAAAAAAATCAATATTATCTAACTAAAATCAATACAAATATAAGTTTTACTTTTGGAAACATTTTACAGAAAAACTAAAAACGAACTCACATTTGGCGCAACTCATCAAATGCCACATGTTATTGGTGTTTTCGAAAGCAGATAATATCAGAAAATTATATAATATATAAATAAAAATACAAAATATCATATCTTCGAAACCATCAATTTTATTTTAAGTTTCAATCCTGTATTGGGCGCCACTTAATTAAACTTGATTAAAGCCAATAACTTCCCCTCATACTTGCCTCTAGCACAGTATAGTAAGTTTCAAAAATCAACAAAAAAAAAGCTTAACTAAACTGAAACGTAAAATGATTTGAAAACACTTTGCAGATGGATCGCCGTGCTGTATACTCGCATACAACACTCTAACCATGGGATTTTCATAGAACAATCGAAAAGTTATTTTATCCCAGAAAGGGCAAAGTTTCTCTCTTAAAAATGGTAATCGAAAGTTCCACTGATGGAAACCTTTTTTGTTGTGCTCTCCCACAACCAACAACAACAACATCAACAAAAACGAATAAACGAACAAGCCGAACGGGTGGTGACCTGCTTCGCATCATCGCAACATCAAGAGAAGAATTATTGCAAAACTCAATCAACATGAGTTTTCATAAATCCATGCAATGATTTCCAAAATACCAACAAAACCCAGCAAGGAAAAACCAAAGCCCTGAGAAATTAAGCATGGGGTTGGTTGGGTTGGGTTGGGTTGAGTTGGGTTGGTTTGGCTTGCCTTGGATTGAAGAGGAGTCTTTATCCAATTACCCATGCGGATTACCATTCATTATGATTTTTCCGCCTTCATTTTGTTTTGGTTTTTGTTCTGTTTTTTAATCGTTCTGTTTTTTCCAAGAGTTCGAAAGCATGAATTTCAAAATTGCCCTCCAACAGTTGAGTTATTTCGAGCATGCACATAGATGGCAGTGTTCACGCACACTGCTGCTCTTAAGTCTGCCTGCCTGCCTATCGTATCCCAAAACTGAAATCAGTTTCCCTTTGATGATCCTGTTGGCCTACTTTGGTTGAATAGTTGTTGTCGTTGTTGTTGTTCGATGTATTGTTTGTTTTTTTTTTTTTCTTCTTTTTATTAAAAGACCAAAGAACTTGTAAAAGCCATACAAATTCGATTTTTTGCGTTTAAATTAGAAAACTAGAAGATGAACGTTTTAAATTATGCTAATGAGAACATTGCAATGGAGGAGAGTTTCTTTAAATTATTTGAGCTGACATAGTTTGAAACTTGAAGTCCTTACTTATATTGATATTAGGGTAATGATGTAAGTAAATGTTAGGGTTCGGAAACGGGGATATTTTAGCAAATTTGGGAAGTTAACTAAAGAAATGGCGTTGGGCGCCATTTATAAAACTTTGCAAAATTCACATCGAACGTAGATTTTAAGTGAGTCATATATGTACATATAGGAGATATTTTTGTAGCGTTAGCTCATGTCCCAAGTTGGGTACAATCTAAGAACATCCATTAAGATATTCTAAACCATTGCGATTATACAGATAACCATGAAAATATTCAAAAATTGTCTGTTTGTTATGTTTTTGTTTTAACAATTTCCATATCATGTAAGACATAAGCCATAAAACCTTATTGCAACTTAATAAGCACACAATCCTCGCATTGGGCGCCATGCCATTCAAGAAAATAATTTTACTAAACCAACATACCTTCTTGACATCATTATGATCTCAGCATTTAAATGACATGCCCTCTAGACTTAAAAATCAGACCGTGTAATATTCCAATGGTACTTCCCTAAGCGTAAACATATTTACCCTCTTTAAAAACCAAAACCAAAATGCAAAAAAAAAGAAATCTAACCTTGATGTGTAACTTAACCTCTTATACCGACCGGATTTCCCTCTTAGTCTCATTAATGTTCAAAAAGAACCAATTCGGTTAAGCGTTCGTCCTTAACTTACTTCGTGTTGTTTTAATTGAAAGCATTAAAAGCAAGTTTTAGCTTTGTAAGCTTGCTAAAACAAAAATACTTACTTCCTTTCGTATATTTGAACACCCCCAAAAACGCCACCATACGCCAGCACAGCACTCGTGCAAAACAGAGAAGATGAAGGAAGGCAAGCTAAAATAAAATAAGACCATGGTCGCTACAATAAACAGAGAAAAAAACAAAAAGCATGAAAGAAAAATCCGGAAGCAGGTTATTTCCCATCACACAGCAAAACCAACACAGATTGTACAATGTACATACACACTCACATAAGGTGAACACAAACACGAGGGGCGAGAATCCGCACCGGGGTATGCCGGAAATTCAATGAATTGATTATTTCCACTTTAGATTAAGCTCTTGTATGAAAGGGCCACCGCATTCTAGGAGAAGAAGGTTCCGCTCCCGTTTATAAATTGCTGTTTCACGTGAAAGTGTTGAAAGCGCATCGTGCAAAAGCGAAAAACGGACTCCTACTCATACTCAATTCCAGACGATCCCACTTCGACACCGCCATAGCCATAGTTCCTGCCGCTGCCGCCACGCCGCCGCCGCCCGGTCATGTTGTCGTCACCACGTTTTCCAGACCGGAAACACCCAGCCGAACCCATGATAGAGCTTGCCACTATTATTGCATGCTCACCCCGCCACACCGCTCAACGGTACATGATGATAGTGGTGTGGCGCACGGCGGCGTTGGTGGCGGACAGAATGGGTAGGGTATATATGGAAGGTAGGCTTGGATTCAATTAGAAAATTTCAAATTTCAACGTGCAAATGGTTTTGGGTGTGTTTTTGTGTGTGTTGTAATGTTAAAACGCCGCCAATCGATAATAATCAAACATTTCATAGGTAATTCCTTAAGAGGCTGCAAAAGGATCCTTGCTGAGGGGAGATTCCTGCAACATTTTCAAAAATACTAAATTACTCAAAGCCATCCCCAATGGACTACGAGCGACCACCGCATATAACTGTTAAGATTGCCTAAGAGGCTTTGGGTATTATTTTTGCTCGCTGTGGATTCAAAACTGACTCAGGCTTTTGGCCGTACATATATAGGCGTCGGAAGGAGTATGAGTACCGTTTCTAGTTTAAACATGCAAAATCCAAAAATACAAATAGAACGAACGAAATCAGCCGAAGTACGAGTAGGTACATTATTAGATTCACCAAAGATGCACGAGTAAAGTAACGAATATTAAATATATGTATGTATGTATGTACATAGCTTCTGAGTGGATTTGATTCTCCATCTGCATACATCTCGTCCATGTCTGCGGTCTGCTATAACTTACATAAAATCATTTGTTTCAAATTTCAAATTGTTTGCAGATGAAGATTGAAAAAGGAAATTCTACGAGTAAAACTTCCAAGTGCGCTCCAAATACACTAGTCTTACTTTGGGAGGATGCATCAATATATGTATTCATATACGAGTATACTTGTACTTGTAGAACGCACGTCGCCATGGATGGGTACCTATTATCATGCAATTGTGTGGACATGGGAAGCTGATGGAAATTTGGAAAATTTTAGCAGGGATTCCTGGCTGTGGATGAAAATTGTTTTAGAGGTAAAATCAATTTTTCGGACTTTGATGTAACATATGCATGATTTTCAGTTTTTCATTCAATGCGGAGTTAATTTTGGATTTGTTTATTGTTGAAGTTTGTTTCGAAAGCTCAGCTTACTACTTGAAGGATCACATATATGTACTTTAAAACTTTAGTATTTCACTCGGTAATCATAAAAAAAATCATTTCATTAGTACGGATTGTAAAATTGTGTGCAGATGGAACTAATTTAAAATGTCATGTATTTTCATGTTGGGCGCCATTTAATGTGTTTTTAAAGAGTAGTAACCCAAAACCCCTACAATTATAAAAATAAACTGTCGTCATGTTCACCATATTTAAATTGTTCAAATGGTGAATTTTTAGTATTTTCAAAACTGACCCCCACACCAAAAAGTCAGTAGGCTGTTTAATGTTCTTGTGTGACATCCTATATGGACAGAAATGTGTCAAAGGTAACGAAATGCTTGAAATTCTATTTCTATGCATCAGCTTTAGCCTTTGCATATCATTCTATAATTAATCCAAAGCCCCACGGGTTCACTTCAGACCTATGGGCCTGCAGTGAGATTTACTTTTCATTATTTCCCAGAAACCCATACAAAACCGACAAAAGCAAATGCCAAATGTTTCCTTGCCGGCCGTTGATTATAATAGCCTATCGCCTTCACTGTGTCCCCTAACATACGAGTACCAACACCTTTTTGAATGTCAAAATCCAATCAATAAAAAGCCCTGAGTGATTTGTGCTACTATGACCAAACAAGTGTCATTCATTTCATTTCAATGCTTAACGACTTTATCGTGACGATAATGCGAATTCTCTGTGCCCCTGCCTTTTGGTCAGACTTTAGCTATGGTATATTCCATTGATGCCTATCCAAACCAGGAACGGAACACAGCACAGAGTAGCGGCGGCGGCGACGACAAAAACGACGACAACCACCCACTTAATTGGCTATATGCGCACTCGAGGTATTTAGGGATAATTAGTCTCGCGGGTGTGATGTGACAAAAGTTTACGACTCCATAATTAATCACTACGGCAGCTCTGGCAAGTATCTAGGTACGTTAGAGGGATATATGCCTACCTAACCTATACCTTATAGGCCTCATGTATACATATACCCTTTGTACATAGGTAAGGTATACACATCAAAGCAGACCCCCATCCCCACACCCTGACTCTAACAAGCAACAAGAAATAAAAATCCAACTTCCGTCAGCACATTGCTTGGGCGGTAAAAGTGTAATTATCCAATCAGTATTAGGCCAGCTGCAAGACCCAAGGATTTATTCAATGCCCATTAATCATTTTGAATTTAGGTGAATATTGTGTTCACACATACACATGTACATTTACATACGAATATACAGTGCATTCATGTATTTTATGACAACAAGTTTTTTGCTTTCTACACCGAGACCTGTCAAATTGTTTTCATTGATTGCGATCAAATGTGCGATGGAAATAAATAAGTTTTTTGGTTGCCCAATTATTATTGGAAGTCCTACAAAAGGGAATACAATTTATAGAACTTTTGACACTGTGACACTGAATACTGTGCAAATATTGAGTTCGATTCGACAAGTTGTTGATGACAGATGAATGATGATAAGATAATGAGTACCTTCGATTTGTGAATTTATAGCTCGAGAAGTAGTCAATAATTCAAAAATGAATTGTTTATCAAATTCGAGAATTAACAATAGAAACAATTAAATGGCGCCCAACGTGGCATAATTGCAAATGTTTTATAGTGAAAAGGCAATACTACAGAATTTTCCATAACTATATTCTGGATCGTATGTTTATTTAAAAAGATTTTATTATTTTTGACGCAATATGACAAAGGAAATTAGTATTAACATTTGAATAAATGGCGCCCAACTAAGGAACAATGAAGATTATCTTCAAACTTTATTTGTAAGATACTTGTAACATCCTTAAACCTTAAACAATGAGTAACAATAAAATCATCACGTTCTCCAAAAACTTTTCATTTATCCTTGTCACTTAAAATATCAATTGTATACATAAAACTCACTTTTGTTTTAACAACTAAAATTCTTTTGTCAAGAACTTTTTTCCCAAAAAAAAAATATGGACGTCCAAAAAGAATCCTAAGCTATAAGATCTTCCTAAAACTTATTATTACACGTGACAATAATTTTAAGCCTTTAAATTGTCAAAAATTCTGTTCACACAAAAACTCTCAAGTTGCATGTTAATAAGGGACCATGTGACATAATAACGACCTCCAAAAAAGGTCGTAAACTTAATTTCAGTCCCAAACTGTTTATCTACGCTCCTTGCACAAATGACAAATTCCCATCTCGTCTTAGCTAAGTCAAAACCTCTTCCAAAAAGTTATGCTTAAACTTTAGTAAATAACAAAAACAACAACAACGAAAAACTACAACAACCACAATATAAAACTTTACGCGTTAGATGCGCTAAAAACTTTTCATACTAGTTATACGGTATACGGTATACGGTATACCTGATCCTTAATGCGTGTTTCTTAACACGACTCTATGTTAGGACATACTACAGAGTTACCAGGAAATAAGAAGAAGAACAGAAGAAGAGACGTCGAAAAAATTCGGAAAATTGTACTCCTACTTTAAGTACTAGAAATTATATTTCCATAAAGCGATCTACCATGCAAATCCACTTGGGAAAACTTACACCTAAGACCGTTGTATGCATAATAACGTGAAAGCATACAAGGTACGTAGGTTGTGGGTAAGTTTGGGCCAAAAGCTTAAGTTACGTCAATGGCAAGCAAAACAAAATCAACACTTGCAACGAAAAGTCATTGCCACCGCCACATAATGTATTTTTGTGGATGTATACGAGTAGGTATAGAGTAGAGGGGCGTGCGTCGACGGAGGATGATGAAATTAAGGTTCCGTACTAATTTCGTAATGAAGCATACGCGCATACACTTTTTCCCTCGAGTATATTAACTGAGATGAAATTAACTTCATTTATATGATAAATAGTTGAGTTTAAGTTGTTCCCGTTCTTCCCTGTTTTACTTGCTTCTTATTTTCCCAAGGGCAGCAGTGAAGACGACAACAACAACGAAGGTGACGGCGGCGCCGCGACGGCAGTGGTGGCTAGGCGATGCCAAGTGGCGCCCGGGCAGGGACAACTAAACTACCAAAAGATGTATCTATGATTTCGCATCGTTTGCTCTACATAACGCTTAGCTCGTTGAGTGTATTTTTGTTTTTGTTTTTGTTTTTTTTCCTTAGTTGAAGTTGCAAATAGAAAAACTTAGTTTTACGCTAAAGCTAAAGTTTTCGCATGACTCTATTTTTTGTGGGAAAGAAGGGGGGAGGAGGGGAGTGTGTGTGTGTATGTAATACTAACGTGACTTGCATGCTAAAGAAGAGCTAAAGAGAAAAACTTACATTGCTTCTATTCAAATCAACTTTTGCAACATCGCAGCCATTTTACACCAAGTTTATCTAGATTTTTGTTTTCTGTTTTCCTTTTTCTTAGTCTTCTTCTTCTTTTTCTGTTTTTTTTACACTTTCATTTTGCTTTTTACTGAAATAAAAATTGTTCTCCTGAGAAGAGAGGATGGTGTTTTATTATAACTACAGACTGCGTGCCTTTAAAATACCCCAGCATCAACATGTTGCCCAATTTTGTAGGTCCATATACTTCGTATATACAAGGGATACAAAGTAGACCACAGGGAGAGGGAGATATAGGGAATTTATAGAGGGCCATTTGTAGAATTCTCAGATAGCATTATTATAAGAAATTAATTTGATACTTTTTTTTAATAATTTGCTTTAAAATTGAGGGGGATGTAGAGTCGAGTGTCTGTCTGTTGAGTAAAGAAAGAACGCTCACATCGCATCGTTACGATCTTCAAAAATGTGTCTACAAATAAGAAATAGATTAGTCAGAAAGGGGTATTTTATAGTTCTTAGACCTGTAAACGAGATTTCCATTCCTCAAAAACTTCAGATCCCAACATACATATTTGAATTGAGTTACAATAAATTGATTAAATTATTTATTTTGGAAATTTTGAATTTAGAGGATTTTTACTAAACCTTAAAAAATCCATTTTATTTTGATTTTAAAACATCATGGTTGCCATACTTTCAAGATTTCATACAAATTTCCTAGTAATGTGGTTATCACCTTTGACTTTGATAAAAACTGAATAAAGTTTGCAAAAATTACGTGTCGAATATTAAACTCCAACAAAAAAAGAAAATTAAATTTAAGGACTCATGTCCTTGCTCCTCTAACCAAATAAACGCTACCATTTCTTGTCTTCCTTTACCCATCGCTATCGAATTCTTTTCAAAAAAAAAAACTCCTCAAAAACGGAATGTTAAAACCTCCCCAAAACATTAAAAAGACAAGTTGTTAAAAACAGAATTTTGCTGTAGCCTAAAAAAGAGTTACACATAGATGGCGCTGCTGGAAGGAACCTTTTTGTGATGCACGCAGCAATGAAAAATGTCTCCAAATTTATATCGATCTCGTTGTTCGGTTGTTCGGTTGACTTTTTTTTTTGAAAAAAATCCACCTTATGCACATGTCTTTCGAGTAGAATAACACTCCTCCTTTCTTAAGGACGGTTGCTGGTTTATATTTAATGGGATTGCAAAGCAAGTGTCAAGTAATCATTGTCAACAAGAGACGACCCCTCTACTTGAGAATAAAGAGAGCTTGAAAATCTCTTATTCAAGACCTGATGGAAAACGATGAAAACTATGTGTGTGGAGAACGTAGGTTGGTTGTTGAAAGTGAGGGAGGGGTAGGGGTAGGGGAAAGAACTCTCGATTTGGGTTGGTTTTTGGTTGTGATGGAGTTATTCATCCAGCTCAAGATTTATCTTCAGACTTTCGGATACATTCCATCTTTGGAAACTCTTCGTTGCCGTTGCCATTGCCGTTGTCGTCTTCGTTTTCGTCGTCGTTGTCGTCGTTCTTTTGGAACCTCCTCTGGGTTTTGATAAAGTTCTTGGTATATTGTTGGCCTTTGGGATTTTCATGCTTTACCTCTTTTCAGTCAGTCATCTTTTTTTTATCTATACCAATATCTGCTATAGTTAACCTTTATATGCGAGTATATGTATGTGTGGATGGGAGCCTGGAGTATGTTGGTTTTCACCAGCGCTTTTATATATCTATGTATATCGTTGAGCTAGTCCTTTTAAATAAATTGCGGTCTTTAGGAATTTATTCACTCATTCAGTCCATCTTCTCTGCCCTGCTTTGCTTTGCCCTGGCTGATGGTTCAAGCTGGAAAGCTCCTCTCCAGATGGAAAGATATAGAAGATAGAAGAGAAAAGAAGCTAAAAGATGGCAGGAATTTCTCACAAAACATGTCCTTGTTGTGTTATCACAACAACAGAAACTTTGATTTAGCTTCACAGTTAATCTTGTTTGCGAGAAGTGTTTGAAAAATGTCCTCCTTTCTCTATATTACTATATATGAAAAGGACATACCTCTACACTGTACGACACACATGCCGCATTTCTATGTTCTATCCGTTATAGTTAACCTACCCCCCTCCTCCTCCCCTACAACTTTCGTTTCATAGATCTCCCCCACCCAGTTGTTGGATGATGGTCGTTTTATTTCGTTTCGTTTTAGAAAAGCATGGTGATGGAACAGAGAATCGCAGTGGAAGCAGCAGAATCAGGAGGAGCTGAAGCTGGATCTGGAGCAGCGCACACACATTGACATTAAATTGGACGCAATTGTGGTCTCGTTACGCGGTTGATTCGAGATTTAATGCCATTTATCTTGTTCGTTTGGGATAAATCACGTTGTATTGGATTCGTGTTGAATTCCTTTTTCTGACTAGGTAGGTATCTATATACATTCTACATTCTACATCACCTATACCTATTCTGTATGTCTGATGGTTGGTAACCTCACATGCAGAGACCTGGATTTAATGGTGTTTCCAAAAAGATAAATGCATCCAAGGATCTCGTCAACAGTTTATTAAACTGGACGAATTTATTTTGAACCGATTGATGTATCACATGTATATAGAGACTAGATGAAGAGAGAGGGCGTGTAGACTGTAGAGATTATAATATATGGAAGGTTAAATCAATCTGATGTGTTATATTTTGGTAAGGATTTCGATAAATTCCACTAGCACTTTTTTGTCACTCTTAATTACCAGCTTAAGTTTTAGGAGTGTGACAGATTTGACAGGGATCAGACTCCTGTTGCTCTTGAGTGTTATCTACGATCATCACTATACTGGACCTTAAAACAATTGATTGAAACAGTTGATCAACCATCAAATGACAAATTCATATTTCAAAACATAACATATTCTTAAAAAATAAACATTACATACATACCAATATTAAAATGTTTAGATATAAACAAACCACCAAATTTCGGTACCAGACTATTCTAGAATAAGGAAATGCAAAGTAAACTTCTTTTTTCGCATTTTTCTTGCCTCTGCATTCTCCATTCAAGGAAAATATTAAAATACCTAACCAATTTGGAAGTATTTCACTTAAAATACTTTGGTTTGTATGTATGTATATCTAGAAAACCAACAGCAGAAACGTCAAAGATTTACAATTTACAACATCATTTTTATCCATGGATGTTCCCATATATTCTTCCACTTAAGATGTTCTGCATATTATATATTTTTTGTATTCATGTAGAATAGAATACAATATTCCTAAATCAAATTCACTCCATTGCGCAAAGCACTAAATTGTCTTAACCCAAATTCCACAGAAAAAGGCTTGCATAAAAATATATATTTTTCTCAACCTGAGAAGAAATACCTCTCCTAAAAAAAAAAACATAAAGGTAACCCAAAAGCAATTCGTCTAAAAAAAAAAACAAGAAAAACGGAACCTAGTCCCCATCCTTTCTTCCCTTTCACTGTCTTTGACGTCGATATAGTAAATTTAAAATCACAAAAATACATATTACTATATTTTATTTTTGTATATACATACTCCACCTAGTCTCGAAAGGATTCTAAAAGGATCCCAAGCCACATGCTAACATTTGCAAAAGAGACGCAACAGGAAAAATAATTCAAAAAAGAATCCGTTGGAACAGGTTATAATTCACCGCCAAAAGAACGGACATGAATTATATAGGATACCACTATTATTATGCCGTTGGAATGATGCCAACAATAAAATGAGGAGGTCTTCAAGACAAGACGTGGCCTGTTCCTCCTTTTTCTAGGCATCTCTGAAATTATTTTTCATCGTCAAGACAGGAAGAACGTCTTGAACTTCTAACAGAGGTCAAGGAACTATAATTGTATAGCAATCATATATACATATATAAGTATGTATGATTTTATGCCGTTGTCGACATAAAAGAAATGAATTAAGGAGGATTTCTTCGCCAAAAAAAGGTGAACCTTCTCTTTCATTAAAATTAAATGGAAATTTAGTTTTACTTTTGATTTTTTTTCCTGAGCCAAAAGACGGAACATAATTGCATGTTATTAAAATTCTGACCTTCAATAAACGAATATTTTTGAGGTTATGTATTTTCTGTGTTTTATGGTCAGGCAATTTTAACCTACATATTTCTAGTATTATAGAAAATAAATAATAAAAAGTATAAGCACGTTAGTGCCAAGTCTGGTTTCCATGAAAATTTGCAAGATATGAAATGCGAAGATTTTCTTGATAATGATTTTCCGCCTTACCTTACTTTCCGAAGGATTTCAGTGATCAGTGATGATAAGCATCACATTTTTTACATATACAATCACATAATACACCATCTGTCATCAGCCAAGTGATTACAGTTCGATTGGATTTTACTGCAAGAAAACACAGTGCATCAACAAAATGAACGACAAATTTAATACCTTTTTTTCCCACTGAACGTGACATATACATATACATACATATAACTTTGCATTATCTATACTTGAATCCTTGAATGACTTATTAATAGCTTTGACAATAACTTTGTTTCCGTCTTCATTGAATAGAGTTCTTTTTATTTTTCTTCACCTCTGCAACAGTTTGACAATTTTTTACGATCCATAAAAATTGTAAGTTTATTTGATGATGACAAAGTCGCGAATGGTTTTATTGAGTGTATATCGAGCGCGATGAACATAAGTACTTACACAGGAATTTTAAAGTATATCTTTGTAAGAAAATTTCTTGACACATAAAAAATAAAAAAAAAAAAAACAAAGAACGTTATTTTTGTCAATGTGGTAACCAATTTTTTTACACATTATTTGTTTAGAGCTTGATTAAGTTAATTTCACTTTGAATTTAGACTCTTTTTTATTTGACAGTTCTTTTATTTGTATTGGAGAATTATTTAAGGCTTACCCAAACCCAAAAAATGTAGACTTAAATAAAAATTGAGAATATTTTGTATTGTGTTTAAGAAAATAAAAAAGTGCGTATACGCCCTAGTGGTCACTTATGTACATATATTATAGTCAGCGTATATGTTACTGTTGTGGTATTATTTCATAATATGTATTTGAAATTTTATAATGCTACAGACGGCTCTCTAACGATATTTATTTGGTTTCAGCAGTTCGCAAATTAACGAGTGAGCTACTCTAAGTTGTCAACTTTGATTCGATTATGCTGAAATTACGTTGAAAATTCAAAGTAAATATTAATTTTTTTTTAAATTAAACTCAAAATATACCAGTTCCCAGTGTAAATAACTTTGCAAGTAAATTTCCAAATCGCCCACATAGAGTCTTCTCTTGTTGATAAAAAAATGACAAAGTAAAACTTAAATTAAAATTGTGAATTTTTAGTTTAAATTAACACGAAATCTGTTACATTAATTTATTCCCCGAAAATAAATATTTCCGTGAATATTTTTCATATGAAATCTTTGTAGTGAATCTCCTTTCATTCATAGGAAAAACTACCAAATTTCATTTGAATTTTTCCCTCGAAACATTATTTTGACAAAAAACTTACCTTGCTCTGTTTCAATTTAAATATGTAGGTACATAGATACATTCATATTTCTTTTCACGTAAAACGAAACAATTCACCAAAACAGAATGAAACAAAAAAAACCCTCAACTCAACTTTTTCTAAATCTTAATCATTCTTTATAATTTCTCCAAAAACGAAATAAAAATTCGAAAAAAAGTTTCCATGTCAAACTAAACTCCGCACACAGCAGCAACTTCAACAACGGATACGGACGTAGGAAAAGTTAAGTCTTGAGCTTGGAGTTTTCTTCTGTTTTCGTTGTTGTTTTTTTTCTTTTCTTTTTTGACTAGGTATAAAGCCATTTGTGTCTATTTGTTTATTCCCGCACATCCAACATAAATAAACAAAAAGAAAAAGAAAAGAAAACACAAAAAACCCTCAAACGTCCGTCAGTCGTTTTCTGTATAAATACGACAACATCGAGTTCGAGAAGGTTTCGGTTAAGCTTAAGATATTTTCTTTCGGATCTCATCTTAAAGCAGGAGTAAGTCAAGGGAAAATGTTCGTCTTCTTTTGGTGCTTAACTAAAAGTTTCCCATATCCCGGGGAAATACTATACGAGTATATCCCTACTCCCGCGTGTGCCCCCACTCCGCGCCGCCACCACGCCGGCACCGCCCGCCAGTATCGTGCCAGATGGCGAAACAACGATAAACTTCATGAACAGTTAATTTGTGTCCTTAAAATTTACTACATAAGGAGACGAAGCATGCGGCATAAAATTCATATTTGATGCGATTTTGTTCCAAAATCTCTGCTGTTTGTTCGCCCCAGTCCCAGTCCCGCGCTAAATGGAAGGAGGGCATTTGATGGTTTGGAGAAACCCTCTGTTCTGTAGCTCTTCACCATGACCGTGTGTCTCTCTGGCATTCATGCAATTTTAAATATCTAACCGGGTATATGGTCTGCTTAAATATCTCCAGAGGGGGATTTTTGATATTCAACGACACAGTGATATTCAGTTTAAGTTTTACCAAAAAAAAAGAGAACCAAAAAATTAAACAGAAACCCAGCACACTCGGATGAAACCATCGAATACACCCTATCATCCTGTCTACCCTATTTCCCTCTTCCTGCGAGCACGAGTACATATTATATAAGTTATGATGACCTCTTTGAGAAATTCATGGATGAAAGTTGAAACACCCATCATATTTTGTTAGGGGTGAAGCGGTTAAGGAAAGATGTACGAGCTATCTAACCGCAGGCAGACTGTAAACATTGGCGTAATGGTCCTGGGCAGTCTCAATCTCAATCTCAATCTGAACTGAGGGCGAAGAGAGAAAGAAAGCCATATACATACGAGTACTCTAAACAAAACTTAGATAATTTTTTTTTTTATTTTAGGTTTAGTTAAATAAATTGAAGGGGATAAGACCCATATTTATTTATATAGGTCAAAGGGTAATAAAAGGTTACACTAGTAGATGTTGTTGTTGCTTGAATAAATTGACCTTTATTTTTATAGGAGGACTTCCTTGGCATTTAAATAAAGATGAAACCATTTTCGGGAGTCTGTTTTGTTTGCAAAGTTTTTTGGCGAATGCAATATTATTTTTGGAATTGAAAATCAAGAGACAGAGGTGACATACGAGTGATGGTTGTGTATAGAAATTTTAACTTTTCGAATCCATTAATATCAAAAGTGACAGCTGTCATTTTGTTGCAATTCATATTGATCTAGAGTAAATTTCAAAATGATTCGGCTAATAAATTTGAACCTAACAATAAAAATAATCTTAGTGTACAAATTTTGTATTGTCGCGTAAACCTTTGAATACACAAATCGGAGAAACTTCCGAAACAAGTTTTGACGTGCGTTGAACAAGTCAAATTCATGCGATGCATGACATCAAAATCAATTTCGCGCATAAACGCATACCATTCAATGCGTCGCTTGTCGGTGTGTATTTATATTTTTTATTCCGATTTCTCCCACAGAAAAACAGATTTCAAGATGGAGTGGGAACAAATTTATATTTTTTTTTATTTTTTATTTCGTACACACTTGGTCACACTCGAAATTAAGTTTCAACGAATTCGACTCACTTTCGAATGCAAGAGAATGTCAAAATAAGCACCAATATTTCTTCTCCGATTCGGTTACCACAAATACAAAAAGACTTCCGATCGGAACAAGTAGATATTTAATTCCAAAATTAAAATTACAATTTCCACAAAGTGAATGGTTTGACATTTCGGATATCATTTAATTGTTGTTTGGCAAAAAGTTGTACTATCATATAAACATTGGGCTTCTCCTTCTATTTTTTTATACATTTTCGTAGGCAGCCAATTTACATATCCTCCACGTAAGACAACACGGCCATTAAATTTCTCGTCTTGCTCGATTGTGTATCTTTCAATAGTTCAAATTGAGTTAGTTTGAAATTGAGAAATGTCAAATAAAATGCGGAAAAAAATTTGACGTTTAGGTGTGGTTCACATTCCACATCGGCCCTTTAAATTTAACCACCCTTTACAAACATACAATACTTTGGCATTAGTGAGTAATATAGAGAACGGTTATTTTCGCAGTTCTGATAAAGAACTCTTAAATTTTTGCAAAAGTGACAAAATATTTCTTTTTTTAAGGTTGGGTCCTCACGGAAGAAATAAGTGTGACTAGACTTGACGCTAATTGACCATTGAAGATGTCTACTATTTTTCAATGAGTATTTTTTTGACAAATATGCATTTCTCTTCTCGTTCAGTTATTTTTTAAACTTTTTGTTGTCACTACTTTTAGTTGAAAGATTTGTCACTTCGAATATACTCTTATAAGGACTCTTAAAATAAATTTAAATTAAAATATTCTCATCTTAATATTTATTTGACTGTCACTTTTTTTAACATCCAATTTAAAGTAATTACTGATAGCTCTCTTAAATCCCAATTTCTTTCATTTTATTCCTTCTTCGTTTGTTTAAAATCCTCTTTCACACAAAGTCCAAGAAATAAAAAAAAATAAAAAGTATACGAATGTATGCATGTAATACCATTGAGAAGGGTTTAAAGAATCTCTTGAAGTTGATTTTTGTCCCAAGGCTACCAGCATCAGATTCATCACTTTTTTATCACTCCAAAGAATAAGTCCCCATCGACAACAATAATAAAGCATACGACAAAAAATTACAAAAAAAAATAAAACTACTCCTTTCGTTTTCCAATTAATTTCTACAGGACAATGAAGCTCCATGATGCAATACCAGGAGCAGTAGCAGTAGCAGTTCAGCTCTCTTCCACTTTCCACCCCCAGATCCTTCAATATACTTATACACATATTTATCTCTCACACTGGACCTGAACAGTGACGAGGGACAGGGACACACCGACCAGTGAAGAGAGACCTTGTGTTTGTGTTTTTTTTTTTTGGTTCCTCAGGATTCTCCCTATAGCTATAGTACATCAGAATTAAGGTTGAGGATGATAAAGCCCGAGAGTGGGGGCCTTGAGGGGGATTTACCTAAGGGCCAGAAAAAAGCCGATTTACAATTTCATTTCTTGTGTTTCGAATGTAAGTTACCTATCAATGTCTCCGTTTTCTTTTCCCCTTACTAATTGGTATTGAACATGGTCATGAATGGGATTTTCTGTTGAACTAAATACACAAGGGTCCCTCTTTCTCTGGATCTCCTATAATGTACGTACTCGTTCCTTCGTAGATATTGACTGAATGTCAAAAACCTCATCCTCACATACATACATATGTCCATATATACCTATACCATTATGCGGGGAATACGTCATTCACAGAAGTTTTATATAAAAACAATTCTATAGGTATGATGATACCAAATGGAAGAGATTATGGGTGAATGCTGAATATGTCATATGTGGAGAAAGGGGGGTACGATGGGATGCGGAAAGGGAAGGGATATTCAATGAAAAGCAACATAGAAGACGAATACTAACTAACCAGCTTTTGTTAAGAGATTTCGATAGAAAAGCATCCCCCAGCAACAACCATCATCGGCCAAAGCAACAACGTTCAGAGACACGTGAAGGTACAAGGTATCCCTATAGATCCATTCGCATAATGTAAACTGTAAACCTATAGGAGCACATGACTTTGAGAAAAGTTGAAGAATCAAGCAAAAAAATCGTAACAGAACTGAACCTAGCTATCCGTAGATAGACAGGAGAGTGTAAACAATAAGTCGTCGTCGTCGTCGTCGTCGTCGTCGAAATAAGGAAAGGCAAAGAAAAAAAAAATTGCTAAACAAAAACAAAGAAAGTGTATCAAAGGAACGCAACCGTTACAGACCATATACAGAGGGGATTCTAGTCACGTCTCCTGCTGGGCTGGTCATCATCATCATCATCTCTGATGCTCCCCTGGTTGGCAAACAAAACATTACACACACAAAGGCAAACTTTGAAAAGAATTTAGTAAGAAAGGTCTTTTCCCTTTGTGATATGAATATCGCATTCGTAACAACCGGACTAAGTACATGGACACTCGTATAAACTTTTCTAAAAGAGACTTGGAAAAATTGTACCCTAAAATTGATAGAACATCATGATATGGTTTGCTAATATTTTGTGAATTTTTAAAAAGTTCTGTGGCGCCGTTTTTTGACATTTAAAATGAAGCCCTTTTATAAATAAGGTTGTGTAAAAATTACCTTCCGGAGCGGAGCGAAAATGGTCACCCTCACCATTGACAAATTTTCCCACAATGTTTGGTTGAGGTTAACAACTGCGCTATTTTGTTCTTAAATTTTGGTACATACAAATGTATATTGGTATTAGTATGATGAGAAGAATGTCAAAAATGAATTGATCGAACATAAATGATCACCAAATTGTTACTTTAGTATGTACTTTTGTACGTTTCTGTCAAAATCCAGAAGTCTTCAAATTTGAAAACATAGCGGCAGTGACTTAAAACTCAGTTAAAATTGTTTCTTCAAGTATAGGTACTTAAGTTTTAATTGATTGCTGATGTCAAAACGAAATCGGAAGAGTGCTTGCGAACTTACATAAGTAAAACTGACATTTGGTTTCTCCTCACCGCCATCACTTTTTTTCTCACGACTACTTAAGTGAATTAAGTGGCGTTCTGAAAATTGAAGTTCTATTTTGGGAATTATTTTCAGAATTCAGAGACAATGCCAACACCGGTGAAATGTCCCTCTTATGCGCCTTGGGTATTTTTAGAACTCTCCTGTAATTTTCTCACCTTCACATGTACATACGAGCATTGTAGAGTTAAAGTTAAATTTGTAATCCATCCTCTTATTTCTTATGCATCTATTCCATCGATTTTATTCTTCCAGGCAGTTTGATTTCATCTCCAATGACATATCGTTGTAACACTACCATACCTTATCCTCAATATTCCATATATAGTGACACACCACGACCACATCCTTCTGACACACTGTACTATCATCCCTCTTATTCCTTTCATTTTGAACAAAATCCTATACATTACATACTCATACATACATACATACATATACATATATCCTTGCCTCGCAGGTATAGGTATAGTTATCCTTCCCGGAACTTTTGTGAAAACTGAGTAAAAGCGTAACTACTCGTAGAATAATTAATTTGACATTCAGTGTGTGTTTACCAGGTCGGAAGAATTTCATTCCCATTGATCACACTGACTTTGTATCTAGACAGATTAGACGGAGGTATCTCCTGGTTTTAGTGTACGAGTATTATAAGGTTTGTACCAATCTATTCTGAAGCTTCTCTTCTCTGTCGAGTAAAGCAAAAGCAATCCCCATCAGTAAGTGAATTCAGAATGATACATTTCTTCCACGACTTTCTTTCGTTCGTTCGTTTTGTTCGTTATTCCGTTTTTCCAATTGCCAAGCGACACAATACTAACGGTGAAGTGCGGCATGGTCCATGGTGATGCTGATGATGGTGGTGATGTGCTGGTGGAGGAGTTCAGGACAGCTTTTATTGAGTTAGTTTGTCCTGACGTTTCTTTGGGTGTTTTAGTTTTTCCATTGGATCCTTTGAGAAGCATCATCATCCAGATACCTACCAACTGATTCTCTCTCTTCCCACCCTCATTCTTTACTTTAATGTCCATTTTTCGTCACATGTTAACATAAAGTCGGTTAGGACTTAGTTGTTGTCGAATCGACCAAAGCCAATTTTTCGAAATTCTTTCGTTTTCTCTGTCTCTGTTATTTTGTCAAGATTGACAACTCTAACAGGGATGTCAATGTAATGTCATCAGAGAAATGTGATTTGTCACGAAAGCTGAGTAGTGGATGGTGACTTGCCCATAGTATCAATAAAGTGGAAGTAGAAACATAAAGATGATTTCTTGTTCGTTGTTTCTTTGATTTAATTTTCTAATTGATCAAAAAATGAATTTCTTTCCTTTTTCAACTACCATTTTTTTCAATACAAGAATAAGTTTTTTTTTTGACTACAGAAAGAGTCATCGAAGAGTGCTTAGTTAATTAGAATTTTAAAAAATCGTCAAATTAGCAACATTAAGCCATTGGAACTCTCAATGATTCATTCAATCAGATGTCTTGAAACACTGACAAGACCAAGATACCTATACATACATATGTATTTACCTAAATAAATATGTACATCTATTTATACAAACTTAACGAAAAAAGTGGTCATAAAATGGCGCCCATAAAGAAATCACTAGATGAATTCATATCTATAAAATGTCATAGAAAAAATAATTTATGTAGCAGAAGACTCATGTACCTACATAGTACGTATGTACATATGTATAATATATGTATGTGTATATATATGCCATAATTTAATTATAACTAGGGCACATCCACTATCTTCATTTGCACCTTTTAGCACAGAGCCTAACGAAAGAAGTTATTTTACATTTTTGCATCCATATGCAACATACAACTAAGAAAACTTGCATGAATAAGTTCATAATTTCTTGAGTAAATTTAAATTTTGTTTATGTATTTGTATGCTTACGATCAACATGCAGGTTCCTTAGAAAATACCATAAGTATACATTTTTTAAAAAAGTTTCAATATTCATTTATTCGTATATTATATTTTTTCTGTTTCGAAAGAGTGTGGTTACATTATACGTTGAGTATTTTTTTACATTTATTTCTTCTCGCTCTAAAAATTCTATGTGTTCGCTTAAAGTTTTGACAACCTGTCAAAGATAATGTCATCAAATACAATTAATCAAAAAGATTCCGGTGTCAAATGAAAAAGCACCTTTCCTTCGTAAAGGATTCTGTTTTTTTTTTCCTACATTTTAAATGAAAGAGAAAAAGAAAAGAAACGATTATAAGGACGTCATCGTTTATATACATGAAATAAAAATTAAATAAAACCAACAACAGTGTCGTAAGAGACTGCTTTCTTTTAATTTCTAATTAATTTAAAGGAAAATAATCTATAATATTGTAATAACACTTTATACCAATTAAAATATATAATATTAAACAAATTATTATTATCTCATTTAAAAGCTGCGTTTTAAGTAATTAAAACTTATTAAGTTAATTTATACCAGTTTTAAATTTCAATTTCACTGTATTCTTTTATTATTTTAGGCCATTTATTAACTTCCCATAGGGAGTAATTGTAATCGGTCCGATTTGTTAAATTGAAATTTTTAACAAATCTGGACGTTTTATGATTCCTAGAATCTAAATTCGTCATTTGTACAGAGATGTCTGTGTGTGTGTAAGTACGTTCGTACTTAAGTACGTATGTACTTTTGTTCACTTCAACTTCATAAAATGCAGAAAGGATTTTACAAAAATTTGTCAAACAGTTTTTTCACAATAGCAGTTTTTTTAAAAAAGGGAAAATTTTAGTTTGTCGCAAATATCTCAGGAACAAAGAATGCTATTGAATACAAGTAAATTTTATTGTGTAGATTGCAATGTGACACAGTTTTGGTATAAATTTGAAAATAATTTAACATACCGTTATTTTAAAAAAAAAGTAAAAACTAAAAAAAAATTTTAACACGAAAATATACAATCAAGGAAAAATGATATCATCTTCAAAACAATTTTTTACTTTGTAAAATGTGATCTTTGACATCTGGTAAATTTTTTTAAAAAATTGAATTGACAGTTTTTGTACAAAAAATAAAAAAGTACAAAAAATTTTACTAAGAGTTGGTAAAAAATGTTTTTTGACTTGAATATCACGAGAATGGGCAATGATATTGACTTCAAATTTGAAAAATATAGAACTGACAGTTTTTTTTACAAAAAATATAAACTTTAACAAAATTTAGCCGAAAAATGTCAAAAGTAGTTTTTTGACTTGAATATTTCCAGAGTGGTAAATCATTTTAACTTCGATTTTTTTTTGATTTTTTGCATTATAGAATTGTCAACTTATGGTATATTTTTGACAAATATCGAAATGACAGATTTTGTTACTTAAATAAAAAACTAAAACTGAATTTTACAGAAAAGTGTCATAAATTGTTTTTCGGCTTAAATATCATCACAACAAACAATGATATTGACTTCAAATGTGTTTTATTTTCAACCTACTCATAATGCTTTTGTCAATACCTAAAAATGGTAAAATATTTACGAATATCAAATTGAAATTCTCACAATTGGTAATGTTTTCAGATTCAATATCTCTGATATTTTTTATGTTAATAAAATAGTTATCAACTAACATCAAAAGTTAATCAATTTTTATCAGGAACGCCAAGTTTTCAAATTATGTATAATGGGAAGTTTTCAGTGTGGGTCGCACCCAGCCTCTTTTTTATTTTATTATTTGAGGCCATTTATAACAGTTTATACGAGTAAATGAAAATATCTACAATTGTACAACCATGTTTTTTAGTTGTTTTATCAGTGCTTAAATAATCCACAAAGGTTTTCCGATTATACCATTAAGTACATATCTACGTAAAGCAGTGAGAAATGCCTTTTTTGGACTTTAGATGTGTGTGTGACTTTAGAGTGTGTAAGATGCAAATTCATGAAATGAGATAGGTCTTAAGGGCTTAAAAAATCAGGCTAAAAGTTGGCTTCTTTTTTAGCAAAGAATACTAGATTATAATATTATACCAACTAGAATGATGCATGAACATTATCACTTGACACTTATTTATATCTCTTCATCTAGTTTTTAATAACCAATAAAATTTGTTATTTATTTTTTCACTTTATGATCTTTTTATACCAATTAGGCTCGATTATACCATTTTTAAGACCTTATTCACTCAATCAAAGAAAATCGCTTTTTTATAATATTTTAAAGAAATTAAACAGATTCAAATTGAAAGCCAACTTAATAAAAAATCAGCAAATAAGAAAATCTTCAAACACTTAAAAAAAAAAAATTACTTTTATACCAGCTGTATAAAAATATTAAAAGTTCTTAAAATTTCTTTATTGAAAACTCAACATTCCCTTAATCACAAGTTAAAAAATATATTACGAAATTTTTCTCTGCTAACCACGTCGCTATTAATCTGTCAAAGTAAAGTGATAGCCATAGCAGCTTGATTTTGCTTTAATTTTCGCCAGGGAGGTAGGTAAAGATATCAGCAACTTCACCATCAACATCAAACACCCGAGGACATTTTGTAGAATTTCCTGACTTCATTCCCTCTCTGATATGTAATAAAAAATTGTATGTTTTTTTTTAAATATTAGTGGGGGGTGACATGGATGACAGCTAAAGAGGACAGAACTTAAATGTTATGAAAGAAAAGTCAGACGCAACATTTTTGGGAAAAAGGCGAGTTTTTTAATTTTTTTTTCTGGTTGTTGGTTGGTTGGTCGATAAGGACGTTGGTTGGGATGATGATGATGATGATGATGATGGCTTTAATGAAGAGCAAAATGTGGTCATGGATGAAGAAGACGAGTGGGGGGTAACACACACAGAATTTTAAGGGTGGGCGGGGTTGATGTAGAGAGACTCATAGAGTACCTATAGATAGACGCTTGAGAGATTGCGGTGTTGATGAAAGTGATTTTATTGACTCTTAAATAAATGGATGGATGACTTGACTGGCAGTTGATAGCTTACACCGATATGTAATGTTGGAAGTTTTTAACTGCTCATTTTTTAACTTACCTCTGATTGTTTTTTTGTGATTTTATTGGTAGAAGAAAAAGTATATTTGGTAGATATATGTACAAACAACAACAAACATTGAATTTTCTGCCACATTGACTTCTTTACTTTGGTCGAGACTCGAGACTAGTTCATTACAAGTCAAAGCAGTTCAATGGAGGCTTGAAGATTATTTTCGTAATTCTTATAAACGTGGTTAATGTTGACATTTTTTCGCTGTTAGTTATATGTAAAGGGAAACTCTCATAATCAAACACTTGCCCTAAAACTCACGAAAGTAAAAAACTTTCTTTTTGACATCAAAATGATTCATAATCATCTTTTCTATTAATTGAAATCACAACCGCACCTTCGACCGTCAACTGTTAAAATTTGTTAGTTATTTAAAAGCTCTCAATATTTTTCTTTTTATTTTTCACCATTTTGCTGGCAGCAACTCACTTTCTACCCCTGACATCCAAATCCTTTATTATAAAGCCTCTAAAATCCCGTTGAAAAAACTGGAAGTTAGGAGGTTCTGTTTGAATTGTCTTGCTGTTTTTTTTTTTCGAGTTTTATAGTGTGCTATACTGTCATCCATTTTCAGCTTTATCAGTTAAGCACCATACAATGCATTTCGTGCCTGGCAGTATAGATAGGTAGATAGTGAAGGTACATATACCTATATAAGGAATTTTAGCCAGTCCTATAGTCTAATATTATCTAATAACAATAGTAGCCGCTTTAATATGCAGAAAATAACAATGGTGAGGTTTTTGTAAGAGCACAATTTTCATGTCATTCGAATGTGAAACGTTAATTCCAACTGAAAGCATATTTCCTCTCCCGCTATCCTAGCATCACGTAGGCAACGCTATCTATACAACCGCACTGATGATAATGCTGAACTTGCCGTGCCTATTTAGAGAACAATCAAAACTAAAAACCCTTGCACCCCACCCCTCCTATACGATTTCCTTCAAAACAGTCATCGAACAACAATGGAGTCCTATCCTGTCATCAAGTAACAAACAAGCCGCTTTGGTCGAACTATATACATACCTACACACCGGTCTTTGCTGTTCTCTATTTAAATAATGGAAGCAACAACTGCTGACAACGAGAGCGACACCATCGCCAGTGAGTAAACAGGAAACTAAGCTTGATAGGATGTTTTTTCAGCCAACAAAACAACTAACTACAGCAACTGCTACTGCTTTTTTTAAGCTATAATCACATAATGAAAACCTTTATCCATCAGCGCCTGCGATTATCCTAGAAATAAATAAAAATAAAATTCCCAACAACAAACAGATGATGGATCTAGGCTCTGTCTCTCGTGTTTCGGCTCCTGGCTCCGGCATTACCTTTGTTACTGGTTGTTACTTTCTCCAACGACGACGGTGTAAGGGTATGTACCTATGTGGTTTTTAATGTTTGTATCAAGGATATATTTTTCCAACCGAAATGATTTAAATGAAAATTTTTGAATCATTCTTGCGCATGCAATACGGCTGCAGCAGCTTCCCGTGTATCCCGCTTGAGCTACTGCTTTACTGGGAATTATGTGCTCTTCCTCCTTTTCCTCGATATTGCAGGATTACAGCGATAAAGTCAGTTGAGAGCTCGTGTTCATTATCAGGTTTATGTGTGCACAGAAAGAAAAAAGAACCTGGATATGTATTTGTATGTGTATCCCAGTTTTGGATTTCCGATTTTATGCATTTTACTTTTTTTAATATAAAAATAATTTATGCAATGTTTTTCACATAACATGCATACACATATACATAATGTGTATGTATATACATATGAAGGACGAACACACAGAATGAACACAATTTCTCTCTATCGGTGGTGATATGCGGAATTCATGCGGAAATGAAGGCTCTTGTACAAGTCATATACTCGTGATAGTAGGTAGGTCCTGGGTAACTAGTACAAGAGGTTGGATAAATTATTATTTTTTTTAAATGAACCTTCCTATATTCGACACCTACAAACTTTTACTCGTGTTTTAAATATAGTATACATATATGGCCTATATATCCAATGACCTTGAAACATTTAACCGAGTCCTTAAGGCTATTGCATAAAATAATATGAACATTACTTGTACATGTACATAAAAATGTTGTACATTTACATTCTTTTCGAAAACGATATTTTAATGATATTAATGTGAAAATGAGTTTTTTGTCTTCCACCGAGAGATGGAATTTTGGAATAAAACTTGGTCAATCAATTTCTGGAAACCGTTTTTTTTTTAACTACATAGAGTTAAAAGTTATTTAACACCTCATACTCGTATGGTTTGGAAAAAAATTAAAAGAGAACCATGCCAGGGTATAGGAAATGGAATGAGATAAAGTCGGTAATTATTTACAAATGAATTATTTTTGAATAAAATCTGGGTCATACATGCTATTTACATATACGCCAATATGGTTTTGAACAAATACTGACTGTTTACATAAAGGACAAAATCGTAATAAAGGTCAAAATCGTCAAAGTCGTATACTTATAATTCTTTTACTTTCTTAAATTAGATTCCACATTACGATCCACATAACATAAATGACATTTGACAGTTCAGTTAAGTTGAGAACTGAATGACATACACATACATACATACATACATATATTTATATGACAGTTTATTTAGAGAGATTTAAACTCCAGCTATTCTGAAACTTTGGTGCTACGCCCTTGTATATAGAATGGAACAGTACAATCATGAAAAGGAACGCTCGACGCGACCCCTAACCTGTCTCCTCGGAAACAATATTTTTGCATATTTAAGAGAGGTGACGAGAAGAAAATAAGAGAGAACTAAAAAAAGAAAAAAATAATTTGAGAGATATGTCAACCCAAAAAAATCTGAAACGAATATATAGAGTTAATAGAGAGGGAAGATTAAAAAAAGTAACAATAAGGCAAAAAAACGTCAAAGAGGAGGAAGAATGAAAATGTAGCTGCCAATTCGAAGAATCATTGCCCAATGAGAAAAATATTTTCAAATAATGTAAATAATTTTCAAAAAGTATATTACATTAGGTATTTCAACTTTTTTTATGAAAAATACTTTTGAAAGATAGAATAATTTTGAGAACTTCATTAGAAATTCAAAATAGGTATTTGCTTTTCAAGACGTAGTACATGAAAAATCAAACGTCAAAATTTTTGTTTACTTTTACGTTTTTTTTGCCTGCTTATTGGGACGGGAACAACTAACTCTGTCACGCTACCTATTTCTTATGACTCAAAATATAATACTCCTTTCATTCCCACTATAGATTTGTTTTTATATTAAGTTTGTCTCTTATCGTTCTCTTTAATTTAGAAATTTCAATACAGCTAGCGCCCCCAATGTTGTCTCCTCGGTAACACAAAATTGTGTTCCATGAGAATACTATATAATTATATATTCAAGGGCTACGCTTAGAAGGGAGTTTTAAAAAAGGACTTGGAAATGATTACAATTTGGTTTTGGCCCAGCCAACTTTTAGAAAAATTCTTGCTGAAATGTTGAGTATTCTCAAGGATAAGTTTTGCTCACAATGGATAAAAATAAATCTATGTTTGTCTCAAATTTCACATCATTCCAGACCTTATAAATAAATACTAATTAATAGCTTATAAATAATACAATTATTTTATTAATAGTACATTGCACAAAATGTAAAAGTTTTAATATTTCTAGTTCAGTTAATATATGCTTATTGAGATTCCTTTATATTTTTGATAAAAATGTTGCTCTGTTTCCACAAAAAAAAAAAAGAAATAAAACTCAGGTCACTATTGGACTCACAAAAAGGACCGACTTTGAAATGACACTGTGATCCACTCGTTTTACCGATTAGGTTAATGTTTTGTTTTCCTAATAGAGTTGATATATAGGCTCAAATGGCATTTAATTTTTCCCTATATACCCTGAATACCCCACTGTGTGCCCGAATGGAGATTTACGTCCCTCTCAAATTGAATGACTGAGATGAGAATATTATTACTATTCCATAAGCAAATAGTGGAGGAAGGGAAATAAATAGTAAATTTATCAAAAGTATGAACAAAATGTCTCTTATTCTCTTTGGTGCCATACTAAATTGAAGGACGTTTGCTATACTCGTATAAGAATGATCTTTAAAACAGAAGAATAAATAAGAAAAATACAGCAGGAGAAGTCACCTGCTTACTTACGAAAGGATCTTTTCTTCGTGGTTGTGTGAGGCAAAAAAAATATATGTATTTGCATTAATTGGGTATGTGTTGTGTATACCTAAGTATAGCTCTAAATTCGTATACTCGGGGGAAGGTTTTCTGTTTCTTCTTCTTATTCGATTTAAAATTATCTTGTAAGATTAGATTAATAATTATAAATATTAAATCAAACATTATACCCATTCTAGAAATCTTAAAGGAAATCTAGCCCATTAAATCATACAAAAATTACAATAGGTACCTTCAAATCCTTTAATTTATTTACCTATCAAAAATAAACACATGCATAGGTGGGTGGGTTCAGATTAAATTATTTTATTAATGGGAGGGAATCTCTGGAAATACCTATGTATGTATTTCTATGTTTTTATATTATTTTAAAAATATGTAATGTTATTGACTTAAGATAAAATGTATTGTAGATATATGAACATGGATATGTAATACAGATTTGGTATTAATTTCGAAAAAGTTAATCATACCCTTTTTTTTTAACGGAAATACTAAAAAAAAAAATTTCGTGCGCAAATATACAATGCGGGAAAAATGATATTAACTTCAAAACAATTTTCTACTATGTGACGTTTTTGATATGTGATCAAAGTTTAGAAGAGGAGATAATGATATTGACCTCATATTTATTTTATACATACATAAATAATACAACTATTACAATATGGTACAGATTTGACATATATCGAATCGGCACTGTTTTTACAAAAAATAAAAATTAAAACTATAATCTACCAAAAAGTATCAAAATATCTACGAAAAGCAGTGATATTGACTTCAAATGTAATTTTTATTTTCAACATAATCGTACTATGATTTCTTTATTCTAATCGGTATGGAAAAAGAATTTTATTCTATGTATTTAAACTGGCTGTTGGAAAAATGCTTTAAATAAAATAATTTATGAGATTTGAGATTTGCAAAATATATAAATGGAAAACTAAGTGGCAACACTTGAAAATTTTGGAAAGATGTGCGTAAACCGGTAAACCTACACAATGCTCAATAGTACTACATAGTCATCATAATGTATAAAGCATAAAGTTAAAAAATATTGCGTGCATTCAAAATATGTATTACAACAAATTATAATAATTTACCAAATATCACTCTCGAGACGATTCTTTTAATATTTATAGCTTCCGGAATATCTATCCGATTTTGATAAATGATTACTATCTATTTATTCAACATAAAAAGAACTTTAAAACTCAATGCATGTATTTTTGAAAAATTAAATATTCGAAGCATTGTTAAAAATGGCTTTCAAAGCTCAAAAACGACTACATTTGTATTCAATCCAAAAATGTACCCATTAATTTAAATGTTTAGTTCAAAAGTTTGGTAATTATGAAAAGTACAGAAATTACTCCTTTTAAAATTGTGTATTTTTTTTTTAATGTGAAAAAAAGTTTTTCTTAAATAACTTGAGATTTTCGAGGTCTACGAAAATGTTCAAGTTACAAAATAGGATCTCCGTAGTAATAGCTACAATCTTAATTGTCCACTTCAAAAGTAAATGTCCAGTATAGCACAATGTAATATTTTATCCACTTAAAACGAAACGTGCAAAATTGGACAAGTGCAACAATTTAAATTTTTAATATTTTTCGTAATTTTCTAGGATTTATCTTTCTTTTATATCTACCTTGGAAAAAGTTAGTCAGTTAATAATAATTAATATAACAAAAATGTATATTTAAAGGAGAGGAAAAATTTGATCACATTCGCTATTCATGGTTATTGACTTTTTTCTGCCCAAATTTTTTTAGGGCAAGAAAAGTTTTAATTAAGGTATGTATTTAACTAATAAAACAAAAGTCACTTACATACCTTGACACTCTTGTCTTTAAAATTACAGATGGTCTCTAAACCTAACCTATGTAGGTACTTACCTACCAAGTTCCTTTTCGAAATATTGAGCTCGATATGTGAGCTTCAAAAAAATTAAAAATGCTAAATTAGGAGAAAAGCAGAAAAAACTAGTCTAATAAGGAATCTTCAAAATTCTTGTTATTTTAATATGAATACATTTTGTAAAGGTTTTTAATGGCAATTAATAAGAAGAAAACAAATAATAAGAACATCTACAATCTTCATTTATTCCTTAACGCTCGGGCTTAAGACATATAATTATAGTAGCTAATTCCCACCCGCTTCGCTGTGTGCATTTATGAAGAAAAAAAAAATGAACCTGTGTAAAAATATAATTTAAAATTGAACTTCCTCTCACCCCAATTTAACGCCATGTAATAAACTCCAGTGATAAAAACTCAGATAATTCAAATTTCAATGTGTAATTTTCCGCTTTAATTGGAAGATCAGTTGGAATAATTTTTACGACGATAGTCTCACTTCACGTAAGACGATAATCGTCAAAGTGATATCGTCAAAAGGATATCGTTTGAACGATAGCTAAATAGGTATCGTCTGCCATTGATTTCCAATACTATTTAATCAAACTTAAGTCAAAATGTTTCGTCGCAATTTAGTTTTGTTACAAAGTGAAAATGAAAATTCAAAAAAAAAAAACAATTAATACGATTATGAAGACAATTAAGAAATGAATCAGACCCTTTATCTCTTCCAAGTTCCAACCCATTCTTTTGTCTCTTTACCTTTCTCCAACCAGCAACGATTTTCATAGGTGGGCGACTCGAATTTAAAATTTGCAATAAATCGCGCCACAACTTATTTATATCTTCCTTCCCTTGGACGGAATTTGGTGTATACCCATTGGCCAAGGAAGGATGCTCATCCATAAGTTGAATGCACTTTTGTAATTGATTTTGGGTTACTAACCTACCTATATTATGTATATACAAAATTATAACTAGATTTATTAATGTCAATAACATAAGACATACATTTTAAAATTATAAACGAAATTCGAGTCGGTGGCAACAAGTAAAAACAAAGCAGTAACAATTAACACCACACATAATTTGTTTGCATGTTTGGAAGCAAGAAATTTCTTGCAAATTTTCACAATTTCCCATAGAAAAAAGGTAAGTTTGGGAAACTTTTCAAGTTATCGGACAAGCATTGTCTTTCATGGATTTCATTCACAGTATAAGAGTAACTGATATAAACTGAACGATCTTATACCGAAAACGATTGACGAGACGATAGTGAAGTTACGTAAAGCAAATTATTGACGATAACGTTAATGATAATCGTTTTGACGATTATCGTTTTGAAAGTTACGGAATGACCCTCCTGTGTAATTTAACACAGCCTATCAGATTTTGGGATTGATCGTCCACCAACTCCATCTATTAATTTTATCTTTCTAATTTCTCACCCAAAATGAATGCAAAGCACTTTTATTTTCCATACAAAAATCAATTTTAATATTTTCCCGACTTCTTGGGAATGTTTTCTTTTATAAAAACCTTTTCCTGGATTAGGAAACAGATTGTACATATAATGGTTATATATTTTCAAATACACAAAATTAAACATCTTTACTGCATTCGTTTCTTGTTTGTCTCGTCTAGGTCTAGACCATCAACAAAAAAACTCATCCAGCCATTCGCAACACCAAAAATCCTTCACATTACTTCTACTTGTATATAATTTGAGAAAAATGTAAACAAACCGAAATGTGATATAAGTTTACCAAAATCGTCTTAAGCTTTTCTTCATTACGTAGAACGTGTTTGTGTTTTTCTGGCGAAATGTCTACCTTTCTCTAAAATTGCAGGAATTTCTGATACTTAAGAAGAACCAGTTTTCATAATTTACGTTGATTTCTATTAAAAGAACCATTTCGTCGTTGCTCTTAACTTTTACAAAATAAGCGTTTTTTTATAGAGATCCGCTTTGATTTCAGGCAGATTCTAAGCCAAATTTTATACCTACTTGACCCACAACAAATCATTTCAACTCCTTTAATGGAATACCGCCCTTTGCCATATAATGTTTCCCTACGAATTTGTTTTGACTATCAACCGAGTTCCATAAAATTTAAAATTAAGAATAAGATTTTAATCTTTGCTAAAAAAACAGTTCGAAAAAGAAGCTCTAAAACAAAATTTAAATTTTGTGTAACAATTTTTTGTTGTTGTTGAAGGTAATGTTTAATAAACTAACTCTAACTCAAAATTTCACATTGCTGTCAACGAATTTTTTCATATTAAAGATTTAATATTTGAGCCATCCCGTGACATTTGAAATAGAACATACAGGGCAGAGATACCAAGACCAACTCCGCCACCGACAGCACATTTTCGAAGACCAGCTACAAAATACAATAAAAATCCATTTATCTACTGTTGATATTATAGAATCTTTAAAGACAGTACCTGACGATTTATAGAGAAATCCAGTTGCTGTGCCTGCAAGAACTGTATTAAATTCATCATCTTCTCCTCTGGCAAACTGCAAGAGCACCCCAAATGCTGAATACATAACAGCCAGGGTTCCAAGGGTGTTTGCAGTGGCGGATCCTTGTTTCATGACATGGTTAAGAAGCCTAAAAGAAGAATTGTTCAACTCAATATCATTGAAAACAACACTTCACTCATGTACTTACTGTGTTCTCCTCAACTTCCCTGTTTGTTGTAATGCTGCTGTTGTTCTCATACCATTGTAAAACCCTGCAGCACCACCAATACCAGCTCCAATTATCGCCGAAGATCCAATTTGTGAAAAGGCCAACTCAAAACGACCTCGTTGTTTATTAGCTCCTTCGGGGAATATGAACTCCGGCTGAGAGTGCTGCATAAATCTGGGGTCATAGTTTAGATATGGTGATGCGAACGCTGGACTTGTGGTACGTACACGACTTTCATTCCCCGAAGCTACAAGAAAACGAAAGAAAAAAAACAAAACACATGTTTTGAAATACGAAGGAAAATTGCGTAATGTGTAAATACTTACACGATGAACCGGTGTCCAAAGATAATGGTTTATTTAAATAATCATCACTCATTTTGTTTGTTGTGTTTAACGTTTTTATAAAAAATCAAATGGCAATTATTTCAATTCCCTTTTACAAGAAATTATAAAATCCAATTTTGTCCCTAACAAGTAGACCACTTTTTTCTCAGACCGAAGACTCTTGCGCTCTGCACATCTGTCAGACAGAATGACAGTGATAGTTGACAGTTGGTTTTTAGTTTTCTAATTGTTGCTTAAGGTTGGCCAATCTGCCTTAAGTTTTACCCACAATACATAAAAGTTATTTTTATGATAAAGAAGCTTCTTGAGATTTTTGAACGTTTTCTTCATATTTCCTTAAAAACATTTTAGACGTTTAACCAGTTTCACAACCGTGGTTCATAAAATGCCATCAAATACATTACCGTTCTTTCATTCAAGATTCTCCTTTCCTTTCCTGGGAACTCTTTTTTTTTCTGGTGTAAATTTGAAAGTCATTTTCATCCAACCAATTTAATAGAATCAGGTATTAAGAATTAAAATATAAATAATAAACATAAAATAACTAAAAACATAATTTGAGATTTTTAAAAGTAAAACATATGCATATCAAAACAATTTCTGCATATTGTGACCTACACACTAAAGAACAACACAGAATACAGAAAATCAATTCTTCTCGATTAAGTACCGTTCACAATAACTCAAAAGCGAATGTCAAACAAAAATAAAATTTGTTTTTATTTGTTTCCTCTTTTGTTGTTGTAATTCTTCTCTCATTCGACTAGTGCATGATTTCGCTATTTTTTCTATTCTTATTCTTTCTTCATTCTTCAATTTATCGTCAGTGGTCGTTGGTTGCGGATCGTTTTCGTTATTTGGTTGTGTTTAAATAGAAAAGTTCTTATTATTCTTCTGCTCTCAAGTTATAAAATAAAACACAAAAAAGGAATACTTCTGTTCTCCCCACACAATCTCACACTTCTCATTTATACCAACTAAAAAAAAGAACTTATCATATAGTTTCCTAAATATAATAAAAAATATAATCTAATCAAACCAATCCAACCCAATCAAATGGCGTCAAGTGATGTTAAATTGTCAAGACTATTTAGACTTGCACAAAAATTTAATAACTTCTATCTAACCGGTGAGTAATTGCAAAGGAATTTAGTTGGAACTCTTTTTTTTTTTTTGTTTTCTTTGAACGAATAGCAATAGGTGGAATTAATTTTTAACTCCTTTTCTGCCAATAAGACGAGAAAAATCTACTATAACAGCCGGGTTCTTGTGCATATTCTTATTTGAATGCAATCGCCCTTTTATTTAGTTTATTGCTGAGCCGATCCCAGCTCCACCAACAGTATCCATCCTCTTGGTTGGGTCGCTCGCTTGCCTCTTCCTAAAAAAGCTTCATCCTCTGGTGTATCATAGCGAGAACGAGTCTTATCGATTTGTCCCAAGTTTTTTCCTTCTGCGTAAAATTTATATGGAAATGAATTGTGTATAATGAAAAAAATCAAACAAGAATATTATTTCATAATAAGTGATTTCATTGAACTAATAATATTATTGTCTCCTCTCTCGATTTTGAATGGATGCGATTATGAAATCATTTTCGTAGTCATTAAAATATGTTTGAGATAGATGTCTCGCCAAACAGGGTAGAGGCACAATGTAGCACCTAATGGAATCAAGGTAACCGTTTTTTTTTTTTTTTTTTAATTTTTCTGATTTTGGGGCGCGGGGAAGCTACGTATCTACAACAAACAGACGGGTACCTAGTGCGAGCGGAAGACGACGACGACGTCGCGACGTCAACAACGCCAACAAGAAGAAGCAGCACGAGCCGCAGCAGCAACAGCAGGAAGAGGAATTCGATTTGCTCAGATTCAGATTTTGCAGAAATCTCCTTCGATCATTCTTATACACTTCATCTTGTTCTTCGTTCGTGCCTTTGCCTTGCAAATCTTTTAAATCTTCTCTTGGTCTTTGCGTTATTTGTTATAATTTTTTTGTCAACAAACAGTTTTTATTTTCATTTTTGCATATGTATGTATGTTCATTGTACATTATACAGATTTTTTTGTTTTTGACGTAACATGTTTCTTCTTTGTGCTTTGACACATAATTTGTTTATATTTTTGCCCCCCTCCGCCATCGTCGAACAGGGCTGCGCGAACTACGTCATCTAACTGCTTGCCGGTGGCCGGTTGCGAGTCGTGATTCGCAATTTGCAATTCGGACTGGCTAAGCACAAGATTCCATCACAAAAGAACACAAAAGCCAACCAACAAAATTATGTAGGTACCTACATTATGTAGATTTTGTTTTTAGCTTTGGAATGAATTTAGAAATGTTTTATCTAGATTTGTTTTTTAAATTAAGCGTGTTGGTAGAACGCAAAATAAATTAAAAAAAAAAACTGGTAAAATTGGTTTCTACAATCTCTTTTTTGATCTTGTTTTTTTTTATCGCATTTCAATTTATAGTTATGTATTATAGTGGCGGAAACTTATAACTACATATATAAAGAAGCAGAGTTAGGGCTTGCTATCATCCCAATCCTAATCAAAAAAAAGAAATCTTACTTCTATTTGATTATGATTTATGAGTTAGAGACAAGGTGCTCAATTATTTTAAGTATCACGTGAAAGAATCTATATCTTCTAAGTTCATTTTTGTTTACACACAAAAATGTCATTGATAATAACAAAATTCATACAAAAAATTAGCAACGTATACCAGCGCTCGTTTATTATAATATCGACATAACAACAACAACAGCAAGATTCATGAAACATGAATGATAAGAAAAAGCAAACATCATTTAAAACGTGCGCCACAAAATTTCGATGGAAACAGTTGAGTTCTGAAAGCAGAGCCGTCGTGAGGATATTTTTAACATTTAGGCGAATACTTTTTCTGATTTAACATTAGTGAAAATATTTTAAGTTTAACTTTTCATTTAAAACTATGATGTTAAAGTATCAAAAAGTGAGTCTAACAACCTGTCTGTTAATGTCTATAATATGCTTTGGTAGTTAATTTAAAAATGTAATTTATTTAACTTCGAAAATAGGGCTAGTCACCCTGCAAACACGACTAATAAAAAATAGAAAGAACAAACTGACACGACCATTGAAACTGATGTTGTTTCCCTTTCTTTTTTATTTGAAAATCTTGAATACAAAAATATTTAAAAAAAAGTAGATGCAGTCGTGTATTAAATTCAATTTTGTTGATCAGGCCGTTTTAAAAAGATTTCGACTTGCGTCACGCTACTTCTTACTTACAAAAGTACGTATACGGCCAGTACCATCCGGCAGATTGCCATGTCCGTATTGTTAAGTTTAAATTTGTATCAATATCGAATAGAAAATAAAGAATATACATATCTCTTAATCTGTCTATGTCTCAATGAATTTGATTAATTTAAATAGCCAACTGCATAAGGAATAAATCATGTAAAATAATGTCTCAAATTGGGGTGGAATTAATTCACACAAACTTTCGGTCTAATTACTCATGAACTTGATGTACCTAGAT
Source organism: Scaeva pyrastri (assembly GCA_905146935.1). Classification (NCBI taxonomy): domain Eukaryota; kingdom Metazoa; phylum Arthropoda; class Insecta; order Diptera; family Syrphidae; genus Scaeva; species Scaeva pyrastri. Next base: position 52,153,855 of record LR989927.1, read on the forward strand.
AGATGTTCAATGGAGATTACTTATTTCATCTTTTGGCCTCCTAGATTTTCGGCCTCATTACATTACCATTAGCTACTGTCCTGGAAATCAGAGTGTAAGGCAGTGTTGTGTGTCATTTAACTCTTGTGTTGCTATTCCTTTGTTTTGATATGTTATCTTTTTTAAAGCATTTATGACTCATTAGTTTCTCTGGGTTAAGGATTCTACATCATTGATTACTTAACGATACAGTAACATAAAACTCATGTAACGGTTGTAATAACTAAACAAATGTGTAAACATAGCACAAGCCCCACCAATAAAAAAATGAATTGATTTATCATTTTTGTTGGCAATAATAATACATAGATATATGTACATATTTTTGCTATACAAATATTAATGCACCAGGTGTGTCCTTACTCCTTATAATGACGCAATCCACAATATTTTTTTTAACCAATTTACAAGTCACCTTGGTTCAGTTCTAATGCATATTCGAAGAGACGTGTTAAAAAATGTTTGAACTACTTTAGTGAGTACTAGGTACATATGTATATAGTATATAGTTGAGCTGTATTGTGTAGATATTAATGGATCGTCCTACTTTCTTTTTTTGAAACCGATTGAATGAAGGTTATTATATTATGAGTCATCAGTACAAAAGTTGTGTTAATGAAACTTTGCCAAACGCAGTCGAATTTTGAATTCTTGTTTCTTGGGCAATGTATTGTTTTGGAGTTGTTTTTAATTCTTGGAATAGTTCTTTTAAATTCTATCTAAAAGTCCTTGACTTGTAACAAAGTTTTTGTCAAATTTAATTTTCAAGTGTTATCGCAGTTACTTAATTTTTAAATATGATTCAGCGTCTGATTGTTATTTTTAAATAATAAAAAAAAAAAAATCAAAATGTATTTTAGTATATACCAATTAGAGAAGCTTAATTGCTACAACATTAGTCATAGAAAACAAACAATATTGTCTTTTACAAACAAAACAGTATAATATATAAAATGCAAAATTCACAGATATGGTTTTGTTACTCAAAACAATAACTTATTTGCCTTTGATTGCGCAATATTTATTTACATTTGTTAATATACCATAGGGTGACCCAAATAAAAACGATAGACCATTAAAATTAAGCAAAAATATATATAGTGGATTTTGAAGTAACTTTCATGCCTTTTGAGGAGTAGAACACCATTTGAATAACCGCCTTTACTGGAATTATTATTATTGTTTATGACTCGGTGCAACGCTATTTCGACAATAGCTTCTCAAATGCTGCTTGTTAAAGTAGACTAAGGAATTAACGTGTAATAAACTTTAATTTTATAAAATTTCTCTTTTACAACCTTAAGGAGTTGCGTTACTAGTATGGAACATAGCATAACCATCCCATTGAGCGTTTTTTTAACAAAAACATATATGTGATTATAATTTTTTTACTTTCGGAAAAACTCTTGTAAGTAAGTAAAATTTTTCTTCAATTAACTTTTTTTATTTTTAGGATATCAAAAAGGTGAAATTCGTCCATTCCTAGTTGAAGGTCAACAAGTCGGGCTTATCAAATCGGATATTGCTAAGCATTTGCTTAAGTATCCTGAAGTATTTTGTATTCGTGATTGCGAATATACCAAGCAGGTAAAAGTATTTCCTTTTTACCAAAATTTTGTGTTTATTTTGTTTTGTTTCACAGGGAATTGTTGAATTGAATCCAGCATTCCGTGATTATTCGGAGAGAACTGAAAAGCTTGACAAGATCCTACGAGAAATACGATCCAATGATATTTTCTCGGCTCTTGAAGGTTGGCGCGACGAAGTAAGAACAAATTTGTGTACACATAACAGAACGATATTAATATTTATTTGTTTTTTTTTTTTTTATTTTAGTATTATGAGGTCAAATCATCCGATTATAAGAGTCTTCTGAAAATGGATCGATCGGCAACATGTTTATTTGGTGTGCGCAAATACGGTGTTGATATCAATGGATATGTGCGACATCCAACCCATGGTATTTGTATTTGGCTACAACAACGTTCAAATACGAAAGAAACTTGGCCCGGCAAATGGGATAATATGGTCGGTGGAGGGTTGTCTGTTGGCTATGGCATACATGAGACAGCAGTTAAAGAAGCCGCCGAAGAAGCTTCCATTCCAAGCGATCTCATCAAGAATCTAGTTTCAGCCGGTTGCGTTTCATTTTTTTTCGAAAGTGATCGCGGTCTTTTTCCCAATACTGAATATGTGTTTGACTTGGAATTACCAATTGATTTTGTACCTCATAATTCCGATGGAGAGGTACAAGCTTTTGAGTTGCTTCCAGCCAAGGAATGTTTAGAAAAAGTTTTTACACCAAATTTTAAGACAACGAGTTGCCCAGTAGTTATTGATTTTCTTATACGACACGGATATATTACTCCAGAAAATGGTGAGTATTTATTATCTGCAAATAACAAAAAACATTAATAATAATATATCACGGCTTAGAACTTCATTTCACGCAAATTGTTGAACTGCTTCATGTGCCATTGCAATCGCTGTACACGTACAAATCAAGAACTGAAATGAACATCACCGAAAATGGCCATGTCAAGAATAATATTTAAATTTGATGTTAAAATTAAGACTTTCTAGTAGCTTTGTATATTATTATTTGTTTCCTCTCCTCTAAAATATATATATTTACCTATTTCCGTATTTAATTTTAATAATATAAATTACTTAAATAATACTGACGCGTGGGCATAGCCCTAAGATAATTAATTTAATAATATACGTATAAAGATTTGAGTAAAAACAAGTAATTATAAAACAGAAGAAAAAACCACAGCAACAAGCATATTAACGAATACTTAACCAAAGTGCTCAAAAAGTAGCGTTCTTACTTTTGTTATATTTAAATAGTGTGCAAATTAATTATTAAAATATATTTAAAAATAAATATGCAATAGATTGTAGATGTAAAAAAAATACAAAAATTAAAAAAAAAAAAACAATTTCTTCCGAACCGAAGCTAAAAGGTAATACAAAATATATATATTAAAAATAATAATTATTATATATCACCTACATATATTTATATCGCGAATTTAAAAACATACAAAAATGAATAATATTTATACATTATATAAATTTGTTGCTGCACACAATTATTACTAGTGATGTTATTTTCAAAAAAAAAAATATATAAATAGACTATTGCTTTTAATAATTCTTTTTTACTTATATTATGAAAAATGTATTTTATTTTATATCACAGCTCAAAAAAGTTAGTTTACTTTTTGTCACAGAAACCAGACTTTAATGTTTGGCAATCGTTTGTCAATCAAAAATTGGAGTTATCTTCTTAAAAATACTTCCAATAAAATTCAAAATTAAAACAAAAATGTTTTAAAACATTTTCAAGCTCCGATTTGAATACAGCATGTTTAAGATCTTTTGAAACTATACTCTTGTTTCTGGTACAAATGAAAATTATTGACATGTGAAAGTTTTTTGTTTAAAAGCTTAAAAAAGATGTTGGTATTTAATATTCCTATTGAGTAGTTGCAATTTTAAAAATGTGAACAATTGTTTTTAGTTTTTATAATTGTTTTTAAATCAATTACAATTTAAATTTTTTTTGTGTTGATAGTTTTTTTAAATTTCTTTTTGTACGAAAACACAACATATTATAATAAAATACAAATTCGTGTTTTTAAAACTTTAAATAATAAACACCACTGTTTCTCTTTAATATATTAACAAGATTTTTTTTGAAAATTTTATATGTCTACCATCAAATTAATGCGATAAAGAGATTCTATAGCTAATTTATTGAAGATGTAGACCGAGAGTATAAAATATACATAAAGTATTATTAAAATTGGGAACAACGTAAAATTAATTTCTTTAATTTGTGAAAATGTTTTGTACTAGTTTTGAGATTATCTTATGGGAAGTTGGTGGTCCTTACAGAATTTATGATAAAAGTCTTAAATAGAAAGACCAGAAGGCTCATGCACAAATTTATGAAGATTTTACTAAATCTATAAATTTTGGGATTCGGACTTTAAACCTCAATAAATATAATACAATTGTTTTGGGTAAGTCATAAAATTTTATGTAACAAATATTATATCAATTAAACCGTGTTTGGTCTTTAGATGTAACGCAAAGATTGCAATTTTTAAGTTCAGTATGAATGTTATCTCATGTGTATTAAAGAAACTGAAAATTTCATCAGAAAAATCGTCATATTATTAATAAAAATGGACTTAAATATTTATGAGATCAAATAAATTATAAAAACATACATAATTATGTTATTCACTCGCAAAAGTCACGGATCCAAGTATCAAACTCTAAACCAGCAAAATCATAATTTGCCCAGAGTCCACACATTAGCATTGAAGTCCTATTTCATATTTAGACACCTAAGCCTATTCCATATTTGGATTGTTAAATAGTAGAGCACTTACTTATGTACATATACATACTTAATAACTGGAAATACTCATTTATTACTTAACCTTTAAAAGTTTCTGAGTGATAAGAAAACAAAAAACGCTTGCCACAGGAGTAGCGTTCGCGCAACTAACACGATGAGTGCGATAGTAAATAGACCGAATGAAACAAAAGATGGATGTTTTGCGTTTTATAATTATATCCTTAGAGAAATTAAGGTATTCCATATAAGGGACCTATTCCATATTTAGTGACTTTCCTCTACACATTCTAACAATTTCCATATATTTATAACGTTAATAAATAATATTGTACCGTTTTCCTGAAAATAATCTTGATATCATTGATTTGCCTATTTACATATGAATGCGCATATATGTACATACATACATAATACATATGTATATATGTATATTTTTACTGAAAATTTCGAGTATATAGACATTTTTATTTTTTGCCTGAGACAATTGAAAGCTTATTCTGTGAGCTCTAATATAAATGACATCTTTGACCAAACGGTGCAAATCAAAATGATAAAATTTTGAAATATTAAAAGTTTCACTAGACGTTATTTCTTAAATGTTTCTCATCTCAAATTATATTTGAATTAGATTAAAAAAATAAAAATAAAAAAAAAAAAATTCTTTCTTACCAAAATTTTATATTTCCCATGAAGTGTAGGTATACACATTTCTAATCTATTGTTTATCTTTTCACCATTTCCATATCATTTTTCTATGGACAAATCCCCACTATAGTCTTTTCTTCATCCCTTCGCATAAAGTAACGGTTTATTTCATTTTTAAATCACTTAAGAACACACAATATAATTCCAAAATTCACACGAATAATCATATATAAGATTCGTGTGAATTGCGGAATTATATTGTGCATAAAACTGCATTACAAAGAACCACACCATAAAGGTCATAAATCTTAATTAAATTCACTGAATATTATGCACCCCTAAGATTTCAGATACTCGTATATTTCCCCTCGAATTTAATATTTTTCATGAAACGAAAAGAAGCGAAACCTGTTAATTCTCATTTACTCGTTTCCCTTACTCCATCCCTTACCAAATGTTCTTGGTTTCCACCACCACACCAGTACCAGCATATATATAAAAAAAAAGTAACGACTTTTCCTATTGTCCTTCGAAAAACCACGTGAAAAAAAGAAACAAAACAAAATGAATCACTTATATTCTTCAACCTAAATATACATATATATTTTTATTTATCTGTTCTTAAAGTTTAAACAAAGTAGTTTGTGAATAATATACAAGTAAAATAAATATTCTAGAAATAAAATCTATAATTAGGTATAAAAATTTAATCTAATCTGTTTAAAGTCAAATTCAATTGTGATGATCAAAACACAAACATTTACATATACATATATGAAAATGTTAAAATAATAATAATTTAATACAATTTTCTTCACACGAACAAATGTAACATAATAATGTGTTCAATAATAAAAAACATAACTACAGCAACTTTTACCATAATCAAAAATGGTCTATAAAAATGAGTTTTAAGAAATACACAAAAAAGACATTTAAAATATTCGTTAATAATTTTTCCAAAAATGATTAAGTTCAACAAAAATTAGGTATAATTTCAAAAAAAAAAACTTCAAAAAACTTATGGTAAATTTTGTAAAAAATTGTTTTTTGTTTGTTTTCCATTGCTAAATAACAAAAACAACACAAAAATTGCAACAGAACAAACTTTTTCCAGGGAACATAATACTTAGTTTCCTTTCTTTTTTTTTCAATTTCATAATCAAATAATAAAAATAAGGTTCTTGAATAGGAAAACAACAATGAAGAAACATATTCAATCAATTTTATACTCAACAATAGAAAACGACATTTAAAAAAAAACTACTTAAAAGTTCAATGAACCCTAATCGCTCTCTATCTCGCCATTGTCCTTGATCCTTGTCAATGCACCAAATCTAGCGCCAAAATGACATGAAACATCTGCCCTCTTTCTATTTCCAGAAATTGCTTTGATTATTATTCTGGAGGAGGTACAAAGGTATTCCTGTTGCTTTTGCTTGTGTGTATCCTTAAGAATAAACCACACGTTAAGGACGATAAACTCTGAGCAGACGACGACAACGGTGCCAAACAAAGGAAATTTTCTTTACACGATTTGAGTTTTCATCGCACTTCTCCTTTTCGAATATAGGGATATGGATTGTGTGCGCAGGAAATTCTTCCAAAAAAAGGAGACATTTTTCTTTAGGATAACAATACTATACGACGACGGGAAGAAGGACTGACTATTTATTATTTCATCAGAGAGAGGGGGATCTCCCATGCGAAACGCTATTCATTTTTGATGAGGGTTCCTTTCTATCAAGGTATCAAGGCCTCTCAACATGATCGCTATTTATGCAACAAAGGGCTACATTGTCTCACATGGTTGCCTGTTATGTAAATAAACTCCATTCACAGGAGATTGTAACAGTTTTTTATAAAGGTAGGAAAGGAATACATATTTCTGTCCAATACGTGATCATAATCACTGCATAAATTAAACATTAGAAATCTTATAACTTCTAGGGAGGAAAAATAAAATTATACAAAAGGAGATCTTATTTAACTTAACATTCTATCTATGTACTCGCAAGTAACAATATTTACTTATTTCTCGTCTTAAGGGGGCTCTTTATGACCTCCATGGTGGGCAGTAAATTCTCCTTGCCAGGGAACAGGACGGTCTTCAGCGACTTCGGGGTCCTTGGGGTACGTGGTGATCGGGGTGTCTTCGGTGTTGTGTTTTGACAATTCTTCGGAGTTCTAGGCAGGCTCTTGGGAGTTGTGTTGTTATTGAGTTTCTCTTTGAGAAAGTCCTTCACCTCGTTGTTTTCATCAGCTGCCGTTAGCAACCAATTTGTGATCTTATCGCATTCAGCCTTCAGTTGTGAATCGATCTTATCTTCTTGCTCGTCGGTGTCCTTTTCGGCAATGCACTTCGAGTCATCATTTGCCTTTGACTTGAGCGATAGATTCTCCAGCTTGAGAGTTTCATTTTCGTCTTTTAACTTCGATAGACATTTGTCTTTGTTGTCGATTTCAAGCTGAGCCAACTCCAAAACTGTTGCAAATTCATCCAAAGCTTTCCGCATATCGGCCATGTATACCTCACGATTATCGTCTTTGTTCTTGAGGTCCAGATACAGTTCAATGTATTTTTCGACATTTTCATCGATGCGGTCCTGAAAAGTGGTGGCAATTTTATTGAATTTTCCCAATGTTTCCTCCTCGGAGGTGAGCATTTCACTAAACATGTTTTCTTTAGCTCTCACCTCATTTTGCAGGGCCGTCGATGATTCCCGCAAGGCATTCAGAGTCTTCTCACTTTCGGCCAGATCGTTTTTGAGGGCGGAAAGTTCCGATTGCAATTCTGTGTAGTTGGCTTCCAGCTGCTTCTTATCGGCTTGCACGGCTTCCAGTTCAGTCTTCAGGATTTCGACGTCAGAATCGGATTTCTTTAAACGTTCCATTAGAATATTCACCGTCGAACGGGTATTGCTAAGTGTCAACTGATAGTTGTACTTCTCGGTTATGGTCTTGGCCATGTCGGCTTTGATGTCAACGACCTGCTTCTGCAGAGTGTCTGTCAGTTGAATGTAATAATCAAGACCCTTTCTCAGTTGTTCTTCGTATTTTTGAATCTTTTCGTCGCGTTCTCTCAGCATATCGTTGGTGCTCTCTAGCAGGATCATAACATCCTGTTTCTCCAGTTCGATCTTGATAACTTGATTCTCTGCTTGCTCCTGCCTCTTGTTCAGCTCAGAGCGCCAGTAGTTTCTCTCCCGCTCGATTGTTTGTTCCATTTTCGACTCAAGCTGCTTGAACTTCTGTTCAGCCTGGATCTCAACAGTGCGAACCTTCTCTTCGGCTTGCTCGAGAATCTTATCAAAGTTGACGTATTTTTGCTTCTCCTCTTCCAACGAACGAATTGTGTCACGATGTGCGTCAATTTCGCAATTCTTATCCAAAACTTCTTCTTGAAGGTTCTGAATGAGTTCGGATTTCGTGGCAAGATCGTTGCGTAAAGAGTTCTTTTCGTTTTTGAGGGATTCCAGCTCGACGAAGGTGTTCTTGGTTTCAACTGCATAAGCCAGAGCATCACTTTCTATTTGCTCCTGAAGTTTTTTGACCTCAGATTGAAGCTCTACGTTCTTGGATTTGATGTCTTCAAGTTCATTTAGAGTCACCGAACGTTCTTTATCGGTACGAGAGAGATTCTCCTTAAGCTCAACTATTTCTGAGTCCAGCTCTTGAATTTTTTCATTTAGGCTCGAATTCTCACCCAGATATAGTTGGTATTGCGAGTTAAGATGTTCGCACTTGGTTTCCAACTGAGCGTTAATAGCTTTGAGATTCTCCAACTCAGTCGAGTGCGACTCGGTGAGGTTTTTCAATTCGGTTTCGAAGCTATTGGATTTTTCTAGAAGCTTGGCGTTTTCAATGCCCAAACAATCAATGGTATTCTTGTGATTACGATTCTCCTCAGTTAACTCAGAGATCAAGGTTTCGTTCTTTCTTAAAATCTGTGTATTCTCTTCCTTAAGGCGCACCTCAGTCTCCTTCATCTGTTCAACATGACGCTTTAGAACATCAATTTGGCTCAAATAGTTCTCGAGAAGCTCATTCTTCGATCTAATTTCAAATTGCAACGCTTCTTTGCCTTTCAAATTCGAAACAGACTTGGTGTGTTCTTTGATTGGAGTTGAACTGGTCGACTGGAAGGGTGTCGAGAAGTTAGTCGCAGTAGAAGTCAAATCAGAGTGCTGTCGGAAACGTAAGCGATGAGGCAAAGATGGTGTCCTAAACAATCGCATACCCTTTTCCTTTAAACTGGTCTTCTCTTTGGTTTTACCTTCCTTGGGTTCCTTAGCAGCAGCCGATGCACCATTTGCTCTAACGGCCTCTTTGAAAAATTTCTCAATTTGTTCCTTTCGTTCTGGGTGAGCAGTAGAGCCCGACGCAGATGACGTTGATGATGACGACGATGCAACAGTTGTGCACGTAGATGATGTCGATGTGGATGTTCCTGCGGTGGCAGCTGAAGGGGAGTCACAGATATCAACATCATTGAAGCGCTTCAATTTTGCTTTTGAAAACGACATGATTTTTTTTTTTTTTTGTTATTTCAAAAATATCTCAAAGGGTCTTAATTATTTAAACAAAAAAACGAACATAAATTAAATGGAAATATGATTTGAAACAAGGCAAGAAAAAAACACTCTAAAGTCTTTTAAACAATTTAAAAAGTAAAACTATGAACATAAAACAATAGATTAGTAAAAATTAAAAAAAAAGTGAACAATATTTTTCTTTTATTTATTTAAAAACAAAAAAAATAAAGATAAATTTAACAAATTTTAAACCCGAACTTAACGCGGCAACAAACCAAACCTAACTGACTTTGACTTCCTAGTTTGTTGACGACGTTACCCATATCAGCAGATCATTTCCATGAGTCCGTTTTTGTTTTCCCCTTCTAAGTCTTTCTTGATGGTGTTTGGGTGTTCCCGCTCATTTTGACTAAAGTTTCATCTTAGGGAATGGAATTTTGAAAAAAAAAACCGAAAGGTGCACGCCGCCGATTGTATAGGTAAAGGTAATGCAAGTATATACATACATACATAAATATATCAAGAAAACGGTTGTAGAGGGATTTACGGGGATTATTTTGTTCAAAGGTAGAAACGGGAAATAGGGGTGAACTAAAAAAGGGATGATGATTATTATGTGTATTTTGTATTCCATATGAAGCAACTAAAGGTAAACTGGATATACAGTGCTGGTAATAGCAATTTGAGGAAAACAACTGGTGGTTGAAAAAATAGGTACCTATACGAGTGTAAGAAATACGAGACGTGAAGAAGGACGTTTCGTTTCGGTATAAGAATTTTATTGTTATTAAGCCTAAGCAAGGGAATTTCAATTGAATGTCAATTCCTTTTTTTGCGCAGGATTTTAAGGTACTACTTTTTTTATTTTATTTTTTTTTTTTTGGCGGGTGGAACACTGCAATGAAAGACAGATTCTAATTGCATGATTAAATAGAATAAAGTACGGCTGGTTAAGATGTGGCGTATATGGTATCACAGCTGTCTTGGGGTCGTTATTTTGTATGTAGCTTAAAATAATATGGTACAAATAGGTATAAAATTAGTTCTGCGTATCGTACACGGTTTGCAGTTGAACTATGCAATATTGAATCTTATTTAGTTTAGAAAAGAAATATTTTCGATAAATGATAAAAATTCACATACATAGAAATCTTAATTTATGGTTTTAATGAAATCTAATTTTGTATTTCAATATAATGTAGGTATGTACCTACAAATGCATTTAACCCAAAAAGAAGTTTTTTATGGTGTCTAGATCATAGTGATAAACTGGACCTAACTTAAGGCAAATAAAATAAATAATTTGTCTTTGCTGTTTTCAAATAAAATATACATAGGTACATACCTATACCTACCTAATTTGAAAAATTGATTTATTCTCTCAAAAAACAACTAGGTACTACTGTATTACATACTCCCAAACTATTTGTTTCAATAAATGGAATGTAAGATTCCGACAGTTTTACACAAAGGTAATTGTTTTTTTCTTTTTTTACTGAAATATCCCTGAAGTATGAGTATGTATGTATGTATGTATGTTAAACTATGTATTGTAAACCGGGTCTTATTCGTCTTTGGGGTACATTCGGCATTAATGTTTTTACTACGAACGTTTGTCTGTAATCCCGATTTGTTGAATGCAGATCACTTCCATTCGCAAATGTAAACGACGTATTGTAATTTAAAAGTTTTAGTTAATTGGCAATGAAAGTTAGTAATATTTTTTTTTTCCTGATATTCTTCGGTTAGGTATTTTTTTAAAATATTTTTTTGATGATTTTGTTAGTAGTTAAGTTTTTAGTATTATTACCTAAATTTGTTGAAAACACATGTTTGAAAAAATTATTTCTCTTAAGATGACCCTTTGAATATAAGAGATTACTTCCATGTAAAATCAAATGAAACCATTGCAGAATGTGCCTCGCCACGGGGAACATTTGTCGATATGATTTTTTTTTCTTTAAATAAAAATATAAATTATTGCTAGTTACTGACATGAAAACTTCATTATTTCATTTAAAAGCCAAATTATAAACTTTTCAAATTATGTCGAGTTTTTTTTATACATTTAAAATTATAATACATTTTGGGATCTGAAATTTTGTGGCCGAATGTGCCCCGGTTTACCATACCTCACTTAGCCACTGTTACACAAAGCTAAGTATTTTTTTGTATTAAAAACAAAAAATCCCTGAGCTATTTGTGTGTAGGTACATAATTATGTACTACTACTACTATGTACCTAACTTAGGCAAATTGTATAATTATAATGCACATACATATGTACATAAAGGAAGCTCAATGGTAAAAAACGACAATTTATTGAGAACCCCTGTTAACAATATCTTAAGGTGAAGACGTTACCCTAGCTACCTATTAAAATTTTACTGCGCAGTTTTAATTTGGTTCAATTGTTTCTCCATTGCATTCTTTTTTATTTGATTTTTTCCCTGTCAAGTTAAATTTTTACCTTGCTTGGATGATAAAATTAGTAGTTGACTTAATTAACACCCTCCTTTGCTTTAACCTCTAGAACCATTTGTCTATTTCTGTCCCTTTTGCTGTGGATGTGATAGTTTTTTGAAAAATTAAATTGGTGAGGGAATTGAAGATAGATTTCAATCAACAAACATAATAAGACCACAGAAATGTTATACTTGACATAGGCCCTTTTAATAAAGACTAATAGAATACAATTTAAAATAACTTGAATGAACAATCGAAGCCATGAAGAATAAATTTAAAATGAAAAAAAAAATGTTAATAATTTTTTTTTTTTACTATTTACGCAAATACTTTGTAACGTCCGTTCATTCAAACGACTAGTAAAAGTCAGTGCACTGATTTAACTCGATTTATGAATATTCTAAATAAAATTCTGCTATCTTAAATCAAGAAATATTTTTTGGTGAAAATGCTAATTTCACATACAAAAGTTAATCACCTCAAATATGAAATTATTATTATATTACACGACATACTACTTTCATAATATGCTTTTCAAATACGATACGATTCTACTACGTCTACAAATACGACTTTAAATACGAATTTCATAATTGAGGTGAATATTTTCACTTCAAACTGTACTCAAATGATTAAAAGAGAATTCGAAACCCGAAATTAGTAAACAGACCCAAACATAGAACATTGCTGTTTTTCCTTTCTTATTTTTCGCAACTTTTTTGATTTTTTGTTGACATTTTGTTGACGTTCATACTTCATTTACATATGATGAAAAATATAAATTAAAAAATAATAAAAAGTGCACAACATTACACTACTTAACAATAAAAGCGAAGAAAAACAAAAATGGCGACAACTCGGGCTTTGAATCGCAATGTCCCCTATTTAAAGCAACAATTCTCCGCCCTCCTGAAAAACACTTCTCCAGTCATCACTGTAATATGTGCAGTCACTACCTGTGGTTATTTGCTCGCGTATTCCAAGACAGCCGTCCAAATACTCAGTGTTACTCCGGGCTACATTCTGCCATCGGAATTCTGGATATGGACAGCATTTACCTTCTGTTTCATAGAACTGCATTTCTATGAAGTGCTCGTCGACGTCATCACCGTGGGGCTATGTGGCAAGATGCTCGAACCCCTCTGGGGTCAGATGGAAATGTTTAAATTCTTTGCCATCACAAATCTGGGGGTGGCAATATTAACAACTTTCTATTATTTGTTCGTCTATATGTGCACGAAGAATGCGGAAATCTTGTTCGACGTTCACATTCACGGGTTGGCTGGCTATGTGGCGGGAATTTGTGTGGCAGTGAGACAGATTATGCCCGATCATTTGATATTCAAGACACGTTATGGAAGACTCACCAATAGGTTTTTTTTTGTTTTTGCGATTTACTAGTTCGTTGTATGTCTTCTTTCTGTTACAGAAATGTTCCACTGACGGTTCTTACGTTTTCCCTTGTTGCTTGGCTGGTGAACATCCTCGAAGGCACGTATCCGGCTATGTTCTGCTCGGGCCTGATAGTGTCTTGGGTCTATTTGAGGTTTTACCAGTGGCATCCGAATGGCCATGGCGATAGCTCGGAAAGCTTTACATTCGCCAGCTTTTTTCCAGCAGTCATGCAGCCGTTTATTGGAATCTTGGTCAATCCCATGTACCTTTGCTGCTTAAAGATGGGAGTGGTTAAGCCCCCAGCACCACCCCGCACTATTTCAACATCTAGTCTCTCGTCAATATCGATATCCATGCCCGGTGTTGATCCCCATGACATCGAGAGAAGAAGGTTCGCCTCAAAATCGAAGACTGTCATTTTGTATACCTTTTCCTTTTTTACAGATTGATTGCCTTGAAGGCTTTAAGTGAACGTTTGAAATCATCGGAATCGAGTCGTCAAAGTTCGTCTTTGCCAAAGTCTTTTCCCCAGCCGCAGAGTAGTGGAGCAGGAGGAAAACATCACCATGGACATGGTCACTCGCATTCGCACCACTCATCCTCTGTCGGACACAGTCATTCCGGAGGTCATTCTCACTCAGGAGGAGGTGCTGGTCACTCGCACCAACATCAGCATCATCATCATGGCAACGATAGTAATACCCCGGCATTTTACCAACAACCACAGCACAAGCAGCCGGCTGCCCCTGTGAATCCACCGCCACCACTTGCAACTCCCGCAGCATATTCGAATGCTGTAGCAATACCAAAACCAGAAACGATTGCCCTTTTGAACGCTGGTCTAATGGCGATTCCAATGCCAGCACCACCTTCCGATAACGAAACGCTTATAAGTATAAACGATGTGAATACATCATCATCACCATCGAAATAAATTGCGATCAAATGATTACGTGTTTATTTTTTCAATGCGTCTCATCCTTATGTTAACCGATAGATTTACCAATTATTATTATTATTATTCAATTTTGATTTGTTTTAACTATCTTGGTACGAAACTGTCTACCACAAAAGATTAATTATACAAAAACAAAGAACATAGCTAGAAAAACAATATTTCAATGATTTATTATAACATTTTTAAACAACAACAATACAATACAAATATGCAACAGAGAAACATTATTTTCCGAAAATCCTTTTTGTGTAATGTAAATACATTAAAATTAAAAGAGTCAACAAGTGTAAAAGTTTGTAATACATTATATTGTATTAAATTAGTAAGACAAGACAAACATTTGTTGGTAATCTAAATAAATAAAAATATTTTATTGGAAGTATTAATTGAGTTTTAGTGATTCTTTCGAAAAATCAAAAAAAAAATATAAACACTACGTAAGGCAAGTGGTATTCTCTGATTGGTGAGATGTCAGATTAAGAAAAACTTTTTTGGAGTTTCGGGTCTGGAAAGAACATTGTATTCGCAGTTAATTGTTTTTTTTTTTTTATATATAAAAGCTTAACTTTATTACTTAGCACGAAGAATTTAAGGGTCAAATTCAAATCCTTATGTTTCATGGTTTAAATTTGCGCACAAATTCCTTTACACTGATTACACGTTCACCCCTGGCTTAAGGGAAATTTAATAAATTAAACGATAAATGAACGGATCAAATAACACTGCTACACACAACAATATATTTACACCTCCCTTTCTCAACGTATTTGTTTTCGTGAAGTTATCTAGCCGTCTTCTTTTAATTTACACCTATCACAAATTTCCCACAAAACTGTCAGAAAAAAAGTCCCCAAAATCTCCCACATCATGAAGAAAAAAAAATCAGCTGTATCTGCTGCTGCTAGTGAAGTGTTGAGTGCTGCTGATGGGCGTTTCTAATAAGAACAAAAATTCTTTTTTTGTACACATAAATTTCAAATTTAATTAAAACCAATTAAAAGAAATATTAAATTGAACCCTTGAGCTGATCTTTAATTAATTTTGTGGCTCAGTGAGTGTGTTTCCTTTTGCTCAACTGAGATATCGAGAAGAAAAACAAAGAGTTAGAAAATCGCCTCGCAGATTCTTTGCTTCAATTGAAAAAATCGAATAAATCCGAGAAATCGAGTATTTTCGTTAGTAAATAGATTCAAATCGGGTAATTGGTGGTTGGGTGGTTTATCAGCCAACTAAATCGGACCGTACAAAGAAAGCCCAAGTTGCAAGTGAAAACGCTCGGAACTCTATACCATCAACATTTTCGAACCCCAAAGCAGCAACAGCAATAACGACAATATGCCACCGCTAAAGACATACTCATTGCACAAGGAGTTCTGTCGCAATTCCGATGGCGGAGGAGGAGTAGGCGGAGGCGGAAACTTCCTGAGTGGGGATCCCAATTCTAATACAGATTCTTCGAGACGTCCGCCTCCGTATTCAAATGCCCAGTTTCCTTTCAAGGTTCTGGCCAACTTGAACAAGCTACGTGAACAGTCGCGATTCTGTGATGTGGAAATCATAGCTGGTGGGACTACATTTAATGCTCATCGGGCTGTGCTCAGTGCTGCGAGTGCGTATTTCGAGGCGATGTTTCGTCCGGAGTTGGGCCTGAATGAGGGAAAACAGAAATCGGTCGTTCTCCATACTATCGACGGAGATATTCTTCATATTTTGCTAGACTTCATATACACTGGACGATGTGAAATTATTCAGGTTGGAATAAGAAAGTTTTTTTTTTTGTCTCTAGTATGTGTGTTTGTTTTTCTTTTTTGTGGCAGACGAATGTCCAAGAGTTACTGGCCGCTGCCGATATGCTTCAGTTGCCCGAGGTGGTTGAGGGTTGTTGTGAGTTTCTCTGCCGTGAGCTGCATTCAACAAATGCTTTGGGTATATTGCGCTTCGCCGAGGCACATAATTGTGCTTCGTTGGCAAAGAGTGCATTAAACTATGTCCATTCAAATTTTCCAGCGGTAAGTTGAAAGCATTGGAACTACATTAATTGTTTTTGCCTCTAATAAAATAACTTCTAATTTCAGATTTCGGTTGAAGACGAATTCCTCGACACTCCGCAAACGCTTTTGTCACAGCTTCTCACTTCTGAAATGCTGCGTGTGGATAGTGAATCGCAAGTTTTCCAGGCTGCTCTTCGTTGGATAAAACACGATGTTACTCAGCGACGATGCTATGTTTTCGATGTACTCTCTCATGTCCGTTTGGCCTTGGTGCCAGTGAAAGTTATCGATCAAGCTCTAAAAGATTGCCGAGACATGTCAATGAAGGTGGCTTTGCGATCGATTTGCCGCGATATTGCTTCCAAAAGGGGACAATTAGTTCCATTGCGTGTATGTCCTCGACTGCTTGCCAAGAAGAATATCTACATCATCGGTGGGTCTCGTCGAGAGACCCCACGAACTTGGAATCCAGCCGATTGCATATTTGAAACTGTAGCTAAATTTGACATATTCCGTCGGGAGTGGAGCGAAACAGCTCCAATGGAAATTGGGAGAATTCTGCCCGGAGTGGCGGCTCTGAATGGAAAGATATACGTAATCGGAGGCGAACGTGGCAGCCAGATTTTAGCAAACGGTGAAGTATACGATCCGCAGAATGACAATTGGAGTCCCATAGCGCCGATGATTGTACCAAGGTGTGAATTTGGTCTGTGCACCTTGGGACAGAAGCTTCTGGCAGTGGGTGGCTGGATTGGGGACGATATAGGAGGATCGATGGAATGCTATGATCCGGAGAGTGATACTTGGACAATGATGGGCGATATGCCAGAGGCCCGCTTCAGCATGGGTGTGGTGAGCTTTGAGGGATTGATCTACATTGTGGGAGGATGCACAACCACCACACGACATTTGCCCGATCTGATCAGGTGAAAAAAAGAGAGGTTTCTAAAATTTTGTTCCAATTAAAATGAAAACCTTCTTTTTTTTCAAGCTATAATCCCGTGACCCGAGAATGGACTCCACTGGCCCGCATGCAAATGGCCAGATGTCAAATGGGCGTAGCCATTTTGGATCGTTATCTTTATGTTGTTGGTGGCAATAGCAGTCATCAGGATGTTTTGAGTTCGGTGGAACGTTATAGTTTCGATGAGGATAAATGGGTTACAGTTAGTCCTATGTCGGTGAGTAGAGCCATTCCTGCAGTTGCTGCTGCTGATGGATTGCTCTATGTGGCTGGTGGAGATCAGGTGAGATAGTTTTCATTCAAATTCGATTAAGTTTTTATCCACTTTCTTATGCTTTTATTTGTGCAGCCATGCGAAGTGAATTTTTATCGCGCTCAGGTTACAATTAGTGCTGTCGAGTGCTATGACCCACTATCAGATACGTGGAAAAATTGTCCAGATCTTCCAACCAGTCGATCAGAGGCTGGTGCCGTAGTTGTTTAACATATTTAGTTTTGTTGTTGTTTTTATTTATTTTATTTAGTTCAATTGCTCATGGCAAATTTTTTCAAAAACGCTTCCGTACTGATTTTAATTTTTTTTATTAAAAACACTTTGTTGTCTAATTTTACTCTTATGTATCTCATTTTTTAAGTTTGGTGGTTTTGTTCGTATTTAAATTTTAATCAAAAAAACTAAAAAAAAGAACTGAGCAAATTTTTATTTATACTCATTGTCCCTAGAAAAACTTTTTTCTTTGTTTGATTTTCTTAAACATTTTCAAGTTTCTAGTTTTAAGAATAAAATAAATTAAAAAGAACTAATGCTTATTAATTACAAAAATAATATTGAAACCAAATTATATACAAATTCAATTGTGTTGATTATTTTGTTCATTCCGAGTCGCATTCCGAAGAATATGTTGTATATTTTTTGTTACTGCTATTTTTGGTCAAAAAAAAAAACGAGAAAATCAATATCAAATATTACAACTAAGAGTATGGTTAAAAATATACGTTTTTTATGTTGTCATCATAATTTTGATCGCAAAAAAGGATTAAGAAAACATTAAATGTTTTTTAATAAAAAAAAAAATAAAAATAATAAATTAAATTAAGTTTAATAAGTGAAATATGTTTTACGGATATTATTATGTATATGTATTAATAGAGATTTTATAAATGTGTCTTTGAATTTAAAACAAAAATATACATGCTAAATAAATGATGAATGGATTATATTGAAGAGTATTATTATTGAGTTACTAGCTTTTGCCCTCGTTAAATTCGGGCTAACACGGTTCCCCTTTCCTGATTTAGAACACAGAAGAGAACTGAGAACAGAATATTATTTTAATACGCTACTGTAGACGATATTATATGTCTTTCCATTTGAAGATAGAATGTAAAGATTCTGGGCATTGGACACACGCGAACAAGCTACATACAGTTGCCCATGGGAGAAGCATTGCTTTTCTTAGTTTACCCCAACCACCTATAATGTTTGTAATTGGGTTTTTTTAAAGGTAAATCGATACTAAGCTTAAGAAGAAATTGAAGCCTTTAAAGCTGGACCATTGCATTTTCACCATTTCCTACGCCGCACAGTGGGGCGACATGTATGGGAGAGCGGAAAAAACTCCATAAAATCTAAACCATTCAACCGATTTTGTTGAAATTTTCAGGAATGATATTCAGCTTCAAGAGAATTTTTCCCTATCAATTTCCGCCCCCTGACACGCCTACTTATTGCTCTTTTTAATAAAAACTAAATCTTTAAACCGATTTCAATGAAATTTTGAGGGCTGATAGTCAAGGAAAACAAAATTACACTATTAATTTCCGCCCACTGCCACGCCCAGTTTGTTCTCTTGTTAATATAAACCTTTTTTTAAAATTTTTTGATCGCCGTGGTGTTAAGGACTATACACATGAGAGCAACCAACGAATAAAAAAACAAATATGATTTAAAACTTACATACATATATTATAAGCCTAAATTCTTCACAAAAACTTAACAAAAAGGTAGAAATCTAGTTTATTTAATGTTAATATATTAAAATTTGGGTTATAATTGCTGAAATAAGAGAAATTTGGGAGAATTTGGTCGTCACATACCATCCACACTTCAACGAATGAATTGTTAGCACGTGACTAACCTAAAAATCATTCTAAAAGCATTTTCTTAGACTAAGTAAACGACATTCGCGACAAATAAAAAAGCACATGTAAACGAAATGTCAAAATGGACGAATGTTCGTTATTCATCGGTCGTTGGTCGTTCTCATATGAATATTCCCTTAGTTCGATATAATTATAACTTTTTACAATTTTTATGAAGTTTTCCAGTATATAGAGGAGTATAAGAAACAACTAATGAACATTTTACAATCTACTTATAAAAAACATTTATCCAACCAAAGTTACTTCTTTTCGAAATAAATGGGGGAAAAACGTGCAAAAAAATGGAACAACTCGTTTTCATTTTATTTTTACGATTATTGCCTGCATATGTATATTAATTTATTCTGTAATATTATTTACAATTTAAGTACATACATATTAATTACTTCTTTAACATTAAGTTTTAATTTTATTTTTAATTAATTTAGATCAATTTAAATTAATTTTAGTAATTCAATTTAACTAAATCGTTATTCCATATATGAAAAAAAAAATCAATAAATTATAAATTAATTCTTAAGCATGACAAATAAAAATAGTAAACTCACTTCAATTACCTTAATTGCGCATAAGAATGTGGAGAGCAAACTTCATAATTAGTTTAAAAAAGGTAAAAAATGATTTTATAGCCTTTTGAAAAGTCGCTCTCGAACTCTTATTTTTAAGACTTTGTTCGGTGGTTGTCTACAGTTGTCAATGAAATTTATAGACATGTTAGACAATAGTATAAGCTTTCATAAAATAACAATTTTAGACCGGAGCTCAGCGGAGCTTTTTTTGTAGGCTTAGCAAAACTTGCATTATCTAGTTACTTTTCTTCACTCACTTTATAATTTTTTTCAAGGTCATATTTTAAAAAATGTGTCTATTTTAATTTTTTTTATTTTTCTTTGTTATTTGAACTACAAACCTGTAAAGTTTCATAATTGTATCTTTACAAATAAGGCCACAGCAAGCCAAAATGTGCATAAGTAAAAATAGACGATTTTTTGATAATATAAATTTGTCGAACTTTCAAGGTCGCTCAGAGCCATAAACAAATATGAAATGAAAAAACTGAATTAGAACTGTTTTCCCTTACTTTTTATTAAAACAATAGCATATCAAAAACCGCAAAAAACGAATTACAAAATTTGTAATTTTTTCCCTGTTTGCCCCACTGTGCGCCGCCGGTTAAGATAGTGGTGTTATTGAGCCAAGAAATGTTACACGAAGTCTAGTCCCGTTACATAATTTTGGGGCACCCAAATTTCGCATAACCATGACTGGGACGCCTAATTTTTATATATAAATGTACAAACGTACATAATTAACTTTAAACCAAAAACAATAAAACCAATTCACGATGCAAAACTGTTGGAAATTGAACACATAATAACTACTTGTTTAAAAACCACTTTGTATATTATGATTTAAGTAGTTTCTGAATTTTTATATGTAGCTACAACTTAATTAAATATTTTTTCTGTTTTGTTCCTTCAATCGAGTATCGTGTTTTATATTTATTACAATTGGACTATTTAGGTTTTTCAACAAAAACTAAATCCAAAACCAAATTAATTCAATCCGAAAAACAACAACAGTAAAACCCAATCCGAGTTTTTTTTTTGGAAAACCGAACCAAGAAAACAATACCAAATCACAAAGCTAACCACGAAGAGCCAAAAATCGAAAGCAGTTAAATCAATGTGAATCAATCGTCAAATAACAGAGTATATGTACCGTATGCACTGTAGTGTTAAGCGCGCGCCGATGCCCGCACTTAAGTACAGATAGAGAACACATCTATCGGAATACTTACACATTTATGTTTCGAATGTTAATGTTTTTTCTCAAAAGCTGATGGATTTATGGTTAGGTTTAATGTTTAAATATTGTTTTAATTAAATTATTTTATTATTCGTTTGTATCATGGAATCTGTACTAATTTTACAGTCTCACACAAATTTCCAACTCCCATTTTAAGGGCTGGTTTTTAGCTTCCTACCTTGAAAACAGCGAAAAGTCCCATATAAAAAAAATGATACACGATTTTTTAACCCCGTTCTAGGGGCTGGTTTTTAGCTTCCTAACTTAAAAATGGCGCAATGCTCCATACAAACTTCTACCCCCCATTTCAAGGAAGTTCGGAGTTAGAAAGAGACAGACAGATGTCACTCTCCATCCCTTCAACTATAGGGGGTTCACACTATCAAATATGTTTGACAAATTTGCTTGATGATAATTTGATGGTTTGATGCCTTAGCGTTCGCATTCATCAAACGTGTTGTCAAACATCACTTCTTTTTAGAATTTTGATCATGGCGGATGTACTTATAGCGGCTCTACTTATTATTGAATGTGAGGAACGAGAAGAAAAGCAAAGGCAAGAAAAAAAAGAAAAAGAATATGGATAAAAGAATGTATAAAAACAACCAAAATATTCTTTTTTCAATACATTCACCTCTTTATTTTTATTAATTTGTTCTCCTGTTGTGGATCCACACATATCGACATCTTTTTAAGAATGAAATTTCCTCCTGGTTTGACAAACGTGCGTTCACATTATGAAATGTGTTTGTCAAGCCACAGAAATATCGAAAATTTTTGATTTTCATCAAGCATGTTTGACAAGCCGTTTGATGTAGAGTTCACATTTTCAAATTCCAGTCAATCAAGCATGTTTGTCATACATATTTGATAATGTGAACCCCCCTTTATCTCTACTTAAAAAATCACGTCAATTAGTAGCTCCGTTTCGCCGTGAAAGACGGACAAACAAACAGACATACACTTTCCCATTTTGAATATTAGTATAAATATAAGATTGCAAAATTCAACAAATACATTTTTATTTAAACTTAAATTCGAAGATCAATATGCTAAATAGAATGTGTTTCTTCTAGGAGCGTTAACATAAAAACTGCACAAACATTCCGAAGAACGCCCATTAAAAATATATCAACAGACGCCGCCGGAGATGCCATTAATTCCCAACAGGATTGAATTCCAAACCGCATCCATTATTCTCAAAATTACCTCAACAACAAAACAGAAATCATCGATCAACTAAGAGACAAAATAATAAGAAATACAAATTTTAAAATAAAACGGGTACCTGAACATGCTGGTATTGGTATCCCATACGACGGCTAAAGCAACCCTCGATGAACCTGTCATACAAATCAGTATCTTCAACAAAAAAAGATGTTAATTACAACCTCTTGATCATGGCTTGCCAAATAAAGAAAAGGAAATGGAGAGAATATGCTCAGTAATACTCCAAGATCAAGCCTCAAACCGATGAAGATATTTACCCATCAAATTTACCACAAAATTGATAAGATGTTATGAAAGAATCCAACTCGGCCACAGTAGCAGCACCCAAAGCCACTAGACACAAAAACAATGTCAAAATCAATAAAATTTAAATTTAAAAATTCATTTGTGTTGATTTTTAAATAAAAAAAACTAATACCTACACTTTATCACTTTGTCAATAATACTTGCTCCTAAATAAAGCATTGTTCCATCAAAGCATTGCACCGATGAAACAAGAACCTTAATAAGAAAACTGCATTTGGAAGGACACACTTTCCGAAATATTCACGGGAACCTTGGGTGTTCCAAGAATAGAGTTTGCCAAAACACGTAAAGATTGGCCAAAAGAGAAATTGAGGAATGTTCTGTGGAACGACAAGAGCAAAGTTATCCTTTTTGGGTCCAAGGATAGTCGGGAGTATGTTAGAACACCCTAGAAAGCAGCAATCGATCCACGGTACACCATGAAAATAGTGAAACATGGCGTAGTGAAACTTATGTTATGGGCTTGCTCTTCCTACTATGGGGTCGGGCCTATTTATCCCATCAAGGGTATAAAGGATGCAGTTGAATAGGTTAAAACAACCTACGCTGAAGAAGAAATGCCGTTGGTTTGGGTATATGTATAACCAAGATAACAATCCAAAACACACTTCGAAAAGTTCAAAGTAATGATTTCGGAAGTAAAGGCTATGCGTTATGAAGTGGCCGGCTCAATCCCCTAATCGGTAGCCCATTGAAAACTTATGGGGAAATGTAAAAAATGCGGCCCATGAATCGAAACCCAGGAATTCAAAAGAACTGTGGGAAGTAGTGCGAGATTCAAATAAAAGAAATTAATTAAATTTATTAATACTGTATAAACATATACTATTTTAAATCAATTATAGCAATTAAGATTAAGTTTAAAAAAAAATATATTTTAAAGTACTTCTGCGTAAAGAATATTTTTATTTTATTTTTTTGTTGCAGAAGAACATACTGATTTTCTCCGCAACCAGATCTTGATAAAGGGACGGAAGCCCTCAAAGATGAATAATTTTCCCTACTTTTACAACATTTTCCACTGATTCTTAGCTCCTATTTCTCGTAGCTTAATTTTATACAGCTTAAAATCTTCCTTGACAAATTGACTATCTTTGCAAAAAGAATTTTTCGGTTTGATCACGCAGTTCCTGAGATCAACGCGTTAAAACAAACAACGGAAGCCCTCAAAGATGAATAATTTTCCCCGTTCTTGCAACATTTTAAACTGATTTTTAGCTCCTATTGGTCGCAGCGTGATGTTATATAGCCTTAAGCCTTCCTCGACGAATGGACTATCCAAACAGACCATTCCAAATCCTATTTTTAAAATCATTCATACGCCCTGTAGTCAAAGTCTATCAACATATGTATGTAAGTAATTCTCAACTAATATACATATGTACATGTTCATTTATAGATAACCTATGACAATACGAAAAAGTAATTTACATCATTCTTCTTTGATAACTTCTTCTTCAATACTTTTTTCGTTCATCCTCCATTTTTATAATTCATTCTTTCACTACAAATGACACACTCTCATTCTATTGTTTTGTAATTTCCGTGTTCAATTTTCCTCTCTCTAGCATCATTATCACACATTGTATTCGTATGTTCACCACCCACTATCTATACATTAAGAGAAATCCTTTTTACACCTACGCATGTCCGCAAGAATAACCAGGACACAATGAAATTGAGGAAAATTCTGGTGAAAATTCACACTTGACACCTGGATTTTGAGAGCAGAAGCAAAAAAAAAAACGAAATAGTCAAGCTTTTCTATACTCTCACTCGTGCATTTGTCCCGCAATGGATAAGTCTACCGCCATCGCCGCATCGAAAACCTGCCGCCTAACTGAAGAAACCGAATAAAATAGAACCACGAAAAAAGATATACAGTTATTCAAAAAACTACATACATACTTATGTGTGTTACTTATTATTTGCGGAATATTTTCGTCCTTTGAAGCGAGTGAAAACGATATTAAAATAAAACTAAAGAAAAAACTCAAAGAAAAAAATCAATCCTTTTACCTTCTGTGTGAATATCCTTGAAATCTTATATAGAAAACCCTGCACCGGTTGTCAAAGCACAAAAAATCAATTAACATCATCTCTCGCTCTTTGATCCCTGAAAATTGAATAAATAAATAAAAAAAAACAAAAGTTCTGTAAAATTAGAAAAAAAAAAACAAGTTATGACCTCCCACGGTAACTCCTCATACATGGATCACGGTAGTCCCTACGGTTCCTCGTCAACAAATCCACGACGAACAGCAGCTCAATCGTCGTCGGGCTACTATCAAAAGGGAGGAACCTCTTCGGGCGGTTCACCATCGAGATCTGGGAGTGGTACCAATAGCGGCAATGGCGGTAACAACAATGGAGGAGGAAATTCTGGAGCTTTGGTCCACCGACAGAGCTCCCAGCAGCAACAACATGACCAATCATCATCAAGCCTGCACCCCGAGGATTCCCTGGAATATTTCATCAAATTTCCAACACCACATTTTAAGAAGGAAATCGATTCGGCCGAATCGGACTTCGTGTTCGTCTACAAAGAGACGAATGTTCCTATTGTCATGTTGCTTGGTTGGGCAGGTTGTCAGGATCGCTACTTAATGAAGTATTCTAAAATTTATGAAGATCGAGGGTAAGTTCTATCGATTTTTCTTCTTCGGTTTAATTTTAATGTAAACTTTTGCGTTTATATCTACACACTAGTACTCATACATAGAGAAGAGTGCTGCAAGTTTAATTGCGCGCCGATAACACTTGATTAGTCATTCGCAAAATACTCAAAGTGGAGACACTCATGGAGCGGTAAATGAAGGTTAACTTACTCGTACTCGTTCTCGTAATCGTAGTCGTTTAATAGGTACAACCTTTTATCGTTAATTGGTTGTTATTGATTTTTGCAAGTCTGTAGGCTTTTTTGATGTTGTTCTTCGTTAAATCCAAAAATATCAACTACGTACCTTTAATAGGGGTTTATTAGGGGGTTAAAAATGATGAGAGCACAGAAACCCCAAGGTTACCTCAACAAAAGTGAAAGGAAGTGGTTGGAGCTCTTAGAGATAATAATCATTATGCTTTAAGATTATTTAGCATTGAGTTAAATATGATAGTGATGATCTATAGCGATTTATGTTACTTTAAAGTTTTCTGTTGTTGAGTTTTAGTTTTTTATTTAGCATCTAAATTTAATCTGGAAAATTTGTATGAAAAACCAAAAATTAATCGGGAATTTCATCGAAGGTGGTTAGTTTTTTGCTTAGTCAATGATTTTTAAAATATAGTTTTAAGACATAACCATGAGGAGAAACCTACAAGGAAATAACAGCTAACAGTAAATTTGTAGAACAAAACTCTTGTGATAAAATTCATAACACATAAATGTATATTCAGTTAGTTTATTACTTAGTTAAATGTGTTTAGCTTTTTTTTAAATTATAGATTGATAACAGTTCGTTACACAGCCCCAGTGGAAACACTTTTCTGGAAACGAACCGCAATGAAACCAATTGGCGAGAAAATTCTCAAACTTATCCATGACATGAATTTCGATTCGCATCCATTAATTTTCCACATATTTTCAAATGGTGGAGCATATTTGTACCAGCACATATCTTTAGCAATTAGAAATAATAAGAATCCGATCCAAATACGTGGAATGATTTTCGATTCTGCTCCTGGTGAAAGACGTATGTTGGGTCTGTTTCGGGCAGTAACAGCTATTTATGGTCGAGAGAAGAGGAAATGCAATTGTTTAGCTGCTGTTTTTATAACTTTAACATTGAGTTTTATGTGGTTTGTTGAGGTAAGTACCTGGTATGATTTTTTAAAGTTGTTAATTGGCAATTAATTCTTCTTTTTTTTTAACTAGGAAACTTACACAGCATTCAAAAGTCTTTTTGTGAAAACTGAGCCCTCACAGACAAATCCATTTAATGATTTGAAAAACGAACCAAACCAATTTCCTCAGCTATTCATGTATTCAAAAGGTGATGTTGTCATACCATACGAGGTAAGTACAAAACATTAGAAATCAAAAGACTCGAAATTTGTCAGCTTTCACATTTGTGAAGTAGACAGATGTAAAATACTGTTTGACGTGTATTTTGCTTCATAACTTAACTTCAACCTGGAGGGCCACTTTTTATGAAAATCTTCTTTCTTACATCCTCTTTTATTACTTTTTCTTTTAAGGATATTGAAAACTTTGCTAAGTACCGTGAACAACGTGGTGTTGATGTTTCGAAAATATGCTTCGAAGATGCCGAACATGTCAAAATTTACACAAAATATCCCCAGCAATATATTCATTGTGTTTGTTCATTTATAAATAATTGTTTAGCAAATAGCTACAAAGGCTCATCAAAATTTGATTAGACAAAAACAGAATAAAAAATAAAAGACAACAATACGCCCAAAACATAGAAACACTAAGATTTAAAAAAGGTTATACCTCTCTCTTCAAATAAATTGTTCTAAATTTTTGAAAAAAAAACGAACTGAAAGTAAAGTTCTTAAAGAAAATAGTAAAATGTATTTTTGTCTCCATACTAAAGTATTAGTATGTATGTATGTTTGTATTTGGAACAAGAAAAAAAATAATTTTAAATAACAAAAATTTTGTGATACTAATCGAAAATTTAAAATATTATTTTTAAGTTAAAAAAGCTTTAAATACAAATTGAAAAGTTGTGGTTTAAGCTTAAAGCTCAAAGGCACTAAGCGCATGTTTGATTGTAATTTTAATTATTTTAAATTAAGTATGAAAAGTAAGAAAAGTTGGTTTTTAAGTTAATTTGTGAAGACTAAAATTGAAATGATTTCAAAACTTTTTAAAAGTTTTCGATGTTTCTCTGACTCCATAAATTATATTTATGTATGTAGAAAAAATGTTGTCGAATTATAAAATTTGATTTGCTGTTTTATGTTTTTAAATTGTTAATATTCGGTAGCTGATAGAATTTAAAAAAAAATCATGAACTACGCAGATTGTCGGAATCGGTAACAATTTTTAGACCGATTGGAATTTGGAACCGAATCAGAAAGTCAAAAACTTTGCATTTATTTTGTAATTGCTGCGGCAAACGGATTCAGTTATTGTTTAGCGCGAAGATCATATTAGTCAAATGATAACCTTCAAAAGCCTTACAAACTTTAAAAAAGTCTTGAAAGAATGTTTGTCTTATTGAAGTTTAAAACATTATTTTAAAAATTCATCTAAAAAATTATATTTTTATTCCTAAAAGAAGTAATGACAATGTGTTAACGTTTTATTAACAAAAATTTTAACCACTTTTATTAAATGTTTCTAAAAAATGTGTTCAAATTTGAAAAATTCCATGTTGAACACAAATTTTGCTCACTTCCTTTCCAGGACTTATAGTAATAAATTTGATGAGAGCATGCGAAACCCTTAAACAAAAAATGGCTTTGCTTTTTTTTTGGCAGCTTGCATGGGTCAAAATATGTAACTAAATCAAGCCCAAAAAAAAATAAAACTTTATCAGAACAAAAAGTGATGTTAATTTTTCTATACCATTTTTTTTAAATACATCAGGAAGAGAATAGAAATTTTGTAGATAAATTAAAAAAAAAAAAAAGACAAAAATATTATATTTAAATATTCCAAAAATACTAAAAACAAATTATTCCTAAACATTAAAAGAACGAACTTGTGACGACAAGAAACAACATTTCTAAGAAATACTTTCTCATAAAATAAAAAAAAATATATTAATATGTAATTTATTGTATATGTATAAGTAGATAAGTAGTAGATATGTATGTTTAATTTTGATTGAAAAAAAAAAACATTTTCCAAATAATTAAAAAAAGTGAAAAAGCATAATTCAACATGGAAATAAATTAAAAAATAAAAACAAATACAACATACAGGTAGTTGAATGCTTTTTAGTAATTTATTTATTATTTTTAAACTTAAAACCAAATTAAAATAAAATAAAAAGGAAATTATTGTCAAACGCTTAATTATATTGTAAGAAAAAAAAAAGAAAACAAATGAAATAAATAAATGGATACCAAAAATGATGCACAAACATTAATTTGAAGTATATGGTATGTGTTATATTAATATATAAAATTCTTAAATAATTCAAACAAGGATTTCAAAAAAATGATGCACAGGAGATCTGTTAATAAATTTCCCAAAAAGAATAGAGGCTAGAAACATCGAGTACGGGAAAGGGAACAGTATATCTTCTGAAATTTAGATCCCAAACCACGTGAATTTGATAAGGCTATATAAAGTCCCAATTGAAAAAAACAACTAAGTATAGTTGATCACTGATATATGAAATCATAAAAACTTTTATTATATAAATTTTTAAAGTGATTCTTTCACGAAAGTTTAAATTAAATCTCAAAATTTCCACACAAAACCTTCTCTTAGTTTTTGATAAATCCTCTTCAGGTTCTGCAGATGCAACTCTTCTTCAGTCATTGTTCCATATTTCTTTTCAATTTGAGATTGTATTTCCTGAAAAGACAAAAAAAAATGAATTCTCGTACATATATTACCTACATTGGCCATTTAACATTTTTGTGTTCCTTCTTACCAATAGTTTCTTCTTCAGGCCATCATAGTCATCTGTAGTTTGTTTACAGTTTTCCCAAAGATATTTTGTTAAACAAATTTTTGCATAATATATGGCCACTGGGTTTGAACTTGCCACACTAATTGTATTGGTTGAATCACAAAAGAATAGACCAACTTTATCGCCGAGAAAAAACAAATTCTCAACAAGAATCTCATCATCGAGATTCTCACTCACTTTAGGTTTAGCTAAATTAAAAGCTTCATAAACATGACTTACATGAAGCTGTGGGCTTGAAACTTTAAATGTAAATTCTATAGCAGTGGATTGAAATTCAATCGATGAGAAATGTCGCAATCCCTGATTCAGGGAAAACAGTTTCCTCACATCATGATCAGCTATTTTCACCGGGATGTTTATGCACACAAAATCCTGTTCAATGTTAACGTGGGTAAGTAATTGAATTTCAAACTTGGGAATTAGTTCGTCTGTGTTTCTGTGGATCGGAATAAGAACACTGAATTTCTGTTGAAGCATTTCTGGGGTTATGCTCAGGAGACGGTTCTGATTCCAATAAGAGATTATTAGGTTCCAAACAGTTGATTTGAAGATTTCGTGAGAGATTATTTTTATGGAAACCACACCAAAGTAGGTGAAAGGGGGTATTCCGCTGTCACCAGGACAAATTAGCATTTCCCGAGTTTCGGGAATGTGCTGGCAGAAGGAGATATTTGCCGAGATTAGCTCCGAGTATATGTCACTCTTTCGGGAAACAGCAATAAGCTCCTGCTTTTTATATTCTTCCTCTATCAATGTTTCAATCTTTCCTGGCAAAGATGTGATTTGTTGTAGAAGATTTGTCTTTGTCATCATTTCGTGAACTTTTGCGTTGGTCAATTCAAAGACTTCTAAATCATTTTTCTCCTCCACTTTTTCGTGTTGTTCCGCAGTAAACGACAAATGATAGAATATATTGTTGTTGCTCAGACAGACGAGATGGGAAGCTTCTTCTACATATGTGACTGCTACCATTCCGGGAGCGTTTATGGATTGTTCCAAAACTCGGCAAGTATGTTCTATTGTATCGTAGGTAAATTCCATGCGACAAACCTTTTGTTCGTCGGTGAAGAAGAGAATTTCTTCGGCGAAATTGTGGTGAACAATCTCACTTCCGTTTATGTAGGTATACTTCTCAAGAACCCAAGCAAATCTTGATAAATACCACACCTCAATAATGCCACAGTTCAGAAAAATCAAAAGCATATTCGACTCGTTCAAAAACTTAACAAATTCAATGGGAGAAACCTGAGGAGCAAGAGTTTTAATCTCGTAATCTTGTTCGTTTTTAGGCAAAAGAGCGAACAATTGATTCCCCATACTGAAAATGTGAACTTCATCTACTTGTAACTCGATTTCTCTCACCAGAAGTTCTATGAACTTGCGATTGGAATCGTTAATCGCAATAGAAATGAGAGTAAACTTCTCATCACTCCAATCAGAGTCAAAGAGATTCGTTTCGTCGAATGTGAGATCGAATGACCTTACACACTCCTGGACAGTCTTGCCCACATTTGGGATATCCTGATACGTCTCAAGACTGATTCGATTATCGTTCAGAATTCGAATCAAACTAAATCCCGCCAAAGACCCACTCACACAACGAATTCCACTCTTTAACCATGGAATTCGATGAATAGACTTTATACACGAAAAATAACATACCTCACCACTTTCCAGCAGGACCAATGTGTTCACCTCCAAGATTACGATGTCGGTGATTTCTTCTCCCAGTTCGATTATGAATTTATTATAACGAGAATGACTTCTATTGTCGCCAGTTGATTTGAAAATAAAATTCATCAAGTACTTCTCGTTCCATGTTACGAAGACGGTTTTGTTGCCGGTTGTGTGATTGATGAGACCCAGAGGATAGAAGAGCGAATCTTCGATGCACCAAGTTTCTTTTGATTGAGTTGAATTCATTTCTTAATTCATAATTGGTTGATTATTTTGTAAAAACGTATTTAAGTTAGGTGTAAAAAATTATTTTGATTACAGATATACAACATACAACAACGACGAACGACCTGTTGAGCTTTGCTCAAAATTCGAAAATTTGAAATGTCACAATCACAATAATCCGTGCGAAAATTTAAGAAAAGCAATGCCAGGCTAATCTTATTAAATAAAAAGCGTACTAGATTATGAGAGAAAATAATCAGGCGAAATTGAATTATGGATGATTAATAATAGATTATTTCAATAAATACATCCTTTCTCTTGGAGAAACCATTTACATTTAGAAATGTTTCCATAAGAAAATTCGACATCGACGGGTTGGTTTGGGTTCAAGGTATGGTTAAGTATTTTAGTTCACTTCTCATTCATTCTTTAAAGTCCCATTTTTCGATTTAATGCAGTGTAACCTTATTGAAGAAAATGCTAAAAAACAATAACATTGCATGAAAAAAAAATAAAATATGATGTCACACCACTTACCAAAAATCAAATTGTTACAGGAAAATCTACTACAATCTAATTTCTTCTTGCCTGGCAGTGCCTAATCGTAAATTACTCCCATTCCACCATTTCCCTTTGTGCAGAAAAATAAAACGTCACTTGTGGTCGGGCGTTTGTCAAAAGTGTACTACACGCGAAAGAATTGTTCTTATAAAAAGATTAATAAAATCAAATAATTTTGCCGAAATTCTTTTAAAAATAATTATTTATTTTCCTATCAATTTTTAACACACACGGTAAGTATTCTGTCGGATAAGTTCCATCATAAAATTAGTTTCTAAATCAAAGTTTCTTCCCGAAAAAAACATTAAAGAGAAAAGAATTTCGCTGCAAAAACATGGCTCTAGGACGCAATAAATGCGTCATCAAAGGTGGTGGGCCACCTAATCAAAAGGTATAATTTTCCCACTCAAAAACAAACAATAAATCTGATAATTATCTTTAAATAAACTATAATTCTAGGTCATGCAACATAATGATTTTATTGATAGAATAAGAAAATCCTTGTATTTCGGTGAACAGACACTGGGCGAGGACATGGAAGTGAGTGGCCCATTGGCCGAATATGCCTCGGAGTTATTCTCCGAACCACACAAAGGTCACTCGCTGAATCGCCTGAATAAAGTCACTGCCGGCAGCGTGCATGCCACGCCATGCTCGCTTATTATGGCTCTCATCTATTTGGATCGATTGAATGCAACAGATCCTGGTTACGTGCGACGCATTACGCCATCCGAATTGTTTATTGTTTCTATGGTAAGTAAGTTTAGTTTGTATAAAAAGTAGAGTTCGAATGTTTGTTGTTGTTGAAATAGTTAGAGAGTGAGATTGCACGATGATTGATTTTGTGTGTCAGTTGGTTGGGGGTTGTTCTCATTTTCACGTATCTCCGTCATTGAATCTGTTCTGTTGAGGGATGGTTTCCATGCTGATGGTGGTGGTGTATTTCTTTTTGCTATTGAAGAGGCTCGTTGGTTGGCAAATGGGATTGAACTATTTTTAGGCCAAAAGCTAACGACAGTGGGAACATGCTAACGATGCAGCAGTGAGTTGGTGAGAACCTTCAAGTGCCCTTCTCCACTTCGTCCTTCGTTAATCGCACAAAAGTTGCACCACTTTTATCGTCAGTGAAAGTATTTTCTTTCTGGTTTTCTTTTTTGCTAGTTTTTTGTTGCTTTGTATTTTCGCGGCAAACGATGAGGTGGCGTATAATATGTGTTCTCATGACGTCCGTTTAGTGTTCTCTGTGTGCATGTTGCAATTTGTTATGGCATATATTTTTTTTTCATTTGCTAAACAGAGTGATCAGGTGTTCTTTTTTTGTTTTTATTTGCGAAATAAAATTGTACTGAAAAAGAATGTTTTGTTTGCTTGTTGTCAACCAGTGTTTTGATTTAGATTAGAGGTAGGTACCTATTTTGTTGATAAATTGTTCCAAAAATAAAATAATATGTAACATTTTTCTACACAAATAATGGTTGTTGGGTTTAGAAAGGTGACGTATTTAGTAACGTCAATTATCTCTATTATAACGATGCCAATTTAGGATTTTCTTCTTAGTAGTTTGGTTCATGACGTGAAAAAATCTTTTTTATTTTTACAGATGATTTCGACAAAATTCTATTCCGGACACGATGAAGAAATATATCTTAGCGACTGGGCAGAGGATGGCAACATGACTGAAGATAGACTTAAACAACTAGAGCTTGAATTCCTTTGTGCTATTGTAAGACTTAAAGATATGAAAAAAATATTCTTTCCTTGGCTTACATTATATATTTTCTTAGGACTGGAATATTTACATATCAAATGAAAATTTCTTTGCGAAGTTAACATCCGTAGAGAAGACCCTCGCCAAACGTGAAGGTCTACGTCGCGGTTGGTTAACTTACACCGAACTCATACAATTTTTGCCTTCGTTTACGATAGCCAAATTTCTGCTCAACAATATCACTGTGATGGCTGTTAGTTATGCGGCAAGTGTAATGACAATCGCTGGTGCATTCTTTTTGGCCAGTCAAATACCAGGAAATGCCTTGCACCATGGACGTCGTAGTGAGAGCAACACAAATACCAATCATCCAAGCAGTACAACATCTAATCAAAATATTCTCAATGCAGTTGATATGATGACAGTTGCAGCAAACTCACCAGATTCCATGGAATCGGGAATAAATATAACATGTTCGGCGGCAGCATTCAATGTGGAAGAAGAATTACAAAAACTCGAATTACAGTACATAAAGGAGCAATACTTGGACAGTATTCGAATGAGAAACAACGAAAATAATAGATCGCTGCTTAACTATCAATCTGCAAATCGCCGCTCGAATATGACTCCTCGTCATCGTGGTGTGATGCATGACTCGGAAATCCATTGGTACAGTTTCAAAGATGAATACAGCGAGGACGATGAGGGAACATTGCTTGAATGTCCCAATTTGACCAATTGCAGCACAAAGTCCCTCTTGTGGAATCTACTCGCTGATGCAGAGAATAGTTTCGTTAAATGTCCATTTATGTGGTTCAAATTTATGTAGACTTTGGGAGCCATTTTTAATATATTGTTTTATCTTTCAATCTAATTTGGATGAGAAATAGATGAAAAGAAGAACAAAGAAAATTTGGCCTGACTTTAGAATTTAGAGGCCAAGTTATAGTTTTGATCATTTTATTTTATGATTTTTTGTATCCTTTTTTTATTTGATGAAAATTAAATACCACAAATAATTTTTGTACAAACAATTTGTTTTTTTTTATGATGGAATTTGTTTGATTTGGAAAATGTTGTTATAACAAACGACGCACAATATTTTTTTTCGAACTTGGAGGTGCATCGGTTTCTACAGTTTCACTCCTATTACGGCTACTTTATATAACCACAGAAAAACAACAAGACACTTAAAAGTGAAAGTTGGTTTCCATTGTTATTACTTTCTAATTATTGAAAAATACGTCAAAAGTGAAAACGGTTTCATTTTTTTTTTGAAGTTTCGCTTTAAGAAATTTTGTCGTTTTATAGAAATTTCTCTGAATGAAGAAGATAAAATAAATAAATATGGATATACATGTACATATGTATATGTAGGTATATATTTTTTATTATGAATAAAACTACTTTTAAATAGATTATTGGTCTCATCGTTTATTAGTTTTATTATCTACTGCTACAATTTAAATGTTTCTATATATTTGGATTTTATTTAAATCTTCTACACAACAATAATTATTTTCTATTATTTTTAGATTCTTTTTTCAATTCGACTACGAGTTTGTATTTTTTTTTTTTTTTTTTTTTACTACAAATTTGTTTACGATTTTTTGTTTCTCTAAAGCTCTTTTTATTGCTGATAGTTGTTTTTAATATGTATGTATGTATGTATTTATTAATTTTCAAATAAAGATTATAAAAGATCATCTATTCTATGTTGAATATTGGTGTTTTGTTTTTCTTGAGAAACATATTCAAACCAAAAAATGTACGATATATGCACTTACAATAATTACTTAAGAGTATTTCAAATACTACATTGATTTCCATGTATGTGTTCATTTTGTTTTATTTTGATTAGGTCGAAACGAAATTTTCTTACTATCTATTCTAGAATCTAGATAGTAAGAAAACAAAAATAAACTTAAAAGAACACAGAAAACTAATTATTTTAAGCTTATCTAAAGGTAAAAGGCTTCTAATGAAAATTTATAACGATTACAGATAACACATACCTACATTTATTTCCTTAAAGGAGGCAGTCAGAAGTTTTTTTTTAGAATGAATTTGAAATTAATTTTATGCAATTTTATGTATTTATATATGCATGTAAATGTCAAACCCGTTTTAAGCTATAAATTGTAACAAATATTTATCATAATTTGTCACTTAGACAATGTTTGGATTTTGGTAGATTTTAATGCCAATTTCGGCAGTAAGTATCAAATTAGAAAAAAAAATTTCTGGTATGGAATTTAAAATGATTTAAGAGTACATAGTTAATAATATTTTTATAAGAGAATTGATTTTTGTCACATGCTATGGATTACTTAAATTTGTTTTTTTTTTTTGTTATTATTTAAAATGCATTATCATTTTTAATATTTTGTGCATATAAAGGGATGATGTGTATATGAAGTTTTTTTTATAATTTTTGATAGTTTATAGACTTGATTAATACTTTTATCTTATTGATAAAATTATATAATATTTTAGTAATAGAGTTTTGTAGATAGGTACAATGTGACTGGAGTTTTTTGTAGTTTTTTATAGTTCTTTAGTTTTGTGAAAACATAAAATATTATATTTCCATAGAAAATGAAGTACATATGTAAACTGAAATTAAAATTGTCGTATTATGTTAATTTGATTGTTTGTAAGTTTTTTTCATTAAGAAACTATGTGTCTAGTTGGATAGAATTATAGTTACTGGCTAAAAGTATGTATCGTCTTATGAGATTTGATTTAATACCAAATTATAATCTTGGCAACTTATGTTCAATAAGTAAAAATGCATTAGGAATTAGCTGTAAACAAAATTTTTCAGAAGAACTTGGTTGATATTTAATTGAAATGCATGTAACCGATAGCAACTAATATTATTGAGAAAAACAATTTTCTAGCGGTAATAATAGAACCAATTAATAATAAATAATATTTCTTCTCAATAATGTTACATAATAATTAAACAAAAATTCTAAAGCAGAACAAAATAAAACTTTTCATTTGAAAAATATTAAATTTTAATATCATAAAACATATATTTTATATAAATTTACACAGGCAACATTAAACTAATAAATATATTACAACATTATAATATAGAATAAATTCATTGCTGTTTTGTTTGTTAAATATTTTAACACAAGACATTTAAATTCTTTGAGCGTTAGTTAAGACTACATTTAAGTTAATAAAAAAATAAGGTATTAGTGTGATTATCAATAAAACTTAACAGATTGTTTTTAGAGGAAACCAACATTAAGTGGTAAATATTTTTTGTTCGCATTCAATTTAAATGTAAATATGTATCTTTTTTTTAACTACAATTTTACTATTACTGATGAACACAAATTGTTTTTTGTTAGAACTAAGAACTATAATAGCTATTTCGTTTATACAAATAAAACATTAAAGAAGACAACAATAGCACGAGTTGATATAAAATAAAAATCAAAAAGATTTACGTTATTCAAGACCACTTATTGGTCAGGTTAAATTGCAGATTTTGCAGTTGTTGTTGATGATGGATCTGTGTCTTCAACTTTTTCATTATTTAAAAACAAAAGCGGGAACATACCAAGCAAACAACCAATCGTTATACCAATTATTCTTCCCTAAAAAGAAGATATTAATTAGTACAAGGATATTATACAATAAATGTAAATCATTACTAAATTAGCAGCTCTTCGACTTTCTTTCATTTCCATTTGAATTGGTATTAAATCAGGCGGCCTTAGACCCAAAAATGCACAAAACCTCTCAACATAAAAGGCTGTACCAATGCCCAGGATATCACTGATAGTGTTTCCAAAGCCGGCTGCTGCCATTGTAGATATACACATAAAGGCTCCGCAAATTTGTTCGATATAATCACCCTGAAAAGATAGATTTTTTTTAAAGTAAAATATGAAAATTGAGAGGACTTTCACGTAGAAATTGTGTGCTTACCGCCATTATCATGCAGAAATTATCCAAAAATCCAAATACAACAAACGGGACGGCATTTACGAAGAAAACTTAAATTTTAATAAAAAAGAAATATCATTTTAAACTACATTGTATTAAACAATTAAACAAACTTACTTTTGTATAAATCTGAAGAGGATGGAGGTTGGGCCTTTTCCGCTATACACAATTTAGAATAAGAAAATATGTACATATTATTATTTTTAAGGAACAAAGTTAAGTAAATTTCAAAATTTAGTAGAAAGCACATATTTTCAAAAAACAATCTTACAACATCTATGAATTTAGAATTTTTAATTTGTTTATAATAAATCGTAATCGTGCAAAGTGCAAAGCTTGAAAGATTATTTTTGTGTGTTGTGTGTATTGTTTTCTTAAGAAAAAATAAAATAATAAAAATTAAAAATCATAATTTATTTTACCAGCTTTTCTTTTCAACCAATCCTCGGGAAATGTACAAAATGAACCTGTGGGATCGACATTCGATAGTGGCGGTGGTACTCTTGATAATCGTCCAAATTTCGTTCGCCATTGTGTTGCTGCGAGTTTACCTAGTTTTTTTTTTTTTTAATTGTTTTAATTTTATTTTAAATAAATCAAAATAGCATAAAATCAAAGTAAATAAAAATATTGTTTTTGTCGAAAATGTTGACATAAAACATAATAAATAAATAAATATAAAAGGGAAGAATGGTAAAGAGAAAATTAAATGAAAACAATGAAGTTGTGAATGAATTTTAATGTGTTTTTGAAAGAGAAGTTTCAAGAAAATGTGCAATATGAGTCAATTAATTACTATTTATATACAAAATTTCAAGTGTGACCTCTAGCTCAAACAAAAAGTAGGAATAAATGTCAATTAACGTACAAATTTCGTTGTTGACAGCGTTTTGTTATTATGGGTCGTGGAATAAGTGTATGTAATTTAAATGAAGATAAAATAATGTAAATGACTATAAATTTGCATTTTGTGGTGCGATAATAGCCTCATTGCGGAAGATATGAGACGAAGAGTCTCAGAATCTTGATATCTTTATATAAATCCTATTCCATACCTTTAAAATGTCCATAAACAAGGAGAACAAAAAGTTATTTTCGCTTATTTAATGTCATTTTATTTGTCTTCATTGTCTTTATTATACCATTTTAAGGACTTACTGTTCATCATGTCAGCTCTATTATTTACAAGGTATTTATTTCAGTCATAAATATAATTTTATTGTTGTTATATGTACAATAATTTTATCTTATCATATCCCTGCGGTCCTGAAAAAAATTAAAACATATACATGGGGGGATCTACTTGGACTACAAGTACGGAAAATTTACTATAATACTCTATAGTTTATAGCATGTACTATTTTTGAATAAAAACTACAGTCGTGTTTTTCTGAATGATCTCAGAAACTTAGTAAAGAAGTTTAGCAATGACACTTAACTTTTTTCATTTGTCAAATACCAAAATTAAACACCTTAATAGAGAATTAGTGTGAAAATATTCGAAGATAAAGTGATTTGTTTGACATGGACAGATCCTATCAGACAATATTAATTGTCTGACAGATTTCAATTGTGTTGAGTTCATGCTTATTTTCTCAAAATCTTTTTCTAATGGAGCTAAAATTTATGGCGAAAGAATGAAAAATTGTATTCAGTTTTAATTTTTTAATTTTCTAAAGTGAGTACATTCCAAATTTTACATTGTAAAATGCCTCCCCTTATACTGATGAGAGGCGCAAACAAATTTTCGGCTATGTTATTATGTGCCTGTTGTTCATCTTCCTTATCCTGCACTGAATTCACATAAACTTCATAAAAAAGCCATAAGGAAAATAATTAATCATTATAAAGAATGTATATGTATTTGTATGTACCTATGTATTTTAACACACAAAATTTTCGTGTTATTTAGCTTTTGAGAAAGTGACAGATGGTTTATAAAATAACAAGAAGTATCTAAGTACCCCATCTTCATGATGAAGAGTGTACTTACATTATTTTGTTTCCGTTTTTGAGGAAAGGAGAATAACAAAAAAAAAAAAAGAA
Source organism: Scaeva pyrastri (assembly GCA_905146935.1). Classification (NCBI taxonomy): domain Eukaryota; kingdom Metazoa; phylum Arthropoda; class Insecta; order Diptera; family Syrphidae; genus Scaeva; species Scaeva pyrastri. The sequence goes on from LR989927.1 coordinate 52,193,534, forward strand.
CAACAAAAAAGTAAACATCAATTCTAATCACACTTCAATGTCAAAAGAGCCTTCGGTTTCATTTAGTTTTCTATCCTCAAGGATTATCCCAAATAAGCGGATAACAAAAACTCGGTCAACCTTTTTTTCCCAAAGCACAAAAATATCAACACAAAATGGTGCTCACTTGTAATCCTTGTCCCAATGGGATAAACCGTTTAGAGCAGTTTTGTTGCTCCAAAATTATTATTCCTATTTTTGGTCTTGCTCCCATTTTGTCAAAGCAAAATTCAATCCACTCTTAGCTTAATTAGAAACCCAAAGTTTACCTCAATTTTCCTCCTTGATAATTAACCCCATCGCATGACACATAATCCTAAAGGTTAAGCTGGCTGCTGGGGTATCAAAAAAAAAAGGAACCGAAACGAAACGAAAGATGGGCTCTTTAAGGAGTAATGTCACATAAATAATGCAACAAAACGATATGGTGGCAAAAGGATAATGTATATGTATGTCGTCTTGCGTGGGAGTCCTGCTAATATAAGTGGTTTTGGTTGCAGGCTGCTGTGGTGAGGATTGCGGTGGAAAGATGAAAGACGAAAATTAAACCATTAATTTAATGATTCTGTTTCTTTTCACTTTGGTCTTGGTTCGTGAAATGTTTCTTTTTTCTTGTAATTTTTTTTTTTTATTGGAAAAGTTGCACATTCCTTGAAGACTTTTTTAATTAGAAAATTCTGAAAAAAATGTGTCTAATCTGAGAATGAGGATTTAGGTTAAACATTTTTGGGTGGATTCTATTTAAAGTGAAGTATTTGTTTCGTCTTAAAAAAAAAGTGAAAGGTTATCTCTGGATGCTATACAAAAAATGAACTCATATATATATATATATTTTTAGGTGAATGAAAATAGTAGTCATTATTAAAAATAGGACCTTATTTCAAAATGATGCAAACTTTGAGCACCTTCTACGCATGAGCGCCTATATACACAACTCCCTGAACTGTCAAGGACAAATTCGCTATGGACAAGGTTCATGATGATTTCACAAGGTCATTCGGAATTCATGTGCATGGTCCTTTAGAAGAGCCTTTCTTATTTAAAATGAGAGAAATTAAGCAGTTTAACAAATATTTTCGACTTCCAGATTACCCTATACGCCTACATCAATCATAAAATAAGCCCGAAATCCTGATGAGTATCTTTTACGCCATTAAATTTACTTTTTCGGTAATCTTCCGCTTGCTCAGGTCTATTCTTTTACGGTATTCGATTTTATGAATACTTCCGAATTTGAAGGATCAGAACTGTTGAATGTTGGAAAAATTAACGTTTATGAAACTTTCCTCTCGTTTCTGGGATGACTCACAAATACCACTTGTTCCCCATGGAGCCACGTAACATTTTATTTCAAAGACAAATTACCCATCAACAGTTCACTCCCCCAAATAAAATAAAAAGAAGAACAAGTACGTGCGACTCACTTGTGCATTTTATTTATATTAGATATACATTTTATCTCTTTAATGGCGATGATGTCGGGTGTCCTATGGATGGTAAAATTTAACATAAATCGAAGCCTCTTAAAAGACCATACATCATCCACCAAAAACCACCCGCTATCGTCATCAGGATCAAGCTTGATGCCTTTATTTGAAAAGGAGAAGATAAAAAAAAAAATAAAACAGGAAACAGGATGTCGTTTCCTTCCGTTTTTTCGCTAGCTCCTATGGGTGGGTGTTGCGGTAATAAATGGAAGCTAGAACACAGCACATCCTATTCGCTTGAAAACCATGGAACATACACACACACTTGATAAAAATGATAATTTTCCTGAATAACCGTGAGTCTATTATATAAACTCTTATTATGAGTAGATTATTATTTTTTGATTTTTTTTTTTTTTTTTGAGGGGTCTATAGGGGTATAAATGAAACGAAGAAGACGAAAGAAGAAAACCATAGAAGTGTTTATAGATTAGGTAAGGTGCGGAATATGACGGGTTTAATTTTACGAAGTTCCGTGTCTAGAAAATAAACGAAGACTTCACTTTTTTAAGCCAGCTAATAAAAAAGTTTAGGCTAACGACTGCACTTCAATAACGGTTTTTTTCAGTCAGAATGGAGTGTTTACTTACAAGATTGTTTTTACTTCTTCCTTTTATTTGTGAGTTTTGAAAAAGGTTAACGAAACAAAAATTTGAATAAAACGGACTATAAAATTTTATGAGAACGAAAAAGAGAACTTTTATTTAGAGCTCTAATGGGTTAAGCTAAAAAAATAACTTTTTTTACGTTGCTGTTTAAACATTTTTGAAGAGAGAGACAAGGCAATATGGAAAATGGTTATTTCAATTTTGTAATTTTATTTCTTGTAGGTATAGAAATTTTTTTTTTTTTTAATTTTAATGAAAGCAAAATTTGAATTTAGATAAATTAAGTTTATTACTTTAAGGGTAAGTTTAAATCTCTGTTAAACGGTTTGAGTAGTAAAGATGGACATACATATGTATGTATGTATGTAAAGTAGTTTAAGGAGCACTTATGTATTTTTCTACACTTTGGATATCGCCAGAGCTGTAAAAAAATGCATTCTTTTAGTATTGCAGTTAAATTGAATGGAAAGACTATTTTTACAGTCTTTTGATTTAAACTCAGTATTGTGACTTTCAAACTAAAGTCCCAGTCAATTTTGCAGTCTTTGATTTTAAAATCATCTGGAGCAGTCAAATGAATTCAATTCAAAAGAATGCATTCTTTTTAGACTGCTTGCAGTCTTTGAAGTCTTTGAAAAGTCTTTTGCATTCTTTGCATTCTTTGAATTCTTAAAGTCTTTTAAGTGCATTCTTATTACTAATTGAATACTTTTCACTGCTTTCGACTAATGTGAGGCTGATGTTGAAAGTTATAAATTTAAACAATTATGTTAAATCTCTTAAAATCTAAGTTTTGCCAAAACTAAGTTATTATAGGAGTTCAACGATTTTCGCACAATTTTTCTTTATGACTTTATTATATACGAGTATCATTATAAATGATATTATTAGTTTACAGATGTTCCTTAAAGCTATATTGTTGTTATAATGTTTAATAAAACTGTGTGGTGTTATTAAAATATATACATTTAAAACACCGTCTTAACAGAAATAAAAATAAATATATATAATGATTAATAACATTATTGTTGAAATCTATTACTTTTAACAGCGGTCTCACATTGTCGAAAGCAGTGAAAAGTATTTAATTAGTAATAAGAATGCACTTAAAAGACTTTAAGAATGCAAAGAATTCAAAGAATGCAAAGAATGCAAAGAATGCAAAGAATGCAAAAGAATGCAAAAGACTTTTCAAAGACTTCAAAGAATGCAAGCAATCTAAAAAGAATGCATTCTTTTTATTTAAAGTCTTTTGACTGCTTTTTATGATTGCATTATTTAAGACTTCAAAAAAGAATGGGAATGGATTTCTGAAGTTAAAAGAATGATATGATAAATTCTATTGCATTCCCGAAGAATCAGTTAAATGACTGGGACTTTTCGGAATGCAATACCAAAAGAATGCATTCTTTTACAACTCTGGATATCGCACGTCTCTCTATGCAACTTGGTGTAAAGAACGGTTTTCCAGCATGGACCGGTTAATGGTTCTAATGGATGAAAAAAACTCAGTGTGAGATTTATACATACATACATACATATATATGTATAATGTATCAACTTTACCACTAAGACTCATTTAAGCCAAAAAGGACTAATTTTAACGTCGTCTTCGGAACTATGTCCTCACAACTCCAAAACATTGCAGTTTTCTGACTAAACGAAGGACAATAATAAACTCACATCGCAAACATATGGTAGCATACAAAGTACAAGATTTTCACACAAATGAAATATTTATGAAACGTCGTAAAACCTGTCAATACATTACTCGGAACTCCTGGTTCTGTTTATAAAATATAAAATTAACTTAAAGATCAATAGGGTATAGATGTCTTTTTAATATGTTCCACCAGGAACACATAACGTTATGTTCTTTAATAAATACAGCAATTTCTTTCTTTTTTCAGAAACATACAATGATATGATTTGTATATACATATGTATGTACGACGTACGTATACCGACTACCAATAGGTAATAATAATTTATCTTATTCAAGCGGAACAAATGCACAGGAAGAGGATACTTGTATGTGTATATAAAGTAAAAACCAACGACGACATAATTCACCTGGGAGATATTGTTGTTCCTATTGGTAGGTTGAGGTATACTCGTATAGAGACATGTACATCTGAAGATTTCCTATCGCACAAGAGGGAGTTATCATACAGTATTCATGAAGGATACATTTGAGATACTAGATATACATACCTTCCTACATTAGTATACTCGAAGAAGTCGATTTTGAGAGAGAAAAAATAAACAGTTAAGTAAAATCCTGAGGACAAAACTTCAATTTACATTACAGATTCGAAAGTTCTTCTCTAACATGATGAGGGAAGATCCTTGTAGAAGACAAAAAAAAAAGCCAGGACAGATGGCAAGTTGTTCGGGGAAATAGGAGAGAATTTTTCATGCGATTGACTTTTATTTATCACGGTTTGACATGGGTTCCTTGAAATTCGACACGAAAGAAAAAATAAAGAGGATTGACAGACAGGTTGGTGGGTTAAGTGAGTCAGCTGTAACATTTTTTTTTTTTTTTTAGAATAAGACTTGAAAGCTCGCTAATAGATGAAATTCTTAATGATGGTTTACTTTGCATTAAAAAAATTCTTATATTGGAAATTCTACAAATTTATTCCCTTTTATCTTCATTTGATACTGAATTTTAGTTACAAGAGTCCTTAGAAAAACTGTGCTTTTATTTGAATGTCAATGATAATGTTACTCCACCATTGAAACTTTTTCATGAGAAATTCCATCGGGAACCAAATCAAAGAGAAATTGACAATTTCAAAAACAATTGAATTGCTTTTTAATTGATTTACCTGAGTGTCATGCTCATTGAACATTAAATTTCTAATTGTTCGACGATCAAATTTGGTTTAGATTGAGACTCAAAATCATTTAAATCAATTTGATATTTGCAGTTATTTGACATTAGATGGATCACAAAGAGTGAGTGAGTGAATTAATTTAATTGGTTTTTCTTTTGCTTAGTAATTACTGTGTTTGTGTTATTGAGTGCGGAAGAAACTAGTTTTCGAAACAGCGTATCAAAATTTTAATAATTGTGTTTGGGAAAATAATATATTCCTCTAACAAGTGACAGAAGAACCATACTTAAAAGACGTTTAAGAAAAAAAAAACTTTTCTTATCTTGTGAATTTGTGGATTCTAAAGCTTTTGTGGCATCAACAAAATCCAAGCAAGTTCGAAAAATTTCAACCACTCTTCTCTACAAACTGTCTTAATGTTCTCTTAATCATGTAATATTTAAACCTTATTTGAACTATTTTCCACTGTCCTTCACTAGGATTAAAAAGCAGATGATAAGTAACAGTTGATCACTATTTCACTCCAAATACAGAGAGGTCAGGTCACTTCCACTACATTTTTCCGAGATTTTCTCAACGAATAATAACTAAAAACAACCTTACAATAACCCAATCCTAAACTAAATCCCTTCTTTTTCAAACATCCAAAGTCGTTTAATCTATGCTCCCACACTCCATTGAAGAAAAAAAACAGCTATGTCCTTTTTCAGCTTTAGTTTCTGTTGCCTAACAATCTCTATTTCACCTCGTCCTTCCTTAGGTGACCTACATACATACATACATATTCCCAACCAAAGTGCCATTCCTAATTTCCTTCCTTTTTTTTTGTTGAAAAATATGTCCCAATGGATTTTCAAGGAACTGATAAATTAATGTTCAATTAACTAATCGTTATCACCTGATCGGTCTTTGGCTTTCATCGTTTTTCCATGCACGAGGCAAACGACTTTATTCCAGGCTCGTCTTCCTCGTTGCCTCTTGGTCCTTCTTCGCTATGCGTTGAAATTTAATTTTCCATTTTGCTGCATTCATTTATACCTCGTATAAACGTAGGTACATAGGAATAGGAAAATATTTCCTACTCTGGTAGAGCTCTGGTTTGGAATATTAAACAACTCTTGGCCTGATGCCATAGTCGAAGAAAGCTCTTTCCTATGAGACTTAACACGTACTTAAGGGTCTTTCCAACATGCTTGAAAAAAAAAATTAATAAAAATAACGTCTCGAATTTTTTTTAATTAAGTTGAACAATATTGTTAAAATTGATAAAGTAATTTTTTAAGGCATATTCAAGTTTTAGATAACCGAAGTAAGGGCCAGTTCTGAGTTTAATCTGTAGAATGCGATCCTTAAAGACTCTGGTAAAGCGGCTGATAAGCTTCATACATATGTATATCCATGATGAAGAACTGGCTGAAAGTTTAATCAATAATAATATTTACGAGGTGTAATAATCTTATGTGAACAAACTGACGTTTTAAATACATTTAGGGTCATCTAACCATCTAAATTTCTAATCAGAGGTTTCCAAAAATATAACAGATCTAACATATGCTTCTCTCAAACTTGATTCGTTTCTTTTAGATAATCACATAACTGACCCTAATAAAAATCTTCCAAGTGCTTCATCTACTGTCTCAAGTAGAAGAAAAGCTTAATAACTTCACAGGACAGATTTGGTGTTGATTTTGTGTTGTGGCGATGGAAACTGGCTGGCAATGGAAACTAATCCAACATCTCTTCCGAATAATGAAAGGATACTGACACTGAATGAACAGAGTAGGAATTTTTGTGGCTCACCAATGGAATGGAACTTTATTTCTTGCAAAACGGAAAATATTTCTTGTTTCCTTTATTGGTTGGTGTTGCTTATGGGCATCCTTTTTCGTGGCTCTGGCGTTGGCTCTGCCTCGATAGAAAGTCTGACACCTACAAGGACCAGGTGTTGGTGTGTGCAGTGTGCATTTGATGCATGGCTGCATTTCATAAAAGTTAACTTTTATTTGTTTTTGTTGTGTGAGCGTGTGCTGTTGGGTGTTGCTTAAAGTTTGCATTTTCAATGAACTTGTTTTATTTTTAAAATAAGCATAACTGACAGCAATGGAAATTGAAAATCTTCCGGAGAGATTGGTTTACCAACCCGTATGAATTCTATGAATTATAAACTCCATTTCACATAATTTTATATTTTAAAGAAAACTCGGTCTAATTACACTTGTCAGAATTTTCCTCGTGTAATTTCCTCTGAGGGCAATTTCCGGAAAACGAAATTTATAAAATTCCCAAGCAACTTAAAAAAATACTTATTCACAATATTCATAATTAATAAATTGCTTGAAAAAAGTTCCCCAAAAATAAAACTACTTATTTCAGATACCATGTGACAGAAATTTGGTCGAGGAATCATGAGCATTTTGTGCAACTTTGGTAGACTTATCGATTGAGTTGCACTAAACTCTCTAACCGCATTAAAGCTCTAGAAAGTGCTTATTTTTCCGCAACGAATGTTCTGATGAACGGGCTTAATTCGTTTTGGTGATGCCTACACTCTTAGAAGTAAACATATGTAGGTATAAATAATGTGTCCTAAAGAACGTTTTCGTCTGACCTAAATGAAACAAAATAAATTCGATTTAATATTTATGAGACCAATTGAAATGTGTGACAGAGTTCTTAATCCCCTTTATTTGTCAGCAATCAAGCAACTCAAATAGACACATTCAAATGTAATAATTGACATAAAGTGTGTATTTATAATTTTATCTGAGTTTATCAAATGATAAACAATTGGGAGTGTGCCTCAAGCTAAACAAATTCCTATTGATTACTTAAACTTCCAATGGTTAAGACTGAATAGGAAAGCAGAACAAACTGAACTTATGTGTTTTGTCTTTTGTGGCTTTAACAAATTGAGGTTTTGTTTGAATAATTTTTGTTTTTAAATAGTTTAAACAAAAATGAATAAGAAAAATTAGGGAGAGTTGACGCATTGTGTTCAGAAATTAGATAAAATGTATTCGTTAGAAATACCATATGAGTGGGGCATAGACAAAAATGTTAAGTTTCTTAAATTTTCTTTTTAAGTCAAATTATTTTAAAGAATTGATGTTCGACTCAAACAGAACAGAAATTGGAAAACTCATAAAAATTCGGGTGTTCAAAAATAATAATAATAAACTGAATTATTTAGTTTGGTTAAAATTATCAATTGGTAAAATATGTGTAAAAAATGTTGTTTGTTTTGAATCCTGTATTTTTAAATTCTCTAGTTCCCAATTTAATATTACAATTATATTTATTAACCAAAAAATTAAAAGTTTTTTTCTGAATCTTACTTTTTTTCTTAAACTTACTATTGTATTAACTATAACATATGTGTGTTCATATGTACTTATGTACATGTATATTTAGCGACTGCTACATAATAGCTTTTTCCAAGGTAAATCCATGTTCATAAGTAAGCATACATAAGATGACATCCTTTCTCAAAATATTCCAGATATCATTACTTTTGCTAATTTTGAAAAACAAAAACTTGTTTTTCAGTCCCAAAATGAAATTCTTTTATAAGTATTTTTGTTCGTATTTTTAGTGTTTAGTTTTTTATGGTTATAAGTAAATAAAACACATATCACCAACAATATAAAATTCCCTTAATGACATTAAAATTCACGAATCCAAAACGTTACGCTTATACAACAACAACAAAAAGTATGTGGTTCTCTCTTATAAACATTAATGAGTGATTATAATTTTCCACCCGACTCGTGCTGTGAGTTAATTAATTTGAAACAACATAAGGAAAATTCCACATATAATTAATGGTGAAAAAAAAAGAAAAACGCTTTTCACTATAAGGTCCGAATAAATAAAACAAAAGAAACGAAGGAAAAAATACACCGCAGGGAAAAATAATTATGCTGGAAAATGTTCTTTTAGGGGCTTCAACAAAGTTTAGTTTTTTTTTTTTTTTTGTCAAGCCACTGACGAAACAATGTACACATGCCTCAATTGAATCCTTTGAAAAATGTTTCACAACTCCGGAAAACGGAAGTTCATATTTCAGATGTTAAGTGAAACAGTTTTTTACCATGAACATGAAAATAAATATTCACTACTTTATTTCAAAAGTTTAGCAAAATATTTCCACGCGAATTCTGTGTACTAAAATAATAATTAAATTTACTTTCTTACACCTCTGTATAATAGGTTCTCAACACAAACGTCTATAGTTTTGATTTAATGGCAGTTATCAATTAAATGAGTACTATTATACCGTTAGGATTTAGGGGTAATTGTTTGTATATTGCTGCCAAAACAACACCGGGATTTTCAGCCCCAAACAGGTGATGTGGAATTTCATCTGTAATTATTTTCCACCGAGGAATATAATCACTGAGTTAATTTGCCTTTGGATATACCCCCTCCACGCTCAACGCTGTTTGTCTGTATATTTTTGTCTATGTATTCAGTAAAATGTTTAAGCTTAAAATTGTTGAGCTGTTGTGTTTGATGGGGAAATTGATGTCGTGAGCTTCTGGATCCTGGGCACGTGCTGCGGATGCTGATGTGTGATTAACATCACAATTTAGCTGAACCATCATCAGGAGGATGGCACGTAGCTGAGTACACGGACAAAATATTACTGGAACAACATTTTAGTCGATTTAGAATGATGTTAAAGCGAGGGACATTTTAGACATAATTAATCTTTTTCAAAACCCTTTTGTATGACAGGAACTTTTATTAAATAAAAGTTAAATACTTCTTTAAGATCCAAATTAGTCTATTTAGACATTTGAGGTTTTAGTCCAAAAAGAGATTAAAAATCTTTCAGAAAATAATTTTTTTCGATTTCCTATCTACCTATTTATTATCTACCTTTAATTTCTTCAAGTCACAAATTGGCAAAATACTTTACTTTATTATTGTTACGTGTCACGTTGTTTGTCCGCGATGGACTCCTAAACTACTTAACCGATTTTAATCAAATTTTTACATCGTGTGCAGTTTGATCCAAATTGAAAAATAGTATACCTTACATCTCAATTTATGATTGCAATATTTTTTTATTGCAAATTATTTGACAGTCACAATTATCTTTTAGCTCCAAACGATTTTAACAGATCGCGACATCTGTTGACTGGATTAAGTATAAGTATTCAATAGATGGCGCTATGTCAAAACGTCCAATCGTTTCATATAAGCTACAATTTAATAGCATAACCACCACATGTTGCTGAGGCTAAGGTACCTATAGTTAAAATTTATTTTGTAGTAAACCGAAATACAGTGAATTTTACTTTTTCTATTTTCGGTGTTAGCGTTAGTATTATCAAATAGTTATATTTGAAATAAATATAATATGAAATTTGGCAGAGAGATAGATTATATCGTCTAAAAAACCACGTAGACTTATTTTTACCCCGGTAAAATTTATTTTGTTTTAGGATTCAACATTGACTACGTTTTACATACAAAATTGAAGCAATCTGCGGTTATTGCTTTACATTCAGCACAACTAAACAGAGGTTTTCACCAACTTTGGTTGTCCCACCGATCGATCCACTTTTTAATAAATTTACGAAATTCACTGAGCCATCTAGAAAAAAAAAATTGTATCGGAAATCAAATAAGCAACACAAAATTTTTCCATATCTTGAGTTTCGGCAATAAATTGGGACGAGCCGAAGTTTGCCCGGCGGCCCTCTAGTATTATAATATTCTGTGAACGCAATTTTTTTATAATTTCATTTAGTTCAAAGATTGACATCATTGAATTAACTGTGAAATTGTGACTACCAGGATTTTATGATTTGCCACTCTTTTTTTTCTTAGTGTATGTATGTAAGATGAAAATGAGCTTGAACAATATCATTTCCGACCCACATACACACACCTTCAGACAAAAATTAATTTAATTTTCTTTCTTTTTTTTTGCTGAAAATGCACAAGTGGTGAAAATTAGGAGATTATCCTTGTTGGTTTTCATTAGAGCAATTTTAGCATATACCTTAGAAATAGGTAAGTGAAACGCAGGCTTATGAAATTTCAAATATATATGATGAAATTGCACAAAAAAGGAAATTGTGATAAAAATAATACTTACAATGTGTAAGGTTATGGGTAAATAGAAAAGTGTAAAAGTGCTAACGATTTACACATTGTGCTAAAGATATAAATGTTGCAAACGAGATCATAAAAACACAGTAGTTTGAGCATATGAATGTATATTAAAAAAAAAGACAATATTTGCCATTGAGATCACTTTAGAAAGTGGTACATAAACCATAAATGAAATTTTATAAAAAAAAAAGTTTTTAGATTATTGGATATTAAAGCTATAAAATACAGCTTTTGAAGTGGATATAAAAATCCTGCAAATTGAATTTGACGTCTTAATTCTTTTGTCGATTTCATGTAAATAGTCAATTAAATGTTAATAGTTGAACGGATTTGGTGAAATTCACAGATTTTTTTAGTGTTCTTATTATTTTTAACAAAAATAGAAATAGTCATACCGAAAAAATTATATTCAATTTATACAAATCACCCAAACTTTAGTTAACTTATTTTTTAATTCGCGGAATAAATAAACTTATCAAGCTGATACCTATAGCTAACAATACTTATAAGGGTTTTAACTATGAGGATTTTTTTTAATTTAAGTATTCTAGATGTTATACAAATATTTATTACATAATTTCTCTTTGAATCTTTAGAATCTACTCAAAGCAAGCGAAAGAAAAATATTAAGCTGGCAACGTTACCTTTCATCAAAGGGAAATTCTTAACGTATACATATATACATACATATGTATATTTGTTTGTTTCTTTTTTCATTCCTTTTGGCCAAAATTTCATTGTATTATTCAAAATTTGTTCAAGAAAAAATGCTGAAGGCGATGTTGTCTTTACGGAAAGAAAAAACTTCTCTAAAAATAGACAACACAAAAAAACATGAAAATTGCTTGTGTAAGCTCACACCAACAAAAACCCTTGTTTTCAATTGTCATTTTTAACGCCTCGAGACAAACTTCAAAACGATAAGCACTCCGTTCTTAAAAACAAGTCTCTTTCATCCTCTTCATTTAACACAACAACAACCAGGAAAAAGATATCCCAAAAAAAGGAGAAAAAGTCGTGAGTAAAAGTCCTTTGTACTCGTGTGTTATGCCAAAAAAAACCAATTCGTGACATTTGAATTAAGGATACTCGCATAAAGCTAAACACCTACGCACATGGGGAAAAAGGTAGCGACCATTTATCAAGGATATTCTATCTGTGGAAAGAGTAAAGGGCCTTAATAATGTATCATGAGAGCAAAAAGGAAAATTAATACCAGGGAATTTTTTTTATCATTTCATGACGTACATAGGTACGTGCTTCAATTTTACTTCCTTATAAATAGTTTAACATCCTTAAATCATACTCACAATGTGTCCTTGTGATTGCAGTTTCAGGGATTTTGTCCTGATTTATGCCTCTTATGTAGTTTTAGAAACTTTTGCAAGAACGAATAATTTTGATTTACACCCGTCGAATATTTCACAAACTTCCATCAACAGATCCTTGCAATTCATCATCATCACCACAATCATCCCAATTTCTATAGAAGTTTATGTGAAAAATTTGTCAGAGTTTTAATTTTTTGTTTTCTCTCCTCTACATATCGGTTGGATAGGGGGTTTGAAGGCAATTTAGTTTAAAACAGAAATAAAAATCCCTGATATCCCACCATTGTCAATTTTAAAACTCGCTTAAGCTCCAATTTCCTGGAGTGAAACGATACACGTCTAAGATCCTCTCAAAAAAATAAATCAATATTCCCAATTTTGAGTAGATATCCTGTTGCCACAGCATCCGTGAACAGTGGAGCATTCATGTGAGGATGTGCCATAGCCATTTCCTCTTTTGGATCAGTCCTTTTTCCAATTTTTTTGTTAAAATAAATCCAGCAGCTAGTGTAGACTCTTTCTGCTACCAACTCACGGCATCCTTTCAAAGTGGTGTCTTTCGTGTCGTTTTATTTATATTGAAAGAGTTTAAAAAACGACATGAAATAACTGTCTTTTTAACTTGTTTTTTTATTGGATGATGTAGGATGTGTACTTAACTTATAATAGCACTTATCTACATACATGTGTATGAGAGCACAGATATGTATATGTAATATTCTTTAGGTGGGAAAATTGAACTGCATGAGAAAAAGCAATATAAAACGAACGTACATCCCGTACATCCTTACAGATTACCTACCATAAAACATAAGTTAAGCTCATAAAATTCAGGTCCCTAATTACAGTGCACATAATGGAATGGTCCTTGTTTTTTATATGGAACAGGTTTGATACAAATACAACTAATCTTATGTATGTAGGTTGATCATTAGACCTCTATAAATATTAAAAAGCAATAAATTCTTTTGGATTAAAAAAAGAAATAAAAAATAATTGAACGACTGGGCCGTTGAAATGTAATTGCCTTTCTTTTTGCTCTCAGCAAATTGGTATGAGTTATTTAAGAACATAAAAAAGCTTTCGATTAAATTTTGACTATCGCGATTTAACTTTCCTTCGGAATTATTGCCATCATCATAAAAATTGAAAAGAAAATATTTATAAATTATGCATGTAGTCAAATTTTACATTTATTGCCCTTTGGACTCCAAAACACAGCATTCTTTTTCTTTGTTGAAATTTGTTTCAAGAAAAACCTACTTATTGTAAAACATCCTAAACAAATGATTAAAGCAAACACACCTTGCTCAAAATTAAACGTCAACAAAATTATCACATGCTTTACTCATTTCAAGAATTGAAAGCAATAAAACTTTTTTTTTCAATTCGATTTAAAAATTTTAATGGACTATGAAAATACATAATATGTATATCTAAAAATTTGAAATTTGCACTCTGGACTCTGGCAACACTTCGTGCCCTTCTGTCATTTCTGCTGTCATATAATGTACATGTATCGAACGAAGGACAGGTTCCTTTGATTGATAATGAATTTAAAGTTTGACAGTTTGGGCGAAGGAAAGTAAGAAGGGGTCTACTAGTCCCATAATAAAATATACTAGGTTCAATACTTGAAACTAAGCTTTCTATTTCATTTTACAAAAACTGTGTGCATAAATGAATTTAATAGAAATTTATTTGCAGTCAAAAAACTTAATTCCACTGAATTAAATAAACTCAATCAAACATTCTACGAATTTCTTTGATTTTTTTCCAACGGAAACAAATTACATAAATGTGTTCTTCCTTCCTCTATATCTAGTCGATCTACATTTCTTGGTCATTCCTAACAATTAAGAAATCCCTACATTTTATTACAAAATCCAATTGAAAGTATCTTGATGGTAAACGTTCTTTCAATTCTATTTTCTATCCAGCGCAGCATCTGTTTTTAGCAATTTAAATTTAAACTCCTTTCAAGTTGGAAATACATATGTATGTATGTACATATGTACTTGAGAATTCTTCTTTTAAACTGTTGCTTGTAATAAGGCGTATTCCCATACAATAAAAAAAAACGTGCTTTAATGTAATGGCTTATTTAAAAGTTTTTCCTTCGAAAACCATACCTGGCAGGACCAGGCCATCTTGATGGTTATCGTATCTATCCTTTGTTGATGCTTAGCAAAAAAAAAAACTCAAAGAAACAAACATGGTTAACCTAGATACTCAATGAGGTAGATCCTTGTACATAGTTTTATCAGATTCTGCTTTGTGCATAATCTTATTGGGATGTTTTGCTTCAAAGATTTAACATAAAAATAATAGAAAATGGAAAATAGAAAATAGAAAAAAGATAAAATAAAACAAAAACAAAAATGGCCCATCAAGACCATTACCAACAAATTTGTTCGGTGGAGAAATTGTTAAAACCAATGGATTGGCCGTCGCGTCGTCGTGGTCTCTAGACGGAGATGAGATATTTTGTCCAACAAGTGGAAGTACATACTCGTATAAATAAATACAGACAGATTCTATTTTATGTTTATTGCAGCACGTAGCATTCGATAAAAAGAAAAATGTGAGACAAAAAAATAAATTACGAAAATGATTGTTTTCACAGGAAAGCAAGCAAATACGAAATTTGGACACGAACTATTGTTGCTAACGTGAGGGATTTCACGTACCAATTGGTTGTGGTTCGATAAAGAGAAATTAAAATACATTTTCTTTTTGGTGTGATAAATGAAATACATTATGATGTTATTTCTACATACATAATGTATGTTCATATGTATGTATGTACACTACATACCTTTTTTTCTTTTTTAGCTTTGAGCAGAGCCTAAGCACGTCGCAAGTTTGATCAGTGCTCTCCGATATATTTATGAATTAGCAGCGCTCAGCTTTTTACTCCATTGCCCTTCACTAGATCATTTTATTTAGAGCTCACTCCGAGGTCCCTCCAATTGAAAAAAGAATCACAACCTTAGCGCTCTGATGTGTCTGAGCTAAAAAGAAACACAGATCTTTTTTGACAGGTCAATTCCCTGCTCTAAGCTTAAAAGAAAAACGCCTTGTACCCAAAATTGTGAAGTTGAACCTTTGGAACATTTCCATTGGAATACTTTAAGAAGAATTGTTGTAAAGCAATTGCATCATACCCATGCACTTTAAAAGCTTTTGATTTAAGATAAGAAAGTAAAAGTTCAAAATATAGATCGTTTCATTTGATACATCACACCCAGACAATCTCTTCTTAAAACTTTCATGACCTTACCATCATAAAAGCAATTACTGATGTTAATTGCAGAATGCAGACAACACCTTAATCCTTAATCTCACATCCGAGACCGAGACGTCAATTAAATGAAAGTCTAGTTTTACTGCGGTCTGCCTTATACATACATACATGATATTTCATATTTAGTAATTGGTTCTCATGAAAATCAGTTATTTATATTTATCTACTATGGAAGTGACTTATCTGTCATATCTTAGATTAAGAGTTAGTGGTGTTTGATGTCATTTTATTTCTCGGCATCTGCTGTGATTTAGTAACATCATGCTATCAGTTTAATATTTATGATGAAGTACATATTTCATTATGAATAAATGACATCTGTTGTATCAGAGTGCAGTCTTGAAAGTTGCAAGGTGTTTTATTTTTAACGGTAGAGTATTAATTATTTCAAACACATATTATATGCTTTCTCAGATGAATATGTACTTATGAGATTTGTAACAACTTAGACTATGACTTATCACAAAGTGTGAACTTATGATGTGTCTCTTTTGATTTGATAAAAATATTACTTTTTATTTAATTCACTTCTTAGCACCTTAATTCAATTAAACCTTAAAACTTGTGGCAAAGTTAAACATTTATAAGCAAATTCTACTTTAAAAAAACAAGCTTTTCATTGGGTAGTTTATTTGTTTAATATTCGTTCTAACCCTCCTTAAAAAAATTAAAAAAAAAAACGTTTTCCCAGATGTCACATAATCGTCTATGTTAAATTCCAAATTCATGACCTTTTTTTTCTTGAACAAACAAACAAAAAAAGGAATAAATAAAATTTAAATATAAATTAACATAATTCCACTTCTAGTCTGTGAATATTTTCGAATACTTTTTTCAAAGAAATATTCCAAAACTTTAAAGACTTAGATAACCGACTATGTACATACATATATGTACATATGTACATTGTACATACATGTGTATATATTTCGTATTTATGTATTATGTGTATAGTACAATCGATATTTTCCTTAACGGTTCACATAAAATTAAATTTAAAATTTATAAAATACTGTACATGCATACATATATTATGCATGTATATGTACGAAAAACTAGAAAAAAATTTCCGTTAACGTTTTTTTCTGTTCAAAACTTGTTTAAAATTTTCAAACACATACAATCATAAAAATTAGACAATAATGTTATTTTGATTAATAATTTCAAAGAACAGTTCAGTATAACAGTGAAACAGAAACAGATCTAATTTGTTTTCATACCGTTGTTTTTGAAATACGAGTATAACACATTATGTGAATATATGTACATAATCTAACTTTCAAAAAAATAAGTTTGCCAAATACAAACATTCATGCACAGCATATGTATGTTGATTTGATACATATATCGTCAGTAAAATTGAGTAATGGTTGTCTTAAGAATAACATAACATTAGGTTAAATGTACATAAAATGAGCAAAAGGGTGAGAAGTGTGCATAAAACGAAATAAGATGTTTTTCATGCTTCAGAAATCAATTATTCATGAGCGTTATTTCGGGTTTTCCTTTGTCATTTTTATGCATACCTACATATTTCTAAAAATCAATATATGCATATGTATTTCAATTTTCTTACATACACTTCTTTTTTTAAATGAATACCTAAGTTTAAACTTTCGACAATAATGATGTCTTATTTCCTTTTTTTAATTTCAAATTAAATGTTCTGTTTTTTCTGGTTAAAATCCTTAACACAAGGTTGTAAAAATGATTTTTATTGTTGTTTTACATTTACATTTGATTATGTCTTAATTACTGTAAGGTCTTGTTAAAGTGAGATATAAAATTAAGTAAAGAATATAAAGAATGATACATTATTTTGCAAGCAAAGGGTTGGTAATAGCATAACTGTTTAAATGAAATAAATGGTAAAGAAAGGAATGTGTCTATTTGAAACTAGAATTTGAATTCTATTTTATGTGCGTAGATATAAAAGAAAAATAACTTTAAGACATTTGAAGCAATTTTATAACTAATAAACTTAATACATTTATTTTTAGGGGGTATCTTAAAATTTAAATGGAGATAAATTACGAATTTTCTTTGTGAGTTGTATTTAAGGAGAATGTATCTATTGTATTAAGAGGGTCAAAATCTGCTGAAATATTGTTGTTGTTGTTGTTACATTTAAATTTACTTTTTGTAAAAAGTTCACTTTATCCAGCGTCTACTGTGTATCAAAGTTAGTAATACACATTTGTGAAGTGAATAACTTCAATTAAGAAAAACTATTAAGCTCTTTTTTTATAGTTCATTCAACAATAGTATACTTTTACTATTACTTAGAGAAGAATTCTAATATAAAACGAAGGGAAAAGTAAAATAAATGTATTTCTGTCTCCATGTCAGTTTCCATCAGTTTCCAATTCAATCCCTTTAAAAAATAGGAAACGCAAAACTTCTTACGTCATTCTATTGAAATGTAAATACAAAACGAATTTATATTTTATCCTTCTGGCAAATCCTTTAGGTATAAGAAATGAAATACCAATTCATATCTACGAGTATTTATACTCAGTTCTATACAATGAAATTCAAATTAAACAACTTTTCTAAAGTAGTGGAGCTCCCAAAAACTACGAGCATATCCTTGGTCTACTCGTATATACGATTATATAAGAAAAATATACTACAATATTTTTTATACCCTAAAGTGCATTTATCTTCTGAATCCAATTGAATTTCACAGATTCTTTTGTGGAACATTAAATCCAATTATTATCACACTTTTCCCACGCCAGTTTTGATCAAATTTAAATTTAATAAACAAAATGTAAACTCTTTTCGACCACAAAAACTATAACTTGAATTAATTACTTTATGTTTTTTGATTGAAGTTGTTATTTTAAACCCACACAATTAATTATTTATTAATGTTTCCCTTTCCCTCGGGAATAGAGGTGAGCCTTTCATAAATGATGTACTTATTCAATTTAAATAACTCTCCACTTGGTGTACAATTTAACATTTTTTCACATTCTTCGTCCTCCTGAATCTGAAATATTTTGTCGTTTGTATATTTTTGATATGTTTGTGTTTTTGTCTGACTGCATAAAAAAGAACAAGGCTTTTATAGTCATTATTGACACAATAATCAAATTTGTAAACAACCAACAATAATAACTGAAATTTGTTTTAATTATTCAGGAAGCAGGGGGTTTTGAGGGGAGTTGATTTATTCTGTTTTCTCATTTTCTGTTAAAATTCCAAAATAAAATGGAGTAAGCTTCCTGCTCACAAACGACAGGATGTTCAAACTAATGACGTTTTTTATCCTGAATTTAATTTTGTTTCAGGAATTTTTTAATGAAATTGAGTCAGTCTGACAGTATACTTTATTGATTTTGAGTTTCGAGTTTATCTGATGCTTTTTTATTTCAGGGTGTGTTTTGCAAAAAAAAAAAAAAAAAAATAATAAAAAAAAAACAATTTACGTTTGCACTTTAAATTTCATTCATTCATTTGTTTAATGTGTGTAGATATCGAAAAGTGTATTCTATCACGCAAATATCCTGTCGGTTTTTTTTTATTTTTAAATCAATATCTAAATATTTTCCCAAGCATATCTAAGAGAGGTTGAAAGGTTATACTCGTTGTATGTATTTAGCCTTCTTCCCTTTTTGCCCAGGTTAAAAGGATTTGGCCGTCTCTTATATACGGGAAGGATAAAACAAATTCCTGTAATCTGAAAGTTATGTCAATAGCATTAGGACGAGGATATTTACGACTGAGCGGACACACCCACAAAACTTGGGTTAAATAGAAAAGTTATATGCAAATATATTTTACCTATGTCAGTTTTCACAACGACTAAGTGTCAGGGATGGATTATTTTGATGCTTCAACATTCTAATTTGGGCAGACTGTATTGGGCTATGACAACTGCCAATTTAAATTGTAACATTTGTGAAAATGCAATCAAGTAAAATTGAAACATCTACATTAGTATACGCGTCTGGTATGGTTTATAACTATTTGTCAATTTCTGATATAAAGAGCAAAACTGTTCAAAACAGATTTGTTGTAGCCAAATATGACGGACTTACATATGTATGTACATACATACATCTTAAAATTAATCAATTAGGTTGCGCAACTGCTTGTATATAACAATAAGGCTAACTGAATGTAATGTGGTAGAAATGGAAGAGAACATGCAAGAGTTTTTAAAAACAAATAAATTCTGGAGCTTCTGTAATTCAAAACTTGTCACATTGGTTACATTTAAATAAAAACAAAAAAGGAACTCTATTTTCTGCTCCGGCCCTGGCATCAGTGAATGCAAACATGTCAACATAAGCACAAAACGTCCTACAGGACTACGAGAATAGGGACAGAATTACTAAAAAATGAGCACTTTAAATACCAATACATTTTTATTCACCGCTAAACACTTTAAAGGTGAGTTTGTACTCATACGCATATTATGTTTTCGAAATTCAGTATCCTAGAAAACAGTATAGGTAAGTTGATTGTTTGTATTTGTCATGAAATGTTATTTATATTTAGCGTATGGGTATACGAACATGTAAGTATGACTTGAAAAGGAAATAGCGTAGGTTAGGTTACGGTACCTATTAGATTAACAATAATGTAGGGTCCTTTGAGAATTTGTATGAAACATTTTAAGTGTGCTCGTAAACACAACAGACAATTATTGTGTGTGTGGTTAGAAAAAACCTTTTCGCTTGAGGATAACCAAAATAAAAGGTAACATCGAAACACTTGAAGTTGGTTTGGAATGTTTATTCGAATGTTTCAGTTAATATAAAAACATGCAACAGTAACACATGCTTAAAAATAAAAATTATTTATTTAAAAATTTGGTATAATTTATCGCTTACTACTCTACAATCTCGTAACTCATTAAAACCTATTTGTCTACTTTGTATAACCAAACACAATAAATCAAAGTAAATACATAATAATTTGAGTATCAATCAAGTATTGATAAATGTGGCAAATAAAAATTAAAAGAGTGGGCGATAAGATAATTTATCGATAGTTTTATTTCAATGATCCATTTTTAAAACATCACTTACACCTTTTATCGACGAAGCCAAGCTATCAGTTACTTCATATTTGATAAAAGACACTGGCTATTAAGGAAACAAAATTAGTACTAGTGTTTATCATTTTATCTGGCTGTCTATTACTTAACTTCACAATATTTATTTACATTCGAAACATATGACGTCACAAAGCCGTATTCGATTCAAACTAAAGCAAATAGGAGTAACATCAAGTTACTATCTTATTCTTTTTTATCAATGACACTCTTATAGAACCCTGTATTATATATATGTAAACATATGTATGTTATGATCAAAGCCTGTGGTAAAACATATCAAAAAATTGAGTAAACAACACCGAGTCACTAACTTTGGCATCAACACATGTGAACGGATACGGATTTGTAATTTGTTAAATACAAATCTTCAAACTATACTGTTGTCGATGTCGGCTTTGGGTTGTCTAATAAATTTTATTCATTCGACTTTTGTATCAAATTGTAATAAAATAATTAGAGAACCTATATAATTGAGTGTCATTTTTATCACGGAGAAAGTTTATGTATATAATTGACTAGATATTATTTATGATTATAGTTCTCAAATTATACCTGATGGTGTAATGGATTAAAAAAAAATATGAACTAATGTTTCCATTGTACACTAACGAAGTAAGTTTTTTTTTTTATAAATTTTTAAATGCGATATATGTAGGTAGTACATAATGTAATTTCGAAACTATTAAGTTATAGATGTTTCATTTCTCTAAGGTTAAAATTTATATGGACCTTACATAGTCAAAAAATGAATTCGACATAATCATGATTTGCTTTTGAGATGACAATTGTTTTACACAAATTGTTCAAAAAAAACAAGCTAAAGCCTTATTGTTTTGCAGAATAGTTTTAATTTTCTTAGTATTCAATTTGCAAATATTTAAACTTAAAACATACATACATACTAACGAACGAAAACAACAAAACTTCAAAAGATGCCTTATGCTCTGCGTCTGCATATATACACTTTATCCAACTTTTTTCTCTTCTCTTATTATAAGCTTAACATTTTTCAGCTTGTTGCTTCTGCATCATAATAAAAGTTCATATATTCTTATATCCATTCTTGACTGACTATTTTCACTTCAAACTTTCTTCAAGCGTAAAATCACATTCCTTAAGTAAACTCTTGAACTTTGGAAATTTCCTTTTTACTCCTATAAACTTCTGTTTCTTGCATGAGCATCTAATTTGAATAATAGTTCCCTCTTCAGAACTTTTTTAAAGAACCTTTACTTGCAATTAGTTTCCATTTTTCAACATATACGAGCAAATTTTGATGTATAAAAAAAGATAGATTTACAAATGTACGGTCTTAATTTATCCTTGCCTCTTGCATCAAAGGTTATCTTGATTAAAATGTAATTTTATTGCAAATACTCTTGTAGAAGAGCAAGTGTTTTCTCGATGAAAATCTTTGATCCTCGAAGCAAAATGAAATGAGAAAATGATTTTGTAATTCTATGTTAATTTAACTTTTTGAAGAAGAACTTTTTTGAAGTATCCCTTGAACAGCGTTAGTTCTTATTATTGCTTTTCCTGCTACTCCTTCTGTAGAATGTTTAATGAAAATGAATTAAAATTATATGAAAGGATATTTGGGAAAAGTTTTTTGAATTACAAATTTGATTTGAAACAGGTCAAAGGATATGCACATAAATTATTCAAGGTCTTGATTACAACTTACAAGTTCTTGTAAATATTCATCGAATTAAATTCTTGATTGAAACGATTACCACACTTTGACAGCTATCGAATGCACCATTAAATTGCACTTGTCAATCTCGAGAATTTGCAACTTACATATTCTTTGTAGTGAAATGAAAATAAAGGGTGTAAGGAGCATGGAATAGATTGCCTTGCTATTTGAAATTTAATTTCTCCAACTTTAACTTAAGAGGATAAACACCCTTTGAAAAATTTGCAAACAAACTACAAAAAATATAACCAAAAAAAGTCCAAGTTTAAAAAACCTTGCAATTTTTTAAATTTTTTCCTTACCGAACTGTTGTAGTTTACAAAAGTTAAATTGAACATTTGAGTTCATCACACATTTTTGTGCTTTCTTCAAAAAGTTTTCAATAAATATTTAAATTTACATATTTTATGGAACACAAAAACTTCTTTTTTTTTCTATCGTTTTTTGGCTGTTCCTGATAAAAATACAAAAATAAACGAATATTAAATTCAATATAACTTTTTTGTCTCCTTTTTTCCATGGTTTTCCATAAATGTTTTATACACACGTATAACTTGAGGGATGCACCTCGACACATCAACATCGACAGCAAAACTATTTGTTAGAATACAAAATGCCATAACAAGTACGTTTCTTGTTACTTCTATTCTGCAATTTACATAGAGTTTTATAAAATACAAACAAACAGAAAAAATAGAACCAAATGATTCTCTGCCCAGTTTACATCCTGAATAATAAATAGAGAGTAACTTTTGTTCTTAGTGATTTAGTAGGTATGTACATGGATGAAAGTAGCATATTTCATGTTGTTGTTAATGGGGTTAAAATTCAGAAAAAGTTAATTTATTTGTTTTTGATTTTTTATTAAAGTAAATTTAAGTTAAAAATTAAAATTTAATAAAACTAAGCATACGCGTGATTTCTGTATTTTACTGACGATAGCTTTATATTTTATGCAAAAAACCTATTTTGGTTGTGTTTAAAGATTTGTGAGCCATTATAAGAACATTAATCATTAAATATTTTAAAATTATTAAAAATAATAGCCTGCAAACTGCAAATGGTACTGCACCACCTGAAATAACAATTCGCTCTATGTTCTAAACCAAATATTTGTATGGATGTACAATTTTTCAACAACCTTAATTTAATTAGGTACAAACTCTAAGGAACGAAGTAAATAAGTACCCATTCTTTTGTCCTCCTTCGTTGGCTTACAACATTATTATGTTCAAAGAATTCCTTGAAATCGCTTAATGTATCATCATTAAGACGCGGCGGCGTCTTTGCTGCCATACCTTACGCCTCGTACCACCGGTACTCCCAAGACAATCAAAACAAAATTTCTTCATCAAACAAATCATTCATAATATTTTGATGAGATGAGAAGTCTTTCCCTCTAGAAATCCGATTAAGAAGGTTCGTAGTCGAATCTTAAAAAACATCCTTCCTTCATGTACCAGATGTGTACTCAGTTAATGTCTTTACAGTAACAAAAACAACAACGACTACTGCGAAGAAGATAATTGAATTCGAAAGCACATTCGTTTTAGCGGCAATTTCACCAGCGAACGAAGACGCCTTGCCACCCTATTCCGAACCATCTTTGCCGAATCGTAAATGTTTAACTTCCTCTTCATTTCAAAGCCATTTCCTCATACACACTAGGTACACACTGTTGCGTACTCGTACTCTTGTTGGTAAGTTCCAAGAATCAAGGAACAACAGATGACAAGGGAGATGTTGTGGCAGGACGAGAAAGAGAGAAAAGACCCAGGTGTTAGGGCCAACTCCTCTTGACTAAAAATATTTCAACAAAAACCTGTTTATCCCTTGGAAAATAAATTATCATAAATCCGGGTTCCTGAAACAAGATACGAGAACCATAAACCATAAACCAAGCGAGAATGTTTACCCAAATTCTCTACCTTGCATCTTCGTTTTCCACAGCAAATCTAAAATTTAGAGATGATTTCATTCATTTCCTAAAGAAGTTGTGTGTATCTACAAATCTACAACTGTGAATCATTCCAGAGACATGATAGTGAATAAAAAAAATAAACAACAATTAGTGCGCTAAATAGAAAAACTCTTAAAGAAAATAGAGAGACACCAAGCCAAACATAACTATGACGAAGAAGATAACACGACAAAAACAAAATCAAGTAAACAAATCCCCCGTTTTCCGCGATGGGAACATGCAGGGAGGTGGTTAGCAAGCGTAAACTTACCCTCGAAACCCTCCTTCAGCTTCAATGCATCGTACTTGTCGAGAGCCATTTTAAGCGATGAACGTTCGGCATCTTTCAAAGCCAACACAAGTTCGTAGGCCTTTTCTTCGCACAGCGGAGGCGCTGCTCCTAGAGATGTAGTTGGATGTTGTTGGGATGAGAATTTCGAATAGAATCTCTTCGAAGCATGCCATTCGTTGTGAGCTGTCGTCATAGGGTCGGAGTTCCTCAATAGACTCGGTACGGGTTTTTGCTTAGACAAATTCCAGCGTGTACCCGAGACCTTTACATTTGTGTGAATCTCAGCGGTGTAATTGAAAGCAAAGCAAGTTCTCTGGAGTAATTTACTCATAACGATTCTGTGGTGATTCATTGTTATTCAATTGGGATATGGATTGGTTATGGACTTTTTGTTTTCGTTTTTGGTCAGAGAAAAATTTATTTTAAGATTCAGGCAAACTCTCCTGGGACATTGAGGGGATTTTTACACTCTAATTTTGTGAGACACTTAGGGGGTGGATGATCAACAGGACGGTTTTTCACACACACAGATTTTCTTTTTTTCACTTTTTTTTTGGGTACACGACGCACAACGACCAGCGATGTAAACTTTCGTTCCAAGTCGAAACTTTCCACGACGGTGATAAGAGATGAACTGTCAGAAACTCAAAAGTGAACTCAGAGGAAGAACATTTTTCTGGGAAATTTTCTTTTTTTTCACAAAATTGAGCGAAATGCTGATAGAGAGAAAGAGAGGACGAAAAGAAAGCACAAATTAAAAGGAAATCTGGGAGAAAAATTGAATTGAAACAAAATCTACCATTGACAGAATCGAGATTTATTCATTTGACAACTATATTTTCGATACTCGATTTCGAATGACGTCAATGGTTATGGTGTTTATGTTTATGGGAACAAATGACAGAAGTTGGTATAATTTATAAAATCATTTGTAGGGTTTGATTTTATGACAATGAGTGGCTGTTATATAGATAGAGGTTCGGTTTTTCGTAATAAAATATAGAGTCGTTATATTTGAATTTGAAAAAGAAAATAACGATAACGATTGTATGTTCATGTTTAAATTTTAAAACAAAAAATGTAATGTATTTAGTTAGACAATAAAACTAAATGTGTGGGTGTCTATTTAGTAGACGAAATATGTATTTAAATTGAAACTAAACTGTTTATAGTTTTTTATTGGTTTGGAAAATACTTACATATGTATATAAATACATTTACTTTCTGATATTATCGTTGGTATTTTTTTAATTATAACATTTAATATGAGGATAGGATAAGTATTCCTGGTGCAATATTTCTATTAATATCAAATGCTATACTAGTATTTTTCGTTCATTTTAGCTTAATTTAAAAATTATTTTTCATTTTTTAGTTTGATCTGCTAAGCGTGTTTTATTTGTTTTTTTTTAACTATATCTATATACATACATTTATAAAAGAATAAGTCGTGTTAGTTATACTATTTATACTTCAAGAACGGTTGAACTGATTTGGCTGAAATTTGCGAAGAGATAAATTATAGACTGGAATGATATACATATAGGCTACTTTTTATATAAATCACAACTCAAAAATATTCCTTAAAGATAACATACCTCAATGTAAACACAATATTTACTCACAGCACCAACCATCAACACATAATGTATTGACCTCCGCCCATAATATTCTAGTATGTGGCGTGTCATGACCCTCAAGATAAAAAAGTCATTAGTTAATCTCATCGAACGAAATGACGAGACTCAATATATATGTATATGTAATTTATTTTATTTCAAAATTATTTCTTGTGATACAGGCTTTTGGCGCTGCACTGGTTCTTCTTTATTAAAATATTTTTACATAGTCATACAAAATCTTTATTATTTACAACAATCTTTACGATTGACTTTGGATTTTTATAATACAAAGTCAATAATCGGGAACACACACCATCACGCCCGCCGCGCTGCGCTGCCGCCGCATGTCGTGTTGTGCACAATCCGCTTGATGGATCTTCATAAACATTAGAGCGGTTTAAATTATCAAGCTGATAAATAAATCACATGGACATCTTCAGCAGAAATGAGTAATCTAAAGTTGACATAAAGTAGATGCGGTATTGACATGTTACATCGAATGCTGGTCAAAGAAAAAGAAAACCAGTATTCGATGGATTGTCCGGTGGGCGGCGGAATACCGTCCTGAGTAAACTAAACCACAACCATGATTATTGATTAGTTCAATGGACTTAAAAATGATGTTGTGTGCATTAAAAAGTAGAGATAAAACGTAAATGGAACTATTTAACACCTTCATTTATGGTACTCTTTGTCAACTTACAATCAGTGTATACCTATAAGGAGACTCATTTGTTCATTTGGCAAGACGCACTTCGGCGCTGCAATGCAATGAAAGCTTCAGTGCCAAGGTTAAGATTTTAAAGAAGTCAACCGGCTGTAACTTTTTTATGTTAAAACGTGATGAAAGGATTTCTCGTTGAGACCGATATAAAGAAAAGGAAGAAACAGACTTGACAGCAGCGAGTCACAATTGACAGCAATAAATTTTGATATATTTTAACAATGAAAAAATCAACTGTCAAAAATGCTATGCCTTTGACCTTTGAAAAACGTGGTGGGAATTTATGCATACATTTTACAGACTTATGTTTTTTTTTTAACAATAAGCCCGTTGGCCTCTTTGAAAATTTGGAACTTGTAAATATGTATAGGATGAATGAAACTTTCATATGATTTTTGGATATTTTTATGGTTACTTAATATACATACATACTCATGTGTACCTAGTTTTTGTGTTCTTCGGAGTGTTAAGGGCAACTTAGGTGTAGATATGTACCTTCGAAGCCTGATTAAAATTTATAAACGAGAGACTTTAATCCGAGAACTTAATTAATTTGCTACCTTACCATTTCCCCCACATTTTTATCTTCACCCTTTTGATTTGTATATGCACTTCAAATAAAGACTTAACAGTTAATTTCATTATGTACGAGTATTTCCTAAGAGCGATTAGTTATTATTAAGCGTCACGCATCTTTAGTTAAATTATTTATTTATAAAAGCTGTCCTGATTAACTTAACTTAACAGTCTAAATAAAAGGTTCAACACTATAAAAACAAAACGATCATTAACATAATTCCATATACATATAATGGAATTATTTAAAACCATTTAGTCTAAAAGGTGTCTATCAGCTGAACTGTCATCTTTAAAAGTCCATCCATTTCGATGACAAAAAAATGTTAAAAGTCTATAGTGTTTTTTTTTTTTTTTTAATTATTACAAAGAAACCTTCCTCAAAATATTTGCAATTCAATAGACTTTTGCTTGTGGTGGTGGGTATCTGCAAAAAACAAACACTTAGTATGCCACATTTGTAATCTAGACAAGAATCTAAATCACAAATTTTTGGTCACACATTTTTCTTATTTTATACAAAAAAAAAAATATGTAGGTAGGTATAGTTTTTGCAAGAACAGGTAAAACACTTTTTTGGACCATCTTGCCCTAAAAAAAAAATAAACCTATATAATGGAGAATTCAAAAGAGAGAAAATCACAGTGGTCACTCAAGAGAACTGTCTGTAGATGATGGCTAAAAGAAGAAGACCATTGAAGTTATTCGTCTGGCCTGGAGTGCTAGACTAACTACATACTCTTTTAGTTTCTTTTTATTCGTACTTTCTAAGAATCTTCATTCACCTTGTTGTTCTTTCTGCAAAAGATGGTATAAATAGAAGGACTTGGTTAGGTCTAGAAATAGTTCTTTTCGGTCGGTTCGGTTGGTTAATACTAGAAAAATAAACGTTCTTCTTTTCTTGCATTGGATATTAGATTAAGGAAATCCCAGTTCATCTATTGGATACATGAAGCCAGATTTACCTCGCCTATCTTAATTTTTAGTTTGGTGTTTAAAAAGTGATATGTGGAATGAAATTTAAATAAAAGGTGAATAGAGTTCGAATTTTAAGTGATTATGCAAAAATTGCACCTACTAGGAATTTTTTTGATTATGTTTTTGTGAATTATTTTTTAATTTAATTGATCGTTTATTAAAAATAGACATCGTTGTGAATGTGTTTTTACTCAGTGAAATTTAGGAAAGAATCAATTCAAATTATTTTTAAAAGTTGTGAAATAGTTTTTATATGATAAAAGAATTATGAAAAAGTCGTGATCTAATATGAACAAAAATCACGAATATCTTGAACAATGCTACTCTCAATGCTTTATAAAAGCTAAAATTGTAATAACGTTTGTAGAAAAAAATCCACAGAGCAAAGTGCTAAAGAAAGACGAATACTGGTTTTTTGTGCCGCTTAGACAAAAATATGTTTTCAATTTAAATGTTTTATAAAATCCACTTACATATAGTTAGAAGTAACAAAAGTTTTGGAATTGGCTCTAAAAGTGTCTTAGGTCCAATAAATTAATTTATACAATTCTATGATTACAATTAATAAAGATTGAAGAGATTAATTCTCCAAAATGTCTGTATTGGCTTTTTGTCCTCTATCACTTAAAACCAAAACGATAAATCAACCCTATAACAAAAATTATAGGTTTATAGGGACAATTGGTTCTTAAAATACAGAATGTTAAATAACCCAAGAACCATAACGTGCTTACTTGCACATCGCCAGAATTAAATTAATTAAACACTCTCCGATTTCAAAGAATCTTAAATTTCGAGTATCCTGTTTTGTCTTCTTAATATAGCCATTACCTGAGTTTTAAGTCTTTCAAAGTTAATAGATATTTAGCAATAAAGCAAATTTGTATTCTAATCCTAAATTCTAAGACAAAACTAGGCTAAAATTCTAAATTTTTTCTATCCATCCATCTCTAACATCTCCAATGAACTCATTTTTGTATCGAGTTCAAATAACCAAAAAAAGAAAAAAAAAAAAAAAAAAAAAAACATCACGCAAATACAATCATTATAAAATTAATGCGTGAAAGATAAAATTCAATCAACATACATAATGTTCATATGTATGTATGTTAATATTTAAGTGTATTGTGAAATTAATCTGGCAAAATTAATTTATTGTATTCCTTATCGCAAAAAGAAAGCAGATCAATGAACTCACCATAAGATTCAATTAATATGGATCGACCATCATCATGGGTGTGTCTTTATGTATTGCGGGATATAAAGATATTTTTTGAACCAGTTTATGCAAAGCAAACGAGCATCTTACACATATAAAATACATACATACATACATACATAATAAAGTATGTATCTTTAATCATTTTCAATTATAATTTCAAGTATTTTTTTTACTTGACTTGTGTCGCTCTGTGTCGCATGAAACATTCGTTAATCTCAATCAATTAACTTGTTTAGACAGACGGAGTGTTATTGCGTGAGCGTCCTCCAAGAACAAAATTAATAATAATAAATAAACAAAATGAAAAAAAAAAACATACATGCAAGAGAAGACGAGCCCCATACCCATATCTGGTCGATGGCAGAATCAGGAGGAGTTCCTTTCATATATTCACTTTCTGTGGCTTGCATTGGGGGCCATAAATACGTGTATGATGAAGGAAACCTGTTTAATGTATTTGTATATCAATATTAAGATATTTAAGATCAACAAGGAATTTATTCTGTCAAAGAGTGCAATTTTCGTTTTGTTCATTCCAAAGGATGTTCATAATCAAAACAAAACCATAAAAAAGATTGAAAATTATGCAAACTTTTTATTTTTTTGAACAGCTGATAGAATTAACATATACATATGTATATGTAAATATTTATTTGAATGACTTCATAAGATGTTGTTTTTTTTTTTTAATAATCATTAAATTACCGTTGGTTGTGATACGAATTAATATTCATAAATTGAAAGTTTGTTGCTCAGCTCTTTTGTTTAGGCCATTGATCTATTTTGTTCTATTGGGTTTTTGGGTGGGATGGTTAAGTTTGTGACACTTAAATCAGATAAGTAGCTTAGAAGGGGAGATGTATGTGATTTATAGAATCAATTTCAATTTCTAGGCCAATTGTTATGACCGATGGATTAAATGTAGGTCATTTTATTTGTTTTTATTAGGATTTTAAAGCATTAGAATAGAAATTTTTTGAAATTTATGTTGAGAATTATAATCTTTAGAAATTGATTTCAACACCTTTATTATTCAATTTCTGAATAAAATGGTATAAAATACATGTTTTTACAATGAAACTAGATTTACATTTTAATTGCTGTTCATATCTATGCTAAGAGCCTCTAATGATTATGATAACGATCGTCATCATCATAACATTTAAATTAATGCACCACATATCAAATAAAGTTCAATAATCTGAGAGAAGTCTAACGAGAAACTCTCATATAACAAAGAGAAATAAAGATCTGATTTATCAAGAGAAAAGAGAATAAGAGCTTCTACCTAGCTTAGCTTTGGATAAGTGTATAATGTATTAAGTCTTTCCTCCTGGTTTTTGTTCTTGTTGTTGTTGCTTTTTATTTAATTTTTATCACTTTTGTTTTGTTCATATCTTTTAATTTAAAATTGAAACAAAAAAAGATTTTTTTTTCTGTGTGCTCGTCTCTGGAAGAGTGCGTGTGTCTTATATAAATACAGGGAACAGGAGAATATTTAGAATTAGTTCTAGTTGACGGTTGGGATTGAAAACATATCATTTTAA
The DNA here is from genome assembly GCA_905146935.1 of Scaeva pyrastri. Taxonomy (NCBI): domain Eukaryota; kingdom Metazoa; phylum Arthropoda; class Insecta; order Diptera; family Syrphidae; genus Scaeva; species Scaeva pyrastri. The sequence goes on from LR989927.1 coordinate 52,224,963, forward strand.
TCCTCGGGATATTATTTTCAAATTATAATAAATAGTGACTTTTTTGAACAGTTATTTTGTATTCGTGCTAAAGAACATCAAATTTAATTTATTCTGGACTCGTTTAAATATTTTTTATTATTATTTTGAAGTGATGATGGTGGAATTTAATTAATTTTAATTTAAAGGTGATTAAAATATTTTATATCAAGTGACAAAGTGTGATTGGAAAAAAATTCTTTGTAAGACAACTATTTTTTTTTTAGAGCCGAGAACGTATGTACTTTGTTTTAAGTTTTTTTTTTAGAAAATAACACAAAAGTGCGCATCTCGTGAAGTTAAATTTTATGAGTGGTTTTGTATACTTCTTTAAGGATCAGCAATGTCTTAAAAACTGAAAATTTAATTTAAAAAAAAACAGGTATAAGTGTTTTTGTATGGGATTTGTGTTGTTTTTAAGACAGAAATAAAAATATTTTTAGCTTCAAATACAACGCTATTATATTATTTTATTCAATCTATTTTAGAATTTTTAGAATAGATAAATACTTCTATTATTTTAACAATGGCGTTCAGAACCAATTAGTAGATAATTTTTTATTTTAATCATTTTATGTAGTTCAAAATTGAATTCTTGCCGGTTGAAAAGGCTAACCTAGATTTTCAAACATCTTTTGATTTATTCACAATTTTAATTTTATCTTCCTTTATTTGTTTCTTTTTATTTAAAAGTCACATGTTTTTTTATAAAAATAAATAAAATTAAAGTAAAATTTCGACAGAATAAATTTAAAACAATATTATAATTGAAAATTTAGAGCCATGGTAATAATTTAGTTTAGAAAGACATAAAAATTCAACAAGATTATAAAAGATTAGTGACTTTTGAATTTCTGTATTTCCATTTTTTTTTTGATTAATTTTTTGATCTCATATACGTAAGAATATTAAATTTGTTTATTTTAAAGTTCGTACCTGAGGTCTTTTGTTTTAAGAGCCATACGCTTTTTTGTATTTTTTCTTCTTATATATGGATTTCTTTATATGTGTTTCTTTTTTTCTAAGAAATGCACAAAATAAATTCAAAAACCTTAATTACTTAACTAGTGACATCTGTTCTACGGAAACTATCAATCACTTCAGCAATAGAAGACTTGAAAAATTTCAATCTGCATTATAAACAACAAAAAACCACATAAGATTTATTACAATTTTAATGTGAAATTAATCGAAATTTAACGGATTTTATAAAAAAACAAATTCAAGAAGATTGATATTTGTTTCTCAATTTCTTTAAATATCGAAAGAACGACACTTAACTTGATTGATTTATGTGAGAATATTGTTTTATTTATTTCACTAAACTATTGACTTGAAATAGAATTTTAAAGTTCTGTGTCTGGGTGTCGAGTGTTATTTAAGAACCGTTATATGTAAATTTTTCAATGTTTTTTTTTTATTCTATTTTCACTTCTTTGTTATTTGAAAATAAAAGTTTGTAAAAGATAACAAACACTCAACACATATTTTGTTTAGGATTTACCTATCTTAATGCAAAAATTGATTAACTAGTATTTTATGCAATCTTCTAAGTACTTCCTTAAATATTTAAACTTTTAAAGAAGCTCTATAGAGGCAAAGCATGTATTGCTAAGGACTTATTACTTGTGATGGTCTCTCAAAGGAGTATTAAAAAATAGTTTTACTATTTACTTTTCATACAGTATACCTATGTGTTCATCAAACATTAATATTACATCAAATTTTTTGGCCTTGAAGTTTAATGCCTTTTACTTGCAACCAAATCTGCAATAACTAAAGTTTCGTACTTAAAATCTTTTTTTTCTTAAACAAAATCAATTAAAATGTTATATTTTGAAACCATTTTTCAATTTAAGTACCAAAATACCTTCTCAGTGAGCCAAATTTTAATAAAACATAAAACAACAACAACAACAACAACTCGTCTGACAAGCACCTCGCACAATCCGCGATCAAAGATGATCGTTATTAATCCATCAAGAACATCCTTTGCATACTAATTTCCATAATATGACACACAGAGAGGAGAAACGAAAAAATAAATACAAGTACAATATTCTCAGAATCGAAACCAATGGAGTTATCCTCGCTCCCTGTCATGTCCGAATCCGAGGGGACATATTTGTAGGATTTTGTAGGCCTTTGTCAAGAAAGACACGTTTGAGGTTTTAAATGTTTCTCATCGGCCTACGATGTGTCTATTAAAGTTCCACCTCTAGGAAGCAGGAAATCAATTCAAATTGACCATGATTACATGCCAAGTTAATATATCATCCCAAAGCCACATTTTTACTATGATAACAAAAAATATTCGTAAGTGGAGAAGTGTACTTGTATATTTATAAGTGATTCACTTGCAAGTCTTTAGTGGGTTGTTGGTCAACGGCCTAATTAGTATTCCCAGCGATGAGCGGTCAAAACCTCGGGTAGAACTTTCTTAGCTTGGTTGGCGGTTGGCTGACTGGCAACGAGACGTGCCGCTTTTTATGAGTTTTTGTTTTTTATTGTTGCTTCGAAGAGTCAATGCATTGGAGAAGTCTTGCTGATGAAGTTTCTTCTTCTTTTGTTTTCTAGACTTGAAGATAGACAAACACCGACAGTAAGGCAGCGAGCACAATACATCGGATTACGGATTAATTAACACTCTCTTCTCGGACCGGAGCGTATAACTGAAATAAGAATAAAACCACTAAAATTGTGGGCCAACAGCAGTTAACCCATTGAAACTGAAACCATGACTTTCCTTAGCGGGGCAGTGTGTCTGCTTCTGGTGAGTCAACTTTTACATACAAAGCTTTCCTTTTAATAGCAACAATACAATTCTGATCTTTTTCTTTTCTATTTAAGCTGACAACCCTTACTGATTCTTCGACACTTCGTCATGAACCAGAAGCTGGAGAAGCAGCTTTTGTGAGATCTGCCGTTGAAAGCGTTCCTCAAAATGAACCAGAAAACCATTCGGGAAGGTATTCTTTGCGACCTACATTTGGAGAGATTTTTTTGCCACTGCGGAGTGCAGTGGAGAGTGTTCCGACAATCCGTTCAGATGACACTTTTCTGGGTAAATCTTTTGTGCGTGCATCAGTTGAATCAGCTCCTGAATTTGACGCCTCTCTTGAGGAACTAATTGAGGAAGAGGAAGAAATAAAGGAAGTTGCTGAGCAAGCTCCAGTCAAACCTGAGAAACTCAAGGCGGTCACAGTTGAAGACACAGATGCCCTTTCTATTTTTCCTGCAGCCGATGAGTACGCAGCTTATGTAGAACCCAGTTACGACAACGACCTAGGTCCTGAACCATACCGCAGTGGATCACCCTATCAGCAATTGGTCACAGCTGAAGAGCTGCAACTTGAGCGAGAAGACGAGGCTCGTTTCGAACAATTGAGGCGAGCACCTGTAACAAACAATAAGAAGAACTTAAATCGGTCACCACAGGTTTTATGCTACTTCACTAATTGGGCTTTCTACAGGCAAGGAGATGGCAAGTTTGTACCCGAAAACATTGATGGATCCTTGTGTACGGCTGTCATTTATTCCTTCGCCTCGTTGGACCCTGATCTCTTGACTATCAAGGAATTCGATCCATGGGTCGATGTTGAGAATGGTTACTACAAGAGAGTGACTTCAATCGAGGTGCCAGTTTTGATAGCTTTGGGTGGTTGGACTGACTCGACGGGGGATAAGTATTCGCGTCTTGCAGCCGACGAGATCAAACGTAATGTTTTTGCATCAAGTGTGGCCGGTTTCCTGCAGCGACATGGCTTCAAGGGTCTCCATCTGGACTGGAACTATCCGAAATGCTGGCAGAGTGACTGCAAGAGTGGTCCAGCTAGTGATAAGCCCAATTTCACCAAACTCGTTAAGGCTCTAAGGACTGAATTCAATCGTGTGGATAAGACCCTACAACTGGGAGTTGCTATTTCGGGTTATCAGGAGATCATCGCTGAGGCCTACGACCTCGCAGAACTCTCTAAGTACGCGAACTATCTGACTGTTATGTCGTATGACTACCATGGAGCCTGGGAGCAGCAAACTGGACATGTAAGTCCATTGTATGGCCGCAAAGGTGACAAGTACCCACAATACAACACTGACTACGCTATGCAGCTGTTGGTGAGGAATGGTGCCGCTCCTGAAAAACTCATCATGGGTATTCCCTTCTACGGGCAGACCTTTACTCTAGAAGACTCAAGCAATCGTCTTGTAGGAGAGGGAGCTCCGTCATCGGGTCCCGGCGAACCAGGCGAACTCACAAAGCAACCCGGAATGTTGGCCTACTACGAAATCTGCCAAAGGATTCGCAAAAATAAATGGCTAGTTGGGCGTGATTCGGAGAGGAAGTCTGGACCCTATGCGATGCTTCGTAATCAATGGGTTGGCTATGAAGACCCTTCATCGGTCGAGGCTAAGGCTCGATATGCAGCAAACGCCGGCTTTGGTGGTGTTGCTGCCTGGACAGTGGACTTAGATGATTTCCAGAACAGATGCTGCTCCGAAGCTTTTCCACTTTTAAAGGCTATTAATCGAGCTTTAGGTCGATTGAACAGTGCTCCGCCATCTGCTGGAAGTAACTGTATTCGCCCACAGCAACCTGTGACGCCAGTTCCTCCAGTCATGACAACAGTAAGTTCTGATGGAGGCTCTGGAAACCCCGGAAGTTACGATTCCACAACCTCATGGCCTTCATGGGAAGCATCAACTTCAACAACTTCCGCACCTGTTCATGTCCACTCTACCAAAACCTCCACTACAACAACTAGAAGACCAACCACTACCAGGCGCACCACAACAAGCAGCCCAATAATGGCGGACGCCACGACCATTCCATCTCCAGCTGTGATCCAGCCGGTTATGGTCTCGTCTAACTGCCGTGCCGGCGAGTTCCTTCCACATCCAAACAACTGCAACGCGTACTTCCACTGTGTTGCCGATGGTGAGATGACTCAACAGTTTTGCGCCGGTGGTCTCCATTGGAACCGCGAAAATAGCTATTGCGATTGGCCAGCTACAGCGAATTGTAAGACAACTCCACTGACAACAAAACGGCCAATTATGACTCTGAACAGTAAGCCTCAGACTACTACTCGCAAAACAACTGCCCTTCCAGTTCAAGCTGATTATCCAACAACACCAAGGCCATCGATGCCATCGAGGGCATCTAGACGTCCGACACAACCAACAACAACATCCGGGCCCTCGAAGCCGCCAAGACGTCCAGTTCAAGCAGATTATCAGACGACAGCCAAACCAGTGGTAGCGGCGGCGGTTAAACCATCGAAGCCACCTACAGCTCCACGTCCTAAGCGACCCAAGAAGTGTATGGCCGGTCAATACTGGCCACACAGGAACTGTGGACAATACTACGTTTGTGTCAATGAGGTTCTCATCCCGAATAATTGCGGAAATGATCTTCAGTGGAACCACGAAAAGAAAATCTGTGACTGGCCAAGTAATGTCAAGTGTGTCTCCACAAAGAAATACTTGCGACTCATTAATTCCAAGGCCTCCGAGAGCGATCCTTGTGAAGGAAAGAATTTCGTCCCATATCCAGGCGATTGTGGGAAATACCTGCGCTGCAACTGGGACCGTTTGGAAGCTGCCGAGTGTGGGTCAGGTCTGCACTGGAATCCTAACCTAGATATTTGTGATTGGCCTGCGAACGCAAATTGTGTGCAGGGAGAAATCGGGTTGGATGAAGGAGTCAACGTCATTGATAATGGTGAAAATGTTCTGGATCCTTTGGATCCAAGCCCACCATCTACCACCACTGCTCGGCCGGTCACAACCCCAAGGCCAACTTATCCCACAGATAGGCCACAGCTTGAACCATTTGATGGCTACTACAAGGTTGTCTGCTACTTCACCAACTGGGCCTGGTACCGTAAGGGACTTGGTCGCTACACTCCCGATGACATCAACACAGACCTTTGCACTCACATTGTTTACGGCTTTGCAGTTCTTGACTATTCCGAGCTCACCATAAGAACCCATGACTCATGGGCTGATCTGGACAATAAGTTCTACACACGGGTGTCGGATCTAAAGTCAAAAGGTGTCAAGGTTAGTCTTGCCTTGGGTGGTTGGAACGATTCCCAAGGAGATAAATACAGTCGCTTGGTCAGGAATCCATCGGCTCGCGCTAAGTTTGTTAAGCAGGCCGTTGACTTCTTGGAGCGGTACGGTTTTGAAGGTCTCGACTTGGACTGGGAGTATCCAGTTTGCTGGCAGACTGAATGTAGCAAGGGAATCGCCGACGAAAAGGAAGCTTTCACTGCCTGGGTGCGAGAACTCTCGGATGCTTTCAAGCCAAAGGGACTACTTTTATCGACAGCCGTATCGCCAAGTAAGAAGATCATCGATGCTGGTTATGATGTTGCGGAGTTGGCCAGCTACTTCGATTGGATTGCAGTGATGACATATGATTTCCATGGCCAATGGGACAAGAAGACCGGACACGTTGCTCCACTCTACTACCATCCAGAAGATGATTATGATTACTTCAATGCGGTAAGCTAGGGTGAAAAAGTTTATCAAGTATTATTTTAAGAAATTAATATTTTCCAGAACTTCTCATTGAACTACTGGATCGAAAAAGGAGCTCCTTCTAGGAAGATCATCATGGGAATGCCACTCTATGGACAGTCTTTCACCTTAGCCGATCCTAAAGTGAATGGACTCAATGCAAAGGCTCCAGGACCAGGACAAGCTGGAGAATTTACCAGAGCTGCTGGATTTCTAGCTTATTATGAGGTTTGTTTCTAAATCTTCTTAAACTATGTAAGTCTCCTATTTATTTCTTTGACCTCAGATCTGCGATCGAGTGAAAAATCAAGGTTGGGAAGTTGTCCAGGACGAGAAGGGCCGTATGGGACCATACGCCCGAAAGGGTAACCAATGGGTGTCATTCGATGACCCACCTATGATCCGCAAGAAATCCCAGCTTGTTCGAGCTTTGAATCTGGGAGGAGGAATGGTTTGGGCTTTGGATTTGGACGATTTCAAGAACCGTTGTGGTGATGGAGTTCATCCTCTATTGACGCAAATTCACGACGTTCTCAAGACTCCACCGAGTGGCTATGAACCAACGCGTAAGTTTGATGAAAAACATCTTTTTGCCTCTCAATTGCTTAACCAAAATTCTATTCACAGCTGGATTGATAAACTCAGACGAACCAGCAGTGCCTGTTGAACCCACTGAAACCGAAACACTAAATCAATCGGATGAAAAACCTCCATCGAACATGGAAACAATCGAGGAAACTCAATCGAATGAGGAAGTTCCAGCTAACATTGAAACCATTGATAACGTCGACAATGAGCTTCCCTACGATCCAAATGGCGATGTCGAGCAAAGCGAAGAAGATGGTTCTTATGAAATTTCCTCCGACTCGGATATGGACTTTAAGGTTGTTTGTTACTTCACCAATTGGGCCTGGTATCGACAAGGGGGAGGTAAATTTGTTCCCGAGGATATCGATGCTGAGCTCTGTACACATATTGTCTATGGTTTTGCCGTCTTAAATCGTGAAACTCTGACCATTCAACCGCATGACTCTTGGGCAGATATGGACAATAAGTTCTATGAACGAGTGACAACTTTGAAAGCCAAAAAGGTCAAGGTCACAGTAGCCATTGGAGGCTGGAACGATTCGGCCGGAGATAAGTATGCTCGATTAGTCAAGGACGCCAGAGCTCGAGCAAAATTCATCAAACATGTTGCGGAATTCATCGAGAAGCATAACTTCGATGGTCTGGACTTGGACTGGGAGTATCCAGTTTGCTGGCAGGTGGACTGTAACAAGGGCTCGATCGATGAGAAAGAAGGTTTCGCCGCCTTGGTTCGTGAGATCTCTGAAGAATTTAAGCCACGAGGACTTCTTCTCTCTTCTGCTGTGTCCCCCAACAAGAAGGTCATCGACGCTGGCTATGATGTGCCAGTGCTTTCCAAATATTTCGACTGGATTGCAGTAATGACATACGATTTCCATGGTCAATGGGACAAGAAAACTGGCCATGTTGCTCCAATGTATGCTCATCCTGACGATGATCCAACATTCAATGCGAACTTTTCGATCAGCTATTGGATAGATCAAGGAGCTGATCGTAGAAAGATCATCATGGGTATGCCAATGTATGGACAATCTTTCTCGTTGGCTCAAGCCAGTGGTCATGATTTGAATGCCCCAACTTATGGCGGTGGTGAAGCTGGAGAAGCCACTAGAGCGCGAGGATTTCTTTCGTACTATGAAATTTGCAGTAACATTCGGAACAAGAAATGGCACGTTGTAAGGGATCCTCGTGGACGCATGGGTCCTTATGCATATCTGAGGGATCAATGGGTTTCATTCGATGATGTACCAATGATTCGTCACAAGAGTGAGTATGTCAAGGCTATGGGACTTGGTGGTGCTATGATCTGGGCTCTGGATTTGGATGACTTCAAGAATAAGTGTGATTGTGAAACGTATCCACTTTTGAGGACCATCAACAGGGTCTTGAGGAAACATCCTGGACCACAGCCACAGTGCAGACTAGAGGATATATCAGAGAGTGAGTTTTCCTTAACTAAGAGATAAAAATTCTTCCTAACATTAAGTTGTCCTTGTTTCTTAGTTGCAAACCTTAGCTCGGATACAGACCGATACGAGGCTCCATCAGTCGAAGTCACTACTAAACAGACTCCTGTGATTGTTCGAGAAACATCTTTGAAGCCTGTGGTCTACACTGAACCTGAGGAAGTGGAAGAACCCGAGGAGGAACAAGAAAACTCCGAGTACTCCGAGACAGAAGATATGAGCTGTCATGGACGAAACTTTGTGGCGCACAAAAGAGACTGTAACAAATATTACGTCTGTCAATTTGGAGGACTCATTGAGCAAAGGTTTTTGGATGCTTACATTTTATTCGTTATTCATAACTCACATCTCTTTTATGTTCTTTTATTTTAGATGTCCTGATGGTCTCCATTGGAATGAAAACTATTGCGATTGGCCACAAAACTCTCAATGTAGTATAAGCGATTCCAGAACTACGACAACCTCGAGGCCAAAGCCTGTTACCAAATCCACAAAGAAGCCACTCCCTGTTACAACAAAGAAACCAACAACGTCACCAACAAAGAAACCAGATAAGAAACGTCCTCCTTTCAAGCCCTCAACAGATGAACAATACAAAGTGGTTTGCTACTTTACTAACTGGGCCTGGTACCGTCAAGGAGAGGGCAAGTACATTCCTGAGGATATCGATGAAAATCTCTGCACACATATTGTCTACGGATTCGCAGTTCTGAACAGGGACAGTCTGACTATCAAAACTCATGATCCCTGGGCGGATATCGATAACAAGTTCTACGAACGGGTAGTTGCCTACAAGGAGAAGGGTATCCGCGTTACTGTGGCAATTGGTGGATGGAATGATTCTCTAGGCAACAAATACGCAAGATTGGTGTTAGATCCTCAGGCCAGAGCTAGGTTCATAAAAAGTGTCCTTGACTTTGTGGAGAAATACGGTTTCGAAGGTCTTGACTTGGATTGGGAATATCCAGTATGCTGGCAGGTTGACTGTGATAAGGGTTCATCCGAAGAAAAGGCCGGATTTGCAGCTTTGGTTCGAGAGCTCTCGGAGGAATTCAAGCCTCGTGGACTTCTTCTGTCCTCGGCTGTGTCGCCAAGTAAGAAGGTTATCGATGCAGGCTATGATGTTCCAACACTGGCGCGCTACTTCGACTGGATTGCCGTAATGACATATGACTTCCACGGACATTGGGACAAGAAAACTGGACACGTCGCTCCTTTGTATTACGTAGAAGGTGACTCGTACGACTACTTCAATGCCAATTTCAGTATGAACTACTGGATCCAAAAAGGAACACCACCAAAGAAACTCGTCATGGGAATGCCTCTATACGGACAATCATTCTCCCTGGCCGACACAACGTCACGAGGCTTGAACGAGAAGACCTACGGCCCCGGAGAAGCTGGCAAATTTACTCGTGCCGGTGGATTCTTGGCTTACTATGAAATCTGCGAGAACGTCAACAATGGTGGATGGACTGTTGTTCGAGATGAGGAAGGACGCATCGGACCCTATGCCTATCGTAACAATCAATGGGTGTCGTATGATGATGTTGCTGAAATCCGAAGGAAATCACAATTTGTCAAGGATTTGGGTCTTGGTGGTGGAATGGTTTGGGCATTAGATTTAGATGATTTTCGTGGACGATGTGGATGTGGCAAACATCCATTGTTGAGAACGATGAATCAAGAACTAAGAGGTATACCGGGACAAAGGGCTAACGATTGTACATGATAATGAAAACGATTTACAAAAAAATCTTTACAAGAAAAAACTACGAAAAAAACTATGGTGTTGGATGAATTGGGGATGAAATCTGTTTTTGAGATTTCATATTTATAGTTAGAAGATAATTATAGAACAACGCTTTGAGGAGTAAAAAAGTTTGAATAGAAAATAGAATAACTACCTACAAAAGTAATACCTAAAATTCTTATCAAAATACAGGATCTATTGAATAAGCATAGTTTATAACGGTAAACGAACAAATCGAACCAAACTTAAGTAAAATAAAAAGTAATATTAAAAAACTACATACATATTTGTTTTTAGTCATTTTTCTCTGTTTTTAATATAAAAATAATTTTGCATAACCCTATCTCATTTCTTTGGATTCCTGGCCAAGTTTGTTCCCAAGGAAACAAACACATACCCTTTTCCCAAATAGATGAAAAATTGCTTTAATGGGGAAATTATAATCAATAACGTTACTTATACATATGTGTTTACATATATGTACATACTATGTATATTATTTTCCATGAGACTCCTCATCTATATTTGCCAATGTTTTGTAAACCATCCTGTCTTAAATTCCTTAAAAGAACTCATCATGGTTAGAATATATCTTATAGCTCCAGTTGGCCTATATCCAGAAAATAAAATTTCAGGCCACAAAAATAAAAAAAAATACATTTTTGTGCCTCCAACTTCAAACCCTCTTTTAATATAAAATGCTGTTTTTTTTTATTTATTTTTTTAATATACTAAAACAAAAAAATCCAACTTACATTTACCATTTGATATTTAGTGCAGTGTTCATTTTTTCCACCGCATGATACGAGGTATGCAATAACATTTTTACTTTGTCCGTATGATGTCCATCAAAAAAACTCGAGTAAATTGCTCTTGTTTCAGAATTATCCGGTTCTGATTTTGGTAAATGTTTATAGAGTTCCTCAAGCTGAAGAGTTAATTCACGCACTGGTGTTCCAGCTGGTGGACGAACCTGTGCACCGCCATTTAGACAACCTTCAATAAAAATCATAGCAACTAAAGGTCCATAGAAGAAAAAAAAGAATTAATTTACCGGAAGGACAGGCCATCACCTCGACAAAATGATACTGAGTCTTGCCACGCTTTAGCTTTTGGACAAGATTTTGAATATTTCGGAATCCATTGGCAATAGCAAATTTTAGAAGAACTTTTCCATCTTTCTCTAGGGTTACTTCACGGAAATCGGGATTCCTTCATTAATTAAACAAGGAACAATTAGAGAATTGATTTGAAAGATAAAAACAAATCTAGGTACCTCAAACTTTTGTACTCCAATCGATCCACTTCATATCCAAACAGCTCCTTTGCCGCGAACTTGAATATATGATCGGTATATCCTCCAGATCCAGAGAACTCATGTGCCCATACATTGCCTCCTTCGGGTTTTTGGCCGCCCCAAGGCCAATCAAGTTCAACTGGGCCATAACCAGTCAGAGAATCAGAATTCCGCATGCTCAGCATTTGCTCAATTTCAACTAAAAATAAACAAATATAAGCATTGAAATGCGTTAAGGAGAGAAACCCTCGCGATACTCACTTGAAGTAATGACACAATCAACATCTCTCGAGTTAGTAACTTGACTAAAGAAATCTTCACGAGAGGCTTCGAGTTTCTTATCATAACAGGGCATCAAAGTAACGTGATAGATCTTCTCCGTTGGAATATTTAGCTTTTGTGAGAGAAGCTGTTTAACTAGCATTCCCATGATTTGCTGTGGTGATCTTGTGCTCGAGATAAAGGGAAGAATAAAGTTGCCATGCGTTTTTTCAGCATAGCAAACCCACCCAGGACATGATGAAGACAACATTGGAAGCTGTTGATTACGAAAACGCTCCACAAATTCAGTTCGACTCTCAATTAGAGCCAAATCGTCGGCGATTTTTGTATTCAGTACAATATCAGCACCCAGAGACTTGAAATAACCAGCCAAATGCTTGCTACAATCTTCCGGGGTAAGTTCATATCTCTGAGCTAAACTGAGAATAGGTTGCTGCGAAACAGTAAATACAATTGTCTTCACTTTCCCCACATTTCCTTGCAATTTGTAATTTTGATTCTCGTTGAGAACTTTAAGAAGTTCTTCCTGACTCTGTTGAGTTATAAGAACTCCCTCGGCAGATGTTATACATCCCGAACACGCCAGACAATCCTGGAGAGTAATTTCGACTTTTTGCAGCTTTTGTATTCCCGTCGGGGTTTCTTCATAGTAACCATCATCTTGAATTGTTATTTTGGCACCAGTTTTTGATTTGTTTTTTTCAATTGTTACTGGCTTGATGCATTCCTAGATATTGATGGGAATATTTCTTGATTCAAGTGGAAACGCAAAATGAAAAACACAAAAGATATACTTGTGAGGGGGTAATAAAATCATCCAGATCTGTAAGTTGTAGAGCTCCACTGAAACGTGACATTCTAAATTTTGTATGGACAATTGCTTTTTCATTCAAAAAGTATTGAATTGGGAAAAGTCAAATTATAACTTAGTTTAAAATCAAGATTTTTTGGTAAAAGAATCAGAAAATTTTATCAAAACTAAGAATTGTCAGAATTTTATAAACATATGACTTGTGACGTCATAATTCGGATTTCTTAAACGAGTATCGTTTGATAAGTGATGCCAACAATACCATTCGCTTGAAACGTCTTGAAATGATGTGTAGTGTGGAATATAAATAAGGGCCCGATTGAGGACAACATAAACGAAAATAATTGTTCAATATTTAGGTAACCCCTCATCCATAATAATTCCAAGACTATATATGCTGCACCTCTGCTAGTCACTTACATTAGCGAATTGAATCTGCTGCACCATGTTAGGTTTAAAGCAATGTATACACAGTTCAAAATGTTTCTCAAGCATGTATTAGTAATTTTTGATCGAAGTTTCAAAAGATTTTGATTTTGCTTCAAGCATACACCCGATCTATGCGTGTGCCGCACATGCTTTACAAACAGTTAAACATTTGTATATACGAAATTAACAGCTTCAAAGTTTGAGTACATTTAATAAACGATGACTCTTAACAAAAGTACATTTCATAATTCACAAAAAATCATCTATTAAAATTCAGATTTCTTGGCTTCATTGTTCATTGTTTTGCGTCTCTCAGTCACACCCGCCAAATTTTATAAGAACGAAAATCGACAACGAAGCAGCCAACAAACAAAAATGACATTCCTCCAATTCCAATTTTCCATCTTAATGTGCTGTGCAACGTGCTAAATTTGCGTGCTGCGTAGCTCCAAGCAATTTTTTTTCAATGCAATTCATAAAATGTTTAAAAAATCACAAAAACTCAATCGAATTTATACGATAAAAAATATTCAAGAAAATATTTCATTGGAAAATAAGTGCAATCAATCAAAAATAAAATAAAAGTCGCGTGTTTTTCACAACTTTTAACCTAAAAATAAAAAAGTTACTAAAAAGGAACAAAGTTGCTTTCTTTTTTTATTTAATTTAATCTTATTTAAAATAAATTTAACAATAATCCTTACAACTAAAAAATGTCTGTGTACAGTGCAAAGACAGGTTTGTCATCAATCCTAAAATCCTACACCCCATCCGAAAGGGAAAAGACCAAGGCGGCCATAATCAATAAAGTTCGATTCCAAGAACCTCGCCAACTGAAAGATGGAATCAATGGAGTATTGGAGAGAAATAATTTCATGGTCTTAAATGAATATGCTGAATATTTGAGGGAGTGTTCTTTGAATGTAAGTACATACCTATTCGCCAGTGAGTGTTTTCCCCCAAAAAGTTGTATACGTGTGAAATAAAGTTGAAAATTAATTTGATAAAAACTTATTTGAAGCCACCTGTCTATCTGTTGTCTGTTTTTTCCTTATCAAAGGTTTTCAATGCACAATCACATTCTTCATAGAAAAGTCAAACATGTCTCATCTTCCAATTAAGTTCAAATACAAGGTTCACGGTGATAATCGCTTGTTCATGCCCATTGCACAACTAGAAGCCCTGTTAACTTAATTCGGAGAAATGCAAATAAAATTAAACGCGAGCCAATAAAGTACAATATTCAAAGGGGTTCTCAATGCATTGATCTTACGTGTCCTGGTCTGATTATACATTATACAAATTCTAAAAATTATCAAAAAATCAAGTTTTCCTTGGAAGCAAACCTATCCAACCATTGTAATGTCCCTCACCATGACGAATTATTTTTGAAAGGGTCTTTCTTTTTTAAAAAAGGTCGCAAGTTCTTTGTAGATCTAATGTACATATATGTATATCTTTGTCTTCTGTCTTTGTCCTGATTTCTTTTTCAATAGTGGGTGTAGCCAGGTGGATTTTTTAAGCAGATTTCTTGAATGTAGGTTCAGCAACCCAATCGGTGACATTAATGTTGCGTAGGTCATTTGCTGTTATCCAGTTTCTTAAACTTATTTTTCCTTGTCCACAGGAAGCGGAATTCATTCGAGTTATTACCGAGGCTCATTCCATGCTCCATCTGTTAAATCCTCAATTCGGTGGTATAATTGAAATTCTCCTTACATTGCCTTGGGCCAATCGAAGTGCGCAAGCAATCCAAGTATATCAAGATTTTTTTGTTGATCTCTTGGTAGCTCAAGTAAAATACATAGACTTTGCCATCTCCAAATTGATTATTTTATGGATTCCAAAAGAACCTGAAAAATGGGTGAACGGTACACCGACAGAAGATGTGAAGTATGAATTGCAGGCAGTTCATACATTGATTGCAAGAATTTTGTCCATTATTCCGATAGCGTTCGATGTGATTTTGGATAAAATAGATTTACAATTTCCGTATTTCAAGAAATGCCCATTTATTGTGGCTGGTTTTGTACATAATGTGCTGTGGCTATTGGATTACCAACCAACACTCACCAAGGACATAATGAAGGTGTTAATCAAGAAATTGCTGGTCCAGGATGTTAACGCCCCACGACATGAAATTGAAGAGTCTGAATTAGAAGATGAAAACGAAGATGATGTGGACGAAGAAGAAGATAACGATGAGGAAATGTTTAAAATGGATGATACAACAACAGTGGCGAGGAAAGCGGAGCCAGAAGATACCAGTGAAATTCTTCCGATGAATCATCAAATAGCACACGCGTTAGATTTGTGCATGGAGAAGACAATGGCATTCATTGATCGATTCAATCCAAATGCTCAGGTGGAGGGGGCTGAAGAGAAATCGGCAACACTCTTACAAGCGTTGGAGTTCTTGGAGGCGCTGGAAAAGGCTTTCGATAAATTGATATTGCCGGGTCATAATACGCATCATGTACAATTTCTAGTGTTTTATTTTTGTAGTTTTAAGGTAAGCTTCACGATAATCTCCTTATTACAAAAGATAATAATTTTGTATTTGTTTAGAATGTGCTGGCAGAGAAATTCCTTGAATTTTTATGGAGTAAAATAAACAATCCCAACGAATCGGCAGTGATACGCCAAGCAGCTGTTGGATATATTGCAAGTTTCTTGGCTCGATCAAAGCGACTATCCCTGGAGTGAGTATTAAAAAATGAGAAGTCTTTGCGTTGAACAATTCCTAACCATGAATTTTGTAAATATTTACAGTGTTCTGAAGAACTATCTGAAGGATATCTGTGAATGGGCGCATCAGTATATTCAACGCAGTGATCAATACCGTTCAAATGGCTCGCTCAAGGCCAATCTTGTATTCTTTTCAGTTTGCCAAGCAATTTTTTATGTGATAGCTTTTCGTAGTAGGGATTTAACTGCCGATAAAAAAGGTAGGATTATTTTGAAAAATTTGTTTCGAACACTTTTTAATGTCTCCGTGTTTTTTAGGATTGCTGTTCCTGCAATCGCTGCAATTGTCTGCATTGGTTACATGTAATTTCAATCCTTTACGAGTGTGTTTGCCTGCGGTGGCAACAGCTTTTGCTGGTGTCACAAGAGCTTATCAATTGGCTTACTGTCATGCGATATTGGAACGAAATGCCCGTCGTAAACTGGCCACAGTTTATGCCAACGAAAAAACCACCCCAGAAGAAACACTTGATACATTTTTCCCCTTCGATCCGTATCTATTGAAATTGTGAGTTGCAAAAATTAAAAACTCAACAAATTTTATTTTAATCCCTATACCATTTAAGGTCAAGCAGAAGAATACATCCAATCTATTTGCAATATCAACCTAATGAAGTTGAAGAAGAGTCAAGCAATGGGACAACTGACTGCCACACAGAAAGACTTCGGAAACGAGGAGATTCCGAAATGATTGATGATATAGATGACTTTTTGATTGCCGATAAGCGTCAGAAACTAAGTGAATTGGCGAGAAGTCACGAGGCTCAATTCACCTACGGATTATCTCCGGGCTTTCACACTTAAATAATGTAAAAAATATAAAAAACACACCCACGTAAGTGTAGGATATCCAAAGCCAAGATGCTTCACTTCAAAAGACTCAATTTTTTATAAAAATGTATAAATTAATTTCTTTTTTAAATTGAAAACTTATTTTAATACACAACCTACTTATACATATTATAATCTACTTTAATAATTTAATTTACATATTTCAATAATTTAACAGAAGTATTGATTAAATAAATACCTATTAAAAAAAAAAAAAAAAACATGCAATTTGTATAAAATCCAATGAACAATTATATTTATGCTTGAATAAGAATCTAGAAATATATTTAGGTATGTATGTTTACCTGCTTGGTGTAGTAACATAATAAAAAATATTGTTTTTTTTTTGTCTCAATTGCCTTCGACTTTGGCCTGTTTGAGCTGAGGAGCATTCGAATACATTGGAATGACAGATATTAATCCATTGTTTTAAGTTTAAAATGTGATTTTTTGTAAAAATAGAACCGAATTTCTACTACATATCTTCAAAGAAATAAAATGTATAGCTACATAGGTTCCAGAGTGAAATGAAATCGAAATTGCAATTCAAGTACATTCATTTTTAATGGTTCTGCATTTAGATCGATTTTATAACTCCGAAATCACTTTTTGTGAAATTGAAAACGGCGGACATACATACATGGCATTCTGGATATTATTTAAGCATTTTGACTTTGACAAATTAACTTGCGTTTTTGTTAATACATACTCGTATTTTGGTTATGCATTAATACTGTAAAATGAGTGCTACGCATATTTTTCTGATGCGGCAAACCGAGAAGCAGAAGTATGGTCAGGAAAAATAAAATTTACTTTGGAAATTGCAGGTGTGGCGTAGGCCTCAATTATTTTTTATTTTACAAGTAGGTTAATTTCAAACTATTTAAGACTAGAGCCACCTTCTGAATTGGTCCTCATCCGATATCAGCAGGGTACCATCTCTACCTTTAACATTTGAACTCTGAACACCAGCGAGTTCTTTGATTATTCTAAAGAAAGCTCTGATGTCGCGCATGTTTGCGGCTTCTGCTTCTACAGCCAAAACGTTGGTATGATTACGTTTATCACATCTTACACTACAATGATAATAGAACAAATGAAACACGTAGGAACCTACATAATTACATATATGAACACACACTCACATTTTTCTTCGACGCATATATTACCTATGAAGAAAAAAACTACGACTACGCAAGTATTCCTTCCAGATTTTTTTTTCTCTTCGCATACAAACATTTCATATATAAATCACAAAAACGTCCTTGACTCCTTGCTTGAATTCCGTATGACACTAAAGACAAATTATTTATCTCCTTTACTCCACTAGTTGCAAATGGAATAGCAATAATATTCTCCTCTTAGTCACTGAGTCAAGGACAAATGAAACTCCCCACTCTGCGACAATAGCGACAATGCGGCATGCGGTTCCCCTAAAAAAAACTCGCTCATGAGACTACTATGGTTTGGATAGGTATACAAAAATATACACGAATGAAGGAAAGGTTCAAGGAAGAGAATAAAATTACTTTTGTGATTATTTATGTTATTATTTTTTATTCAATAGGTTATGAAGAGCAGGTAGGAAAGAAGAATTCAAAACTATGATTTGATGATGGGAAACAGCCAAACCTCTCAGCTTAGCTCTCACATAACCTATAGACTAAAAATAAAATATTCCTTTCCTCTCATTCATACACTCTTTTTGTTTATTTTAATTTTTATCTTCTTATTCTTATTCTTAAATATATACAACTTCTATAATTTGTTTTAAAGATATGTAGTAGTCAATCAAATTACAAAACAACAATTACAAAAATTACAACAGCAATGTTTAACCACCCTCAACAGGACACAATTTCCTCACTGAACAATTTTCTTCGCTTTAGCTTTGTTTAATCTGTCACTGTCAAAAAAAAACTAACAGAAAACTACAATTTAATTCAGTTATCAGTTCTCAGTTTAGAGTGAATAAACTTTTATAATTTTAATTTTATAATAAACTCGAAATAATATAGTATAACAATTTGAGCGAATTCGCAAAATGTCTAATACATGCCACAAGTGCAACAAGGTTTTCCTGCGTGCTTGCAATTACAAAGCTCACATGAAGACGCATGCCACCGTTGAAGAATTCCAGTGCAAAAAATGCTCAAAGTCGTTCGAGTTTGAAAACAATTACAGGGAGCACATGAATACTGCGCACATAGTAAAAACTGTCGGCAACGACACGAAGGATTTGATTGCGTTGGTAAGCAAGTTAATTCAACTCCTACACGAGCTCGTCATAAAATATTATAATTGCCATTAATTTATCATTTTCAGGCCTACGGAAATAAACCTAAAAATCAATCAAATGATAAGAAGACAAAGAAAATTCTTAATTGTAAATATTGTTCAAAAAAATACGATAGACGCGACCTATTGAGAAAACATGAAAATGCTCACTTAGGAATAAAAGCAGTTGAATGTAAGCTTTGTCACCAAAAATTTGCACAAAAGAGCTATTTAAAGCTGCATCTGAAAGTGCATCAAGGTATAAAGGCTTTCGAATGTCCAAAGTGCAATTTAAGGTAAAAATATGAGAATAATTTATTTTTATGATCCTAAATTGATTTCGGTTATGTGTTCATAGGTTCACACAGAAGAGCAATGTTCTTTGTCACTTGAGACTGAGACATCCAATTAACGTTAATATTAAAAAAAAAATGTTACGTTGTAAATTCTGTTCGTGTTTTTACAATTTAAAAATGGCTCTCACTCAACATATAAAGAGGGATCACCCAGAAAAATATGTCCAAAAAACGAAAAAAATAGTGAAAAAATGTGTTAGCGCCAAAGAAACAGATCATGTTTATACCGGAGGCTATAGGCAACAAGTATTTGACGATGTTGACCATGTCGATGACGACGATGATGATGAAGAGAGGGTTGCAATCGACATATTCCTATATTATTCAAATTCGTTGAATTGAATAAATTATTAGGGGTATTCCCGATTTGGTGCAACGAGCCAAACCAAAAATGCGAAATTTTATCATTTCTTAGTAGATCGTGAACGCACTTGGTCTCATCGGTTTGCAACACTGCAGTAAATGTCAAAATGCGTGGCATTTGTTTTTTGTTTTGAAAATTTAATTTTTATAAGAATTGAAGTTTGTTCAAGCTTATTAAAGATGCCAAAAAAAAAACGCAAAAAGAAAATATCACAGAATTTTTAATAGAAGATGTTGCAGATAGAATTATGTCGATGGATTTTATCAAATAAAATTAATGCCGAAAATCATAAAAAAGCTAATCCATAGATGCATGTATGTTTTATTTCCGGAAATTGCAGAAAGTTAAGAAGATGTGGTTGGATGAGTAAATTACCTAAATCCATTGCTTGGCTTCAAAATATTTTAGTTTCATTAGACAAAGATCTCTACCGACAAATGCTCAAAATGGAATGAATTCAATTTTTAAATTTCCTGTTTCATGAATGAAATCTAGAATCATTATTATTTCTATGTCGCTACAATTCTTAACACGGTTTGACCTCCGGTTCATTTCATTTAATAGAATAAAAAAGAATTATAAGATATTTCTTTCGGCTTCCAAAGACTAGTGCCTCTTGCTGAGCTGTCAAAAATGCCACTGCAAATGTAAAAGTGCGACACTATTGCAAAATTGCACTCCGTATATTTTGTTGTTGTAGTGTTGTAAAATTTTACACTTTTGCATTTTTACAATGATACTAGACCTATTGCACCAGATCGTGAATATCCCTATTTAAAACCAAATTAGTGTGGTATAGGGATGAAAATCATCAATGTCGGTTATTATCAAGCCAAAAAGATTCATATTTTATTTTATTAAACGAAGAACCAAAGCTTCACTTCATAAAATTCTATAAATTAATCTTCTATATATGTATTATATATATACATATATTTTTATATATTTTTATATTACATATATAAAAATGAGTTTCTAAAATGTGTGTGTGGCCGCCTAACTCGCGCATTTATGTACCGATTTAAATTTGGTTTTTTGCCTTTTATAGAGAATTATCTGTAGATGGTTTCTATGTAAAAAAAAGTTATATTCGAAAGCACCATTCTCTACAAATAGCAAAAAATTAAATCTTTCTATTGATCAAATGTGTTGATTTTTGCTGCAAATGTTCGATTTTTGTGTATTATTACACCTATTCGGAATAGTCGTACATCGCACACAACATACGTAATATGATATGAGCAAAAATTATCTGAAATCTTAATTATACGAAATTGAAAATGTCTTTCAAGAACCTGTTGAAAACAATGTGATTCAGGACGGGAGATGATTATCAATGGAATATTCAAAAGAGAAAAGCACCTTATCCCACGGGTTCCAATTATTACAACTGATCTTCCAATTAAATCGGATTCATTTTCCTTTTCTCTTTTGCCATGACCAATCGTTGAAATTAAGTGAAATTAATATCGAATTTAACTATTTTCCGCAAACCGTCTTATTTTGTTCTTGAACCGGAAAACTTATTAAAAAATTTAGCTTTCCATTAAATTTGAATTTTCTGAGTTTTATTATCACTCTGGAGTGTATCACATGGCTTTAAATTGGGGTGAGACGAAATTAAATTTTAAATTATTTTTACCCAGGTTCAATTTTTTTTCTTCATAAGTGCACACAGCGAAGCGGGTGGGAATTAGCTAGTTTCTTTGATAAAATGAAAACTAATAAATAAATACAACCTACTCTTATGATTAAATTTATTTCATTATAATTTAACAGGAATGTTGAAAATAAACTGCATTACTGGGAATCATCAGGCAAAAATGTGCATAAAAAGTAAAAACAATTTGAACTGATTTTGAAGTTCATGTATGCTCATAGCGATTTGACCAAGCATCGTTCGAATGCCTCGGACGCCAGAAACACTTCCAACAATTTGTATGACAGACTAACGTCTTCTTCAAATGCGGATGACGTGCCTAAGTACACTAATCGAAATAAAAAAGTCTTTTACAATGGTAAGTTCATTGCAAGAGAGAGATAATTCAAAATAGTCCCTGACTGATTTTCTTGTATTGCAAAAAAAAAAAATCCATGCAAGACAGAGATATTTCAAAAAATGTCACATCAAAAAATTCCTGGTTCCTAAACAGATTTACAAAACAAAAATATTTAATTTTTCTTAATGCAATACAGCGATAAAACAAATGTATTTCTTCTACTCTGTAAATGTTTCCATGCAAAAAAGCGGTAAGTGGCAAAATATTTTTTTTTTATAACGGAAGAGAGCGCTAATTCAAAGTTTGGCGGGAGTTTTGCTAAGTGGAAGAATATTTTTGTGAACTGAGATCGTGAAAGTAATTAGTGTACTGATTATCCAGCTGGGAAAAAAATCAAAACCATTTAACAAGGTGCATCAACTGCAAACTCAAGAGGTATACGACCTGAAAGATTTATGCTCAAAAACTGGAACGAAACTGGAGAAAAAGTTGTTTGGGCGGATAAAAAAGTGCTCATGGTCGAGAAAATCCAAACATAATGAATCTAAGCTCATTGAATTAAAACCTTATCCTAATAGTCCACCAAAGATACCAGCAGCGAAAAAAAGGACTTGGTGGAGTTGTGCAAACAAAACTCAATAACATCATGTCATCACCAATTTTGTATTAATTTGGAAAGTGATGAAACCGGAATTCCAAAGTCAGCTGCCATGAAAAGGGAAGAGCTCTAGCCTATTTTTTTTGCTTACTGTGTTGTTTATTTTTACTCTTTGTTTTTTAAATACTTTTTACTTTCATAATTTATAATATTTATTTCATAAAAATAACGTTCTTTAAAAAAAACTGCTTTAAGTTTTTTTAATTATTTATTTAATAACTAACTTTCTTAAAATTATTTTATTTAATTTTAATCTTTTTCTACCATTTAGCTTAGATTTGACTTGTAGCTGTATTGCATTGGAAGGTATATTGAATTCAATATGAGTCATTTTGACTTAGCGCTCTTTTGCACTAATATTTTTATTATATTTAATTTTCTTAAAAATCTAAATTATTTATAATTATTTAAAGAAATTAAACAAATTTCAATAGATTTTCAACTTTATGGAAAACTATACTATTTGGTAAGTTATAACCAAAATTTTAAAGTGAGTATTATGCAGTTGAGATTTCTCGAAATGACATTTTTCGAGTTAACGCTCTTTTGCACTGAGGGTGCAATATGTATCGTATAGTATCGCAAAATATGAAAATAAAAAATTTAATTTAAAAGAAAAAAACATTCTTCTCTGTTTTCTTCATCTATCCAAAACGCAACCGTATCCATTTGAGCCCAAGGCCCAAATCTACAAGGCAACAAAAGCAAATAAAAACTACAAGAGAAATGTGTTTCCACCTTCAGTGATATACATCCGATTTCCTCACTGAATAGTTCCATTTCATTCGGTTTGTTTTTCTTATGAACCCAGATTTTTGAAAGCTGTCAAACAAAAAATAACAGAAAATTAAAATTCTTGCTTGTGCTTAGCTTAGTGTTTTTCTAATCCATCCTCTCTTCTGACGAACATAAAAGAAACTGATATATTTTTCTCTTTTAAAAGAATAAACTTCGAATTAATATAATATATTAATCTGAATACAAAATGTCTTATACATGTCCGGAGTGCAACAAAGTTTTCCATCGTGAATGCAACTACAATGCTCACATGAAGACGCATGCCACCGTTGAAAAATTCCAGTGCAAAAAATGCTCAAAGTCATTCGAGTTTGAAAACAACTACAAGGAGCACATGAATACTGCGCACATAGTAAAAACTGGCGGCACCGAAACGAAGGATTTGATTGCGTTGGTAAGCAAGTTAATTCAACTCCTACACGAGCTCGTCATAAAATATAATCCTTGACATTAACTCATCATTTTCAGGCCTACGCAAATAAACCTAAAAAGAAATCAAATTCTACGAAAAAGAAGAAAATTCTTAATTGTAAATATTGTTCAAAAAAATACGATAGACGCGACTTATTGAGAAACCATGAAAATGCTCACTTAGGATTAAAACCATTTAAATGTAAGCTTTGTCACCAAAAGTTTACAGCCAAGAGCTGTTTAAACCATCATCTGAAAGTGCATCAAGGTATTAAGCCTTTCGAATGTCCAAAGTGCAATTTAAGGTAAAATTATGAGAATAATTTATTTTTATGTTCCTAAATTGATTTTGATTATGTGCTCATAGGTTCACTCAAAAGAGCAATGTTCTTTGTCACTTGAGACTGAGACATCCAATTAACGTTAATATTACAAAAGAAATGGTACGCTGCGAATTCTGTTCATGTTTTTACAATGACAATAAGAATCTCATTCAACATATAAAAAGGAATCACCCAGAAAAATGTGTCCAAAAAACGAAAAAAATCTTGAAAAAATGTGTTGGTGCCAAAGAAACAGATCATTTTTATACCGGAGGTTATAGGCAACAAGTAGTTGACGATGTTGACCATGTCGATGACGACGACGATGATGAAGAGAGGGTTGCAATAGACATATTCCTATATTATTTAAATTCGTTGAATTGAATAAATTATTTAAAACAAAATGAGTGTGGTATACAGATGAAAATTCTTAATGTCGGTTATTATCGATCCAAAAAGATTTAAGTATGTACTGAAATGAGAGACAATCAGTAGAGGATTCAGGATCGTGGGTATGTTGTTAGGGATAGGAATTCAACCACCATCACACAAGGGTAGACTAGGAAGATGGGGTAGGGGAGTAGGGATAGAATGTCCACTACGAATTAAATTACATGCCTTTACCAAAAATTAACGATCCCACAATTCTAAAATACTATCTAACGACATCAACTCGACGACAGATTCGCAACAACAAACACTCCAAAATCAACAAAACTACACTACACAGATACACAGTACAGAACAACAGACACTATCACCAACACTGTAGAACATACTATTTACACAAGCACAGGACAACAGACACACGATCGCCTGAGACATACCACCCCCTACACTACAACAAACACTCGGACACTGACATACCTCTGGAACGCGGCGGCTGTTGTTGCAGCATGGCCGTATCCGCCCAACCTGGAGTTCTACTGGCCTCATCTTTTCAAACTCCCCTCTGCTGATTACCTCTCATTTCAAATGGCGCCCAACGTGGGGCTTATTTTTACCAATGTACTTTTTTCTTCAATTCCCGAAGTTTTTATTGAAATAACTTATTTTTTTTTTGTGTTCAACCCCAACATATTTTCAAACCTGTTTGCAAGAACCGTTTGTTTTTTAGTAAGTCAAATTCATGTGATGCATGACATCAAAATCAATTTCGCGAAAAAACGCATACCATTCAATGCGTCGCTTGTCGGTGTGTAGTGTATTCATATTTTTTCTTCCGATTTCTCCGACAGAAAAATTGCGGAAATTCATTCGGCAAACCAATTTCAAGATAGAGGGTGAACAAGAATAATTACAAAGGTTGGATTTGTAAGTTTTTTTTTGTTTATTGTTATTTTGTGTTTGTAGGGTAGGACGTTCATTCCAGTAGGGCATCAATATGGGTATTACGACCAAGGGCCACAAGAAGAAATCAATCGGCTGTGGGGTAAGATTTTGCAGGAAGAGAGATAGGGAGCGTGAAGCTCATTAACTGCAGAGACCAACACCGCGGTATGCGGCTTATTAATTAGAAATGTAAATAGAACATGAGTTAGGCGGTGACAAACATCTTGCTGCATTCCAGCACTCAGGGGCTCGTCCAAAGACCTCTCGCGGAGTAACAGACTCTAAATATCTAACCTGTTGGAACTGCAAGGTACAAGGACATGCTTTCATGGACTGTCCATCGGAAACCAGAAGCTTGTTTTGTTACAGGTGTGGTTTGAAAAGTGTGATAACACCTAAGTTCCCCATTTATAATCCGGGAAACAATTCAAGGAATGCGAACTCGATGGGGGGATCGTATTCCGCTCGAACATTCCAGACCAAAGATTAAGCGAGCAAAAAAAAGTTCCTTAAGTCAAAATTTTGACTCGGGAAAATGATAAAGAGAAAGGAAGGTACAGGGAAGAAAGAAAATTAAATGAAATAAAGCCATTACACTTAAGAATTAAAGAGTACAATGAAGCTAAAAATAGGATTTTTAATGAATATAAGGCTAGAATAAGCAAGAGGACATTGAAAACCAGAGATAGGTTTAGGAAAAGAAAAGAGGTTAAGAAAAATATTTCCTCTTCAGTAGTTGATATTCATGCTGATCCGAGGCCACATGCTAAGGTCAGCATTTAAGTACTTTTGGAATAACAAATCCGTATCCTGATTTTTAGTACCTGGTAAAGCGTTTCCGAATCTTATTAACACTCTAAAACAAAAATTTTGATTCTACACCAAGAAAGATAACGGATTGGAATTCGATGGTGTCGTTGAGAGGACACATTTAAATTGAAAGAGAAATTGGGTTACAAATATTATAAATAAATAAAATGTAAAAAAGGTAATATGTACATGCCTTATTCAAAATTTAAGCAAATAAACTTCATTACTGGGAATCATCAGGCAAAAATGTGCATACAAAGCAAAACCAATTCGAAATGATGGTGGAGTTCATGTATGCCCATAACGATTTAGCCAAGCATCGTTAGAACTCATCGGACGCCAGAAACACTATCAACAATTTGTAGGACAGACTATCGTCTTCTTTATATGCGAATGCCGTGCCACTAATCAAAATAAGAAAAGCTTTTTACAAAGGCAAGTTCAAAATCAAGATCAACAAAAATCACTTGATATAAAAATAAATTTGAAACAATTTATCAAATACATACATAATGTGCGTATGTATAGTATAGTAAAATATGAAAATTCAATTTAAAAGAAAAAAACATTAATTCTGTTTTCTTCATCCATCCAGAGCGCAACCGAATCAATTGTAGCAAGTTTTTCTTTAAATTAATACTTTTTATTTAACAATATTTATTAGAACCTCTGAGGAGAACAGTTGGTGAGGAATCTGCGCTATTGAGAAAGAGTTGGAGGGACCTAAAATACATGGCTGGAAACCGCACACGATGGGGAGTAGGAGAAGTTGAGGACCTGTGTCCCGCTTTTTAACAACAACGGACTTCGTAGGTCTGAGTAAGTAATTAACACCTTGTCTTGTTTGTATTTTTTTTTATATATTTCGTAAATGGAAATAGTATTAGATGTGACTTTTGCCCTATTCAAACATTTTACAGAGTACGAATTCATGAACAGGACTGACTGTCTTCAAATTTGTTTAGAAAAAATTCGTATTTTGCAAAATGTTGTTTTCGTCTAGACTCTAGATGTTAATAAACTATTAAATCAAAATTGTCCTTGGCGATTGATTGGCTCGATTATGTATAAATTTAAATTTGAGCCCAATACCCAAATCTACAAGGCAACAAAAAGCAAAAAAAAAACACAAGAGAAATGTGTTTTCACCTTCAGTGACATACGATTTCTTCACTGAATAGTTTCATTTCATTCGGTTTGTTTCTTAATTGCTGAACTCAGATTTTTGAAAGCTGTCAAACAAAAAGTAACAGAAAATCAAATTAATAAAAAATGCTTAGTTCCCTTCCTCATCCATCCAATGGCTTTTCGAGCAAGACACTATAATTTTAATTTTATCTTTTAAAAGAATAAACTTCGAAATAATATAATATATTAATCTGAATGCAAAATGTCTTATACATGTCCGGAGTGCAACAAAGTTTTCCATCGTGCATGCAATTATAGTGCTCACATGAAGACGCATCCCACCGTTGAAGAATTCGAGTGCAACAAATGCTCAAAGTCGTTCGAGTTCGAACACAACTACAAGGAGCATATGAATACTGCGCACATAGGGGCTGACAGCACCGACCCGAAGGATTTACTTGCATTGGTAAGTTAATAAGGACCTCCACGCCTCCGATCTCGTAATCAAGTATACTTACCTTCATCTGATCTTTTTCAGGCTTACCGAAATAAAACTAGAAATATATCAAATGGGAAGAAGAAAATTTCTTATAGACATAAATGTAAATATTGCACCAAAACATTTAATTTTCTTTCTGTATTGAGAAACCATGAAAATGCTCACTTAGGAATAAAAGCATTTAAATGTAAACTTTGCCACAATCAATATACCACGAAGACCATTTTAAAGAATCATTTGCTCTTGCATCTAGAAGTAAAGCCTTTCGTATGTCCAAAGTGCAATTTAAGGTAAGAATATAAGAATAAATATGAATTATTTGTTGATCCTGCATTGGTTTTGATTATATCTTCTTAGGTTCTCTTCCAAATGTAATCTTCTTAGACACTTGAGAAGCAGGCATCCAATTAACGGTGATACTGAAAATATGGTGCGTTGTGAATTCTGTTCGTGTTATTACGCCGAAAACAGAGTTCTCATTCGCCATATAAGGAAGGAGCACCCTGAAAAATGTGTCCCAAGAAGGAGAAAAAAATTGAAAAAGATTGTTGTTGCCAAAAATCTTGTTGGTACCGGAGACTACAACCAACAAGTAGCTGACGATATCAAAGACAATGATGTTGTGAATTACGAAAGGAATGAAGAAGAAAGGATGGCAATAGGAATATTCTTACATTATTTAAACTTGTTGAATTAAAAAAAATAAAAATTGCACTCAATACAGTCTACATCAACAACAAAATCGCCATGTGCAAGCTTCAGCAAATTTATATCCAACTACTACCTGAACTGGCGAACTTCGCCTCGCCCCAAATTTAACGCCTTAATATAATCTTCAGAGTAATAATAAAACCTAGATAGTTCAAATTTCAATGTGTTTTTTTATTTATAGAGAACACCTAAAATGGATGGAAAGTGTAATAATGAATTTACTTCACAATGAATTTTCCAGATTTACATTCATCGTTCAAAATCATTAAATCATGAGAATGCAAAACTTCTAATTTTTGGTGTTTTTGCAGAATCAATTTCCGATTTAAATAATAAAAGGGCCCTTATGTATTGACCGAAGTCTTGCCTAACGATAGATACATACCTATATCATTACGGATGCGTTATCATGGTGTACATACATATGTGCCCCGCTAAATATGAAGTCGTTGTAGTGGCCAATAAAATGAAAATTTTGGTATTAAAAAACTGAAATAAATATATGTAAACAGTTATTTAACTTTATCATGTTGGTAAAATTATGTATTCAAAATATTTATTTTTTTCAAAGTTAACAAAAACCAAATCTATGTCAGTCATGGCCGAATTGTACTATTGTAGCCATTCGTATGATCTACATATTATGTATGTATGTACATTATATATGTATGTACATATATTTATAAGTTATAATTGTAATGCTATCATGCACTTGCAACTACAATGCTATGTGTATATAGGGTGAGCTGCAAATAACCCTGTATATGTTTTCCGTTGACTTTATCTACTCGTTTACGTTGATCCCAAAAAAAAATTGGCTTATCGTCTAACGATTTTTGGCCTTCTTATAGGTAAGCCAAAAGTACATATGTATATAATGAATGTTTTTTGAGTTTACTGTACATATGTACGTTTAGATTTAAATTTGAACGTTCAAGTACATATTTATCTAACTAATACTCTATAAAATGTACAACATACAATTTATGAAATTCAACTCACTTTTTTCTGGACGATGAGCTTGATTTTTTCTGGAATTTTTATAAGCTCATAGAATCATGGGCTTTTAACCCACCCAAATAAGCTACAAGTCTATTATGGCAATGGGTGTGATGTCTTATAATTGTCATTAATTTATAGAAATTATATACATACATATGTATATTTTTTGACAAAACAAAAAACTAAAAATTTGTTTTTTGATACATTCCCTTATATTACAGTAAAGGTAGTGTTGTGTTTAAGTCTACCGTATTATTTTTGTTTTAAGTATACATAAACACTAACGGACGAATGCAATGTTGTGCAAAAATTTGAGAGGAATCGGTTAAGAACTTTAGGAACAAACATTTACATTTTTATTACTAGAATAGTAATTTAATAACTAATGGATGGATAAGGTAGTATGTTATGTTGAACCACAGCTAATAATATTTCATCTGAAAATGAAGCAATCTAAACATGTCGGATCAGAAAATGTATATGTCATCTTCATCTCAAATTAAGATTTAAAATAGTAAAGGAAAACAAATTTCAACTTGTCACTCAAGTCTCTAGTTTA
Source organism: Scaeva pyrastri (assembly GCA_905146935.1). Taxonomy (NCBI): domain Eukaryota; kingdom Metazoa; phylum Arthropoda; class Insecta; order Diptera; family Syrphidae; genus Scaeva; species Scaeva pyrastri. The sequence goes on from LR989927.1 coordinate 52,254,939, forward strand.
TGTCAACTCTAGAGTTAGCCAAATTGAGAATTCGCGGAAAGTTGATTTGAGGATTTTTATTTTCAACTTGCGATTTTGTATTTTTTTACTCAAAGTTCAAAGTTCCAACTTTCGAGTTGATCAATTTCTAGTTTTCTCAACTTCCAAAAAAGTAGTTGTAGAAACCAGAGTTTTCTATCAATGAAGAAAAAAAATTGTTTGTAATTGAAAGAAGACAATATAAAAGGTATCCACTGCTCGGACTCGAGAATTGGGACGACCATAATTTTATTTTATTGTCACACTATTTTAGAACAAGAATAAAGAAATCTGAATTGAAAAAAAAAAATGCTAAATTGATTTGGCTGAAATTTTGCATAAAATTAGACTATAGTCTGGAATAGTCTATATGCTCCTTTTTATACCGTTAAAGCGTATGGTTCCCTTGGGAACGCATAATAATAATAACTGAACGGATGTGGATGAAATATGGTACGAGGATATTATTAATAAACAGACTTTTGATTGAACTCAAAAATTAATTTTATTATACATAAATACATACATAAATATATGTATCAATATATACAGTGGTGGAAAAATAATTAGAAACCATGAACAATAATCGCATTTAAAAAAAACTTAGTGTTCTGGAGACGAATTCAAATTTAACATCTTTTAATCGGACAGAAAATGTTACGTACTGCGTCCAATAAACAAATAACTTGTATAGCCTTTCCTTATTATTATAGCAATTAAGATTAAGTTTTAAAAAATATATATTTTAAAGTACTTCGTAAAGGATAGGTATTTAGGTTTTATTTTATTATGGCTAAAGAACATACGGATTTTCTCTGCAACCCGATTTTGACAATGGAACGGAAGCCCTTTAAGATGAATAATTTTCTTTCCTTTTGCAACATTTTCCACTGATTTTTCGCTCCTATTGATAGTAGCGTAATTTTAGGTTAATTATTTAATTAATTAATAATTTAATTAGCTTAAAACCTTCCTCGACAAATCTGCTATCCAACGCAGAAAGAATTTTTCAATTCGATCACGCAGTTCATGAGATTAGCGCGATCAAACAAACAAACTCTTCAGCTTTATATATTAGTATAGATATATGTACATATGTATGTATGTACTTATGTAGATAAACATATGTTCATATGTTTATAATGTGTACTGAATATTATTTATCTTAATATGTATTTGGTCATTGGTTATGATTTATGAATCATTATAGGAGAATGGTCATTATTGGTCTTTGGTCATTGGTCATAAATGGTCATTGGTCAATATGGGTCATTGGACATTATTAGTCTTTGGTCATAAATGGTGTTTGTGCATAAATGGTCATTGGTCAATATAGGTCATTGGTCATTATAGGTTATTGGTCATTGGCCTGTACAGGTCATTGGTGAAAGGTCAAAGGTCAGAGGTCAAAGGTCAGAGGTCAAAGGTCAAAGGTACAATGACCTATATTGACCAGTGACCTATATTAACCAAAGACCATTTATGACCAAAGACCAATAATGACCAATGACCTATAATGACCAATGACAATTTATGACCAAAGACCATTTATGACCAAAGACCATTTATGACCAAAGACCATTTATGACCAAAGACCATTTATGACCAAAGACCAATAATGACCAGTGACCTATATTTCGCCTATTGGTCGTAGTATAATTTTGTATAGCTTAAAGTCTTCCTCGATAAATAAACTATCCAATGCAAAAAGAATGTTTCAATTCGATTACGTAGTTTTTGAGATCAGCGCCTTGAAACGAATAACGGAAGCCCTCAAAGATGAATAATTTTTTGCAACATTTTCCACTGGTTCTTCTCTATTATTGGTCGCAGCGTGATGTTATATAGCCTATAGCCTTCCTCGACAACTGGACTATCCAACACAAAAAGAATTTTTCAATTCGAACCAGTGGTTTTCTGAGATTAGCGCGTTCAAACAAACAAACTCTTCAGCTTTATATATTAGTATAGATTAGTATAGATTTATGCTAGTAGCTCGTCCTGGTATCGCACGGGTGAACATTTAACTAATAGAGAACCATATAATAATTAGTACAGTCTTTAAGTTGAGTCAATAGTCTGTTTATTTTTATACACCTTAGGTTACCTTATTGGAGAGCTTCCTAAAGAAGAAAGAATTTTTCAAATTGGTCCAGTAGTTTCGGACCATATTCAATTCAATTAAAATTTCAAAAAAATAAATTAAAAATCCTTTCCTCTTTGTAATATTAGTAAAATTGTCTTAAGTTGCAGTACTTTCCAAAATCTTGGAAGATGGCAAAAATTATCCCTATAATTAAACAAGGAAAACCACGAAATAAAGCTAATGCTATCATCCAATAAGTCTTTTAAGCAACCTTAGTTAAACATTAGAAAAATTTATTAAAACTATTCTTTTAAGTTTCCTCGAAAGCAACAAAATCAGTTTGGCTTCAGACAAGGACATAATACTTCTCACTAAATTTTACGTTTATGAAATCACGTTAAGGAAAAACTGTCTTTGAAACAAAACAAAAATAATTTGGCCAAAACTTGATGGTAAATGCTCAAAGCAACTCATCTCGATTGGTAGACGGCACATTAGCTCTGTTATAAGTGTCCTTACAGGACACTGCTTAATAGGCAGACATGCCTTCCGACTTGGAGCTCCTGCCAATGATTTCTGCAGAAGCTGTATGGATTCTTTGCAATTGTCCTGCACTAGCACAAAAACGAAAATCACACCACGGAGATTTTTACTACAATGATCCTAGTGATATAATTAACATTGACCTTCACAGTCTCAATCGCTTTATTGTTAGCTCCAAATGGTTCAACGAGTAGGAGGATCTTATGATCAGCGTGGTATCAGAATGGACCATTGTGGGTCTAACTGTGCTGGTCTTCTTTCCAGCAGCCATCTTAACCTAACCTAACTTAACCTTGTACTCTTAGATGTGGAAAAAGCATTTGATAGTACCTATATGGCATGAAGGAATTCTTCACAATCTTAAAATCTTTGGTTGTCCAGAGTATGATTAGGTCTTTTTGCAGGAAAGAATATATAAAATAAATTGCAATAAAATTGGTTCTAATTCTAGAAATATTTATGTATATTCGGGTGTTCCTCTAGGATCAGTGTTAGGACCTCTCTTGTACATTATTTATATTTAGACAAGACTTTAACCTACTAAATTTAAGTGAATAACACATTATATAAAATAAGTATAGCCATTAAAATGCTATATCTACTTTATATGTACATATGTCGAAATTCATTACTATCTATAAAGCCATTTTTCAAGCAATTAGTCTGGGAAAAGTGTGCTAAGTCGCATATCAATAAACTTCAAATATCTCAAAACAAAATCTTGAAAATGATGTAGACCTGCCCTGGCACTTCTCAACTTCATGATTGCACGAGAATAATGGTGTATTAAAGGCTCAGAGAAAATTGAAAAACTCAATGAAAAGCTCTTTCAAAATTGAAAGGATTATGAAAATTTGATTATTAAAAACTTGCAAGTGTAAAACCATACCCTGTGCTACAAATGTTTTGTTTTAATTTAGTATTACATCATTTGTTCTTTAAAACTAATGTAATTATTTATTATTTATTTGTTTATTGACTTCTTGGTTTATTTATTTATTTTTTATTTATTTACTTATTTAGTCATTAACTGATTTATTTATTCATTTATTTGTTTATTATTTAAATGGATTAGTTATTTATTAATGTGTTTCTTTATTAATTTGCTGTTCCTTTTTTTTACTTATACACTTTATTTTGCAAATTGTTTTTTAGATTTTCTATTTATGTACTTATTTATTTGGATATATATTTTTTAATTTTGCTTATCATAAAGGAATCCTTAGCTTAAGATAAAATCCGATAAATAGAGGTTTTTCCGTAGTTTTCCTTCAATATTTTTTCAAACTTCTAATTAATTAATATACCGAAATATATTGTATCTCAGTTGCAAGATATAAACTCTATACGCAAGCTGTGAATATTCACTAAGAATGTATGTAATTTGTAATGCTGTATGTTATAACAAGAAATTATACAGACCAAATACATCTTTCGGGACTACAAAACTTTAATTTTAAACAGTGCTTAAGTAAATAAATAAAGCTGTGCCGTTAAAAATCAACTGTTACTATGCTTGCGTTGGCGAAGAATGCTAACCTCCGTAACCAACTCCAGAGTAACCTGGGAGCTCCTCACTCAAAATTTTAGCTTTTTTTGCATACTTTAATAATTACCGGGTAACACCACGGGACGGGGAGGCAAAGTAAGCACTTCGTCGTGCTGGCCTATGCCACGATTGCCAAGTTATACCAAAGCAACAGTTACACGGTCAGACACGGCGCTGTGGCGCAGCGCAGGTCCACCAAGCTTACGCAGTGCGGTAGCTTATTTCATCAAACATTACTTTGGACTTAAAATAAACAAGGCATTTCGGGGGTTGAATATATTTTTTCACAAAACTTATAAATTTTTTGATATGTATTAATTAATCAAACTACAAAACAACAAAAGCAGGAACAATGTTTAACCACCTTCAACAACACACAATTACCTCACTGAACAATTCCATTAAATGCGCTTTAGCTTTGTTTACCTGAACTCGTATTTTTGAAACCTGTCAAACAAAAAGTAACAACAAAACACAGAATTTAGTTCCTCATCTCATCCTCTTCGCCACTTCATCTATTTCATCCTGGACGCTGATACACAAGGAACTTTAATAATTCTAATTTTATCCTTGAATAGAATAAACTCGAAAATAATATACGTAATATAATAATTAGAGTGAATTCGCAAAATGTCTTATACATGTCCCGAGTGCAACAAGGTTTTCCTTCGTGCTTGCAACTACAATTCTCATATGAAGACGCATCCCACCGTTGAAGAATTTCAGTGCAAAAAATGCTCCAAATCATTCAAGTTCAAACAAGACTACAAGGAACATATAAATACTGTGCACATAATAAGAACTGACGGCACCGAACCGAAGAATTTGATTAAAATGGTACAATTCCCACCCTACAGCGATCTCTACCTAGTCATCAAATCTAATGCTTACCTTTAACTCAACATTTACAGGCCTACAGAAAAAAACCTAAAAAGAAATCAAGTCCTAAGAAGAAGAAAATTCGTATTTGTAAATATTGTTCCAAAGAATTTATTAGACGCGACAAATTTATAAGCCATGAAAATGCTCACTTAGGATTTAAAGCATTTAAATGTAAGCTTTGCCATCAAGAATACATGGGGAAGGAAGCTTTAAACTATCATCTGAAAGTGCATCAAGGTTTAAAGCCTTTCGAATGTCCAAAGTGCAATTTAAGGTATGGGAATAATCATAATATTTGTATGAACCTACAATGATTTTATTTTTATGTTCTTAGGTTCATTCTAAAATGCTCTCTTAATAGTCACATGAGAAAGAGACATCCAACTGACGTTAATATTAAAAAAAAAATGGTACGCTGTAAATTCTGTTCGTGTTTTTACAAAGCCACAAAAGGAGTTCTAACTCAACATATAAAGACGATCCACCCAGAAAAATATTTCCCACAAACAAAAACAAACTTGGAAAAAAGAATTGGTGCGAAATCAAAAGATCATGTTGATACCGGAGGCTATAGGCGCCAAGTAGTTGACGATGTTGGCCATGTCGACGACGATGATGATGAGAGTGTTGCGATAGAAATATTCTTATATTATATAAGTTCGTTGAATTGAATTAATTATTTTAAACAAAATGAGTGTGGTATAGGGATCAACGATTCAAAAAAAATTATCAATTTCGGTTATTATCAAGCCAAACAGATGCATATTTTTTTTTAAATAAACAAAGTGCTTCACCTCCTTTTTTAATTCAATTTATTTCAATAGAATTTAGCAGGAATAGTTTACAAATATTGACAAATAAAGAATATGAAATTTGGTAAATCAGAAAAAGTATATTTATGCTGAGATAAGATTCTCGCAATATAATTTAAAATATTGGTCTCGAATGACTGCGGTATTCGGGCCGGCTCTGGAAGTAGAAAAGTTTCAAATCCTTAATTTAAATACAAAATGTGATTTGTTTTAAAAACACAGTCGAACTTCAACTAGTCTCCTGAAGTAGGTTTTAATTGTTGTAAATTTCTTTTGTATAAACTAAAGCAAAGCAGTTACGGGGTTTTCCTCTCTCTGCATTCTATCGCATAAAATAATTGATTAACTTCCTGTCTCAAATCAAACCTACCGATTTCAACAGACTAAAAACAAGATTTCGATGTTGCTTCATAAGAAAAAATCAAAAGGGTTATGTGCATAAATTATCAATTCAAACTTGGGTCCAGTTTTTTCACACTGAGTTAAATAAGTACTATATACAACTTATTTACTTAAATCGGTTGATTGAATTGATGCATGATAACTAATTCAACTTATGTAAAAACAACGAGGCGACAAAAACAAAAAAACTACAAGAGAAATGTGTTTCCACCTTCAGTGACATACGATTTCTTCACTGAATAGTTCCATTTCATTCGGTTTGTTTTTCTTAATTGCTGAACTCAAATTTTTGAAAGCTGTCAAACAAAAAGTAACAGAAAATTAAAATTGAAAAAAGATTCTTGCTTTGCTTGTGCTTAGTTGTTTTTTCTAATCCATCCTCTCTTCCGACGCATAAGAGACTATAATTTTAATTTTATCTTTCAAAAGAATAAATTTCGAAATAATATAATATATTAATCTGAATGCAAAATGTCTTATACATGTCCCGAGTGCAACAAAGTTTTCCATCGTGAATGTAATTACAATTCTCACATGAAGACGCATCCCATCGTTGAAGAATTCCAGTGCAACAAATGCTCCAAGTCGTTCGAGTTCGAACACAACTACAAGGAGCATATGAATATTGCGCACATAGCAGGGACTGACAGCACCGACCCGAAGGATTTACTTGCATTGGTAAGTTAATAAGGACCTCCACGCCTCCGTAATCAAGCATACTTCCCTTCATCTGATCTTTTTCAGGCCTACGGAAATAAATCTAAAAAGATATCAAATGGGAAGAAGAAAATTCTTTATAAATATAAATGTAAATATTGCACCAGAAACTTTAAAGAGCGTACTGTATGGAGAGCCCATGAAAATGCTCACATAGGAATAAAAGCATTTAAATGTAAACTTTGTCAAAATGCATTTGCCATGAAGAGCTCTTTAAAGAAACATATGCTCTTGCATCTAGAAGTAAAGCCCTTCGAATGTCCAAAGTGCAATTTGAGGTAAGAACATGAAATAAAGTTAATTATTTGTATGATCCCACATTGGTTTTCCTTATGTCCTCTTAGGTTCTCTTCCAAATGTAATCTTGTGAGCCACTTGAGAAAGAGGCATCCTATAAACGGTGATATTAAAAATATGGTGCGTTGTGAATTCTGTTCGTGTTATTACGCCGAAAATAGAGTTCTCATTCGCCATATAAGGAAGGAGCACCCAGAAGAATATGTCCCAAAATGGAAAAAAAAAATTAAAAAGAATGTTGTTGTCAAAGTTCATGTTAGTACCGGAGGCTCTAGCCAAAAAGTTGTTGACAACTACGACAATGATGATGATGATAAAGAAGAAAGGATGGCAATAGGAATATTTTTACATTATTTAAACTTGTTGAATTGAAAAAAAAAATACAGTCCACAATAAGAACAAAAGGCGCCATGCGCAAGTTTCAGAAAGTGTATATTAACTTGATAAAATTAAATCCAAAACTAATGGATGGATATGGAATTCTGCATCGTATTTGAGTGAATTTTTGGTCCTCTGCAATTCTACCGTAAATTGTTCGCGGCCGAGTTGGGCCCTTTCCATTTTGCTGTTATTCTCCGCCATAATTTATTTCTTTATTTTTATTTTTTAATGCATAATACTGAACTTTAATTTTCAAAAAAAAAATCGAATTCATTCTGATTTCTAATCAATCTGCCTAAAATTTCCCAGGGAAATATTCACCCCTATTCCAGAGTCCCCTTTGGTCTCGTAGAAAAGTGTCGAACGTTTTGTTACGCTAAGAATACGAACAAATTCATTTCACAAGCCCAGCCCCGAACGGAACCAAAACGTACTGCCTCAGTGCCTCACTGAAATACCCTTTTCTAAAGGAAACATTTCCACAAGGCCTGGAATAAATCTGATTAAAAAACTAAAGTAGGCTTACTTTTAAATTCCAAATCCGAATTGAGATTTCGACACAGGGCCCTATACCATATTAGTGAAAAGTTGAAAATGATAAGTATAATTTGCAAAGTCTGGAATCCGATCCGATCCAGAAATACATGGTGCTAAATTCTAATTGAATTCTTCGTGGGAAGGTGAACTGTGTAACGCAAATATACTCACGACTCACCCAAAACACAAATATACCATTCTGTGTCCAAGTCCAATCAGTTTGTGCAGTACAGGGAAGATATGCATGTGTATCTTTCTGTTACAGAAAAGCAATCCCATTGAGTTGTGTTAAAAAAAGTTGATAATAATCAAAAAGTGTAAAAAATTGAATTTAGTTGCCATTTTTCAAATCAGTCCATTAAACATAGTTTAAAAATTTAAATTACCAATAATTTGTGTTTTTGTACTGAATGCTTTCATTTTGTCATATCATGTCAAACAAAAAAGTGACAGCATCATACCCATACCAAACAAAAGAAAAGTAGTAAGAAGATGAAGTCCAAATATTTATATTTCTTTAATGTTAACAATTTTACCTGAAAATAAATTATAAAAAATCATCAACTTTCTCAATTTGAACATTGTTTAATAAATCGCAGTGAAAATGCAAAATAACACGGATTTGTTCACTCCACTTCCAGTGGAGTTATCCACTCCCAATGGGCTCCTCTATCAATTTAACGAGGAGAAGTTTCTTAAAAGTCATGATTTCTACGCCTTTGAAATGGATTGTTTTGCTGTGCCCGAAATTAATGACATTCCCCCACCTATTGTTGGCTTGAGTCCAATTCCCGAGGAAACTAGTTGCTCGTTGATGGTTAATCCGTTGGAACCTTTGTTTTCCCCTGCCGAACCAACGATATCGGTAGCGCCAGTACCGACAGCACTTCCATCGTCTTCATCAGTTCACATTATTGCCCCTACCAATTCGACTCAAGATGACCAACCAGTAACAGTTTCAGCGGTTAAGCAACTTACATGTGACCTATGCTTGGAGAGTTTCTTTTCGACTCAGGCCCTTCGTCTGCACAGACGAGTCCAACACATTGCCAGCAAAGAATTTCGTTGCAGAAAGTGCCCTTCATCGTATAACTTCGAATCAAATCTTATCCTACATTTGGCATCTCATGTCCCTAGTTGCAGTACGAATAAACAGTGTCCCGAGTGTAAAATGGTCTTCAAACGTATATCGAGCTTTAAAGGTCACCTAAAAACACATCTAACTAACGATAGATTCAAGTGCAATCGTTGTGAAAAGGAATTCGAACTAAAGGGCTACTACGAACAGCATTTGGCCAATGCACACAAGCCAGGTGCTGATGGCATCATCGAGGAGATTCTCTTGAAAGTTGTAAGTCGTTATTTCTTAATTATAAATTTAATTTTAAAATACATATTTGCAAATCCACAGGCAAATAATACAAAATGTAGAAAGTCATCTAAACTGGTCAATGGCAAATATCGTTGTCAATATTGCGAGAAGAAGTTCACTAAACCTTGTCTACTGAAACGGCACGAAGTCTGCCACACAGGAGTAAAACCGTTTCAGTGTGAACAATGCGATCAAGGTTTCACACAAAAGTCTTCCCTTGAAAGGCATATGCTATTGCATCAGGGTGTCAAGGACTTTAAGTGTCCTATGTGCAGTTATAGGTGAGAACATTCCATCACATGTCTCTTATATTTTCTACCATGTCCTATGTCCACCCGTTTAAGCTTCTCTCAAAAGAACAACCTCATTGTCCACATCCAACGAACACATCCAATCAACGCTAATAACGAGAATATGTTCGCCTGCGAATTCTGTACGTGTCTTTTTACAAAATTAAGCAGTGTCAATAGGCATCGAGCTATGGTGCATCCAGAAAAAGAAAACACAAACGGGGAGCATGCGACCGACGGCGGTGACGATGATGACGATGATAATGTGAATGTTGCAAAAGTCATGGAACAGTTGAAGAGTTTTCAAGAATCTATGAAGATTATGGATATAAAAGTGTCTGCATTGGAATTATCTCCATTGAAACCACCCTCACCTGGACCAGTCGTCCATACGGTAACAATTGTAGATACATTAAATACAAACAAGGCAAAGACTTTCAAGAAAGCCAAAGAAATTATTTACAAGGAAGAACGAACAATCGCATGTGCTTATTGTGATAAACCATTTAAGCGGCAGTTTGATCTACTGAGGTGAGTTAGAAGCTCTGAGATTCCTTTTTTTTTGTATTTTAGAAAATCTTTTCAGGCACCATCGAACTCACACAAAAGAAAAGCCATTCCAGTGTAATGTTTGCATTAAGAGTTTCTCTACAAAAAGTGGCCTTAAAATTCACCTCAACACTCATAACTCATTTGAAGCTACGCCAGCCAGAGCCCATGAATGTTTAGTAGACGAGTGTCATAAACGTTTTGCATCATTGCGTGCCTTGGATTTTCACACCAAGTAAGAAGACAATAACTAGATATGTAAAAATTGAAGTATTTCAGGTCTTTAGTATTTATATTTACATATATATATTTATTTATGTATATTTAGGTACAAACTTGGTTTTGGTAATTTTGTTCTTATTATTCCCACAGAACTCACACGAATTCCATATCGTACATTTGTCCAGTTTGTTCAAAAATTTTCACATCTAAAGCTGGTTTTTCTTCTCACAAGCATCATACAAAAGATCAGGAATTCGATAGTATATGTAAGCTTTTAAAGTCTCCCGTACAAATTGAGCCAAACATCGCCGAAGAAGCTTTCAAAGCTGAGGAGTATCTAAGAAGAAGTCACCAATGTTTTGTGTGTGGCTTGAAAATGCAGAAATTATCCCACTTGAGGCAGCATGAAGCCACTCATCGGGGGGAGAGGCAATATCAATGTGAAATTTGTTTTAGGTAAAGTTTTTTTATGATGAACACTCAGTTTATTAAAATGTATTTGATTTTTTGCTTTTTTCAGGTGCTACACAACACAGAGTTCTCTGAATCTTCATCTGAAGATCCACACTGCCGAGAAAACTCACATCTGTCAAGTGTGCAACGCGAAATTCTTCACACAATCTTTGCTGATGCGGCATATGATCTCACACAGTGATCAACGTAATTTTGCATGTCCGTACTGTGATGTTCGCTTCAAGACTAGTGACAATTGCAAGAATCACATTCTAACCCATGCCCGAAGTTTGCTAGCAAATCCCGACCCTACACCACCGCCGCCGCCGCCAGATGAATACATTATGATCCATCCTGACGAAACTTCACAAGAGCCTGCCGCTGTGAATTCCATAACTCAACAATATATTGCAGTTGTCGAGAACCCCCAGAAGAATCTCTCGCCAAAGTTCCTCCAACTGGAGCTGGTGAAAAATTGTAAAAAACATAAACACAAGAATTTGACTGTCGAAACAATGAAAACACCAAAAAAAACATCATCATCACCCACATCGACAGCGAAGAAATCGGCGAAACAGATCAATCAATCTGGGAGACACAATTGTAGTGAGTGTACTAAGATTTTCTTTAAAGCCAGCGATTTGGAGCGTCATATGAGAACTCATACAAAAGAAAAACCCTACCAGTGTAGTGTATGTTCCAGGCAGTTTGCCTTGATGTCCACTCTAGTGCATCATATGAAGACACATGATTCGGAAAGAGAGACTTTCGGCTGCCAGGTTTGTGGCAAGAAGTATACATCGCAGAAAGTCTTAAAAGTGCATTTGCGAATTCACACGGGCGAGAGGCCATTTCAGTGTGGGGTGTGTAAGAAGACATTCCGCACGTCGGGACACAAGATTGCGCATGTTAAGGCGCATCATAAGAAGAAAAGACTGAATTAAAGAAGCCGAGAGTCGTCTTTTCGCATACTGAATGTAATCAAAAACAAATTATTATATAATTATGAGCTGTTACCAAAAGGAACAATAAAAATATTTTACTGTTAGGAAAAACCTAACGGCATTTTAAAATTTTTTTTACAAAAAAATATTTTTTCCTGACCCTTCGTTTGGTACCTCATTTGTGAGAATCAGAAAAGAATTACCGAAGTTATTAGTTGTTATAATTTTAGCCATATTTCCCCGAACACTATTTTATCCACCAAAAACCCAGAATTTTGAAAGATTTCGGTTTCACAAATTTTTAAGCTTTTGATTGACGTGCAAAAACGTTTGATACACCAAAACAACCGTTTTTATTTAATTAAAGTGGTTATCAAAAATATTTGCAATTTTGTTTTCTTTGGATTAAAAATTTCCTTGTATACTCAGGATTTATTTGTAAGTGTGAATTGTGATTTTTTTTGTATGTATTCTAATGTGTTTGCTTGACCCTTGCCTTCAAAATATTTAAGTCGCAGCTTTTTGCCGATTGACCTCGATTTGGAGAAGTTAGCTGTTTTATTAATTTTAAGCTATACTTTACTTACTTTTTTGTTATTCGTTTTTTTTTTTAATTCTTTTTACAGTAGAGCCACGTTTTATGCATCAAAACAAACCTTAATTTGTCCCCAAGCTAAGGGAATACAAAATATTTGACAAAAATGTGTTGGCAGGAAAACGATGAACAACTACAAGATCGATATGCATATTATGTTTTGACAACATTTATTTGAATTGTATTGAGTTGAAGTTCGTCTTTTCCTTGAAGGATACCATAAATACGTACATATTTAAAAATCAATTTATATAATAGACGATAATTGCGCCACCTTAAAGTATACTATACATAGATATTGCAAACCTCAACTGTATTGCAGCTTTTAGGAGTAAATAAAGTATGAAGTGAAACGCAGTCTAGAATGAAATTTTAAAAATTAAGTTTTTGATTGAAAAAACATTATCTAGTTATCCATATAAACCTTCCTCTTCAATCACTCTAAATAAAACAAGTGAGGATAAGTAAGTTAAATTTATTTAAAGAATCAAAACAACTGAATAACAACATTAACATTTTATAAATTTGAAAAACTCGACATCACGGGATGTTAAGTTATTATTATTTGTTAGTGGTGATGTAGTGCAACAATTAAGCAAAATTCTTAATACACATTTTTTTGGGGCTTCCATTATTAATTTCAGCAATAAACAAAACTTAAGAAACTATGGGTTCCGAAATTACTTATGCATGCATTGTAAGCATATGATTTTGATATTTCAACTTGCTTTTAACATTTGCTTTGCAAATCTTGCGTTTAGTAATTTATTTAACCATAGTTTCTATTTTTGCATAAATTATAACAAATTTTGTACTTACGGCAGTTTCAAATTTGAATTCCCCTAGAGCTGGAAAAATCAAAGATTTGAAAATTTAAATAAGAAATCAACCATTTTTTCATAGGTACATACAATTTTATTTAAAACACCTTCAATTGTTTTTTTTTTTTAATTTGTATTCTTATCATCTTCATTTATAATAAAAAGATTATTATTATTAATAATTACGTTATTTTTTGCTGCTATTCTTTAAGAGTATAAATTAAACTTTGTTTTTTTTTTCACCTTATTATTTAATTTTTTTTTTTAATTTCCATTCATTTAATAATAATATAATTAATTAAATATAAATAAGTCAAACTTATAATAAAATATTTATCTGGGATGATCATGAATTTATATATTATCTTTAGTTTAAACTTCATGATATTTTAACTATATAAATAATTATTGTTGGTTAATTTTTACAATATGTACTATATATACTAAATTTATTTAATAGTTATAATTTTTATTTTATCTTTTAAAACTAAAAGAACTACATATAAATATAACAAAAATGTATTAACTATAATCATAAATTTAGTTAATTTTCTTTTGGTTGAATGAAAGTATTTTTGTTACATATATTTAAAGAGTTATTGTTATTACATTTTTGTTTTATTTTCAAATTCAAGTTGATTTAATTTTTTTTTTTAATTTATTTAGTGTTTATATTTATACTCAGGAATTGATGTATTTTGATCATTGGCTGACATAATATTGTATAATTCATACAGTTTTTTTCTAAAATTTTGCTAAGCATTGTATTGTTTTTTTGATGATTTTAAATTTATTTAAATATTTTGTTTTAAATGTTTTGGTTGTTTTAAATAAATTTTAAATAAATATTTTTTCTATATAAAATTGTATTTAATAATTTTTTGTAAATAGAAATTATATTTTGTTTTCTTTTATATTAAATTTGATTTATACTTTAAGCTTATTAAGACAAATGACGCGTTCACATAATAATATTTTTATTTTTGCTATTAAAAAAAAGGATTAAAGCATTTAATTTATAATTAATTTTTATTACTAAATAGTTTTAAGGTGAAATGAGATGTTTCATATTGTACGTTTTATTTTTATTTACTTTTTTGTTGTTTTTGTTGTTGTTTATGTATATAGGAGATACCTCCATATACTATATTTATTAAATATATTAGGATATTTTTTATTTGTTAGTTTTTAACAATATACAACATATATAGAAATAAGCTAAAAATACAAACAAAATATTTTTTATTTAAATATAAATATTTTTAAGGCATTATGAAATTATTCAAAAATTGTAGTTGGTTTGTTCTATGTATACGTAAAAATTAATATTATTTTCATTTTATTTTAATTTTCATATGCTTAGCCCATTATACACAGAAGGACATGGTTGAGTTTTTGTTTAAGTTTATTTAAAATTGTATTATTTAAGGATTTTTAGACGACTATTTTTTTAAGAATTTGTTTTATTAAAATTTCTTTCTCTTAGTTTATGTAGTTTATCGATATTCTTTAAGATATTTAATAATTTGTATACATTATTTTCTAAGTTAAAAACAAAATTAGTTAAAGGAACAGTTTATTATACTTTTATGGCTTTCAAATGAGTATATAGCGAGTTTGTTTACATAAATAAAGTTACTCCATTTTATCTAGAACATACTTTCTTTTTCATTAAAATTAAACTACGCCAAAGTGATATGCTATAAAGGAAATTCATCCACAGTTGCACTCTACTGGGTACTGGGGCATACTCAATCTTACATAAAGGGTTTCGTTAAGTTTAGCGAAATGATATTCTTTTAATTAAAATTGACGCCATATACTCGTAAAGACCAAATTTTGTTTATTTTGTGTGCACTTCAATGCAAAGAGAAAGCGAACTTTTGAGCATCGAAATTGTCATACGAGTACGATGGTGATTTCGATTTGGTTATTTTCAACTATTTTTGTTAAGATTTGCTTTCGAATATTATGAACATTGAAAGTACGAAGAAATGTTTCGTTCAGTTATGAGTTATGACATTTGCATCATTTCCTATACATTTTATTTTTATGGTAACATATCAACTTAAGTTAGTTTTGCAATGCTCGGTTTTTTATTGGGAAGAAATTAGGAAATTAGTGTCTAGTTTTCATTAAAAAAAAAAACTTAATAAACGTCAGATTCATCATAGTGAAAAGTTTGTCGTACCTATGTGAATAAAAGTGAGATATCTGAGTAATACGAGTAGCTTGTTAGTTTCATTCTTGTAGACATACGATTTTGGATGAGAAAATTAACTTCAAATGGTTACGTAACCAGAAAATAAATATACTTAGCCAAGATACCTTATGCAATGTCTTAGATATACAATACTTATCTATAGCTTTATAGAGATGTCAAAAAATGCCTGAATGCATCTGGAAGACACACGACTAACAAATGCAAATCTTGTACAATATTTCTTAAAGAATATCGAAGAATATTTTTATGTATGAATTATGAATGTTTGTTTGTTGCATGTAGGTGCTTTTCTATGTGTTTTTTTGTTTTTTTTTTTGCGAAGCGATGATGGGGTGGAAAAAGCACCTTACAAGTTTAATCAACTCTCCATTAGCTCCTCCCCTACGTCAATTGTTAAAACCTTGTTGCCTGTGTCCGAGCATGGCATCTTGATGATTTCCCCATCACTGTGCAATGGCATTATAATGCAAACGAAGCCCTGCCCCGTTTGAGAGTCCCGAGGGTGCAAAGTAACGGCATTAAAGCGATCCGTTTGACCCTCGGCGTACGTTTGTAGCCGCAGATGAACCTCGGGGTAGTGTTTCTTGAGCATGACACCGCGTCGGCTGAGAATTGTCAGAATATTCGTCAGGATGACCTCGCGCTGAGATGGATTGGAACATTTCGCAGGGTTAAATGTTAGAATGAGTATTTCGGTGGCTGGTTCGGGGACCATAACGATCTGTTGCTGGGAATTCTCCAAGTCTGTTAGAATAGACTTGCATAGTTTCAATTTGGCACAACGTGACACCAGCTGACGTTCCCATTTGACAGCTGCTGTGGAATTGCCCGGAGCTTCGGAGACCACACAAATTGCCACGTATATGAGCATCTTTGAGTCGGGCTTGTATTCGGTACTGAGTTTCAGGAGTTCCGAATACAGTTCCAGTCCCATTTCGGCAGGCATCAGGTCAGGCCAACGAACGTATGACGCCTCTCCCATGCACTGGAAGCCATTTTTGATGAAGCCTTCTGCCGATTCAGCGCTGCGGAATAGCGCCCGGACAACACCGCGGCCCTGGGAGAGATAGCCCTTCCGAGCGAGGAGGCTAAGGTGTCGCAGAGTGTCGACGTCATCTTTGCAAGTGGACAGAACCTGCCGACACAGATTGGACGCTCGCGAATGCAGACATGCCTTGCGATGCTTCTCCCAGTGGATGCGACGACACTCGCGGGAGCAATACAAATGTGAGCAATTGTGGCAGCTCTTGTAGAACTTCTTGGCATCGACTGGAGTAGCGGACTGATCGCATTTCGTGTTGCGGCATTTAATCTGCAACTCGGACGTGGTTTTCGACTCGGTGGAGTCCAGACTGATTCTGCGGGGTGGTTCTGGATGGCAGTTGTTTGACGAGGACGCTACCGCTGCTTGGGGATTGTTTGCGTTTGCGTTCGCGTTCTTGGATTGTTCCAAAGCCTGTTGCTGCTTTAGCAATTGCTGTTGTTGCTGCTCTTTCTGACGTTGGGCGTCTCCTTCACTGCGACGACGGAAGCGGGCCTGTTGATCGACTACTTGTAAGCTGCTTGGCGAAGCGGATGTTGTCATGCGTGTATGATGGGCAGCCTCACTAGCTGAATCGCCTGCAAGAATAAAAGAGAAAGAGTTTCCGAAAACAAGCGCGGAGACCACACAAAAAATAAAATCAGGACATTAGTTGGAATAAATATGTGATGGCAAGAGAGAGAAAGAGACAGAGCAAAAGAATATAACTAAAACTAAAAATCGGCTGATCATGCGGCCAGCGCCCTCTATTGCACACATCTGAGTATCACACGCAAATAAACAAAATTTTAGCAAAATCATAGAATGAATCAAAAAATGTCTTCAAAAAGATGTAAACGAACGAAAAATGAAATAAAGATTCTGTTGTAATTGCGTCTTCTTTGAATAAAAACTTGTTAAGCTTGACAAGAAAAGCTGCTTGTAGGTGGGGCAGATCGAGAAAATTCGATACACTACTTCGTTTCCAATCCAATAGATGGAGTTAGCGAATCCCGATCCATTTTAACCCCGCCCGCATATAACACACAGAGACAGACACTGATGAACAAACACACACAAATATACACAAAACACGTGTCGTCTTTCAATGTTGTATTCATAGTTTTTTTTTATAGTTAATAATAAATAAAAAATTAAATAAAAAATGTAAATAAAAATAGTTTTTTGTTGTCTGTTTTTTGGAACAAAACTTACAGGTTCATACCTGTGGACCTGAATGTTTCATTGGTGGCCGGCACCTGCGTCGTTGGTAATCCCAAAAGCGAGGCTAATACATCTTCTAGCGATGCCGAGCTCATCGTACGTTCTGGCGCTAAGGAATTGGAACAGAATAAAAAAAGAAAAAAACCAAATGCAAATATGGATGGGTTTCGTTTTTTTTGTTGTTGTTTTTTTTTTTTTTAAAGAATGAGCAGATCTCAAACTAAAGCAAAGTCTTAAAGTTCTTAACTATTTAAGTTTTTTTTATACATTTTCTGATTTTTTTTAATTAAAACATAAAGAGTACAAAAAATGGAAGCACTGAGAACGTATGAGCAGCGGAGAAGCAATGAAAATAGATGTGAACTGGAAGATTATATATTTGTTTATATTCGAGCAAAATTTATTAAGTTAATGTTTTTTCTTATAAGAGAAAAAAAGCAACAAATTGATTATGAAAATACATAGTACAAAAAATGTTCCAAAAAATTTGTTAGTTTCATGTTGGATTTTTCATGTGGCGTTTTTATAGACGAATGTGATGGGAAAAAAAAAAAACAATTGATCAATTAATTCACATGGATTCGAAACTCAAACAGGAAATACACTTAATGTTCAATGTAAAGAAAATGTTAAGATTTTAATTTAACAAATTTGGCCACACTGGTCAAAAAATGTAATCTCTTATTTTTTTTAAATTAAGTCTACACACACATTATTTGTCTTGATGCTCACGAAATAAATTAAATATGTGTGACATTTTTGTTAATTTTAAGCGGTTAGTTTATATTTGACAGACTATACTACTGACAGGTGTGAAATCAGCCATTTTAAAAAATATTGACAGAGATAGACTATTTACTTAAATCAGTTCTTCCTGTCAGATAGTGGGATAAAAAATGTATTAAGTATGCTTAGTTTTTCACGAATCAAAATATCTAAAAAATCTCAGTACGAAAACAGAAATGCTGTGAACTATATTAGATGGGTTATTAATCATAAAAAATGTGTGTAATTTTTGTTTGCCTTTAAAAAAAAAACGGACCAGTATTGCCAAACTCTTAAATGACTACATAAACATTTACTATGAAAACGAAAATCTCGTAAATTTTTACAATGAACTTTTAAAACTTTACCAACTGTAGTTTATACATTTAACAAAAAAAAAACACACACACAAAAATGAACTCAACAAAATCAAATAAAACATTTAAAAGCTAAGCAAATTTTATTTTGTTTTGCAGAATAATAAGCGAAGAAAATCTAAATTTATTTTTGTTTTATGATTTAATTTTAAAATTTTTATTCCATTTATTTTACTGTGTAAAAAAGCCTTGGTTATAATGTGTGAGGTATTTTTAAATTTTGTAATTTGCCTCTAAACTAAATGATGTGTTTATAAAACTTTGAAATTGCCTTACCTGCTTCTAGAAAATTGCTCACATTTTTGGACTTTTTTCAATTTAAAAAATAATAACTGGTAAAGTTGAAATTTTAATTGTTAGCTTGTATACTTTTGTGTTATTTTTTAATTTTAGTGTAATTTTTTTTTCTGGTGTGCTGAAGACGCAATTACAATTAGTTTTTTTTTCTCATCGATGTCATGTTATAGTAAATTTAAGTGATTTGTTTATTTTTATATAAATAGGAAAAAGCCAAAGCGTTTTGTTGTCTTTTGGTTTTGCTTTTGCCATCGAAGGCATTGGAAATATAATTTATTTTGTTTGTGAAGTATTTTGACACTACAAAGCCATGCTAAATATGTTTTTTGTCTATAAAAATAAACTATAAATTTGATACGAACAAAAAACAAAGCAAATTTTAAATTAAATGTATAATGGTCATTTTTCTTTGACAGAGAAGTAACATTTTTCCCAATGACCTTTTAACGTTGGTCAAATTTTCAACGAAAAAATCAAATACCCTAATTTTGGACAGTTTCAATTTGACGAATGTATGTTATTTTGCCATTCAATAAGAAGAAATTATACTTAAACCAAGACAGAAAAAAAATTTAAGAAAATTCCATAAAATAAGATTAGTAGGTAAATATACGCCTGAGTGTACCACATTTAAAAATGTTTTATAGCTCCTCATAATGAATTTCTTGATAAAAAAGTATTGAAATTTTTTAACTATTTAATCCACTGCTTAACCTATCCAAATCATAAAAAAGAATTCAAAGATAATATCGGATTTAATAAGTTAACAAAAATTAGTTACGATTAGAATAAGAGATAATCTTCTTTCTTTTTTAAATAATTTGAATTTCTAACAACAATTCGTCAAAATTTGGAAAGGAATCTTTTTAAGCATTTTTAAATCCTTAAATAAAAAGATATTGAATGGCAATGACAATATGCACATACATACAATATTTATCAAAGATTAAAAATTCACTAGAAAAGACTCATTTTAAAATTTCTTACTAAAACACAATCATTATTCCGATACAAAATAAAAGAAGTTAGAACAACAAATTCAACTGAAATAAGAAAATTAAAAAAAAAAACAATTTTTGTATACATAATTAAAACATTTACATTTATTTATTTTTCAAATAAAATTATCAAAAAAATTATGTTGCTATATAACACTCGTTCATTCGTTTTCATATATTTTTTAGAAATTAAATATAATTAATAGATAATAATATTTTCTTTTTATCACTAATAAATAATAAAGTTTTATAAAAATTTAAATAATAATAACTTTGAATTTAAAGATTTTTATAAGTTACTTTTAAATTTATATTATCCTTTCATTTTATGCTCGTATGTGTTGTTTGTAAGATTTCCCTTAAGATGAACAAATTTGAAGATATTTTTATAAAACGTAATTTGTTTATTTGCTCGTCGATAATTTTTATATGAATTTTTTGGTCTCCTTGAAATATTCTTTTTTTTTATGTATTCGAAGCTTTATCATCAATACAGGAATTAAAATTTATGAGTACATGACCTGAAATGTATTTTTTTTTTAACGACGAATTCCTCTAATTTACCATCGCGCTCGCAAATTAGAAAATTCATCTTTTAAATTTTTAAAATTTTTAATAAAATTTAATTTTAATGGATGGTAAATTGTATAGGATTTTAAATTAGCCAAATTTTATGAATTCAAATGAATTTTAAATGAAAATGTTTGCAAACGAAAATCATTTTCCGATAAAAGTAAACAGATTCTTCGAAAAACTTTTATTTTCAAAAACAAAAAATAATAATTTAAATACGAACCGAATAAGACAAAATAAAAAAATTAAATAAATAAAAATTTACAAGAATCCGTAACTTTGTTGAATACAAATTAAATTTTTCTTAAAATATTAAATTTTTTAATTGATACGATTTTCGTTTTGTATTTTTTTGTCAAACTAGAATATGATGTGACGATTTAAATATTTAAAATTTCCCTCGTGATGACAAAGACCCTAAATTTCTCTTATAGACAAAAAACACAAAAAAAACCTAAAATATTTCATATAAAGAACAATAATCGCAAAATAATTAAAAAAAGCACAATAAGTGCAAAATTGCATTCCACATTCACTGAAAAAACAATTTGTGTAAAAGAATTAATTAAATTTCTGTTATATCAAAAACCAAACACATACAAACATTTAAAATATTATATTATGAAGTAGAAAAAAACTATTTTTACAGTTACTCTTTCTTGTGTTTGTTAAAATACAAATTTAAAGCAAATCTACAAATTAAAGCACATGAAGCTTGATTAGATAATCTAAGGGTATATGTATGTATATGTATATGATAAGTTTATATATTTTTTGTATTTTTTAAAATGAAATCATATCCACATATTTTATTTTGTCAGATTATAATGCTTAAAAAACTTAGAAACTAATTTACAAAACAAAAAAAAAAATAACTATTTTCTTTTTCAATAAAATGATAAGAACAAAATGACAAAACTATTTTATACTAAAAAAAAACTAATTGTTTCAAAGCACAATATGAAAGGATATCAAAAAGAAAACAGAAATATTTAAGTGACAGCGACATTATATGGGAGTATTTAATATGTTGTGAGATTAATTAATAATAATAACATAATAATAATTTTTTGTTTTAAATTATTCATTGTATAAATATTTCTTCTTGATTAGGTATAAACAAAAATATAACTAAAAATTCTACTTTCTAATTTAATTATTTTTTATTTTACTAAAATATTATTTTTTTTTTAACATTATATTTTGTTTTATAATAAATTATATAAGTATCGCTGACTCACCACCAACTCCATTAATTCTTAAACCGTCAGTTGTTGTCACATTGTTTATACCAATACTTGAATGAATTGATGATGTTGCTGATGTTGTGTTGTTGTGAAAACTATTGTTTAAGACAGCAGTTGATGCGTTACTAAATGTGGAGTTTTCAATAATTGGAGTTTGTGGGGACTCGACAGGTCGGATGCCAACAAAGGAGGATTCAAGCCAGCATTTTCTAAGTTTCAGAAAAAATAAAAAATTTATTAATTAAGTCCAGAGATTAATTGTAACCTTTTTTGAAGATTTAAACAAATTTTAGCTTGTTAATCGATTAGTAATGGAAGTTTTTTACAAAAAATTGGCATTCCACAAAAATCTTTACTTAGTCCAAGACTCTTTTCTTTTGTATGATAGAAATGGTAGGTCTTAAATGTAACATTAAATAATGTCACTTGCGTAATAATTTGAAATAAAACTTTTTGCTTATTTTTAAATAGTTCTGAACATAAAATAAACAACCTAGTCTAAGAAGTCACAACCATTACACTTTGGAATATCATTAACTATTCTGTAACAAAACTTAAATGAATTTAAAAATTCGTTTCAAGAGGAAAAAATGAGAAAAAAACCACTCAACTTAACAAAGGGAATAACCAATCAATGGACTCAGAGTGCTTGGCCAGATAACTTTGTTTAAAATGTGTGTCATTTGCCAGCCAGGCCAATTTCAAATATTTCCATTGACACAAATATATTTCTGACCTCAATTTGTAAATATTAAACTTACATAAGTAACACCAATTTTTTTGTACCCAAAATAAATTTTAAAAATAAAATGAATGATGTATGTATATATGTAGATAAATATTTTAATATTTTGAAAATAACTTCAAACAAAATTAAGATTTACTTTTTACTCATTTTAAAATATCTTTAAAAAAAAAACACTAGAATCTCCAGAAGAAACCTTATTTACTTATTCTATCTTCACACTTTCAGGTACATTGTATGTGCTCATCAAGCTAAGCAAAAACACGGAAATTCAATCGACAAAAATTAATTGCATAAACTTACTTCCGGATTCTCTTGGAACACAATATGAGTTTTCCAACGAACTTCGTAAAGAATGATGCGATTATTATGGGTAAACAAAAAAAACCCCCACAAAAGCGTTTTTTTTTTTTTTTAATTTCTAACTAACTTTTCCTTTTACAGCCAAAAATGGATTTCAAAACTTTACTATTACAAAATACTGTTTTTGTATTTCTTTTTGCCTGTGTTTTGTGTGGTTTTCCAGAGGAAAGCTTTCCTTCTTTTTCTTCTTCTTCTTGAAATAGGATATTGCTTTTCACCAGGAAACAAAAATACCAACAACAGTGTAATAAAATCCTCACACAACAACTGCACTCGACAAAGGTTTAAAACTATCTGAACTTAAGTAGCTTCAGCGCTGCACAAGATGAGCTCAAAAATAAATTGCATCAACTAAATTTAACCGCGCCTAACTACTCATATTTCCTCCACCCCCTAACCATGCCGAACCAAAACCGAAACAGAAACAAAAAAAGCTTCAAAAAGAACCCTAGTTTTATTTAAATCAGGACATCTAAGATCCTACCAACGAAGCACGGCAACGACCGAAAATAGGCAGAGAACTGGGCTGTCCTATTCAATTTTCAATAAGAAATTCAATTTTAAGGACAAAGTTTACAATTTTTTAGTGACAGATAGAGGATTGAAAGCTGTATTACTTTCTTCAAGATGGAGTGAATTTGTCGACAGGAAGTACATACAGTAAAATGGTGCAAAAGCTGTCACCACTGACAAACTTACTTAAGGACTTCAATAAAGGAGAAATGTAAAATTTAAGAGTTAGAAGGCAGTGGAAAAGAATACAGCTCTGGAAAGGAATGACAAATTTGTAGTTGCCATCAAAAGACGCTTTAATTTAGACGATTTAAATACTCATAAGTAGATAAAAACTAAAACCCAGAACTGTTTCTTTTACTCACGCTTTCATCTGTGAGTAAATAAGCTGAGTACATAGTTACGCCCAAAAATTCCACCAGACGGAATCTGATAAAATTAATTTTCACGAAATTGTAAACTTTTGACAATGTTCACATGGAACTCCTTTGAGAAGACTCATTTTGACATTTCATCATTTAATTGTTTAAAAATGAGCTCAAAGTAAAAGCTTTACTGAATTCACTACTTTTAGGAAATCAAAATCCCACGCTGACAGCTCTGTCAAAAGGATACCTTTTAGCTTTAAAATGAAACGATGCCAATGCACGATACAATCAGGAGAGACGGCCACGGTATGCACGGTGGCGGGCGGCAGCAACGACTACAACGACAATGTTGCAATTACCTAAATCGTGCTTTAATACACAAACAAGGAGATCCACTGCACTCATTTCTGCCATCTGGTTAGAGCACATCCTAGAAGCTGCATTTAACTTAAAGGAACCAAGAGAAGGAAGGAAGGAAAGGAGTTTTCTTTATTTTTTCCTCTGCATTCCAGATGGATGCACAAAAGTACGAGGATGTAAGTACATACGAGTATGTATAAATAAGAAAAAAAGGGGAAGTGAATGAATGTTTGTTTAACTAGGTACTATTGATTTTGTGTAAATAGACAATTCGTGGGGAGACGACGACGATGACGACCGACGACGAGACAGACGTGAAGGATTTAAAAGAGGTAGGTTAGCTACAGAACATATACGATGCTCCATATGGCTGGGACAACATGTAAACGAATTTTATAGGACACTTTTA
Source organism: Scaeva pyrastri (assembly GCA_905146935.1). Taxonomy (NCBI): domain Eukaryota; kingdom Metazoa; phylum Arthropoda; class Insecta; order Diptera; family Syrphidae; genus Scaeva; species Scaeva pyrastri. The sequence continues at coordinate 52,279,893 of LR989927.1, forward strand.
GGATCACCGGTTTAAGATACTGCAAATAAATGTACATATTTTATAGGAAGGCAGTTTTCCAAACGGAATTCTTAAGTACCAATACGATTTTTGTGAATTAAAAAACCAAGAGGGAGATTTTGTGAATTTTGCATGCAACACTTGATGTATCACAAGGAGGTTAGTGGGTTAATTCGAACAAATATTGTACTTTAAAGCGAGGTGAGGATTATTTGTTTCTATGAAAAACTTTCGACAATCAGAAGTTCATCGTGGTAGAAACTCGTAGTCAAGAGCATTTAAAAAAAATTTCAATCTGTGTGGGGGTAACCAAGCATAGAAGCAAAAACTTACAATTCAACATAAGTTTGGAATAAAAGTTTTTGAGGTTTATTCCCCACAATTTTACCTGATAGTGGGCGGAAAAATATGTGTGTTTGAACTTTGAGCTCATAGCATAGAGATTACTTTCTACCCTCCGTGGAACAATATCTGCTCGTTCCGCTAAACAATTTAGATGAGTTTAAGGAGGCCAGTAGGGAACTTGGTTTAGTTCTTCTTTTGTATTTCTTTAAATTCCAAACCGTTCGTGGCAATAATTTCGTTAGCCATTAATCTTTTGGAAAATATGTTTCCAGATTTTAACTACCTACTTCCGGAATGAGTTGGTAGGTAATCGTGGTTGGAAAATATGTATCTATAAGTGAAATTAAAGACCAAACGATGCAATCATGACGTAAAAGTCGAATAGCAATTTTTGTTATTTTTTAAGGTTAGTTTAGTGTGATTATAGCCAAAACATTGGCATCTTTCCAAATTTAATAATAATATAAATGTATGTCGGTAGATAGGTGCATTCACCAAGGATATTATCGCTCTGTGGAATAATACAATCATTTAGTTTGGTATTTCAGTTGCCAATAAATCTACATTCTATACGCTATTTGGGTCATTTTTTTTTTTTGATGACGGACTTTAATCGTTTATTAAAAACAAGGAATGCATTTTGAAACAAATTGCAAATACGTCATGAGCGGGGTAGCAATATAATTAGATTCGGGAAATAGAAAGTTACATATATTTCCAGGTAAATAAGGTCATGTGCAATTATTGAACGTAAAATATGCCCGTGTAAATACCCAGATGACACATTTCTACAAAGGTGATTCTGATTAGATTATGATTACCTACTGGAATATATAAGACTTAGATAGTTGCCATTATCTGAAAAAGTAGATCAAGGTGAGTCTTTTATCCGATTAAAATAGAACTATGCTAAAATTAATAAAAAAATTGGTGATCCGTAATTTAGTTTTAAACTTGTATCGATAGTTCACTTTCACCACAGCATTAATGCTGTTGAAGCAATCAGAGAGAGAGAGAGAGATGGAGAGAGAGCTTTTACGTTGGCCAGATTCTATAAAAAAATAACGAATACGAAAGGTTTTCAAAAACGAAAGAAATTGTGAAACAAACTTTTCAAAAAAGCGAAAACGTTCGTTCGTTTTTTCGTTACAGAATGTTTTATCCAGGGACCAGAGTGACACATGTCAATCCCTTAATTATGTACGTATCATGTTTGGAAACGTGAAATATCAAAGAAAAAAAACACAAGCTTAGGAAATATTCGTAGCAGGATATAAACTCAAATTCAACCACGGAAATTCAAAATAATGCTGCATTATGGTAGTTCAAAGTATTTGACATTTAAAATGTCACTTGCATAAAGTCCCATGCAATTGTTGAATTAGTATCGATGTTAGTTAAGACACAAACACATAATGCATTGCATATAGAAACAATTTAACTTCTTACCTATAAATCTAATAAAATCGCATAATCTAATTATGGACTCTTGTGCTCACATTCTACTATACAAAAATAAAAAAAAAAAAAAATAAACGAAAAATGTAATAAGCTACCAAAATCTATTATAAGTACAATTAAAATTGGACATAAAATTCACCTTGAGTTGGGACTCGCCGATCGGCTTCTTTGATTTGTTCGATTCGTTTGATCGTTAACATAATGAACGATGGCCGATGTGACTTCCTTTATAGAGGTCTGGATTTCCGGTGTAACAGGCTGTTCGGGTTTTTGAGACCTCTGTGCTAATAACGATGATGCCAGCCTAAAGATAAACATTTGATAAAAAAAAATATAATTTAACGTTTGTTATCTGAGGTTGGTACCTTTCATGCGGAGTTCTAGGCTGTGATAGCTTCTCTTGACTTCTCCAACCTAAATACGGCTGTCTGAATGAACTTCTAGTTGTTCCCGCACTACTAGTCGCCGATATAAAACTTGAATTTATCGGCCCACCACGTGAAAACGAGCCTCGCGTCGATACACTCGGTGAAGTTTGTGTCGAATTTAATATTGATGTTGACCATCTCAATGATCCTCCACTAAAGTTATTACCAGCTGATGTCGAATTTACAACACTACTTAATGTAGTCTGACCGCCATGATGACTGTGCGCTGATGGACTCAGGAGCAATGGACTACGATCGGAGCGTTGTGAACCCAGAGAACTTAGTGATGTTGTTTTGGAATTTAAACCTGTCCATCTGCCAGAATCCGACGCACGTTTACGACTAAAATTGCTATTGATGCCAATTGATTTATTAACATCCGATGGCGATTTAGGTGAACTTAGATTATATTGACGGAACCAATCAGGTATATTGAGACGTTGCAGGGAAGCTTGTACTCGCAGTTGGTGTTCACTAAGACGTGTTGTATTGTCGTGGGATTTTTGGAGTTCATTTTCAGGTGGCTGTAATGGAAAAAAATGGAACAAGAATTAGTATACATTATTTATGTACATATTTTATAAAATTCGCTCGAAAGTTTGAAGTAAAATCAACAATAAATATTTTTGAAAGTATTAAACTGTTTTTGAAGTATTGCTTGTTGTCAAGTTGCTTAAAAATTTTGATTATAATTGGAATTAAGTACCATTTTGTAAGAATTGATTAGTATATTTGATGTCGGAAATTAGAAATTTTTTTAATTTAATTTCTATTAGGATGTTCGCAAAGCACCCTTATGAGGTGTATTTTATAAATGTGTATATTCCCAAAGTATCATTATTTGATTTGCATCAATTAAAGCCAACATTTTACAGCTAACTGCATACAGTACACCAAGGCATTAATCATATTTGAGACTTTTTAATGCGAGTCCAATATGAAGACTTAAGATTGTTCAAATTGACAGACTGATATGGCTGTCATCAATATTCTAATTGTTCTCTATGGCAAAAATTAAGGCACATTGAAAATTGAGGCATCACTTATTACTTTTATAACAAATAGAACCAACAACAAAAAGATTATGTATGTATTATTTTTAAAAAGAATTTTACCATAATTTGGAGATAATCCTTAAATAAATTGATTTCATTGCAATAGAAAAAAATACCATTTTGTTGATAACTTATTTCTTTTTGATAAAATAGACCGCTAAGAAAACCATGAGAATACCAGCAATGAAATGGGTTTTCGTATTCCATTTTTTGTTTGTTTTTAAATTAAATAATTTTTTTGACACGCTTTTCAGTTCAGTCTTTCGACTGAGAAGTTAAATTAGGTACTAATTTACTATACTTCCTTCACGAATTTTCAAATTGTTTCTTAAATTTTTTATTTGAAAACATTTATTATTTATCTTATCAAAAAATGATAACATAAAACACAAGTAGGTAAAAAAAATTACATAAATACCAATTATAATGATATACATATGTACATATGTATGTATGTAAATTAAAATTGGAATTTAAATTTGAAGAGTGCTTGCTTTGTTTGATTAAAATACTTATGAGGTGTTTTAGTGCCTCATATTCTAAGAAAACAAATTGTTTTCAAGCAGTGCCAAATATTTCTAAGCGGAAAAATATAAGGAAAGCGGAAGTCAAACGACACGACACATGTTTCTTATCTTATTTGTGCGGAATTAAGGTGCGAGTTTAAGTTTATTTTTCAACACTGTTGTAATGTTTCATTTCCTGAAAGTGGAACACAAATTATGGGCTCTTAATTGTTACGAATTTTTAAGTTGCTAAATGGGAACTAAACGAATCTTTATCAAATGTTTTTTTTGTATTAATAAATTGATAAATTAGTATTAGTATTTATTTATTTCAAGTCAAATTTTGTTGATATTTCGGTGGTTTGACAAACATATTATTTGATAATGTGAACGGATGCTTGTCATACCCGGAAGAAATTTCATTCTTAAAGAGTTTTCGATAAGCGTGGATCTTATGTCGAGAGACAAAATAAATACAAAGAAAGTTGGTAAAGAGTTGAAGGAAGAATATTTTGGGTGTTTCTTAGCCATTCTTTTGTCCATATTTTTTTCCTTGCCTTCGTTTTTCTTCTCGTTCGTCTATTTCTATAAAAACACTGGTCTACAATGAAAAGTATTCGGAATAATTTTACCAAATTTCTACCAAACTAACCATGCTGAATACAAATTGACAAGTAAAAGTGACTTATTAGTTTAAGTTTTTTTTCGATACTTGACATTTTCCGAATTTAATGATTCTACCCTCACTAAGTTCATAATTCTGATTCACTGGTCAACAAGGAAGTATACTCCATCACTTCAGGTTTTTGAGATATCATTTTTTAAAAATTCATTTACTTTTAGAAAAACTCTCTTTAATTGTTAGTCTTTATCTTTTCCACTTACCTCATAGAATCGATGAACCAAATGATTTGTTTGCCCTGAATTCGAATTTCACTTTATATATTTTCCATCACATCAAGTTTTTGAATTATATTTAAAAAATTAAAAAAAAAAAAAATGTTTAAAACGGGTATTTTTTTAAATTTGAGCTGATAGCTAAAATCAAAGTTCAGATTCGAAATCATGACCAAAAAATAACTTTAAAACGTTTTTTTTTTTTAAGTATAAGATTCATGGTTTTTCAAAACTAAGTATATAATTGGAATTAAATGAAGACTCATAAGCCATTTATAACTAATGAGATTTTCCAAAAACTAAAAAGATTTTTTTGTATATCGAAGATAAGGATTTGAATTTGGCAAAATCATCATACAATTTTTTGTTAAGAACTACATATGTTTCGGTTCACCTTAGCCTTAAAACACCTTATTATGGATTTTTTTTTACATTATTAAAGACCTGTATTTCAAAAACCGTACGTGATGAATACAGGACAAACAAATTTATTTGAAAAAGTATTATTTAATAAAATATATATAAATAAAAATACCGAAAAAATGTTAATTTCGTTGACCAGTGTAATGAGAGCTGCTACTTGTACGTCCGCCATGACTGAAGAAAGAAATGATGATTGGCAACATGTTTGACGAATGTGAATTCTAAAACTATAAACTATCAAATTATCATCAAGTAAATTTGTCATTTGATAGTGTGAACCCCACTTTTCAATACGAAAAATTACAGTTTAGTTTTTCTTAGTAATTTTTGCTGAATTAGTGAAAGATCAAAAGAAGCTAAAAGTTGGAAAAGAAGGCAAACAGATTTTTTTGTTTGTTTGTACAAAGAAATGTATTTTATTTACACGATCTTAAAATCTATGAACATTTTTACAAAACAAATTTGAATTCTCTTAAACTTGTACAACCTTATCCTTTCTCAGTTGTTCTAGAATGACATTCATTTGATTGCTGCATGATGATAGACAAGTTTCGGCATACAATGACAGGAAGTACAAAAAACTCTCCAATTGTTGGGCGGTACAATTCTCGAAGCCGGTCTTGGCAATGATTTGAATTGATCGAACGATGTTGTGAAGTTTCCTCACATAAGGCCTGCCATGGTATTTATCTAATACACTGCTAGTAAATCCAGCGGGATTTGTGTAGGTTTTCATGTCAGTTTCGAGGTTCTGAAGTTTGTGTTGTTGCCGGCGGATTGTTTCGATCATTTTGTCCACGGTCATTGAATCGGTTGGTGGTAGGAGCTTTGGCATCTTGATGGATTTTTCATTCTTTCCCAGAACGAAGGTCTCACTGTTTGTAGGTGATGTTGGACTGGTCTTCTTCGTGCCAAACATCTTGTCCAAGGGTTCATTTTCGTATTCGGAAGTGAACATTTCAGGGCTTCCCATCGAGGCAAATGAAGCAATTGAGGTTCTGTCGCCACTTTGCATTGAAGCCATATCGAAGTAGTTGCTTCCGTAGGGACTGAATGACAGTCGGCCGATTTCGCTGACTTCAAAGCTATCCGAGTCGAATTCCGAGGGATCAAAGTCACTTGTTTTGAATGGTGTCGAATTGCGGGAAGTGGCTGGCCAGGTGAATTTGTTGCGAGGTTCATTAGTTTTGCCATTCAAACCGATCAGCATACTGTAACTGCTCTCGATGGAGAATTTCGGACCGGGGCTTGTTGGCTCGGGTATTTTGGAGAATTCAATGTCATCAACTCCAAACGAAAGCTGTTCGTTGGAGGAGCTGGAATTCCGAATGAAGTTGAAGATTTCCTTGACTCTCTCAGGAGCGATGAGGTTGCCTTGGAATGGAACGGCCAAGTCTCCACTGGCAAACCAATAATATGAAATTCCTTCGATCTTGGGCAGATTCTTTTTGATCTCTTCCAAAACAGCTCCCTCTTTTGGTGAATACTTCAAGTCATCGATTCCAAAGTGAACATTTTTGGACTCGCCACTCTTCTGACCAAAAATATCCGAGAGGAGACTCAAGCGATCTTTGGGGTTGCCAAAGATGTCCATAGAAAGAGTGAGATCATCGATTGCTATCCAAAATGAAGACTTCCGGTCACGACAAATATCGGTCGATGGGGTCGAAAAGAAGACATCGTCATCAGCAGTTGGTGATTCGGGTTTTTTTGATTGTTGCTGCTGTTCTTCACGGATGACATCCATCACTATGGAACTGCGTCGGCCTTCGGAATCAGCCAAAGACCTGCGACGACTGCCAGTCGTTTGGATTGGACTGAAGACAGTGTGCCAAGATGGTTTCTTTGTTGGGTTAATCTTGCTCTCACTGTTATTCGAGCTGTTCTTTACAGGAGTCGAGTAAGCCGATGGAATTTGACTGGGCTCAGACAATCTGCTGTCTGAATTCAGTTTGATGAAAAGTGGGGACTTTTCTTGGGCAGGACTTACCGAGAAAGTTGCACATGTCTTATGGGTGATTCGAGCAGGACTGTAGCCTGATGTTGATCCCGTTTCAAAGCCTTGATCTTCGTTTTCAAATTTGGATTCATTGATGTCATGTTGAAGCTGGGCAATTACTTTGCCCTTACGTGGGGGCTTAGCTGGAGCTTCACTCTTATTACTTAGGATGCTATCGGTCTTCTGCGATGGTGAAGACATCACGGTTAGAGTGTAGGCATTTCGGATCTTTCTGGGCGAATTCATGAAGTCCAAGAAAGCGTCGTCGACTTCAAAGCTATTTTGGACTGATTGCAAGGGTGAGTCTTTAAAGATGAGCTTTTTGCCTTTAGAAGATGGTTCAGTGACCAATGCAGTTGGCTTCTTGGGCTTCTGTTGAATTTGGGGACCGAGCTGCTTAAAGTCTGAATCGGAGTCGGTGGTCGATAATGGAAGTTTCTCAACGATGGAAGCATCTTTCTTCCAGGTGAGAGTTGCACGCCTGACCTTCTTCTTACGAGGAGGACGAACGGGCTTAACAAATTCAAAATCAGCATCAGGCGATTCCTTAGCTTGATCTGTTTGAGATTCATCAGTATTGACTTTGGAACTTGGCATAGTCATTAAGCTGCTGTCACTTTCCGAGGGATCATTTTTAGAGATCTTGTTGTTGGATGGCTTTTCCAAGACTTCTTCTTTTAAGACTTGGTCTAAATCGGCTTCCAGTTCATCGTTCTTAAGTGTTGTGTCAGTTTCAATTGTCTTATCGTTGTCTTCGGCCTCTCCATTGGTGACTGCTGGATTATTTTCTTCTTGGCTTTTATCTTCTAGGGTGTGTGAAGTGTTCGCTGATTGAGTCTGTATATCAAAGCTCAGGCCTTGGCGATTCTTCATCCAGTCGTAGAATAGTTGCTCAAGATTCGCATTCTGAGAAAGTTTGTTTGAATTGCTTCTTTCTGGTCGGGTGCGGCGGATCTTCCTAGGCGGTGCATAAACTTCTATTGGGATTGAAGAGGAAATTTGGTGATTGGTGCGTTTCATCGATGGACAGACCACCACAGTTTGGGGTGTTATTTTTCTCCTTAGCACTGGACCCTTGAATGCTGCCACTGCTTTGTTTGGTGATGGCTTAAGGACCACAGTGAGCTTACTGACATGAACAGAATCATCTGCTGCAGAATTTTTGTTGTTCTCTTCTACCGGAGGTTGTGGAGCTGGCCTCTTCTTCGATGGAGTTTGAGATGTTTTACCCAAAGCAGCGGGGGAAATTGTTTGTTTCGGAAAAATGATTTTAGATTCGAGCTCCCTGGCAAGATTCATCACTGATTGCTGCTTCTCAGTGAGAACCTTGGGTTCTGCTGGTTCTGCATTCTGTCTCTTTTGGATTGCTGATTTAAATTCTTCAGGATCGATAGTGAAGTCAGGGTTTTTGCGGGACATCTCCCTCATAAATTTGTTAAAAAGCAAAGCCTTATCTTTGACTGATAGCTTGTTGAAAACGTCTTCGGAAATCAAGCAACCAGTTGGGTTAATTGGTCGCTTATTAAGTCTAGGACTAGACCTCGGAGTTGGCTTTGGACTGCTTCTCGGATTGGCAACATGACGCTGTGGTTGTGCAAACTTGGTACGGATCTTCGGCTGCGGTTGCTTGACAGCCGGTTCTGGAGAGAGCTCATTACTAAAGCGTTCATAATGGCCCACTGACTGATCGTTTTTCATCACTTGGGTGATCATTCCATTAAACATTTCGGCAATTTTTTGTACCTTTGACTTGACAGACTTCTTCGGGGGTCTGAGAGCCTTTTCCCATTTACTTACTTTATTATCGAGTTTCATAGGTTTTTCTTGAGGTGATCTCACCCTCGGCGATGGAATTGGATCAACAGGCTTGAGATCGTTGCGAATTATTTGATAGTATCTTTCATCCCACTCCTGTTGGGTTAGATTAAGATCTTGTGGCTTGAGATCTTTTCGGATGATCTGGAAATATCTTTCTTCCCATTCCTTCATGGTAAGATTAAGGTCACTGGGCTTGAGATGTTCGTGATTTGCTCGAGATGTTCTTCCATTCAGAATCGTTCTGAGAGTGTTTGACTTGAAACCATATTCTTTGAGATCTTTCGATGGAGAATCGGTTTGTTTTGGACTTCCGATTACATTGGGTATGAGAGCGTCGTTATTCGATGACGGAAATTGTTTTGGAGAATTTTCTTTATTGGAGCCTTGATCGATCAAATCTAAATCAGTCAACTTGACGAATTTTCGCATTGGGTCCAGGGCTGAATTCTGGGTCTTACTGTAGCTACCACTCGGAGCACTTGACTGCCAACGAATCGCCTTAAGGTCACTCGGTTTGATGTTCGAAGATGTATGATCATTTAATGAAGTCTTAGATGGGTTCTTGATTTTCTTGATTGCTCCAGAATTTGGCGAAAGAACTTCTTTCACAGGATGAACATTTTGTTCCAACTTCTGTGTGTCCTGGTCACTATCGACATGAACGTCTTCTTCGAAATACTTCAGCAGATCTTCCATACTGGCCGATTTAGACAGGAACGATTGTTCACCTGCATTTTGCTTCATCAAATCATCATCCGTGACAACCGAACTGGTTTCAAAGATCTCTTGGTTGGTCAAGATGGCTTTCTTCAACCATTCGCTTCGTTGACGTTCTTCACACTTCTGAATTCTTTCCGAACACTCGAGGAATGTCGTAAGATCTTCTTCACAAAACGAATTAGTATTAACTACAATCGAAGATGCTGCCATATTTAAGAACTGTTAATTTTTAAAATAACACAAATTTCACTGATTTCGAATTTTCGAATATTTTGCGATATTGAATATCTTCAAACTGGTTGTTCACAACTGGTGAATACTACTTTGTAACTGATTTAATTTTGCACGATCCTTAAGTTTATATACTCAAGAAATATTAATTACCCATTCCAGGTAGTTGACCTAATTCCAGGATGCGAAGCAAGATACTTGCGCGCTAATCCGCGAAAGTAATTAACACACATTTGCGTTTACCTGGATGCGCAAGAATGATCTTTTATGATGATGATCAGATCAGAAAGGTGTAATAAAATTCGAAGAAATAATTAGAGGGACAATATTTTTGTTGCGGCAGGTTATAAAAGGATTTGAAAGAATATTCGGGAATATTCCTGAAAACTCTTACGCGGGTTCCTGTGATGCGAGAAAATGAAAAAAGAACTTCATAAGAAGTAATTAATGTAACTGCCAGGATGTCTGCGATGAACAGGTTGAGTTTATAATAGAATTTCCAAGAAAATCATTATACTAAAAACAGTCTTAAAAAGGACCTTTTACAAAACACGATAAATGATTACCCAAATATGTCACGAATGTCAAAATTATTTTGACTTTTTTATGCAATAAAGTAACCAACTTTTGAGTAACGTTGACATAATAACTAACATTTTGTGCGTTCAGTGGGTAATAAAAAACATAAGGAATTCAATATTAATTAACTAATTTCTTAGCTTTTAATGAACCTTTTGCTAATTTCTTCCTTCCGTCACAAAGATCGTAAAATCATTAAAAAAATGTCAAATAAAACCGAAATGAAATAACTACTTTATATGAAAGTTTCGTGTCCCAAATCTCATTAACAAAAATAAAAAAGAACTTATAAAAATCTCGCTCAACCAATTTCCGTCTAAAGCAATTTTCATAAATATGAGTTGATTATTTTTCCCAAAATAAAAAAAACACTCCATTCTATGACAGTGGTAGGCAGTGTTGGGAACTAATACTCCGTGGGTACGTAACCAAATTAAATCCATTAATTTCACTTAGTTCAAAAGGAACACATACATACTTTTTCTCTTAATTCTTTCATTTAAATCCGAGGTTTATTCTTAAGGAAACTTAACTCGGGAAATTACAAGAAAAGTGAATATACAAAAAACCATTCAAATGACACAACCTAAATGTTACTTGACATTTTCTTTTGAAGGAATTCTTTAAATCAAAGTAAACACATCCTTCAGGTGTTTCATCTACAAAAAAAAAATATGACAACAAAATCTGTCACTTTTTTGTTTAGTTCGACTAAATTAAGCAATGTGTCTAGTTGGTATGACATGTGTCAATTACTTCAAGGACATCATCATTAAATGTCATCAATTTAAACAAACAAACAAATAACAAACGAATAAAAAAACATAAGAACAACTTGCTGTCAGTAGGATTGTAGGTACATAGATGAAAAATATATCCCACAAAGTTACAAACAAGACAGAGGATGGTGGTGGTTAAAAAAATTCGCATGACACAATTTGAATAGACAGCGTCGGTTATGTCATCAGACCCTTAACTTTTTTCTCACTTGACACTTTTGTTCATTTCCATTTGCAAGTTATTCAGTCTTTTTATTTTTTGTTTTCATGTGTGTGTGTGGTTTATTTTATAGCCCCTTATTTTTCTACTACCTTTATGAGGAGAAGTGGGAGGTTGGGTGGGGTGGAAGGTTAAAAATATACACAGTTGAGGTTTAATAGCATACGAGTGAGTATAGGCAGCAACATAACCGTACTTCCACCTACTACTTTATATCTTTTTCCACTTAACCGCTGTTGTTTGCCTAACGAGCACGCTTACAATCCACTGAATTGGACTTTGACAGTTGTTGTTGTTGTTGTGTTGACATTGTTAAAGCTGACAGAGTTGGGTAGAAATGTAACTTTAAGAAATGCCATGCAAGTAGTAGGCAAGCACGTTGGTTGTCATTATGGCACTCTAATGAGGACAAGCAGGCAAGGGGGATATGAATATTTATTTCTTCTTCCATCAACAAAAGGTGATAAAAATACTCGTAGATGGGGAAGGTTGGGCCCTGTCTTAAGTCGTCATCATATTTTGACGTCATTTCCCACTGACGATGACGTCACCATAGACTAAACGATGACATTATTAATATGAATAATGGTGACCTCAATTCTGTAGCTGCGAGTCTGAGTTGGATTAGGGTCTTGAGACTTGAGCTCCAGGAGACATATGTCTTTTATTATTTATGATCATAATTAGTGTCTTTTAGAAGCTTTAGAAGTTTGGTTAGAGAGAATATTGCATAAGATGCATATTTTTAACCTTTTCACATTTAATGTACCCACTTTTTGAATGTAGACTTTTTGTTTCAAGTTTATTTAATATTTACTTCCATGCAGAAAGGATTGTTTCGTTAAGTTTTTAAGAGTTTCTTTTTTTTCAAGTTTGAAGTATATGTACTTACGATTTTGTTTTGTAAGCATGCAACAATGTTTCTGTGTCTGTTTTTAGAAAGCCGGTTTTATTTCATTTTCTTGTTTGTGTTGACGTTGACGTTGTTAGTTTTGTAAGAACTTGTAATCAATGACCTTTTACACGGTCAGGGTTAGAATACAAAGTTTTTGCTGTCAATGTGACATGAAATAATATTCCTTCTAAGTGCATGGCATTTTTTTAGTTCTATAAATAACATAACGTAGAAAAAAAAAACTCTTCCCTTTATAGGTCTAGGAGAACTTTTTTAAAGCTTTTATTTGTGACATATGAAGGTATAGGTTATTGCTTTCGTCTTTCTGTCAAACAAAAGGACTACAATAATAAATAGTTGTGAAAGGTGAATAATGCATACATATTTTTTTCATTACTGAAACAGAACTTGACAGTAAAAAGGTCAGTTTGTAAACTTGTTTTAGTTTTCAAAAATTGTGTTCAACTGTCAAAAGTATCATTTTGACGTAAAGTAGAATATGTAATTAGATTTTACTTTGATAAAAATGGAGCAGGTGATCACTTACTCTAATAAACAAAAGTATTAACTGCAAATATTTTTTTTTCTTTATTCAAAACGAGTGCTTAATGTCCCTTTTAGATTATCTCATTGAGTATTAACAAATGTCAAACAGTCCGTAGAACTTTTTCCTTAATGAAAAAATATTCAGTCAGGATTGAAAAAAAGGGGATTGTCTGGATTTCTATCATTGTCCCCTTCAAAACATTCCGGAATGGTTTGTTTTTATTTTTTAGGTGTGGAACTTTCAAGTGGGTGTGACCAAAGGAATGGCTCCAGGAAATCCTAAATAGGTAACATTTGAAGGAGAGGTCTCTTAAATGAGCAATAAAATAGCCCCATTAAAATTAATACCTATAACAAGAATGTACTTAAATTATCAAAAAAACATTCAGCATTTAATTAGGAAACGTGAGACATTTTTGGGTTGATTTTCATTCCCAAAAGCCATTAAACTTTTTTTTATCAAGCTTTTCGGGAAACACATTTCAATATGTTGGAAAAAATTATTTTCCAGTTTCTTGCGAGCTTTAAGATTTTTAAGAAAACTAGGCAATCAAAATATCAACAAACAGATTCCTAGCCAATAAAATCGAAGGTACCAAGTGTTCCTTTGCAGACAAAAAAACAAAAAGATATCTTTGTCAATTCTTGCGAATTGTAAAAATTGTGTAATCTTTTTATTTTTGATATAAATCGATTTACTTTTAATGTTGATTGATAACATTATTAACAAAAATAATTATCAGAGATAGTGTAGTGGAAAAACATTATTTCTTAATTTTTGTATTTTTTGTGGAAAAAATGTCAATTTAATTTTTTTCAAAATTTTATCGTTAGTGCCATTAAGTTGAAAATAAAATACATTTGAAGTTAATATCATTGGTTTTTGTGAAGATGTTTAAGTCGAAAAACAATTTTTGATACTTTTTGATAAATTCTAGTTTTAGTTTTTGTAAAAAAACTGTAAATTCGATATTTACCAAAATTGCACCATATGTAATTAGTTGTATTTTATAAAAACTTGATTAAATTTGTCAATATCGTTGCCTACTCTCGACTTATTCGAGTCAAAAAATATTGCCAACTTTTGGTGGATTTTTTTTTTGTAAAAAAAATGTCAATAGATTTTTTTTCCAAAATGTTAACAGATGTCAAAAACTTCATTTGATGTAGTAGAAAAGTGTTTTGAAGATAATATCATTTTTCCTTCATCGTATACCTACTTGAAAGCCAAAATTTGTTCAGTTTTCCTATTTAAAAAAAATTAACGGTATGTTAAATTTTTTCCATAATTATACCAATATATTTGAAGTCAATGATAAGATATTTGTGATTTTCACTTTTTCTAAATTGCTATAGTGACATAACCGCTTGACAAATTTTTAGGACAGTCCTTTTTGAATATTTCGAAGATATACCCTGTCGAAAAAATTTCCATTGGAGTCAATATCTCCCTATGGGATGCTAATGAACTTAAGGATTACAAAGAAACTGTCAGTTTATAAAGAAGTTTGGTAAAATTAAAGTTTAAAGTAAAAAATATAAAATTACGATTTAAGAAATAGTTAAAACTGCTTTAAAATTAAAATGCCACTTTCTTTCGAGGGAAGTTAATTGAAATGTACTTATTTGACGATAAATTGAGACGGTTACATGGTTTAACCCTGGTTGAACTTTAGTTCATCCGATATAATCGTTTAGCAATTCATAAATAATAAAAAATGTGATGTTAATAGAAAAAACGACATTTGCAGGTAAAATATTGAAAGGTTTGAAAAAAATCTTGTGTCACGTGAAAAAAAGAGGCATTTCTATAAAGATTAAAACAAATTATGCATTTTTGACAGCACTTTCTCAAATCTGAAGTGTGATAGTTATCAATTTTTAAAATCTCTACATTCCTAATTTGAGAAGTTAAACTCCAGTTGAAAAAAGAAAATTGAATTACAATAAAATTACTTAAAATAAAAACAATTTCTTACCACATTTGATTCGAACATGATGTTGTATAAAATAATGTTGGAAAATCTTCAATTTTCTCGATAAAACGTATAATTTATTTGTGCGTGTTTGTGCTATTTGTAATTCTTAAAAATATCGTTGCCAGTTGTTAGTATTTTTTTCACTTTTTCACAAATCACCGGAAAATCATCAGCGTCATTGTTTCGTGGAAAATATCTGACACACAAAACGACAACATTTAATTCTTCCGCCTTAGCCATAAATAATTATAATACTGCGCAATCATCAACCGGTAAAAAAGGGTTTGTGTTTTCTTTTTATTTATTAATTATTTAGGTGATTTTATAAATTATATTTTTATAGTTTCCTATAGAATTTTCTCTTTTAACTACAAATCAACAGATACTCAAAAAACAGGGACACAATTTTCACCACAAAATAAATATTCACATTTTTATTTGAATTTTATTTACTTTTTTCTGATTCTTACTTTGTATTTAATATCCTTTGATTTTTTTTTTTTTTTTTTTTTGTTCACAGCACCCGACCTACATTACAAAATCTGATACCTTTTTTGAGGGGATATACTAAAATGGGGGAGATAGAAAAAAGAAAAACATATTGGAAAAAGTATTTGAGAAAATTAAAACAAAAAAAAAACCGGGCTGCAATTCGAGATAGATTGCGATATACTCGTAGAATGAGACAGAGATATAGGCAAAGGCGAAAGCAGGCGAGAGTCCCTCTTAACAGGACCTACTATGCCACATTTTTATAGGCTTTTGTTTTATAATTAATTTTTTTTCCTCATCCTTTCTTTCTTGTTGTTGTAATAACGACGACATAAGGACTGTTATAGTCACTTCGTTTGTCATTTCCTGGGTCGTTTTCATTCCTTTGGAAAGGATATATGAATGAAGATGAAGCTGATGGTTGTCCTTTGATGCAAATGATGAAAAAAAAAACAAAAAAACCGGATGAAAGGACGTCAATGACTTTGCCCTCCTCTAGAATCTAGGGAGATCCTAGATATTCCAGTGAAAGTATCTTCTATTTGGTAGCACGACCGTATTGTATGTAGATCCTTCTGCAAGTGAATCCGGTGCTAGCAGAGGTCAAATTATAATTTAAACGAGCATTGTTATCCTAACAATGTCATGTTGGGTACGAGTATATCCTTGTGGACATCGAAATCGAAATAGAAAAAAAAAAAAAAACACAAACACACCTTACAGGATGTTGAATAAAAAAAAGGAAAAATAGGGAAACGAAAAACTGGATACACAGGAAATAGTCGAAGAAATTGGTTTGATGAATTTTTCACTCCCAAAGGAAGAAAAAACGGAACAATTTGATTTCACTCTAAAGGCAAAATTTAGTTTAAAATAATTTAAAAAAAAACACTTTCTTATACCCACAACAAGAGAAAAATAATTAATTTTATTGCGCCATGTTCGATTATGGCCACAAACTGCGTTTGGCCATAAAACCAACTCTAATACTGATATGGCAGCAGAAACGGGACGTACACACCCAACAACGACGACGACGGGAAAAAAGGATATTTTTCTTTTAATTTTCTTCTGTTTTTTTTTTTTTTTGTTTAAGGAAAAACTTTATTCAGCCTACAAAAGAGAGGGTTTTCTCGATGCGGTGTTGTTGTTGTTGCTGTTGGTGTGTGTTTCTGGGTCTTCATCGTAATTTTTTTTTTGTTGGTCTTTGTGTTTTATCGAATATAAACAAGACACAATTTTCTCGCGGGACGCGCGCGAGTAAGGAAAAAGGACTCTTCACGAGGTATCTTGTGTATAGTAGGCATGTTTGTTGTTGTTTTTCGAGTTGTATAATGTACATACTTATACGCTTTTCTTCCTTTTTTACCGTTCGAGGAATGACGAATGACCTTAAAACGTAAGCTTTTTGCAATATGAATGCTCTTTTTTCGAGTGGTGTGGTGAATTCACTTGCCTGTGGTGAGTTGAATGGAAATGCTTTTCTGGTGGAAAGAAAAGGGAATACGAGAAATATTGCAAGAAAATCGGTACGAAAGAAAATGTCTGATAAAAAGGATTTTTAAAAGAAGAACAGTGATAGTGAATGGGAAATTATTTGAAAAGCAAGAAAGCTTTTGTCAAGTGCGCATGGTGGTGAAATTATACATACATTGGAAAATACTACTTTATGTTGTGTTTTGTCTGAAGTCACATGGCTGATTAATATAACGTGCAACATGCAGCCATATGAAAGCTTATACTATTATGTTGTATGGTGTAAGTGGGGCATTGCCAGATGGCTAGTGTAGAGCAACAGTTTATTTGAATTTTGTTTGGGTCAGATAAGATTTTTTATTATAGCTTTATTTGTATAGGATGGAGGAACTTCAGTAACCCTTGACATGTGATATGTGATTTATTAAAGATAGTGTTCAAGTGAACTTAAACTTGACAGTTTTTTTTTATTCAAAGGCATATTGCCAGTTATGTATGTATATTTAAAAACTAAAAATAAAATGGAGCTTAGACCGAACATTAAAATATTGATTAAGTTTTGAAATTTGTATCATTTCGAAAATTAAAATTAAGTTTCCGATCTTTTAGTAGGCGGAAGTGAAGTATCACACAAATATAAATTGGTGCAAACAAAGTGATTTTCAAATGAGTTTGGGCAAGTTCTATTTGTCGACACTCGCTCAGCTATAGTTGCGTAAGTGCAGATTAATGTTTAACTCATGGATTATCAAAATTAACTCAACAATTTCCGACAATGTAAGCTAATCCACTGAAATCGGTGAGATGAAATTGCTAAACCATCGATTTAATATTGAACGAAGATTCGGAAAGATTAAAGAAATCAAGTCAAGAAATCTCCACGTGTGGAATTTACTTAGAAGCAAACTTCACTTACTCGTAATTTTCAAGTATCTTCATTTCAAGAACAAATACACAAAAAATATTTCAAACAATTTAAATTCAATTACAAAAGTTTATTATTACTCTAAACTACAAAAATATCAAATTAAAGCTAAATTTAATTGAATTATAAAACTACAAGTATTACAAAAATTCTCTTAGAATACAAATTTTAAAACTGGAACTCTGCTGGTTAAGGTTTTGTAAACTAAATACAATTCAAATAGAAGAGAAGAAGAACTTATTCTTCTATTTTCTGGGATGCGTAAATTAAATTTACAAAGTCAAATAACGCAATGCCTTGTCAATAAATCTCATCTCTGCCGATGGCTGTTTTTGAGTTTTACACGGAAGTAGTGTCTTCTGGCTGATGGGTTCATTTGTTATCGTCGTCGTCGTTGACAATGTTGAGGACGGCAAACGTAAACTTTCACACTTTTTCATGTTCTTGGTTTTGTTCTTCTTGTCACGCAGCAGTCCTTCGAGAACTCTTTCACGTCGTTCCTGTTGTTCGAGTTCGTCCTGACTGCCGCCGTTGGCATACTCCCTCTTGAGGACCAATCCAATAATACGAGCTCTGGTTGAGCGATATTTAGGATTGGTCATGGCAAAGGAACGTGGACGAAGTTTGAAATTGCCACTTTCCGACTCGGTACCACTGTCTGGCGGCAGGGTGGCAATTCCATCGGTCGAATCCATGATATTCTGCTGCTGCTCCTGCTGCTTCTGTTGGTGATTGTGTTTACCCTCGGAGGACTCACTGGCTCCACTGAAGTAATTCTCATCTGAACTTGATGCCATCAGCAATGGGCTAAGTTTGTTATCGCTGCCAAAAAGTTTCGTTCGCAAATGTTGTTTGCTGGCAGACGGCTTTTTGGGCTGCTGTTCTTCTTCACTGCTGTCTTCGTCGTCTTTGTTAATGTTCCTTGGAACTGGATGCACCTCAACAATTGACTTAATTTTGAGTTTGTTGTTCCTTCGCCGTTGACGACGCTCATGCCGTTCACGTTCAATTCTGGCAATGGTTTCCATTGAATCAACAAAAATGCTCAAATCGCATAAACTAAAGTCCGAAGTGCGGATATAATTGCATGGTGGGACGGTCCTTGAATAAATTGGTTCCATTTTAAAATTTGCAAGATTTTGGATTGAGAAAGTTCTTCAATTCGTAACTATGTACTTTCACTGTCTACTGACAATTGACGAATGATAATTTGTTCCAAAATACCTTTCTATTTTATAGGCAGACCACAAAACACAAGATTTAATGTCACCAAAATGAATATACCTGCGCTGATGTGGCGTCAACTAATTTCTGATGTGGCCCGTGCCATAAAACTGATAACAAGCTACCTGAAATGCACCCTAATCCGTCGAGGAATTTCAGTGATTGACTCATGTAGGTATATCACGATCAGGAATAAGTCATAAGTACCTGGATAGCAAGGATATTAATTACTTAGCAATTTAAATTACCTGAAATCCTTCAGAGGTTAGGGTGTTGTTTGGAATTTGGAAGGATTTGTTATACTTTATGGATTGAATGTTGGGAAAACAATGGAGGAAGGATCAGATTTATGATGAAGAAAATAAAAAAAGCTTAAAAGGTAATTAACAATCGATTAACACTAGATGTTGCAAAATGTATTTTGAAAAATAGAGTTGTAACTCTTAAAACTTATGATTGAGTTGAATTTTCCGCTTTTAGTGAATAGTTAGCTCAAAAAAGGCCAACGGAATATTTCAAGTCAATAACAAATTTCAGTGATGGGTAAATCAAAATGTGTGCTCTAAAAAATCAATCACTTAGATTAAGATGAGGCTACAGAAGTCATGTCGGCGTGCGTCGTATCTTTTCTTCTTCCAAATACTAGAGGATATTATTTTTTTTACTTGTCAAAGTGCGACCTTGAAACTTTTGTAAATGTCGTATCTTTTGTCAGCAACTTTTGACGGCTAATGACAAACATTTTAGGAGATATTTTAGCCCTATGAGGTATTTGACACTCAATTAAGGACATAAGGAGAAAAGGTTTGATTGATTCTCAAAAAAATGTAACAATAACGAGCCTTTTAAAAAAAGCCATTATTACCTTTTTGCAAGAAAATCGACTTCAAGATATTTTACTGTGGTCTCTGTGATTCTAAGATATTTAAATTAATATTGCCAAGATCTTGATATTGTTGTTAATTGTATGATACAAAAAAGGAAGAGAGTAAATTAGTAAAAAAAAAGATACTTATTGTTAATCCGTTTTTTCTACAATCCCAAGCTATAAAGTGACCTAACACAAAAACGGGAATATACTTGTGAACCCTTTTTTTAGAATGGTATTTCTATAATTTTGTTTGAAGAAGGTCAAATTAAACTGGTAGGGGTCTGATGTCTTTGTAATGAGGTGTCCTTTTTTCTAACCCTTCAAAGGACACAAAAATAATAATGGAATGGTTATTTGTTTTTCAGCAAGTATCCCAACATTACTTAGGCAAAAAAATGACAAAGTCATGATTGTTCAATAAATCTCTGCAAATTATGTTTTGCAAAAGACGACGAGCTTATTTCCGAGATATGACGAGATTTTCCTTTAACAAAAAAAAAAGAAGAAAAAAAAAAAACTTGTTTTTCCTTATTTTTTCAAAGCAAATAATTTTGTGGGCATATAAATAAATAATAAAAAAAAGGACAAACGGGAAAGTCAGCATGCCTAAGGGAATAAAAAGGAATATTGTGTACAATATTTATTTGAGGCTTAGTTGGTATTATATTCGGTACACTATTTCATTTCTATATTTTGTGTAGGTAATGAACTCGAGACTTAAGATTGTCTTTTTAGAAGTTAAGAATTTGTTATGAAAAAAATTCAATTTAAGAAATTGACAGAAACAACTTAAGTGAGGACAGTTCAACTCTGACGCAATACAACAATCCATGTCACAGGGTTTGACAAGTGTTCCGTGTGTGATGGTGTGAAAGCATTTGACAGCCATCCAGCAGTAAAATAAACCATCAAATACAAAATGTATTACTATTTTTCTTTAATATAATTATTTATCTTGGACGTTATTAAAATTGTAAATCCTTTGGGCTTTGTAAGAGATATTAATACACCTTAGAACAATTGTCACATAAAATCATTGTCGTTTTAAATAAGTATTATTCCAAATTAAAAAAAAAGTCAGTCTCGAAATATTGAAAATTATAAATAAGCCAGTGAAAAACCCTTCAAAAACACATCTGCTGATTTTACCTATTATCTTTTTCTTTTGTTAAAATATTGTCAAAGAAACAGAAATGTCTTATATTCCTGACAACAGGTAAAAAAACCCTTTGTGCGAAATGTTTTGAATGAAAACCAGTAAAAGGGTTGAGTAAAAAAATGTTAGTACTTTCAATAAAGAGTTTATAACAATACACTGGTTACAGGCAGAAAAATAACAAATACAGGATTAGAAAAGGGGGAAATAAGTAGGTACCTATAATAAATCCAGTTCCGATTTTATTTTTATAAGCATCATTAAACCTAACGGCAAAGAACGTCTTGTTAATCATAGAATTGTACTTGAGTCGCAATAAACCTCATTTTATGAATCTATCTCTAAATTATGATGTTGTTCCTGTTATATTTTTTAATTATTATTCTAGTTAAATTAGTTTTCCAAGAAAACTTTAAAGTAAAATTTCAATTGAAACTGCACTCCATATACAAAAGACAAAAAGGTCACTTCACTTTCTGAAGACAAAAAACAACTTTATTCAATTCTAAATACAAATTCAAAAAAAAAACTTCATTTCTTCTAATTAATTTTCAACTTCCTGAGAAAAGGAATAATACTTGCAAAACGCCAGATCCATCGAGTCATACCATAGTGCAGATGGCTAGGCTTCATCTCATGGAAAAGAAAATCGTGACTTTATAATGCAATAATCTTTCTGGGCATTTTATTCTCAACAAGATTGATGCAGCAAGAAGTGGAACGAATAAAACAATAATTGGCAGAAATTAAATCTTAGGCAAAAAATATGAGTAATATGCTGCTATACACAATATATCTTCATATATGGACAGATTTAAATCTTGAACTATACATTGAAATAAAACTGCACAATTTCTAACGTGCAGTGATCTAAGATGAACTTCGAAAGCAGTTTCTACGAAAAAGATGCAGACGTGGTTCTTCCTTAAGTCTTAAGGGCCATGCACAATGTTACAATGTAAATTTGCATGATTTTGACATTTCAATCATTGACATGAAAGCTCTCCAACACATGACACATGCACAGCTTTAGGGTTAAATTTGATTGAATTTTGTATACGCTTGGGCCGCATCAGGCTATTCTGAATTGCGAATTGAATTTGACAGGTCATAGAATGTTCACTTTATTGACAGATGCGTCAGTGAGAAATAAACAAACAAAATTTAGGAAAAATAATAACAGTTTGACATTTAATGTGGTCAGAGGAAAAATGAATTAAAAAAGCCAAATAAATGTGACTTAATAGACTTTTTTCACATTAAACCTAAGGAGAATTCTTAGTCTTTATTTTAAGACACTTGAAAAATTGTAGGTTTATATAATATGTATAATTGAGTGGAGAGATTCAAGAAATTTAAATTGATTAAAAGCAAAAGAAAACAGACATATCTACATAACATAATACACAAAAATCAACGAATAAAATGAATGAGTCTCGTTGTCTGAAACTGATGAGACAGAAACAATTTAAAACAATTGAAACAAGAGGCCTCGGGTTTTCTATACATACATATATACGAAATAAAGAAGGAGACAAATAAAAACAAAACGACGGATGAGATGGTCAATCTTATTATTTTATTGCCTTAAACAGGGCCGGATTTATAAGGCTAAAAGACAAATAAAAGGTTAGAGACTTAATTTTAAATTGCAAACTTTATAATCTTCAAGTGCTTTCGTCTTGTTAAACAAAAAATTATGAAACTGGCGCCCAACACGAGGGATTTTAGATGATTTTAGTCTTTTGTTTGACAATAACTTTGGAAACAAAATTCAACAAAGATCAACTCCATTTTAACCAGCTAGCCGAAGTCTCTAAATATGAAATAATTATTAATTGGGACTAAATGTCAAAATTTGAAGTCTAAAAATAAGGAAAAACTCTCCAAATGTAAAAAAAACTGTCAAAAATAGACAAAATCTCCAAAACTTAATTATTTCCTCTGATGGTTATAAAGAGCAACTTTAAGTTCATTAAAAAAATAATAGAACGCGTTTTATGGCTTTTTGAACTTTAAAAATAAATAATTGAATGTGTCAATAAAAATAAATCACTCCCTGTGTAGTGTGCATCTCTCATCATCGATGTCGCCCACATTATATACACTTTATTGTCATCCCAACGGGAGTGATCACAATAATTGGGTTTACTTTGTGTGCAGTAGCTTTAAGGCATCTCTTATTTCGATAAATGAGATTATCCAAGCAATTAAGAGGGAAACAACTAAACTATACCTACTCTGCATCTGCACTTGCGGTGCAGAAATGGAAGAGGGAATCTTCCCATTTCTTGTTTGTCGATTTTGGTTGCCTCTGACGTCTGTCATTGTCTCATGGCCTTTCTGTCTTCATATAAAGTGCATTATTTTTTGACATAACTTTTATTGAATGATTATGTACTCATGAAATATAAAGAGGGTTCTTTTTTTATGATCACGATGAGGGTACTTAAATAGCAATTAAATCAATTAAAAAATGTCCACATGAGAGCGATATTAAAAATATAGTTTATTTAGAATCAATCTAAAGAAGTTCTGCACTTAAGCCCAAGATTATAAGAAATAAAAATCCACTAAACTGACCTTCTAGGTCAAATGAACTCTTAATGCATATTTTAAGAGCATTTTATTTTATCATCATTACCATGTCAAAAATTTGTGTATACATATCTACACAAAAGTCTTGTTAATTACATATTCTCTTCGATTGATGATAATTAAATACACATGCGAGGCCTTAACCTTACACAAAACGAGCTCTATAATGTGTTAATTTTACTGAAGTTAAATTGCATTATATAAACTTGTTCCTCAGTCATATTGTTACTCAGTTGTGAGTATGTACGTAGTCGTATGTATCTTTTTGGAATGCGTAATTGGTGATTGAATAATAAATCAGTAATCACTAATTATATATATTTGCCTTAACATTGTTTAAAGGTTATGGCTTGTGGTTGATAATTCAGGAGGAAGGATAGGTTTAAGCCCTCTTAAATATTTAAGAGTATTTTAAGGATTTGAGCATAGTTGATGAACAGGTACTTACATATGTATGTTTATTAAGTTATTAAGTTTACATGAGCATACAAATGGTATACATACCTGAAATGAAAGAAAAAATAATGATTAGTATTTACAAGTTTACCGGAGTAGAAGATTGAATAGATTAAACTTGAAAGTGTGGTTAAGGCCGGATTTAAATTCCCATAATATAAGTCTATATTTATCTATTTCACACCCATTCAGACAGACTGACAAAAATGTTTAGCTCTAAATGGAATTCCACACACGCCAAAATTAATCTAAACTACAAAATTCTAGAATCCTAATTTCATTTATTAGAAAAACATTCTTATAATGAGTATAATACAAATTCGTTTGCATAAATACGAGAATGTATGTACAGTACATCACCTAAAAAAACAGTAACCGTAATCAAATAAACTGCTTAATTAAATTAGCGTATACAAAACCATGTATACACACAATTGTGAGGTTTTTTTTTTGGTTAAAATCAGTTTTTTTTTTTTGTTTTGTATCTTTAATCAAATACAACCCACAACAATTGTAGTAGGTAATAACAAAATAAATAAATAAAACATTTTTCCACATTAAATTGCCTCAACGAATAAATCAATCAACATAAATTCACACTAAATTGATGGCTGCGGTTTTTGTAATTTGGTATTTTTTTTGTTCAACCGGAAAGAAGTTATTGGGTTCATTGAAAAGTACATGAGTACAGAGTTACACATGCAGGAATTGAGATCGATATTATTCAAATGACATTTTAATGAAATGTGCTATTAGTTTGTTACACAAATTTAAAGTTATTTAGCATTTCAATTGCACTTTTTTAGACTTCTTTGGACTTAAGTTTTTGAAGAAAATTAATAATGCATCAAATTGGCGCCCAACGTGGAGCTATTATTTTACCAAATTTTGGAACTTTTTGAAAAAAATGCAGGTTATCGTCAATGAGTAAGTAATCAGTTATAAAGCATACATAAAAATATTGAAATTTAAATCCCAAACAGAAAAATTAAACCAATTGGCGTTCAACGTGAGATTTAATTGTCTTAATTTGATAATTTTACGTCAACATGATGTATGACCAATATATGTTGTTATTGGAAATGTATTTCCTGCCGAATTTCAAGAAAGAAAAAAAAAAAAAAGACAGCGAGATTGAGATTCCGATCATTAAGTGAAAAATTAATCAAATTGGCGCCCAACGTGGAGTACAATAGACTGAATCAGATAATTTTGGATATGTTTTTAGGCAAAATGAGTTGGTTGTTTTGATTTTAAAAATATTTTGGTATATACGTCTGAAAATTCTTATGAATATATGACAATTTGATCCTCAATTGTTGAAATTGGCGCCCAACTTGAGACCAAATGGTATTTTTTACACAATTCCTATTCTACTTTAGATTGAAAAGCAGTTTTTACTGTTTTTCGAAATCATTTTGCCTTTATTTAAACATTATCTAACATCCTAAATTTGTTAGAATCGAATGTAGTGATTGATATAATAAATTCCTATAGCCCAAATGGGTAAGGTACCCTATAAATGGTGTTTACTGTTTATTACGAGTCGAATAAATACATATGGCTGCTATTTTATAATAAAAAAAAAATCCATACTCTGATGCTATCACACCCCACATACACTTTTATGGTAGAGAATTTTCCATTCAAACTAACCATAATAGCCCTTTTCATTTATGTAATTAAAATCTAATGAAAACATTTCAAATTGTACATTGTAATGAATTTCATACAAAATTGTTGCTATGGCAAATTTGTAACTTTGGTCTGGTTATACATACAAATTATAATCCCCTGATGATTGCCTCTGTATAATTGCCCCTCTCTATCTTTTCATAAGCCGAAAAACGAATTGAAAATTATTATTTTTCCAAATGCTGGAACATACATATCGTCGTCGTCGTCATGGGGCTGCAAATTGTTTACATTTCAAAATTGTGGAAAATCCTCTTGTGAGAGCAGGGTACATCTGATGATGTTTCAAATAAAAAAAAAATAATAATTTTTCCTATTCGTAGGAAGAGGAACAAAGAAAGTTTATAAATATTTCGGTTAGTTAAACCAACAACCTGCAAACATTTAGTTTATAGATATACGTATAGTTAAAAATTGTGTGTGTTTATTTTCATATGAAAACACATGAATTGCAATACAAAGTTTACCTATAGTTTTTGGAATTTTCTTTCTATGCATTTGTAATAGAAAATTTTCAAGGACTGTATTGAAAATATACTCCGACATTCTTCTTATTTATTTATTTAAACTTGTGAAATTTCAATTGAAATATTATGTAAGCTTTCGAAATGAAACGAGTTGTTTTAATTAGAAAAGCAAAAGAAGCCTTGAATGCTTGGAGAAGGTATTTTGTAATTTATTTGGAAAAATTCATGACTTTGATGTTATGAAAATTAAAATAAACTAAAACAATTTCATAAATTGAATAACAGATGGAAATATTTTGCAAAGAAATTTATCGAAGAAGGCGTTCAAAATACGAGTAGACAATACCCACAATCATAATATGTAAGTGATATAACAAATTCATAGCGTGAAACGATATTAACTTTGTTCATAATTTTACATTGCACTGAGAAAAAAGTGAACGGGAACTATGCCTATAATGTATTGTTAGGGAAATTATGGGTAATTAAACAATAAATTGTGTAATATATCAATATTTATTTGATAAAACTCTATAAAAATTAGGGTATCTTCCAATATTTTTTTTAGATTTATAGGAAAAGCGAAAAACGATGTTTTCCTATGCATTATTGGCGTTCCACCCATACTTAATTGAAAAGAACACAATACGTATTGTAAAAAGTCCCATAATTATAACAAACAGGTATGCTACCAATGTGGAAGGGAAGATTTCCATTACATTTTGTTCTTGTTCCAATAATTTATTGTAAAATATAACAATAAATTAGTTATATTACCAAACCATGCAAATACCATAATACTTAGGTGAAATTCCAATAAATGGAAGAAAAATAACATAATTAAATTGTGTATATACCAATACAATATTGTTATAGAACCTGATGAAATGGCAATGAATTCAAATACCATACTATATGGGAATTATAACAAACTATGTTGGGTATTAACCAGATGTTATTCAAAATGGTTATTTTCCTATACTGTATAGGAAAAAGTCATACCCATAATCTGGAAAGGTTCCAATCAAGTTTTGTAAGGACACCATTTCAGTTTGGTCTTGCAAAAGTACCTATAACATACAGTTAAAATATCAATAATGTTTGGAATATGACCAATCTTAAATAACATTAAAGTATGGTAAGAACACCTAATGATATTGGTGTCACTTAGCTTCCCATATTGTTTTGGAAAGAAATCTATATAATTTGGCATACAACCTATCCCTACCAATACCAAAATATGAAGGCCATATCCCAAGTCAATTGGTAAAATAACTATATACGATGGGTAATTTAACAATATATATAGTTGAAAACTCTTATATGATTATTGAAAACAGCTATATTGTACAGGTAATTTTACAACTATTATTGGCTTGTAACAAAATTGATTTGTTAAAATACCAACATTTTTGCGATCGAAAACTAAAATAATATGGGTTTTACCTAAGAAATATAGGGAAGGTTTCAATACAGAAAGTTGAAAGCCATTCATGTTATTGTTGTTATTGCAACAGAGTTTGGTAGTATCACCTAATGAAGTTGGCGTAGCCAAGCTTCCCATAATGTTTTGAAAAGAAATCTATATTATTTGGCATACAACCTATCCCTACCAATACCAAAATATGAAGGCCATATCCCAAGTCAATTGGTAAAATAACTATATACGATGGGTAATTTAACAATTTATATAGTTGAAAACTCTTATATGATTATTGAAAACAGCTATATTGTACAGGTAATTTTACAACTATTATTGGCTTGTAACAAAATTGATTTGTTAAAATACCAACATTTTTGGGACCGAAAACTAAAATAATATGGGTTTTACCTAAGAAATATAGGGAAGGTTTCAATACAGAAAGTTGAAAGCCATTCATGTTATTGTTGTTATTGCAACAGAGTTTGGTAGTATCACCTTATGAAGTTGGTGTAACCAAGCTTCCCATATTGTTTTGAAAAGAAATCTATATTATTTGGCATACAACCTATCCCTACCAATACCAAAATATGAAGGCCATATCCCAAGTCAATTGGTAAAATAACTATATACGATGGGTAATTTAACAATTTATATAGTTGAAAACTCTTATATGATTATTGAAAACAGCTATATTGTACAGGTAATTTTACAACTATTATTGGCTTGTAACAAAATTGATTTGTTAAAATACCAACATTTTTGGGACCGAAAACTAAAATAATATGGGTTTTACCTAAGAAATATAGGGAAGGTTTCAATACAGAAAGTTGAAAGCCATTCATGTTATTGTTGTTATTGCAACAGAGTTTGGTAGTATCACCTTATGAAGTTGGTGTAACCAAGCTTCCCATATTGTTTTGAAAAGAAATCTATATTATTTGGCATACAACCTATCCCTACCAATACCAAAATATGAAGGCCATATCCCAAGTCAATTGGTAAAATAACTATATACGATGGGTAATTTAACAATTTATATAGTTGAAAACTCTTATATGATTATTGAAAACAGCTATATTGTACAGGTAATTTAACAACTATTATTGGCTTGTTTTGAGTTATTAATTCAGAAGTTATTGCAATAAAGTAAGCTTTCATCCGAAAAATTATTTAATTTAGCTAACGACATTATTAATACGTCATAAGGTTATAATTTCTTTGTTTTTGGTGAGAGACATAAAAGTGACATTGCTACAAAATTTTGAAATTCATTTCCCGAAAAATTAAGTTTTTTAGTTATGACGATATTGCAGCAAATCAACGATATGTATAAGTAAGGTTTCAATACAGAAAGTTGAAATTATTTTAAAATGAATAAATAAAACAAAACTATTAAAATATGTTTAGCATACATTTTAGAGTAGACCCTTAACTTTCGTCAAGTATGTACATAGTCCTTTTTTTGTTGTTGAGAAATTAGCCTAATTTAACGACACAAGTAGCTTGTGTTGCAATTATTTTTAATCATTTTTGGCTTATCTAACCGAAATTCTGAGCAGCATTACAGTAAAGAAATCTTCACTTAAAGTAGATAGTTTACTGCAAAATGAAATTTTTTTTTCCAAACAAGTTGCCAAGAGACTGACCATATCAATGACTTATTTAATTCTAACGGGCGTTTTCGATATTATTTTCTTGTATTCGCGTTTACGTTAAGTTAATTGTCACTTGTAATTTTACAAGTTGAGTGTAATTTTGTAATATTATTTCAATATAAGGTAAGTATCCATTCAAAAAACGAACATAGCATACAATTTTTACTTTATCAATCAATCTTTCAATCTTTGACTGATCAAAATAAGATGCGTTTTTTGTTAACTAAAAAGTTTGACCAAAACTGAGCATACATTTAAAACAAGGAATATAAAACAATAATTTATAAGTAAATAATAACTTAAAAGTAAATTTTTATTGGAATATTATCTGCATGCAAAACATGTACAGTCGATTCGGTTTGTAAATACATACCTAGAAAAATATCCCCTAAAATGGTGTTAACTCACCATTTGGCGACGGCATTATATTTTTCACTCCGAAGAATCTAAAATGAAGTGTGTATGTACTCTTCATACTATTGATGGTCTGTGTACTCAATATGAAAAGTGCGTTCTTTATATCAAAAAATATGGTTCTTTTTCAGAACGAAAGGAAAACCTAACAAAACTTATCATCTTATTTCATTAAGTTCTTCACTCACAGATATTTAATCGAATGAATTGTATAAATAATAATTATTTGCATTTGATAATATTTATTTATTTATTTCTCAAGCAATTTACAAAACTTAATATTGACTTTTAGATTGTAAAAACCTAAATATCATAAAAAAAAATAATACAAAACATTCTTATCATCGACTCATAAAAAGCATGATCGCAACCTTAACGCAACCTAGAGAATGTGAACGCACCACAGCATTAGCCATGCCGATTGCCGATGTCATTCCGCACCCTCTTACATTCAGAATATGTTTAGTATAAGTGACCCGCCATTTTACTCAGCGTCTTGTTGTCTGGGATCTGAGTTCTGTTTCTCATACTATTTATGGTATGTGTATTCAATATAAAAAGTGCGCTCTTTATATCAAAAAATATGGTTCTTTTTCAGAACGAAAGGAAAACCTAACAAAACTTATCATCTTATTTCATTAAGTTCTTCACTCACAAATATTTAATCGAAGGAATTGTATTAATAATAATTATTTGCAGTTATTAATATTTATTTATTTATTTCTCTAGCAATTTACAAAACTTAATATTGACTTTTAGATTGTAAAAACCTAAGTATCATAAAAAAAAATAATACAAAACAATCTTATCATCGACTCATAAAAAGCATGATCGCAACCTTAACGCAACCTAGAGAATGTGAACGCACCACAACATTAGCCATGCCGATTGCCGATGTCATTCCGCACCCTCTTACATTCAGAATATGTTTAGTATAAGTGACCCGCCATTTTACTCAGCGTCTTATTGTCTGAGATCTGAGTTCTGTTTCTCATACTATTTATGGTATGTGTATTCAATATAAAAAGTGCGTTCTTTACATCAAAAAATATGGTTCTTTTTCAGAACGAAAGGAAAACCTAACAAAACTTATCATCTTATTTCATTAAGTTCTTCACTCACAGATATTTAATCGAAGGAATTGTATTAATAATAATTATTTGCAGTTAATAATATTTATTTATTTATTTCTCTAGCAATTTACAAAACTTAATATTGACTTTTAGATTGTAAACACCTAAATATCATAAAAAAAAATAATACAAAACATTCTTATCATCGACTCATAAAAAGCATGATCGCAACCTTAACGCAACCTAGAGAATGTGAACGCACCACAACAATTGCCATTTCATCCAGCACACTTTTAGTTTCAGCGAATAAATTCACGCGCCATTTTATTCAGCGATTCTTATCCCGCAATCTTGAAACCCGAAAAGACCTTCATTAAGTAAAATTAAAGCAAAGCGAAGGCACACAACACGCGACAGATTAAATAAAAAACTTAAACAAATTTTTATTAAAATTCTTATATATTGGGTTTATGAAAGCGAAAATAATTAGTAAGTATTTTTCCTTTAATTTATAATGCTCGTCAAAATTTTTGTCTTAAATTTTAATTAAAATTCATAACTAAATCCGTAGGCACTCGTGCGCTGTTTCGATTTCTGTTTTCACTTTTTAACATTCGGAAGATCGTGCGACGGCTTTTCTTTTGTCCCTTGGAAACATTTTCACGGACGGGAAAAAGGTGAGTACCTGATTTATTAAATAATTTAGTTATTATATGAGAAAAGTATGGTTGTGCTATCTACACTCTTCCCAACGAAAAGAAAAGTTCACAAAACTCGAATATTTTCTTAAATTACATACATACAGTTTTGATTACGATTTCTTAATCGAAATCTAGAGTTTTTAATGATAGAACTTTTTCGGATTATTAATTAAAAATCAAACATAAATGTCAAGCTTTCGTTAATAATTCGAAGTGGAGTTTAATAAATGTTTTATTTCTTTTTACGTCTCATATGACAAAATACAGATATGTATGCACTTAATGGTCAATTTCACGCATTAACATAAACTCCAGAGTTATGATAAAACCTAAATGCTTCAAATTTCAATGTGTTTTTTTAACTTTATAATCTTAGTCAAAATTTTGTATCGTTCATGTTATTAAAAACTTTTAATTATTTCCGTAGGTACACTTGCGCTGTTTCGATTTCTGTTTTCACTTTTTAACATTCGGAAGATCGTGCGTCGGCTTTTCTTTTGTCCCTTGGAAACATCTTACTAAATCTGGACAGCATTTTCACGGACGGGAATAAGGTAGGTGATAAATTTACTAATTTATTTGGTTTTAATAAATTGTATTTCCACTATATTATTCCATGAAACATTCTGTATGTGCTTTTTTATCGACTTGTGTATGCTTTTGTTTATATTGTAATTAGTTGAGGTTTACCTTTAGCCATAGTATTATCAAATATGGAGAACAACTTTGAAAGCATGAACTTGGTTCGAGAAAAACTTAAACTTTGGCAGATGGAGCACTTAACAGAGGTTTTTATAAGTGAGCACTTTATATTTTACATTTTAAAGTTGGCCACTCACATACATATATATATAATGTATGTACGCATATATTCTTATGGTACTTCCTGGTAACTCGCGATAAAATTTCAATCAATTATTTAAATTTTCTCGTGAGTTATAATAAAATGTATGGAAGTTAAGTACAAATTTGAAAGAAAATTCGCATCTCTGAGAAGAGAGTTGTTGTGGCCTACGCTAATTTCTAAGGTGGGCGGTAGAAGTAGTAGGTACAAGTCAAATTTTTGGTCAAAATGAGTTAAGTACTTCATTCGACTGTAAAATTGATGGGTAATTTTTGTTAAAGAAGTATAAGTAAGCCTGTTATCTATTTTTGAGTTCGAGATAAATTAGAAACTGAGTTTAATTCAAAAAATTATTTTTTTATAACGTTTTTTCGCCTCCTGAAAAATTGCATTTTTTTACATATACAAACTTCTACCGGCCACCTTAGATTTTATCCTTGAAAACTTAGTATTTATTGAAGTTGAAGTGTAATGATAAACACACTAATTCAAGAAAAAGTATCATATCAAATCCTAATTAAATTAAATTTTGAAATTTCTGTTATATTTTATATTTTCTTTTTTGTAAGAAACTGTATTTGATTTTGATTTTACTATTGACAAGAACTATTTAAAAAAAAAATAATTCTATATAAATTTCAAAATTGTTCAAATTGTTTGAATGCTGTAAAAAAATATTTTTGAAGTCAATATTTTTTCGCATTGCCAGAAAAAAACAATTTTTTAATACTTTTATAGTAGATTTTCATGTAATTTTTAATTTTTGTAAGAAAAACTATATGCAATTTTTTTCAAAAATTAAATATTTTTTTCAAAAATTAAATATTGTAAAGTTTCTAAAATTAATTCAATATGCATGATTTTTTAATTCTGTTCGTAGAAACTAAAATTTAATTTAATAGGAACACTTTTCACTCCTTTACTTAAACTTTTATAGTTGGCCTTTATTTGGGTTATGCACAACGATTTTAAGGATAATGTTATACAATGTTTTAAAAGTCATTCCACGTCTACTGCTAGGTGAAGAAATCGACGATGAAGCTTTTGTTCAACTAGAATATATAAATGTTTGTGATATTATTAAGAAAACTGGCCCAAGAATTAAGTTTTGGAATAAATTTGCTGCCGAATATAAGAAGACACAAAACGTAAGATTGATGATCAAAAACCACATTATTAGGGAAAAATGGACAAAAAAGCACTATATTATTTTTGTTCATATGAATTACCTTCATATGTCTGTAAGCATACAGCACAGCTGATGTAGGTACTCAAATTGAAAGGACTTATGGAATTAAAAATTTTAGCGTTTAAATAATTAGTATTAACTTAAAACTTAATACTATTCTAATATTTTTAATGACATTAATGTAAAAAAAAAAACAATTTTTTTAAAAAAAACTATGTTACTGAGTCATCTCTTTAATGTACTCGATTTCAATCCAGTTTGTCCTTTCTTTTTGTAATTGGAATACAAATGATCTCCTTTCCTACAATTTTAAAAACCCACACAATTAGACAGAATTATTAAAAAATGCAAGTACTTAACAATATTTTTTTATTATCGATTTTTTTTTTAAATAATTTATCAGATTGATGTATTATCCATCGAAAATTTATCTGATGTAACGCAACCATCTTCTCCCTGGACCGCAAGTTCAATCGAAATCGAAAACGAAGAAGATTTGGATAAAACTCTTCAATTTGTAAGTGATTATTTCATTTCTTAAAATAATATTTCTGCCTTTTTTTTTAAAGTCCATTTTTGCAAAAACCAATTATTTTAACTCTATTTTTTCTTTGAAAAGGTGCTAGACGAACAGTCAAATTGTTCAAATCAGAACGAGACACTTGTTTGTAAAGGAACAGTTAAGGAATACGTTTCTCATGGAGAAGGCAAAGTGCCCTTTACATTTTTTAAAGTACATGGAAAACTAGACCAATTTCATAGAAATCGTTTAGTTTCTATTATCATTGCTAAGGAGTTTGAGTTGGGTAACTTTTCGAATGAAAATGATTTTAAGATAACAACAGAAAGATTTAAAGAACTCACAAAACAAATCCTGGAAATTTTTCCCTCTGAATCATCATCTACATACTTCAACCCGTATATGAAAGACACGAAACGAAGGGCATCTGGAAAACTTTGGGAAAGGCTACAAACGTTTAAGAAAACACTTCGACGATCTAAAAACCCTTCAAGCCAACTTTCAGACTCAACATCAACTGTTAGATCTTTAGAAACTGAGAAAATAAATGAAAAATTACAGTTTCTTTATAATTATTTGGAACCATATGATAAAATTGTAGAGTTTTGGTATGATACTGTCGAAGCAAGAGCCGAACTACTTAAACCGGAATCAAATCTGACAATAAGTTCATATGTGGACAAATTTCCTTTTCTTAAAACTGGTGAAGGGTATAAGCTATACAAAATAGATTTTGACCATTACTACAAAGATAAATCAAACAATTTGCTACAGAAGTGGCCTGATATAAATACTAGACTCATAAGTATTGCAGAAAAAAAAAATAAGCCAGAAATAAGAAATCTGTTGATGCAAAGAAGTAACATAATTGGATTTTTCCTACTGCCATACCTCCTTTCCACTCCAGTTTTAGGGAAAAGAAAACTTTTACAAACTAAACGCATAACGAAGCTTGAAAGTGCTAATTCCTTTTTGATGTTTGCCGTGGTACGATTGTTTGTATGACGTTTAAATAAGCTATATTATCGTCTCCCATTTTTTCTGTTTCTATTTACCTACTATTAACGTTAATAATTGTTGGTTAAATTTACTACTTTTACTAATATCTTATAAAATTTGTATAAACAAACTTATATTTTTAGTGCTCCACCCAAGTCCAAGAAAAGTTGGAAGAGGCAAGGAAACTAGTTCAAGCCCATAAACAAACACTTCAACCAACTGTAATTGTTGTTGGGGAAACTATTCAACATATCACGGAGGCATACCTAGCTATCGACGATAGTTTGTACAAATGTGAAGGGCCCATTGAGGCAATCGATGCATGCTTCAAAAGTTACACCGCGTTAAACGCCAAGTTCCCGGAATCGTCGCATCACATTTGGACCTTGATACAAAAATTTATATATGGTATAGTTACCATTCATGACAAGAATTATACAACTGTTAACTCCCTCATAAGCGACCTAACGTGAGTGAGTTTAATGTTAACATTAAAATAATTTTTTATAGTCCTATCTATATCTACATAAGTATTTATTTTTTTTTAAAGAACATCTGTTTTAAATGGAGTGCTTCAAATGTAATTTATTTTATAAAGACCTTAAAACTTATGTTCAACATTTGAAACATAAACATAAATATGTTAATGTATATAAATGTCAAAACTGTCCTGAAGAACGATCATTTATATATTTTAATAGTTTTAAAAAACATATAATCAAGCATTTTATGATTCCTCCTGATAGATGTGTTAAAAATTCAAGTGAAAGAAATATTCATATAATTCCTTGCAAAACAAGTGATTCACTTCAAATTGAGAGTCTGGCAGTCCCTGCAAAATTAGATATTAATTTGCTTAGAGATAATGCTAATTTACAACTTATTTCTGAGCTTTACAAGAAAATTAGTATATGTAAGAAAGACGTTCAATATATTTTAACGGTTTTTGACAAATATTTTAAAAGTGAATTTCTAAAAACAATTTTTAAGGATGTAAGTAAAGAATATGCGCATGCTTTACATGATCCTTTTCAATGTATCTCTACACAATATAAAAGAATTAATATGTTAAGAGAAAATGGGTTATACTTTTCTTCATCATTTGCCACTATAGGCAATAGGTTAGATTATACAAATTGCGAAAATCGCACAATACTTCAAAATATTACAGTAAAGGAAAAATATATTTCACTTAAATGTAATTTAACTGTATTTTTAGAAAATAGTTTGGTTTTCGATCATGTAATGAATTATATTAACGAATTAAAACTACAAAAGAATTCTATTAGTAATATCATGCAAACCGCATTTTGGAGAGAAAAATGTTCTCAATATCCTTCCCAAAGTATTGTATTACCATTACTTGTATACTTTGATGATTTTGAAGTCAATAATCCTCTTGGTTCAAGAAATGGCTATCAAAAGATTGGTGGCGTTTATGTTTCTTTTCCATTTCTTTCACCACTTTATCGATCAAAATTAGGAAATATTTTTGTGGCATTATTGTTTCATACATTAGACAAGAAAGCATACGGTAACAGCGTCTTTCGGCCTTTAATTGATGATTTGAAGCAACTTGAAACAAATCCTTTAACATTATCTAATTCTAATATACAAGTCTTCTTTGTTCTTGTTTCTTGTATAGGTGATAATCTGGGACTTAATTCTATGCTTGGCTTCACTGAAAGTTTTTCTTGTAATTTTTTTTGTAGAATTTGTAAAATGCATAAGAGCGATACACAAACCGCTATTTCCGAAAATCCCTTATTGATTAGAAATCCTTTTAATTATTCAGTTGATTTGAGAAAAAATGACGTTAAGAAAACTGGCATTTTATCATCCTGTATTTTCAATGAACTTTCCAGTTTTCATGTTTGCCAAAATTTTAGTGTTGATTTACTTCATGATCTTTACGAAGGAATATGTGGTTTTGAAGTAGCATTTATATTGTATTCATTTATTAAAAATAACAAATATTTTACTTTAGAAACATTAAATAATAGAATTGTAGGATTTTTTTATGGCCGATTTGAAAGTTTAAGCAAACCTCAAGAGATCAGTATGGACAGTTTGAATAACATAAAATAAGATATTCAGCTTCAGAATTAATATGGTTAGTAAAATACCTACCACTTATTATTTCGGACTTAGTGCCTGAATTCGATGTCCTCTAGGAAATTTTTTTAATTTTGAAAGGAATAACAGAATTACTCTTTTTAGAAAGTATTGACGAAAAAATAATTTCTTGCTTGGATTCGTTTAAAAATTGATCCTTAAAAATCAGTGATTTCATTACGTACCATATACATGTATTTGTTGATTTTGATACATTACAATCGTTTACTTTAGTATTTTTTTCAGCTTATAATTATTATTAATAATGCACTCTATTTTATGTTTGACTATACACATTTATCAGAGGATTCATAATTTGCTTGATAAAGATTAGATCGTTCCTCATAGGCCGATAACATGTATCAGATATTGTATTTATTTGAAAAAAAAACTAAAATTATAATCATCTATTCTTATGTTTTATTTACTGGTTGTTTGGTTAATAATACACTTAAAACGACTATAAACTTAAGCTCACACTGTATAATTCAAAAATATATTTAAATAAAAATGTAATTTATTAATACCTATATCAGTCTTTCTCATTTATAGAACAAAAGATTTTTTCTCTAAAGCTTTCAGAAGAATGGTTCTTGGTTATGTAAAACTAAACACTTTTGCTAGTTTTTCAATTTTTGGATTATCATTTTTATTTCACTAAAAGATACTTGTGTGAAAGGGTTTTCAAAAAAAATTTCAGATTTAATGTTACATTTTACAAATCTGGATTTCATCACGATTCTAAACTGTGAGTATAAATTGATATATTAAATCTTTGTAAGTATCTCTTTTTTCAGATTAATTTTTCAAAATAATTGTTAGGATAACTTTTATATTTCACTGATAACATACATTTTAATTTTTTAAGGTAATCCAAAAATTACTTTTCAAATATAATAGCCCTTTCAATGCGATAAAAAACTGTTGAAAACTTAAAGTTTAAATTTCATTCTGCGTTTGAAACGCTTTTATAATTATTGGGATTTTCTCAATAATTGTAGGTGAAATCCCCAAATTTGTAGGTAAATTACGAGGTTAAATCCCATTCTGCATGTGCAATGAATTTATTTTAATTGGAAAATTATCAATAAATTAAGTTGAAATCCCAAAATACTTAGGTAATTTACCGGGCCAGTTGGGTATTTTAACAATAATTTTAGGTAGAATACCAATTTGTATATGAAATGAGTCTATAATTATTGGGATTTTCTCAATAAATATAGGTGAAATCCCAAAAGGGTAAGGCAATTTACAAAGCCAGTTGGGTATTTCAACAATAATTTTAGGTAGAATCCCATTCTGTATATGAAATGAGTCTGTAATTATTGGGATTTTCTCAATAAATATAGGTGAAATTCCAAAAGGCTAAGGTAATTTACCGGGCCAGTTGGGTATTTTAACAATAATTTTAGGTAGAATACCAATTTGTATATGAAATGAGTCTATAATTATCGGGATATTCTCAATAAATATAGGTGAAATCCCAAAAAGTTTAGGCAATTTACAAAGCCAGTTGGGTATTTCAACAATAATTTTAGGTAGAATCCCATTCTGTATATGAAATGAGTCTGTAATTATTGGGATTTTCTCAATATATATAGGTGAAATCACAATAGGTTTAGAAAATTTAACAGGCCAGTTGTGTATTTCAACAATAATTTTAGATAGAATCCCATTCTGTATATGAAATGAGTCTATAATTATTGGGATTTTCTCAATAAATATAGGTTAAATTCCAAAAGGCTAAGGCAATTTACCAGGCCAGTTGGGTATTTTAATAATAATTTTAGGTAGAATACCAATTTGTATATGAAATGAGTCTATAATTATTGGGATTTTCACAATAAATATAGGTGAAATCCCAAAAGGGTAAGGCAATTTACAAAGCCAGTTGGGTATTTCAACAATAATTTTAGGTAGAAACCCATTCTGTATATGAAATGAGTCTATAATTATTGGGATTTTCTCAATAAATATAGGTGAAATCCCAAAAAGTTTAGGCAATTTACAAAGCCAGTTGGGTATTTCAACAATAATTTTAGGTAGAATACCAATTTGTATATGAAATGAGTCTGTAATTATGGGGATTTTTTCAATAAATATAGGTGAAATCCCAAAATGTATAGGTAATTTACAAAGCCAGTTGGGTATTTCAACAATAATTTTAGGTAGAAACCCATTCTGTATATGAAATGAGTCTATAATTATTGGGATTTTCTCAATAAATATAGGTGAAATCCCAAAAAGTTTAGGCAATTTACAAAGCCAGTTGGGTATTTCAACAATAATTTTAGATAGAATCCCATTCTGTATATGAAATGAGTCTATAATTATTGGGATTTTCTCAATAAATATAGGTTAAATTCCAAAAGGCTAAGGCAATTTACCAGGCCAGTTGGGTATTTTAATAATAATTTTAGGTAGAATACCAATTTGTATATGAAATGAGTCTATAATTATTGGGATTTTCACAATAAATATAGGTGAAATCCCAAAAGGGTAAGGCAATTTACAAAGCCAGTTGGGTATTTCAACAATAATTTTAGGTAGAAACCCATTCTGTATATGAAATGAGTCTATAATTATTGGGATTTTCTCAATAAATATAGGTGAAATCCCAAAAAGTTTAGGCAATTTACAAAGCCAGTTGGGCATTTCAACAATAATTTTGGGTAGAATCCCATTCTGTATATGAAATGAGTCTATAATTATTGGGATTTTCTCAATAAATATAGGTTAAATTCCAAAAGGCTAAGGCAATTTACCAGGCCAGTTGGGTATTTTAATAATAATTTTAGGTAGAATACCAATTTGTATATGAAATGAGTCTATAATTATTGGGATTTTCACAATAAATATAGGTGAAATCCCAAAAGGGTAAGGCAATTTACAAAGCCAGTTTGGTATTTTAGCTATAATTTTTGGTAAAATCCCAAAACAGGTACGGTATTTTAACCAAAAGAAAAAAATTTTGCATTTTTTTACAATAAATGTTGTCAAAATCCCATTTTCGATGTGAAATGCGACTAAAATTATTGGTGTTCTCCCATTAAATGTAGGTAAAATCCCCATATAATTTGGTTGACAACTTCATAAGGTATAGGTTGTATAACATTATAATTTAGGCAATTTTGCAATAGTTTGAAGTTATCGAATGGAATGGAATAGAATTGAATTGAAATAATATACCTATACAACTTTTCAGTACCAATAAAGTATTGGTAGATATCCAATAATTTTTTATGGGTTTTGTAACCATAAAAAGTAGAAGTCACGAAAACGCCTATATTTATGGTTGCATTATACCGAAAAATTGAGCTAATTTACCAATATGTTTTCTGAGTGTGCTCCCACTTTTTAGTCAAAATACGTTACGTAGAAAGGGAAGCAAAATGTTGATAAACGAAACGTCAAAATCAATCTCTTCAAGATTCCAATATAAATACCATCTTAGAATATGACCTGTCAATTTATATTATTTTTGTTTTCTTTGGTAGTTTGTTGTCTGTCAATGACACTTTGATTATGAAATGACGTATTATAAAACCAACTGAATAGTATTCGTTAACAATGAGACCGTTCACAATTTCATCCATTTAGAAGAATTGTCAATTTCGAAGTACTCGTACGTATTATTCATTTGCCCAATCATCACTTCTATTGAATGTGTTGAAAATTTCGTATACTAACAAAAAATTTTCTAACTCTTCAAAACATATGTATACTCGTATGTAATGGAAAAAAGAAGCTTCACAAACAAAAATATCATACAATTCCCTAAATCATATTTATCCCATCAATTTTTCCACATTTGTTCAGCTTCAGTACAATATTTCAAATTCAAAATCCCTTAAATAAAATGTTCGCCTAAAGCAACCATCAAAATCCATTCATCAAAAAAAAGGAAGCCATAGTCCATACGGTTGCCGCTATAACAATAAATCAACATATTGTTTGGTTTAATTTAAACAAAAAATAGGTTTCTTTATCATTCTATTTAATAATTCATAGGTGCCATTGATCTTGATATTTTTATTTTTATTTCAAACACAAAAGGGGAATAAATAATAAATTTCAAGTCACCGTTACTCAAATTTTAGTGTTTCAATGTGACTTTTTAATAGAACTTAAGGGCACAAATCCATTTTTGCACAATTTTCAAACTGTCAGTTATTTGACAGTTATTTTTTTCCAAGTATTTTGAGGACTAAAAGCAATGCCACATAGTCACTGTCAGCAAATAAATCTTTTTCATGAAATCGTGACTGATTAACAAATCAACTGCAATCTTGTTTTTCTAAATTTCTATAAATTGTAATTTCTTCATACATGTGACAGGAACTACATATGTGAAAATTATGTCATGAGTTTATTTTTTATCTGTCTTTAATTGTCATTTAATTACTAAATGACACATATTTCAATATCACTAACCCATTAAACTAATTTCGTCGGACTCTTTCAAAGACAACCTCTATCACTTCTTCTTTTGATAAGAATTAATGAAGTAATTGTCAATTTAAATCAAATGTCAAAGTTTAGCCAAGTGATAAGCAAACCATTCAATAGTTTCTAATTCTCAAAAATAACGCTGAACATGTGTTTACACACACTAAATTTATTTATTTTCTTGAAGGCATAAAAGTGAAAACAAAAATTATAATCTTCATCGATCACAAATCACAGCACGGATACGATGTGAGCGGTTCCTTAATGAAGCATTTCGACAAATTACCATAAAATTAACGGAACTAAAAACAAAGAAGACAAATTATCGCTTCAGCATTATTTAAGTTGGAAATGAAATGAAAGGCGGGACAGCAGCTATCGAAATCGATTAAAAAAAAGTAATTTATTAATAGCAAACGGAACAAACCCGAAAAAAAGATCTCGAGGGTTCATTATACGCCGAGCCACTTATGTAGATAAACCGCGCCATCATCATCAGCATAGTCAGGAGTGATTCATGTGTCGAGTCGCCTATTCTGTCATTTTTTGTTGTTGTTATAGTAGCAATTATGTGCCAGAGTGAAACTTCATTTGAATCGCAAACAAATTAAGCGAAAAAGTCTGTGACTAACGGTTTAACAAAATGTGGGTGTTTAAATTAGCTCTTCGGGCATTTTTGCTTGTAAGCGAGCATGAAATATTTTTGAAAAGAAGGCGGAGGAATAATTTGCACAGT
The DNA here is from genome assembly GCA_905146935.1 of Scaeva pyrastri. Classification (NCBI taxonomy): domain Eukaryota; kingdom Metazoa; phylum Arthropoda; class Insecta; order Diptera; family Syrphidae; genus Scaeva; species Scaeva pyrastri. The sequence continues at coordinate 52,322,252 of LR989927.1, forward strand.
TAAATTTTTGTTTGTGGTATGAAGCGAAAGTTAACATTTTGTTTTTAATTTTTTTTGTTGAAATTTTAGTGCAGTCGTTTGTAATTTTGTGCAATCAGTTGACAGTTACTGTTATGGTGGCGTTGTTGATGTTGAAAAAGTGACAGTTGTTGGGTTTGGCTGTCGTGTAAGGCAAGACTAATCGTATATAGTATGTGTTAGCGAGTAGATGCTTGCATTTTGTGACAGGAGCAAATACTGTTTTATGTCTGACAGTTACACATGACATTTGTATGGCGCTGATGGTATTTTTCGTTTATTCCCGTCCGCGCTTTGATTGCTGAAATGCTGTTGAAGATGATGTTGACAAGGAAAAGAATACATATTTACATACATATGTATGTACATAATGTATCTATTTCCAGCAGCCCTGGAATTAGCTCGCGTGCAAGAATGTTACCGCCACTGCCGACACAACACACCATTGATCGCCCGCCAGACGCCTAATGGATGAAGGGTAATTTTAAATGACAAACAAAAAATTAAAAGAGATGATATTTCAACACGGGTCTTCGCCATGGGAAATGTGTTCTTGAATAAGACCAAAAATATGCCAACCAGACAACACAACTCAAAAAAAAGAAAAATTAAAACGTCAAAATGTAAAATAAATCGTCTGACGTTTTGATAAAAAAAAATATAAAATCAGAACCGACACGTCATTTGGAATGTAATTATACGCAGGTATTGACATTTTTGAAGGTCAAGGCTACTTCTCGAGGAGGGAAGAGGGTTATTCTGTTTATTATATCTTCTATCAAATAAATCTTATCACTAATTTATAAATACAAAATAGAAAAATCCTCATAAAGTAAAAAAAAGAAGAGAAGTAAGTTTTGGAATAATTCTATCGGCAAGGGTTTGTAAAAACATTTATCATAGTTGACTTTGATTTGGAGGCGGGCGGGGGGGGGGGGGTTGGGGGTAGTAGTATTTATGGCTACTTCACAAAAACCGAAATCTCCGTTTGATGTAATAAAGTAGAAAGTAAATTTATAGAAAGAACATTATGTCAGAACAGGTGGGGGGCTTAGTGCCCTTAACATTTTCTCTGTCTACAAATAAACTTTTCAATTTAAAACAGATGAGATGAATTTGCAAACAAAATTTAAGTACCTAGAAAAAAGAAATTCACTATAATACGGATTAAATAATAAATTGCTTTTGTTCATCATCTTATCTTGCATCATCTTCTTTTGCAAATAAATAGAACACAATTATATTTATATGACAACGATGACAACAACAACAACCAACTAAAACTTTTTAGATTCACTATAAAATAAATAAGGAAATAAAAAATAGTGAAATACAATATACATCCAACATTTTCATGAAAATAGGAAGGATTTTTTTGCGTGTGTTTGATCATTTTTTTATTGTTCCTTTTTTATGTAAATTCAATTTAATTTCCTTTTAGATGAGCCACATTAATTGGATTGCACAATTAAGTACAAAAAAATAGAAAGTGGAACAAAATGAAAAAAGGACGTCTACCTATACGTAAGAGAGTCAAGGCAACTGTGCTCCTATTTTTCTTCCCTTCCTTGGTATTTCGTATGTCCTCGAAGTATGAAAAGTAACTTTTGACATCGTTTTAATAAAATTGCCGCTGTTTTGAAGTTGGTGACATTAAACAGAAAATAAACTTTATTTGTATTCCTTTTTATTGTATAGTAGTATGACTCTTGTTTTAATTGAGTTTTACAAGAAAACGCTCTACAGAGTTTTTAACTTTTGATGTTGTTTGAAATGAGAAAAATAAAAGAAGAAAAAAACAGGATACAGGATTTAACACAACACACAAATAAGGATGTGAGTGTTGTCAGAAACAAAAACTTGGAACAAATTTTTTTCTTTTTTTTAATCTTTTGAAAGTTTAAAAAGTGAATTTTGTTTTTCACTTTTGATTTTATTTTACATCCATGTGGCATTGAATTTATTTTTTTTTCTTATGTCGCCAAGAAATTACTTTATTACATGTTTTCCAAATTTAAAAAATGTAAAACTAGTGAATATAACGGGTGATCCAACTAGAGGTACTTTTTTCAATAGCAATTTTTTGACAGATCACGCGTGAATCGTGTCAAGCTGTCATGTTATTTTTGTTTGTCATTTCACATGGAAAGACTTACCCCAATACAACGTTTATAGATCGTTCAACTTTTTTACGAAAATTCACGTGTTGTAACGAATGTATTTCGCGAGTTTTCGAGCCTTTCAGCGATAAGGACCATTTCTGGCTCAATGGGTATGTTAACACGCAAAATTATTGTCGCATTTGGGACAAAGAGCAACCTGATGAAGAGATTCAAGAGTTGTCATTTCATCCAAGAAAAACAACGGTTTGGTGTGGTTTGTGGGTCGGTGGAATTATCGGTTCATATTTCTTCAAAAATGATGCCCGTGAGGACGTAAATGTCAATGGCGACCATTATCGCGCCATGATGACCGACTATTTGATGTCAACAAGAGGGCGGCGCCACTTATCTTACACATCGCATGAATCAAAGGATTTATTGAGAGAACATTTCGGTGAGCAGATAATTTCACGTTTTGATGGGGATATGTAAAGTCTAAAGTCTATGTGGACAATCCTGCTTCGATTCAGGACTTGGAGCAAAACATCACGCGCGTCATTCTCCAGTTACCAGTCGAAATGCTCGAACGAGTCATCGAAAATTGGACTAAACGGTTGGACCAACAGAGACGTACCCGCGGATAACATTTGAAAGAGATAATCTTCAAAAAATAAATACCAAAGTATGTTCTTTCGAATGATAATAAAAAATCCCCATTAAATTTGAATTGTATGTGTTTTTTTCTTAAAAAAAGTAGGGAATCTCGAAATGGATCACCCTTTATTTATTTTAAAAAAAAAAAAAAACAATTTCATCTATAAAATATTTGATCATCTAACTTAGATCTTCAGATCTGTCATTCTCTTATGAAGTATAAACATCACTTAAGGCCACCAAAATTACTCAGGTTGTCAAGCTTGTAAATGTCTAAAATTAACACGCTAGTATCAAAATTTAACCTACTTTTTAACGCAATTCACGTAATTCGAGAATCGACATATTTTGTTAATTTTCCTTAGAATTAAGTTTTTTCGGAACTAAAATTAAAAGGACCAAAATACTTCTCAAGAATTACTTTATCAGATTTTAATTAAAAAAAGAAAAACTAAAACAAGATAATCTGTAAAAGTTGTTTTGATTTTTTTAATAAAATTATAGCAGAACTTAAAGTACATTCATTGAATGTAATCTTCTATAATTGAATTCATTGAAGATCACATTCACAAAAGATTACATTCTTTATTAATTTGGTGTAAATAATGTTTCTTGAATTATTTTAGTAATGCAGTAGAGGGCTGAAGTTTGAACAGAAACGAGCACATTCATATAAAGACTCAAAATTCAAATCTGCATCAAATTTTAACTTCGAATAGAATGTTAATGCCTTTATTTTTCTAACAATGCATGCAAATTGGCAGAAGAAACTCATCCCAGGATTACAATCTTCTTAAAACTTATGGCACATTCAACAGAAGCAAAAAAAGGACTTCATCATCGATATAATTTATTATGTATGCCTTTTAAAAAGACACCATCAGCATCCTGTCTTGAGCATCAGCATCAGCATCAGACTTTGAAATTGACGTTCTATATAGATTTATATTTCAAAAGCACTGATGAGTAAATTGAATCCTTTTTATAGGTATTTAAATTCCGATCGATAGAATTCTTACACAAAAAAAAAAAAGAGAAAGTAAAAAAAAAAGGAAAACAAATCTCCTTATCGTGTGAATGAAAATCAATTTTTAAATTTAAAAAATATTAAAAAAAAACAACAACAACACATTATAATAAAGAACCCTTGAGAACTGTCGATGAATAACAAAAAGGACTCCTCTCTGGGATATCATGATGCTGATGTTGATGATGATAATACAAATGGGGAACTGGTAAAGGGATCACACTTCGGTTAGCACAAAGGCCATATACATCCTTTTAGGTCTTAAAATGAGGCTACACAACACACTCTCGCCGAACGTTTATATATTGACTCATGCATAGTAGTATAAAATGCCTAATAGAATAGATATGCCTACAAGTTAAGTATAGAAGTCAAGTATCTCTGGGATGCAGATACCAAAACCAAACCTATCTGGACCGCACCGAAGCCAAAGCCGATGCCGATGTTGATATCGAAGGAGAAGTATGCCAACCTCAGAATATAAATGAAAAGATTAAAAATACATTTAAAGTTTACACGAGTATATTTACCTTACTTACATATATGTACTTGTGTTACATTACGCTGTGTCGTCCGTCGCGTGCGTCGCGGTCGTCGGAACGTTGTCGTTTTTGACGTTTGTTTTTGTCGTTGCATCGTGCAAATTCTGCACCATTCGATTAACTCAGATTGAAAGTGACATTCTTTAGGGTTTTTTTTTTTTCTTCGTTGTTGTAAATTTGCTCTTTTTGAGTTGAAGTTAATTACAGATTCGTTTTTTGGACATTTGCCATTTCAGTATAGAGACAGACACACACGTAAACGTAACGAAAGAGAGAAGAACCTACTACGAACTGCCTATCTACATAAATAGGATCATGAAAATTGCACATTCTGAACAGACGTAATTTTATACGCGTTTGTATCTCAATTTAAGTGTGAGTTTCAATTTTATTCGGAAAATGGATTTATTTTTAGGTAGACATAGTGAGTTCTTTTTTTTTTGAGTTTTTGAATTTTGTATCACTTTTAGAAAATTATATCGAAATGATTCATATAAAGAGCTATTGAACTATTGACCCATGGGGCCTTGGAATTCTAGTGAAGTTTGTTGCACTCATTTTTGTTAAAATTCATGGTAGAAGTATTTGGAGCATTGCTGAATTTAATTTGCCGCCCATATTTAGACACAAACAAAAACAAAAACACACTTTGACAGCTGACAGTGCAGAATGTCAAAGTTAGGGAGTTATTGTTATCATCAATGGACTTTCACGAACATTTTTGACAACGACATTTTATCTAGGGTCTTACCGTATAAATGATGTACGAGTAAGACTTAGTGTTGTCATTTTCAGCTTAGCATATTTTTGGATTTTTGACAGCTTAAGAGTGTGTTCATAGTTGTCAAGTTCTAATTAAAAGACTTTTTTATTACACTTGTGACATTTGCAATTCCATTATTATCGTGTCCGTTCAAATAAATTAATTAAATGTTATTTTTGGGTATTTCATCTATCAATGGTAGTTTCATTTCACAAGTAACTGTCAACTTCCTGTCATTCTACCCTGTGGTGGAGCTTCAATATTTACTTTGGTAAGTGTTTCCGGATGAAATGTATCTTAATAGGTATAAACTTTTTTCATGTATAACTTTACTATTTGATATAATGACTTTTCTTAGCTGTACTTGCTGCTGTTGTGTATATTTTGTATACCATATAGAATGACATTTTCATCTATCTTCGTTTGTTTGACAGCTTGATGTCCTTGAACTAATCTTCTGCTGTCGACATATCACTTGATTAAACAATCATTCTACGTTTTCCCTTCAATTGTATTTATTATGAGATGAAATGACCCACAAGTTTACATATATATTTTATTTATATAAAATGATTGAATGAATGTCATCAATGTACTTAGACTTCTCTCATAAAATACAATTCTTCATTATTATTTTTATTAATATAGATTTATTAAAGTAAATAATTTCCATAAAGTTCCACTTTCTATATTCGTATATAAAATGCCGCTCTGATTGATATGATAATACACACAATAAATGAGAAGGGGACATTTTATGTCACGTCTCACGTTATGATGACAGCTTTCATAATATGTCATTTATGGACTTCTATCTACCTTAATGCGTTTTAAATTTTGTTACAATTTTTTCTTCTTTTATAATTTGACATTCGCATTCGCATGCTGCGCAATTATATTTTATTTCATTATAAAATATATGTACATAAGTATAAATGTAGTTATTTAATAACACTGAATTATGGAAATTATAAAATAATAGTAGGTACCTATCACAATTAAATTTCTTATCAAAAACGATAAAAGTTTTTTGTTGTTGTTTTGTTTTGCTTTGTGACCTTCAATGAGTTTGTTTTTGTAACAAAGTTTTATTGTTCATGTCCTGAGTTACTTAGTAAAATATGGTCATTAAAAATCATTCAAAAAAACGATTTTTTTTTTACTAACGATAAAGTGACTTTAAGGTTATGTTTTGGATATGAAAAAAAAAAAACGGGTTGATGAGTAACAATTATGATTTTTTGAATAAATTTATAAGTTTTTCATCATTTCCAATGATTTAAAGTAATGCTAAGTCTTCAAATATCTCTCAAGTATTTATGTGTTTAGAATAGAGTTGTAAGAGAATGCAATCTTTGGAGAAAAGCGAATGAATGAGTTGATTTAATTTTGAGATTAAATTAATTATTCACAGTTCAATTGAATGCAATCTCTAAGCAAACAGTCTATTGTTTGTATTCTTCTGCAATGAATGTAATATTTTGAATAATTTTAAATTAATTAATGATTTTATGAACTTTCATTCAAAAAATTGAATAATATTTACAAAATTTAAATTGAAAGTTTTTAAAAATTCATGAGCAAGTTTAAGTGACAAGGTGTTGTATCTTTTTTTTTTGAAAAATATTGTATAAAAATGTGTATGGATTAAATGTTATACTCTGATGATGATACGAATTAAGGCATTGAATTTCAAATAGCTTTTCTATGCTATTTGTCATTATTGTAGGTATAATTTGTAATTTTTATATTCTTAACATGTCCTGTCATTGGTTTTTAGGGTGTTTCTTTTTTGTTTGTTGTTGTTGTTACACAATATTTCTATAAAACGTATATTATAATTGAAGGGCAATCAGTAATGGTTGGATGATATAAATTGGTCAGTATTTGTTGTATATTTTGTTTTTTTTTTTATAAAAATGATATCATAAAATTTGTATATATGCATTAAAAGATCTAATGGATATGATATAACGATAAAGACTGTAATTATTAAAAGTCATTCATCATTTAAGTTATATGACAGTTTTGAACTTGAGTAAAAAAATGTTTTTAGGGTTACCTACTTATAGATAGTACGTAATTAAATATATACATGTTGAAATTATTATATAATGCATAATAAAATAATCAATTTTGCATTTGAAACTTTGATACCAAAAATTCTATAAAAATCATGTATACAATGACTGAATAGCATACAGTGGAATTTAATTTAAACAAAAATCATTATGTAATCAAATACAATTTTGAAAACAAATTAATTCTCAATCCAAAAAAACCATAAGTGGGTTGGTGTGAGAAAATAAATTTATAGTTTATTTAAAATGCAAATCAAGAACCATTTAGGCACTCCCGCAGCCAAAAATTGACATGAATCAGCTCTAGACAAAAACACAATAAAAAGTGTACGAATTTGTAAAAAAGGTTTGCAACTTATTTTGCTAAAACAAAAAACAACAAAAATTCAATTTTAAATAAAAACAAATAATAATGCTGTCCTTGATGTTAGAATTTAGAAACATTGTGTTGGTGGTGAAAACAACAATGGCAACTATTAATTTTAAATATTTTTATTATTCAAAAATCGCAAGTTATGTTGGGTGAATTTCATGATTCATGGCTATTTTTATTTGTGAGTCATGAAAGCTTTTTTCAACACTTAATGATGATAGCATTATAATCTTCTTCTTCTATAAAAATAAAAAAAGGATCTTCGAAATGTATGTACGCCCATAATTTTCGAACGACTGCACCAAATTAGATGATTCTTGGTTTTATGTATTCGTTATTGTTAGGACAAGATTTGTGTAATATACAAATTACAAAAAATTAACACACCATGGCTCATTGCACTATGGAACACTGTACTATGCCAAA